>CM077007.1:25124673-25749673 GCA_039090855.1 Macrothele yani | reverse complement strand
CAAGGGTTCTAACGCCTCCGAGGGTTCTACTATAACGCCTGTCTGGAAATAGAGGCGAAGCGTACGAAGGCCCAGAATGTCTCCCAAGAAAGATCAGACAACTTTCGTGACGAAGTTCCAATCATCTTTATATTAAACTCAAAAGGATTGGCGAGGCACCTATCTTAACGATTCTTTGTTTAGTTTCATTACTGCAACACAGACATTCGCTTAAGATACAAGTATGCTAGCATATAAAAACACAATATTCTGTATTTTCACATATCTGATCTTAAACAAAGTTATTTTCCCTTTTCTTACCATCTAACCATAAAGAGTGCCTTAGTGCCATTAAGGGTAGAGAAAAAAGTGTCTTCTGCACCACTGTACAACAGCTAAGATCGCCGTGAGGACACTTCGGGGGCCTGCTGATCTCCGTCATGAACTTTCTTCAGCCGAAATCTCAAATGCACCGCTACTGCTTTGTTTCTAACACTCTCTCTTTGTCATAGCGGTGAATTAATATTTTCATACTTTGTGGTCTGCAGTCAATGCTATGTTAGGTAGTTTCCAACCCAAGGAACTAAAAAATATAACCTTTTAGCGTTATGGTTTCTCTTCCATTTGAAAATATTTTTTCCAGGGTGTTTCTGGAAATAGAGCTATCGTAATAAAAAGCAAAGACTCCTAGAGTACTGAAGAAAAGGAAAAAGTGAAAAAAAGTGTGCAACATTGCCCGATATATATACGTAAAAAAAAATTGTCTAGAAGCGTGACAGGAAAAAATATAGTAACACATGCAGGTACTAGCTAAAAAACTTGTAGCACACTTTCACAAATGTTGAGGTCGAAACACTAGGCATCGAACCATTTGATTTAGATCTCATTTGTGATTTATTATTTACTCGTGGTGTTTCAACGATAAATAAGATTCTTTTTAAAGTCCTCGGCACTTCATCAATAAAAACGACGTCAGATGTTATACAAAACAGGTTATAATTACTTCAAGAGAATAAGGATCGAAAGTTTGGCAGCGGTCCCATAAGAACAAGCAAACAAAGACTAATTGAATAAATACGCCCAGCTATCTCTGAAAGCAAAGACTTTTTCCCTCAACCAAAATGAACATGTACTTCGTGTTTAAGTAGAATTCAACCCCGCATCTTAGTGACTCATTAAACGAAGGAAAAAAACCTTTTGAAATCCATAATTTGAATCTTCAAGCGAAGAAATTTTTTGTAAAAAAGAAAATTTCCGCGATCGTTCTGTTGATAAACCCTCAACCCTATCGACCAGAAACAGGCAAAAAGTCTAAAAAAAATCAGCGGAATTTGACCGATTTGGTGGAAGGTTGGGGTGGGGGTACTGATCGGTGGGAGGTCGTTCAACCTGACAAGTAGCAGGTAACGAGTGTTTGGAAGCGTTCCACCATGGCCACGTGACGTGCTCGTATCTGAATGTCGAGAAGTGTTATTTGTCTGTGTTTCAAAATGTAGTTTCGCGTTACACATGGTAGACCTACCTTGACTAATACGTTCTGTGACGATCAGAGTCAATGACAGCAGCCCTAGGTGGAAATAATAATTACCTTGAATTAACAACACGGGAAACTGCGCTCTGAATTTAGACGCGCTCCACAATTACGGACCGAAATGCATTGAAGCTGATTAAATTACAGCGCATTCCACCGGCGGAGTATGTAATTAGCCAGTGATTAAAACAAAATGGCCATTCTGTATAGCGCTCAGTACTCAGATTTAAAAGAAAGATGAAAAGTGGGGAAGGATTGGAGAGGGAAGAGAAGGGGGTGCCTCAAAATAGAATGAATTTCACGGTTCTATTCGCCAAAATGGAATATGACTAACAACGTTTCGTGGAAAAAATAACAAGAATACGAGAGAGCAATTTCTTTTGGAGTCAATTCAATGAAACAATACAGAGTGAAACATAACATGCGCAAGGTAAGCGATCAAAATAACTTTTATGCCATTCTTTTAGCAGTCTGAAGTTGTAAACTCACAAAACAAAATCTTAAACGGAACGGAATCTTTATGTTTCGATGAATTCGGGATCAAGATATTCAGATAAAGAGGGCCATATGAAGCAAACTACGGAGCCCAGGTGTCCCAGTGGTCTGCGGTGCTTGCTTTAGATCACTTGCCTGAGATGGGTCTGGGTTCGAATCCCAGTGGGGCATAGATGTGTTCTCCTTACGTACAGTGGTTCTCGCCCATTTATTTGGAGCTTAGTTCATGAATAGAATCATGAATAGAATACGAGATTACATCATACAATGCAAATTTTGTAGATGACAATTCGTTTTTTTTTTTTTTTTTTTTTTTGGTGCAAATATGACAAGGATGGTAAGTCATATAATATCCGAAGAAAATTTCGTCGTCCTGGAGCGGAAATCGAATCCGCGTCTTCCAGATAGCGCCCGGATATGCTAACCACTACACCACCCAGAACTATAGTGATTAGCATATCCGTTCTGGGTAGTGTAGTGGTTAGCATATCCGTGCGCTGTATATAAGTTTTGGGTGGTATAGTGGTTAGCATATCCGTGCGCTATATATACGTTTTGGGTGGTATAGTGGTTAGCATATCCGTGCGCTATATATACGTTTTGGGTGGTATAGTGGTTAGCATATCCGTGCGCTATATATACGTTTTGGGTGGTATAGTGGTTAGTATATCCGTTCTGGGTGGTGTACTGGTTAGCATATCCGGGCGCTATCTGGAAGACGCGGATTCAATTCCCGCTCCAGGACGACGAAATTTTCAAGTTTTCGGATATTATATGACTTACCATCCTTGTCATATTTACACCAAAAAAACGGATTGTCATCTTCAAAATTTCCATGGGGCTTAGTTGCTTATGGCGGTCGTTGAACCCCAAAACTAAAAAGAATAAGCGATTTGGAATATCTGTAGACAAAGAATTCAACTCCTTAAAATATGTAAATTGAAGTAGAACCCGCTTATAATGATCCCGTATTTAGCGAGATCCCGGATTTAACGAGCGAAATAGGAACTTTTGTTTGGTATAATGTTAGTTTAAAGCTAATTTGGTTGTTTTTAACGAACAAAATTTAATGAAATCTCGAATTTAACGAGTTTTTTATTAAATTTTGTTCGTTAAGGAAAGAAACGCCAAGATTGCTTTTAACAAACAAAGTGTAACGAAGCTCTATATTTAGCGAGGCACAGAAAATATGCTGCGCTTTGTCCGGAAACGGAGGAATAGAAATGTTTGCATACAGGACGAAATTGCAATGGGGCACAGGAATCTTGGTATGCAGGTGGAAGAATCTTGATAGAAAAGCAATTTGGGGGGAGTAAATCAAACGCTCAAAAAGCGAGTTGTGCAAGAGACCCTTCTCCACCAAATACTCCAAGGGGTTATATGCCCTGGGAATATCGTGCGAGTTAAAACCAAGCAACTTACTCCTAGGCAAAAAGAGGATGAATAGGGGATCACGCACATGTATTAAATCGTTTTCTGGGCGACGATTGCGGAGAGGGATGGTAATGAAAGTTTTATAGGGAGAAAATTAATCGAACATAAATGTCAAACAAAAAGAAGAACCTATTCTTTTTTTCTAATTTGTTTTCACCTGATGCTTGCTTCAGGAGATGCACTGCTAATATGTATTCATGTAAGAGCATTTTTTTTATTTGTACTGCTGTATTTAATAAAATCTCTCCTTCAAGTACATCCAATTGTTATGTACACTGAAATGCCAGAAAACCTGGTACAGACGAACGTATGCAAAATACATAGCAACGCCACCTATGCGCGTACTCGGTTGCGTCCGCCAGTGCGTATATAAAGCGATAGACATCCTTGCCAGCTGTCAGAGCTGTTTTCGGCATGAGAATGACAAGTAATAACGAGTTAAGCGATTTTCAACGCGGTGTCATAGTTGGCGCTCGTGAGATGGGCCATAGTATTTCGCAGGTAGAAACGAAGTTCGGAGTTTCACGGACGACCACTGCAAGGGTGTAACCGTGACTATATACAAGAATTTCGGCAAAACCTCCAACCTACGATGCCAGTGTGGCCGTAAAAATACATTGGCTGAATGTGACCGTCGTCGGCTGTCAAGAATCGTTTCACGCGATAGGCACGCAACACTCTCGCAGGTATCATCGGAATTCAATGCTGGAGCCTCAACAAGAATCAGCGTCCGGACTGTGCAACGTACCCTACACGATATGGGCTTTAAGAGCCGACGACCAACTCGAGTCTCCTTGATGGGTGCACGCCACAGAGCTATCTATGCGCCTCGCTTGGGCACGGCAACACCGCCACTGGACACTTGATGACTGGAAACAAGTAGCCTGGTCTGACGAGTTGCGTTTCCAACTGTATCGGGCAGATGGAAGGATTTGTGTGTGGCGCAAACCCCATGAAGCCATGGATCCCGCCTGTCAACAGGGAACTGTACCTGCTGGTGGGGGGTCCGTAATGGTATGAGCTGTGTTTAGCTGGACTTCACTGGAACCCCTGGTACGTCTACAAACGTCTGTGACAGGCCAACGCTATGTGCGCATCCTTTCTGACGAGGTACACCGTTCATGTCCTGCATTCATGCTGATGAGTTTGGCCTGTTCCAAAAGGACAATGCACCTCCACACAAGTGTCGGGACGCCACATTATGGTTAGAGGAGCATTCATCTGAGTTTGGGGTGTTGCCATTCTCACCCAAGTCCCCAGATCTGAACGTGATAGAACACATTTGGGATGCCATGCAACGCGATATCGAGCACAGAAATCCGTGACCTCGGAATACACCTGAATTGTGGAACGCTCTGCAGGTAGTATGGTGTGCATTGCCTACAACATATTTCCAGAAGCTAGTGGAGTCCATGCCCCATCGTATTTCTGCAGTCCTGCGATCTCGTGGGAGACCTACCAAATATTAGCATTGTGTACCAGTTTTTCTGCCACTTCAGGAGTGTCTGTATGTTGCCTATGAACTCCTAAACCCTTTGACCGATCTGGATCAAATTTTGCGTAGTTTCTCTTTAGGATCCTGCGGAAAATATAAGCTACCAGTAAACTTGAATACCCCGCTTCCTCACAGTGATTTCATCCTGTTGACACTTCGTGATAATTTATGTTTAGTGCAGAGGTAGGGAACCTTATCATAAGTTAGCTCTGTATAATCTAACAAGGCCGCATTCAAGAAACTTCAATTTGATATACTTCGAAATGTTCATTATTTTGTAAAAAACTTACTATCTAGGACTACTGACTAACTTCAAAAAATGAAAAAAAGTTTATTCTAAAGTTAACTAATCTTTTAATGACTTTGTCGTGACTGCTTCTTGTTGGAAAGCATTTGAATATCTAGTTGCAACATGGAGGTCCGGCTTTTTAACTGATCCTCTAGATGGGTATCCGTTATTTGTGACCTTAAGGACGTATTGATTAGGGTAAAATAAGAGAATGTAGATTCGTAGCAATAAGTGGTTGAAAAGCAAGAAAGCATTTTTCGTTCATGTTGCAGAAGGCGTGGGCATTCTATTGCATTTTCCATATTTTAACTGGATCTTTCTTAGCGTCAAATAAAGACTTTAAAATGCCATCTTCTGAGACCTCAATCAATTCCACCTATAGTTCTTTAGGAGTCATAGAACGAAATCATGAACGTAGCATGTTCATATAGTCCTAATGACGTACTAATGTTTTAATTGTAGCCGTCAGTCGGTGAGCATTATTTCGTTGAATCTTCTTTTACTCTTTGGTATTTCAAATACGGTCCTTCTAAGATTAAAAATAATAAAAGACAATCAAAACATATTAATAAAAATAAAAGGACTTGTTCTGCAATATTTGGATTCATCAAAAGGCTGTACTTAATGGACTAGAAGACCGCAGACTCCCCACCCCTGGTTTAGTGCACGAAGGAGCCAAACATTCTGATATAATTGCTGCAATAAAAACAAATGACAACCTTCTATGCTTTCTGTGTAATTTTAACTGAAAACGAAAATCTTATTGCACAAATTCATCCAAAATCCAAGAAATTAAAGAAAAGCTGAGACCCACTCATCAGCGTGAATTCCAGAAATCCCCCGAAAATGCAAAAATCTCATTGACGAATCAATCCAAAATTCTGGAAAAATGTTCGGAAAGCGCAGGTTCAGAAGCTGATTCATGTATTATTTACTAAAACCGGGCAACGCCGGATACTTCCGCTAGTATATATAGCGTATGAATATTATTCAGGGCGCTTCCAAGTACTTAGGGCTCTAACTAGGTTGTCAGCTTTAGTGGGTGGCGAACACTAGCTGCCGCAGGAATAAAGCTAGACAATGCCTTGGGCAGCTAGTTCCAGTACTCCACTGGAGAAGCTTCCTTACAACACGGCACAAAGTACTGCTGTACAAGACGGTCGTCAGGCCGGTTCTTACCTACGTTTTTCCTATCTGGATAGGCATTAGTAGGAATCAGCCAGAGAGAATAGAGAGGGTGTAGAGCCGAGCACTTCGTATGATCACTGGGGCTCTCCCTTGGACTCCACTTCGGAACCTGAGGAACAGACTTGGAATTGAGAAGGTACATGCGTTTTCCACCAGACTCGTCTAGAAGTTCAAGAAAGCGGAAGCGCACCCTAATGGACTTGTTAGGGACGCGGTTGATTACAAATCCAGCGAATTCTCCTTAGGTATCCCAGAACTAAGGCGGCGATCGTAGATTTTCCTTGACAGAGAGAGTAAGTATGTGATCAATGGTGGATGCTAGACAGACCACCACCCCCTTCTTTTTCAGATTGGCATTAAGATGGTGAGATTTTATTGCTGCTCCGGCATTTGGATTTGGCCGCGTTGAGTTTCAGTCACTCCCTGATGCGTCGGCGGCAGGGTGGTATTGTGGCTCTCTATGATGTTGTGCAGTGCTTGGTTCCCCTTGCCCCCCTTCCACCCGGACTAATATCACAGTTCACAATTTGAAAGATATATCACCCTCTCCATTCACTCAATTTTCTGTTTATCTTTCCTATTGAGTTCACTTACCCAGATCTCCTAGCTTCCTATTTCTAAGGGTAGTTTTAGACCTGGGGTAAGACACTCCTTTCCTAAAACTTCTTCAAATGTCGTATCGTATCAGGGCGCTTCCTAAATCCTCGAAACGGATTTCACAAGGATTTCTGTTGGTTCCAAGCTCTTAGTTACAAGCGGGTTCTAATGTAGTTACTTATGAAAATTTTGGTTGCTTCTCGTTATGCTTTCCTTAGTGAATGTAACGTCTGAGGTCTTTCCTGTTGGGTTATGACTGGCGCACAGTCAAGTCATGCATACTGAAATAAATACAGGGGACCGTGAAAACTAATAAGTCCGAAGGATTAGGTTTCTTGCTTGTGTCAGTGTCTGATTAGTACCTCAAAGAATCATATGCTGTCAAGGCTTTGCTAGTGGACTAGTTGCAATGTTATTAAAATTTCGACTGTTTTTTCTTTCTTTCTTTTTTTTTTTTTTTTGTACCGAAAAGCACAAATCTTCGCCTCTTATTTTTCTTAGAATCGCTTGTGATTCCACATATGAAAAAAATGAGTTCTTCAATAAAAAGACAAACATTGGAAGGAAAATTAAATATATATATATATATACAGCAAGGCTACAGCAACAATAAACTTGGAAAGCATGAGCTCGATTTTTGAGATGGAGAGCGGGGTTAGACAAGGAGACCCACTAACTCCAAAATTATTTAACTCTGTACAGGAAAATATTTTTAGAAATTTAAACTGTGATGAAAAAGAATTAAACATCAATGGAAGGTACCTAAATCATTAAGATTTGCTGATGACATAGTCATCATTACAACTAGCAATAGTGAAATGCAAAATATGATAGAGGATTTCTGGATGGAAAGTCTTAAAAAGGTCTGACAATAAGCACAGCAAAATCTAAATATATGAACAATACAGAAAAGATTTTGATAGAAGAAATCGAAAAAGTAGATGGATACATTTCTTTAGGTCAAGTATTAGTTTTAAAGAAAGACAAAGGGAAATCAATAGAAGAATTATCCAAGGTAATAATGCCTTTTGTAGATTTAAAGACTATTTAACCGGCAATCTTTCATTGTGTTTAAAAAGAAAAATCTTCAATGCATGTATTAACCCCATATTTACTTATAAAAGTGAAACGTAGAGTACTACAGAACGACAATGGGAAAAAATAAAAGTATTGGTAAGAACGTTAGAGATAATAATGTTGGGAATAACAAGAAAAGGCAGAGTTAGAAATGAACTTATAGAAAAAGAATAGGAATAACAGATATTAAAAAAATAATAAAAGAATCAAAGTGGAGATGGGATGGAAATGTTGGAAGACTGAAAGATGGACACGATTAATAACAGAATAGCAACCGAGAGATGAAAAGAGACGAAGGGGGCTACAGAGAACAAAATGGGGAGATGACCTTCAGAAATTTGGAGGTGCTAAATGATGAATTGAGACTAAGTATTGAGAAAGTTGGAAAAGTCTGGGAGAGGCCTATACCCTGCAGTGGGTGCAAACAGGCTAAGAAGAAGAAGAATCGGTACTTTTGCTTTGTTGTGCGCACATGTAGAAAAATGGCAATATAACAAGCCTCCAAAAGTAGACGGTCAGAACGAATTTATCAAGAATATATGAAGCACAAAGGGAAAAAAAAATATTTGTAAAATGCTTTGTGATATACACCTGCCACACACTTCCGATAGATCTGATAACCTAACACCTGGAATAAAAAAAAAATGTTACAGATTCACCTGCCTATGCTGAACCAAAAACATTTTTTTTATCTTCTGGAAAAATATCGGCCATACCAGCGCGCGCAAATGTGCGTATCACCTTCAAGTTGTACATGCTGTTCAAAACTGAAAATGCACGCGCTTCACCAGTTTCAGCACGCTTCAGATATCCATGCCCTTTTCTTTTGTGTAAGTAAAAACCAATGAGGAAATTCAAGAGCCAGTTTGCAAATTTTGTCAGGAAACATACACACAAGAGGGGTCATTATGCATATATATTGTAAATCACGCTCCAGGGACTCCGTCAGATATCAGACAGGTATGGCCTCTTTTTCTTAAACACCTGCTTCGGACCGATATTATTATACACTGCTGCTTTCCCGTGTCATAACACATTTGGAAGTCATAATAGATGTAGCCTAAAAATTAATTTATACTCTTCTATCTGCGTAAGACATCTGGAAGTCATAACAGATGTAGCTGAGAACTTGGGGGAATTTCATTCCCGCTGCTACATTAGGAACGACAATGGCCAGGAAATACGATAAATTTCAGAACGTATTTCAGTGACTTTTTTTGCTTGCTTGTTTTTTTTTTTTTATGGGCGGGGGAAGAGGAGTTAATCACTGCGATGAGCATCTGGGGAGTGATTCATTTCTGGTTGGCCGTCGCTAGTTTCCAAAAGGGGAAGGGGGCACCATGGGGCACATTCCGAGCTGATTCCTTGTCCCGGATTGAGAACGGGCCTGTTTCGGACGACTAGCCGGAAACCCCGGCCTCTGTCCACTCGAGTACAGTGGCGGCCTTGAAATCTGACATCAGTTCATCAACTATTCTCAGTCCATTGCTGGATGTAGGTCTAAAGTCTCTTTCGCAATTCTATTCCGTGCCATATTTTCAAATTTCATTTACCCATCTCCCACGGTCTGGGTTTTTTCCTGTCCCTTTCTACCCAGTTTGTTTAGAACTTAGCGTTTTCAACGGTAGTCAGTTCTAGCCATATGTACAGCTCATGGCCATTTCGGGGATTTTAACTTTGATAAAAATGTCATTAACTCTTGTCATTTTCTTGATACACGAGTTCCTTTCTTTATCGTTCTTGGTTACAAGAACGTCCTCATCGTTCTTTTATTCCATGCTTTTTTGACACAGAACTAAGTCTTTCTCCGCGCTGGGTAGGGAGTAACATCGGAAGCACGGATACAACGAAAAGAAGTTCCAATTTGAACGCTTATATCTTCGAAACTAATAAGCGTAGAATAATAAATAAGACATCATTATAGTTTATAGAGTCCGATTTATAACAAAACAAGTTTTAACCCTCTACCCATTAATTCTTCGATACAGTAGCGTTAGGAAGTTAAACTAAATTTCGCGTGATTTTGTTTCGCTGCTCGCCGTTTTAAGGTTGATAACTAGTGAATAGATAATGATAGCGCCGTTTTAAGGTTGATAACTAGTGAATAGATAATGATAGCGCCGTTTTAAGGTTGATAACTAGTGAATAGATAATGATAGCGATGACATCAGCCGCGCATTCCCTAGCCGACGGTCAGAGCTAACAGTGATATATATATATATATATATATATATGTGATAAACAGAAATAAAATACATTTCAAGTTAATTTATTTTTTAGGTAAAAAAAAATTGGTGACGGAAATTTAAAAATGCAGCGAAAATCCAGGAAAAATTACTATAAGAACCGACGAAGGTTGAAGAAACAGCTAGAGGAGAACGAGAGAAATCCGAAAAGTATCGCTAAGTCATCAACCGTAAGGTCCCGGGAATGTACGGAGCGTCAAAAGTCCGGTTGGCAGAATGCGTTTAACCCGAGTTCGACTCTAGAGGCGCAACCTTCCACTTCAACTGCATAAATTCGGTCTGAACAGTAAGAACAGATGGAGACTGATGTCATGCATCCAGATTTTCAAATTTTCACACCGAACATGGAATACCAATGTACATCATCAGCCCTCACACCTTAGCTGGATAATGAATGTATTATGTCTCAAACCTTTACACCGCCAATGCGTTCGGAATATAGACAAGAACAAGAGCAACGCCAAATTTATAACAAGGTAACTTAAAAGTCTGAAAAATTCTTTCGGAAGAACGATTTTTTCAAAAACAATTTTAGCAATAACTACTGACAAGAATGATACTACGCCTTCTACTATCTACTAACATTAATTTATTATCAGCATAATTTACTGTGAATTGTATAGAGTACAAGCTGCTTTTAAGCAAATATACACTGCTGGCCACCCAAAATGCAACACCAATGAAGGAAGCATCCGATGCAAACGATTAGCATTGCAGGGCTTATGCAAATCCTGTGCGCCCGGCACACCACCGAGGAGCACTATAAGAAGGGTGCACAGAAGGCGGGTTGTAAGTAGTGGAAGTGTGTTGTGCTGCCGGACCTGTGCGTGGGAAGCTTCCTGATGCCTCGTCGCAGAGTACGGCAGCCATTCCAGCAAGTTTCGGAGTTCGACCGAGGGCAAATAGTGGCTTATCGCAACAGCGGTTTATCGTACCGAGACATCGGTGCTCGTGTGGGACAACATCCAGGCACAGTGACGCGAGTATGGATTCGGTGGATGCAGGAGGGACAGATGGACCGACGTGAGCGATTGTCGCAGCCGCGGCACACCACCGAACGAGAGGACCGGCATGTTGTGCGGCGGGCATTGACGGCTCGCACCGCCACATCACGAACGTTAGTGCAGGAATTAGGGTGTATTGTGTAACAACATGTGTCAGCCCGTACCGTTTGACGTCGTCTGCAGGAGCGGGGACTTGTCACACGGCGCCCATTGCTCCGATTACCATTGACGTTACACGCCGGCAGTGGGCCGTTGAACGCCGCACCTGGACCACGGAATGGCACGACATTGTCTTCTCCGACGAATCCCGTTTCTGCCTGCAACACCACGATGGTCGGATCCGGGTGTGGCGGCACCGCGGCAAGAGACTGTATGACGCCTGCATTATGCATCGCCATACCGTTCCGTTGCCTGGCGTTATGGTTTGGGGCGCAATTGGATATGACACTCGCACCCTTCTGGTACGCATCGCCGGTACACTCAACAGCCATCCTCCCTTACCAGCAGGACCTGCCAGCGACCACGCTTCAACAGGACAATGCGCGCCAGCACGTGACAAGCATCGTGCAACAATTCTTTACGGCCCACCTGTTCTCCCGATATGTCGCCCATCGAACACGTCTGGTCGCTGATCGGCAACCGAGTGGTCCGGCAAGCACCACCCGCGGCTACGCCTGATGAATTGTGGCAACGTGGGGAAGCAGCCTGGACCGACATACCCCAAGCCCACATCCAAAGCCTCTTTCGTTTGATGCCGCGGCGTGTAGCGACCGTTATTGCCAGCCACGGAGGCCACACGAACTATTGATGTCTGCGTGTTCCGCAAGTCGCACGGACCTGTAAACTCGATCGTTTCATCTTTGTATCTGTTGTTATGTGTCAAGTAAATATGGCTCTGCTATCTCGTGTCCTTCTTGGTGTTGCATTTTGGGTGGCCAGCAGTGTAGTAAAACGTTTCTTTCATTATATTTAAAAAAAAAAAAATTATATCTGAAAAAAATCAAAGGGGCGCAGTAGCAACTGTGCCGCAATCTACAACTTAGAGCTACGTCAACTGTCCTTCGCTGAATATTTTAAGGACATAGAACTAGTCAGACGGTGTCATGAAATAGTGACAGATGACGTAGTTCTACGTTACAGTTGTTGCTGTGCCCCTCAGATTTTTTTTCGGAGGATTCTGCGTGCATTCATTTGAAACCAGAATGTTGAATATTGATGGTCTTATAGACTTCACCGCGAAATAGTAGAGCCACAAAGTTACGTTCCAGATTTTTTATTAATTTGGAGAGAGAGAGAGAGAGAGAGAGAGAGAGAGAGAGAGTGTGTGTGTCATGAAATGAGAAACCGAATTTTTTGAGTTGTACACAGCCTGAGTCTTTTTTCTTAGGTGAAGTCCACGTCTCTGATCCGTAAGTAAGAATTGAAAGGATGCATTGACCAAGCTCTTTTCTTTTAAGATATAATGGTAAATTGCTCTTAAAAATTTTACTGTTTCTGCGAAATGCATTCCAGCCAAGGTTTAAACACCTATGAATTTCATCTTCGATAAGGCCCATGCTTGATGACTGCTGTCCAAGACACACATGTAATTTTAAACATCTTCCAAAAGTTATTTACAGCGAAAAACCCTCATTCTGCACTTTTTACGTTACTGCACTTTTAAAAGCTTTTTGGGATTTGCACATTTTAACACCAGCACATTTTGAGTTTTTCGCTCCCAGGTGCTTAAAAAGTCAAGAAAGGACGCCCAGTATCATTGCTGCTGTTGAGCGATTATCTCATATACATTACGGAAATCAAGTACGATTTAAAAAACCTGCTTCAGTAGATTCCTTCTAGTTCCCCGACTAAGTGACTAAACCCCAACAAGGGCTTTTTAAAAAGCAGTATAAATAAATAGGTCCTGCTGAGTTAAATCTAATCTAACAAGTGCGTAGGCAATGTTTAGAATACCACTTTCCTGTGTTTCGCCGACTTTTAGTCAGGTGGGTGGCCTCTGCGTAGGAGTCAAGGATACTTTACCCCAATTTACTATTAGCATTTCCAGGAGCCCTTGAGTGGCAATGTCAACCTCGTCGCCATTACGAGGACCTCAAGATTGCACCTTTGCACCTCCGACTGACACCTACGACAGAGTTCAAGTCCATCCAGTGGGAAACTCAATAGCCCCAGCACACAGCAGTCCTGTTTTGCCCCTTGGAATATTTGATCGATAAACGGGTGATGCGGAGGCTATGAAAAAATCTCACACCATAAAATCGTCCCACAACATTTAAACAACGCAAAAAAAAAAAAAAAAAAAAATGAACGGCATCATTCTACTTATTTGACAAGAGGCAGAAACACTAAGGCTTCGGTTACTAAACTTTTCGGGATCAAGGCCTATTTTTGATATTTGAGAAGGAAACCAAGAAATTCAATCGGAAAAGTAATTTAAAGTTAAATACTCACGACAATTTAGTGTTTAAAATAAAAAAAAATGTCGCAAACACAGTGGAACCTCGGTTGTACAGTACGTTTCTCAATTATACGTTTTTCACTTTTGTACGTAATTTTGAGTTAGTCCCGATAATTTACTGCAGTTGTTACATACAAAAAAAAAAAAAAAAAAACTATTCTGAAATTCACGAGCCACTTTCCGTGATTCGTTTCTTGAATTAACAAAGTAGGTTTCTGATACAATATTTTTCTGTGAAATGACGAAAAAAAAAACACCTCTGAATTTCACGGATTTTTCGTACGCCAAAAAAATTCTGACTTTTCAGAAACCTTTCCGCAATTTCTTTCTTATATTGACAGTAAATTATCGTTTTCAAGAGGTGTTAACGGAAAAATCTGAATTTCCAGAAACCTTTCCAAAGTTCCTTTCTTATTATTAACGGAAAAACTCCGTTTTCACTTTTTCCGTATCCATATGATGAAAAATTTTCGGTGATAGGAGAGTTTCACGGTAATACTTGGGGGTTTGATTAACTGTTAAATTTCAATAGTCTGTCGAAGTATTTGATCTTTAAGTTCTGTAGGGAGATCGGATATTGTGGATAATATATCGCATAAATTTTGGTTACAGAATATTTCTTCTCTTCCCCATTTTGTGTACCAGCTTGTATATTGCGTTACCGTAAGAAACCAGGTACTTAATTTATTGCACAGGTGATTGTACGATGCGTATGTATCCGTCTGTGGAGTTCTTAAGACAAAAGCTATATAACTATCAAGAGTAAATTTTATATTTAGAAGTTTTGTGAAATAATAATATAAAACAGTGAAGATAGTAGGAAGAGTGGAGAAATTGCGACGGAGAAGCCTATTTGATCGAAGTGAATCGATAAGAATACGTATTGCTGTAATGTGATTGAGATCTATATTGATAAAAGCGAGATATTTAGTGTCGGTGTATGCCCTTAGAACTTCCAATGAGTGGAACAATAAAGTAAAAGGGTATCATTGTACATAAGTCTTTTGCTGATGTTTCGTATGTGGCCGTTGGTATTTACTTAGCAAATCTCTCAAACTACTGCTATTAAAAGTTAAAAATACTACGAAGTTTATATCTTTTTCTACGTGGCTGCAAAAACACATCGCAAAAAGTCTTGTTTAAAGTGTCTGAGTTTTGTGTTGTGTTGGAAGTGCGTACACAGGCAAGACGTTTTTCGCTGAAACGCACGAAATACCTGTTTCAGCTACAGCGGGAAAGTACATGTCCACTGGTACCATTGCCCTAATGTCAGCAACAGGGGTAAGAAAGCAAAATGTCGCAGCGACAATAAACGAACGCAGCAGTAAATTAAAAATACTGCTTGACGCAAAATTTCTTGGCATATTTTGATGGAGTATGTACCACAAAAAAGCAGTCACGGCTGAAATTGCGCAGTTAAAAAAACAGAGAGCACCTTAAACATCAGCTAACATTCCAATTAACTGTTTCTTTTTTAAATCCTTAAGATTTGGAAAAATATATTCACTTAACGAAATATTAACTATCTTGGATTAAAAAACAGTCATTTTGGAATTATAATGATCTCAAACTAATGGCCTAAGATTATTATAGACTAATATATTTAGTCTAAGATTTATAATAATTAGTTTGAAGTTTGTCTTAGGAAGCGCCTATTTCAAACACTTCTACAACAATTGGCGAATTTATCATTTACTAACTTCAGGTAACCAATGACAAGATGAAAGATTTCACAGCTTTCGCCAGAGTCATATGTTAGGACACCTGGAGACGAAAGAAGAAACGAAACTTGTTTAAAAGGCTAGTTTAAAAAGCATAACTTACCACTAATGTTAAGTGGAGATTGCCAAGATATAAAATCGTTGGCCGCAGCAGATTTATCTCTGCCGTTCTTGCATATATCACTTTGACCGGCATCTTTAGTTTTATTGCTTCTTAACTGGTCGATGATGGAAGTCAAACGACTTTCTTTCTTTGGCTCAGGACTGCTGCTAGAAAGAGAAACGCTTGTTAAAAAATACCTACATGTACAGTTTGAATGCTAAACACGCAAAACATATAGAGCAGAAATTGAAATAATTAAGATAAAATACATTTGTAAATTCGTCCTTATGATGTTAACGGATATATGAATACAGTTCTTGGAAAGGTAAGTTCAGAAAGTTGATCTGAAAAAAAATTAAAGCACAGTAAATTATACATTTTTTTTTTTTTTTTTGTGAACAGGGCTGACCTGTTATGAAAATGTTATCACGCCTTCTCATTTCCTAAGATTTTTTCGGATTGGGTGGGGAAAGCCACCATGAGCAAATCTAAGGGCTATTAAAGAAGGGTAGTAATTTTATCGCGGGAAAAAAAAAGGCAAAATTCGATGGGTGGTCCCGGGGTAAATCGCGAAATTTCAAATTGCGAAATTTTGAAAGGTAATTGCAAAATATCGCGATATACCGTATTTCCTCAAAAATCCGGCTTTTAGGCTCTTCCCCACGCTTTGGATATGTAAGATGCGTTGTCATTCGCAAAAGGTATTTCGTACTTACTAATACACTGCAGTATTGCCTCACTGACTGTTTTCAAATTTACAGATTCCAAAGTGATGTACTCGAGGAAGATTACATTCAACGAGGTTTCAGCATTACAGCCTTCAACATTCGTTTCAGCTGATGAAACAGCAAGAATATTCAAAACGTACGTATCTTCTGAATCAGTTGTTTCGTCTGCTACGATGCTTACATCGGATATTGATTAAAAACAAAACAAAAAAACTTTCACTTGTTACGTGTGAATATCTTATTTTCGGCAAATAACATTTCCGCATCCAATTTGCATTTGGAATAACACCAGTATCTTTCAACGAATTTTCCAAGTAATTTTTTTAATGTAGGGTTATACAGTTTGGAAAGTGGGATGTTGGCTGCAAAAAAGGCACCAGTTAATTTCGAAAGTTAAGTTGAGTGATGCTGTTCTTGTTTAGTTCTTTTCTCAATTCATTCATTAACCCATTTCTTTATTATTTTCGGTTGACTGTTCAGACATAATTTTGTTTTTATGCAGCCTGCTTGCTAAATGCTTTTCACAACTGTCCTTTCTTGAAAACTCCACTGGTATGTTGCAACACGAACAGAACAATACACTTTTGTTCACATGAAACGTTCCTTTGCTGTACTGCTTGCATCTTTCAGATGCACTCATTTTACTCACGTGGCTCATTCTCAAAATTAAATAATATCTAGAAACTTTATAAATTAAATACTCACACGAAAGCACAAAAGTTTTCTAAGCTAAGCGTCTGCGAAACTCAAACACTCTTTTCTGTGAGCTGCTTTTCCCAGCTAAACTTACTAATACAATTGACTACATCCTGTTTACGGTTTACTAGTGCGGCAAGTCGCCAATGCCATTCACCAGTTGTGGGGGGGGGGAGGGGTGGAAATCACGAAAGACCACACGTGCATTCTTCAGCAGAGTACATGTGAACTGGAATTACCCGTCAAGCTTTTTCGATAAGAGTCTCTTCGTAACGAACAATCGTCAGGGGGTTTCCTGGTTTGGATTTTGGATTAGGATTACTTTGCATATATTTTTCGCGTAGATTCTAATGAGAGCAGCAATAAAATTATTTAAATATGAAAAATAATCTAAAAATTATAATAGGAATTCGGCAAGTATAGGAAAAAGATTTAAAATTCGCAGATACACAGTATTTGATATTGACAAAATTACAGAAAATCTCCTAAAATCGAAAAATATGGTGAAAATGTTTTCGCCATATTTTTGGCAATTACTTACAGCTAGGCTAGTAATTATTTCGCGCGGTGAAACTATTACTAGCCTAGCTTAAAAGTAGTCGCCCGTCCCTGATTTGAAGACATTGCCCCTATTGAGGAGGGGGAACAACACCATGTTCGGTACTGACCTTGTAATTTTTTTTTTTATTGTATGATTTCTTGCTTCTTGACCAAATATTTATTATTTTTTTTATTTCGGGATTAAATGACTACCGAAAGCAACTCTAAGAGCTAAGAAAGCAGTCGCCGATACCTAATTTAGGGCCACTGATTCTAGGTAAAGGAGACTGCTCGCCTCGTAGAAACACCGATGTTACATCCGGGACTCTATCCTGGACCCATTGCGGCCCTCGCGTCTGTTGAATTAACCAACCTCTTCTTGTTGCTGCAATTAATTAAAAATGCATAGCTAACGAAAAGACATCCGATTTTAATTAAACTTAAAATCCCACCCGCCTAGTTTTCATTCAGTGATTCATTTATTTGTATGCAGGCTCACCTACACCGCGTTTCATAATGATATGACACAGGGCGTTCGAAAAGTCTCTCTGCAGTGGATATCTTAGGATTATATGGAAATCAAACAAACGTATTGTGAGAACATATAATTTAGTCACTTTCTTACAAAAAGTATTGAAACTAACGTCCTTGATTTGTAAGATATAACCTAACTGCTTTACACGTTTTCAAACACATCTGCGAGTGCCCTAACGTCCCTCCACAATGATGTTAAGGCTGTTCCACCTAATTCTGATGACGCTACAGTCAAAATTTTTGAATACAGTAACTCGTTGTATGTTTAATTTCAGTTTTTGCTGTTTTCTTGACAACATATCACGCTTCAGAATATGTTTCACAGCAACACTAATTTTTACAAGCTTATGACGAGTTGAAAGTTTCCGAAATGTGGATGTTGTTGTCATCATTGCCCTTCAGAAGAAAGGAACACTCGTCCTTCACATTGCATGAAAAATCATTTTTCAGCCCGCAGGCGCCAGTATCGAGCACAAAATTTCACAGTGCGCATTTTTCTTGTTCTTGGGAATTTCTTTTTTTTTTTTTTTTTTTTTTTTCAAAAAGTAAAATTGAAATAAAACCGGGTCGAAATCGGGTTAGGAACACCTTGACCCGACTCTTTTGACACGCAAGAATTTGTCGACCCGTTGACCCGCTTCCATCTCTGTAGAAGTCTGTATGTGACATTGAATAAATGCCGTAAAAATGTTTTAAAAAGTCCTAACTGGAGCTATAACGCATTTTATTAGAAATGCTGTGTTGAAAAATCATACGACCTTTAGCCAAAACGTGAGAATTGTGAATTATGTGCTGCATGATGGCAGCACTGCATGTTGTCTTAAGTGCACAAAACTGCTGAAGTATGCAAATCACGCCAGTTATACAGGGTGTGTCGAAATTCTTTCCCTGATTGCGATAAATTGAGGTGCAACATACAGTTGCATTATGTCGAGGTGAATACCCGATGTAATGGTGGGCTCAATAAAAAAGGAACGGTCCAATTACTTTGCTGTGCATTAGTCCGCACCAAACATTGATTTTAGGGTTATCCCTCTGTTTCTCCAAAACCATATGTGGGTTCTCTGAACCCCAGATACGAGCATTATGCGTGTTTACTTTACCCGAGCTATGAAAAATTGATTCGTCTGAAAAGCAAATCCGCTTCAGGTAATCATTATCGTCGTCTATTCGTTCAAGAACATCCATAGCGAATGCCACACGTCTGGGCCCATCATTAGGTTCCATACAATTGCAATTTGTATGCAAAAAAAAGAAACCGCTTTCTTAAAATACAGTGCACTGTCTTTATAGGTATTCTCAGTTCACTAGAGGCATAACGAATTGATTTCCTCGGGCTTCGTACGAATGTATCACGCACGGCGTCGCCAGTTTCCTCACTAATGGAAGGTCTTCCACTTCTTGCACGGTCACCGACATTGCCTGTCTGTTTAGAAACATCAGGCGGAGCTCTATCATACTCACGCCTAAACTTCCGCTGCACTGAAATTGCAGATTTGGTTTCATTAAAACCAGAGAACACTATTAGCCTTCTCCTGCATAGACGCCACTCCGCCGACTGACGCTTTCAACAACCTACGCTGCAGACGTGCAGCGCCACCTATTGTTCCAAAAGTACAACGAACAAAAAACACTTGAGAATATGATCCAATCAACGCAACAAACCGCGTACGTCTAACTAGCTGGATTCATTTTATACGATTTATCGTAATTAAGGAAAGACTTTAGGCACATCCTGTATAAAGGCATCGTTTCTAGTGGATTTGATAGCTTTAGCAGCTGGCATACTGAACGTCAAAACCCTGGGTCGAGGAAAGGTGCTGAATGAGTTTGAGAAAAGGCGAATTACGGTTTGGAACGAGCGCGGTGAATCCGCCAGATCAAAAAAAAAAAAAAAAAAAATTAGGCCGGGCTCATTCAAAAACCAACTAAATTGTCTGAAGTTACGCGAAGCTTACGGTCAGAAGAAGGCTCCAGGACGACCAGAAAAACTGTCAAAAAGGCAAAAATCAAAATAAATATATATAATAAATAAATAAAAGAATGGTTACGAGGAAACTACAAAGTGGAAATGAATCTCTGGTTCAGTTGTCGAAGGACCCAATGATATCAGTTTCTAAATCGACTTTGTCCAGGTTTGTCAGAACTTGGTGGACTTAGCCTGTGTGAAACGAAAATCACAAACTATTGATCTACACCGCGAAAAGCGACTGAAGTGGGCAAGTTATCACATGGCCTGAAATCAAGACTTTGAAAGAGTCTCTTTACTGATGAGAAGAAGTTCAATTTAGACGGTTCGAATGGATAGAAAAATATTGACACGAACTTCAATAAAGAACTTGCGATTTTTTTCCCAAAAGACAAGGTGGTGGTGGGGGTTTTAAGGGTAAAACTGCCGTAGCTTTTGTATCAGGTAGAATGAAGGCTATGAATTACTAAGAGCTTCTTAAAGACAATCTGCTGCCATGTGATGATGAAATTGCTGGGTCTACACGGATTCTGCAAAACGATAATTCACCAATACGCACAGCAAATACCACATAGTGCTTTTTGAACAAAATCTCATGGAAAATGTGAGGAATATTCTCGCAAGGGCGGTGTACGGAAACGCAAGGCAGTAAATGAATATTACCGAACTAAAGGCAGTATTAGTTTCTAAATGGGTGAAAATAGACCAAAAAAATACTACAAAGATTAACATTATACGTGCCTGATAAAATTTTTGAGTTAATTAAAAACTCTTGCAGATATACCGTCATGTGGTCACATCATTTTTGAAACACTTTCGCTTTAGCAAATGTTGCAAAAAAAGAGGGTTTTTTTGCCTCCGAAAGACTTGCTTACAATTTGTATCTTCAATTATTGAGTAAATGGTTCGTTCTTTTCAATGAGATGACTTGTGTGGTTTTCATTGTGTGTTTTTCACTTCGTAATGCCTGAAATAGTAGGTGGTCATATCATAATTAAACGCAGGGCAGTAACTGAAGTTAACTTGGATGATCGGAAAAAATCCTTTATTTCATGTTATTCTTATCCCTTACGTAAATCTTGTTTCAATTGCTGCTGGGACTTGAAGGATTTCCATAAATTCTCTTTCGAATGGTGTGTGCTTCATTTTAGTTCGTCAGGCTTTTGTTCGTTCTTTAGGGCGACGAAAATTAGTTCGTAACATTCTTTTTCGTCCTTCAGAAAAACGTGTAACGCTTTAAAAATGCAATATTAAATTCTTGGCCCACTGTCAACTTTTTCCATCGGTTTTACGCAATTATTGCATAATAGCCACGTCAGCCTGACTGAGGTCATCTGTAAAGCAAATCACGTAATCATTTAATACCTACTTGAGAATCACAGTACCTGTCCTCAACGAAAGGTGGCACTAGTGGTACGGCATCAATATCACTTAAAGGCTGTGTTTTCTTTTCGACTTTTTAGCGTTTCGTTTTTACATTTGAATAAGGAGATCTCTGTTTTTTTCTTTTCTTTCTTTTTTGCTTCTCCCACGAACAGACGTTTGGTTTTCATTTTCAAGCTGGTCGGGCCAATTTATAGCCAGGGCAGTAGTAAGAAATTCTAGAAGGCCAGAATACTTTTACTTTTTAATTCGTTAAATTACTTTTTCATCTAATATAGCATTATTCATAGAATAATTATTAAGCCAAAAAATAATACAGCATTTTAAGGATATATGTATACAGTGGTGAAATTCGTGCGAAACCAACCTCGTTTCCGGAGTGATGCGATACCAAAAGAAAGGGAGCATTTAATTTGAATAAAACATTTCGCAATGCATTATACATTTCAATTAATGACGACATCTTGTACCAATTGTTCGTCTTTGAATAAAGAAAACAGCCCTGACTTCAGCTAAATGTGAGCATTTCATTTTAAAGTTTAATAACGAAATTTCCTCATATGGTTTTATATCTACTGTGAATGGGTTTGTGCATATTAAATTTTTATGATATTATATTCACTTGTACTTTGGGTTGCAGCAGCGAATAATTTCTTGAGCCTGAGACCTGGGCTAATTAACTATTTGTTTGCTAATATGGATGGATTTAATATTAAGGGAGTTGAGAAAAGCGTCGAGGCCAACGAATACGTGCTTGTTGAAAACCACAAGGGGAAGAGTGAATGCTGGGAATTGTTTCGTCTCATTAAGGAACCGGTGAACAACTCTGTGTTGTTTGGTTTTGCTTGGTGTTCAAAATGTGGAAAGTGTATAATTACAAAGAGAGATGTCGACGGTGTAATAAAAGATTATAGAGCCAAAAATCTAACGGACCATATGAAAGTATGAGCACCTCCATCAAAGCTTGGAAACAGTGAACAATCTATATACATTAAAAAAAATACATTTGTGTAATCGTAAATAGTGATTCCCATTTGTAATATACTCCATGGTCACGGTCATAGTCAGCCATTACTTCTGAATTAAGCAAAGTAGTGACACTAAAAATGGCACTAAAATTTAGCAAGAAACCAAATTTTATTATTAACAAGTTAGTAAAATCATGCAATGCATTCATTATGATACGCTTTCCAACATACCAGAAATCATTACTCAAGTTATGAGGATAATGGCTGTGGAATAAATCTCGCTCCTGTGCCCTGACCTTTAATCCCATTTCGATTATATTTAAAAGAACTGGTTCAGTATACCTCCAAAATAACATGATAAAGTTTTGTCACAATGGAAGCATTTTTACGTAAGTTATGATGCATAAGGGCTATGGAATAGATCCCGATCCTTTGTCCTAACCTTTGACCCATTTCGCGCATTTTCAATAGGATTCGTCCCCAAGCAGGCCCCTACAGCATACTAACATTTCATCCAAATCGAAACATTTTTACGTAAGTTATGACGCATAAGGGCTATAGAATAGATCCCGCTCCTGTGTACGAACCTTTGACCCCATTTCGCCCATTTTCAATAGGATTCGTCCCCAGGCAGGCCCCTACAACATACTAACATTTCATCCAAATCGAAGAATTTTACGTAAGTTATGACGCATAATGGCGATGGAAGTGATTGCTCCTATGCGGACCTTTGACCCCATTTCGCCCATTTTCAATAGGATTTGCCCCCAAGTGGTAGGGGACAATAGGGTTTGTCCCCTACCACATACTAAAATTTAATCGAAATCGAACCATTTTTACGCACGTCATGACGCATAAAGGCAATGGAATGCATTCCGCTCCTATGTCCTGACCTTTGACCCCACTTCACCCACTTTCAATAGGGTTCATCCCCAGGTGGTCCCCTACAATATGCTAAAATTTCATCGACATCGAACCATATTTACGCAAGTTATGACGCATAAGGGCAATGAAATGGATCCCGCTCCTATGCCGTGACCTTTGACCCCATGTGGTCCATTTTCAATAAAGTTCGTCCCCAGGTGGTCTCCTACCCCATACTAAAATTCAATCGAAATCGAACCATTTTTACGCGAGTTATCGTGCCGACAGACGGACGGACAAAGCTGGAAGATATACGCTTCTTTAACCTACGGTTGGAAAGCGTAAAAAAAGGATTCAAATTATTAAATATCAAGCAGTTATTAGGATGAATATGTATATTACGTTTATATGTATATATACATAAATTGAGTTTCGAATTTAAAGTTCAAAGCAGATTTGTCCGGGTCAGTTACGTGTCCAGACTTTATGACCCGTTTTCAACTCTGGTGCAAAGGATCCCCAATGATGATTACGTAGCCTCCACCGGTCAGAGCGGGTCTTCAGATGTATGAGGGCCATAATGAGTTCCAGCTGAAAACACCCCACACCATAACAGAGCCACCACCGGCCTGCACTGTCCCTTGTACGCATGCGCCCATATCCGGAGTCGGCGTTCTGCCCGGAACAGTTGGTACCGTGATTCGTCGGACTAGGCTACACGTTTCCAGTCATCTTGCGTCCAATGGTGGTGTTCCCGAGCCCAGACGAGAAGCACAACTTTGTGTCCTCAGGTCAGCAACGGCACCCGGATGAGCCGTCGATTCTGGAACAGGGACTGTCAGTTAATACACACAACTGACGTGGACTAGGAACACCAAACAGAAGTCACTGCCTCTTTCAACGTTTTTCGCTATTAATAAAAAATCGCTCTTTCCACGTTCGAGAATTTTTCGTGACTCACTGATAAACGTGGAAAGAACGATGACTTCTGTTGATGAGGGACTGTCATAACGCTGTTGCTACTACTGCCCCCCCCATTGAATTGCGGTATGATTTGCGGCAATGTTGCCCCCAGGATGTATGATGCATGTCAGAAGACGCTGTCTACGATCATCCAGGGCATTTACACTAAAAACTGCACGCTACGGCAGGCGACCATTAACACAGGTTTCACTGTATATTTAGAAAGCTTTACTAGATGTTTTTGACTACTCCGATAAAAAATCAGCTTGGCCGACTAATTATTTGGTGCAACTAAAGCTTAATTCACTATTATTAAAACATTATTTTTTCCAGATTTAACAGTAATTGTTCAGTATGCGTTTTTAAAAGCTTCCCCTTTGTCATCAAGGTCACAAAAACAGAAGGGACGGTCGGTATAAGTGGGGTTTTTTCCCTAGCGAAATACTTCAAACTTTAACTGATCGAGACGAAATGATATTTCCAAGCTTTGTTTAAAATATACTTATAGTCTGTTCGGCTGAAATTGGCGAAACGTATCCTTTATATAATGCAACATCGTTGCTCGTTTCCCGTACGCGATTTTAAGGAAAATCTGATCAAATGTTTTTGCAAACTTCAAACGATTGTCCTCGGTCTTCATGCGATGAAGACCGAGGATAATATATTAATTTTTATATGATGATATATTGTTGCTTCACGTGTGAAAACGCATTGGTTTGCGTTCAATTTATTTCAAAAATGGCACGTGGTAATCATATTTATGTTCCTTTTTTTTTTCTTTTTTTTGATTGGAGGTTTAACGACCACCGTGAGCAACTCAAATGGGCTATAAGCAGTCGCCCGTCCCTAATTTAGGGTTACTGGTTCCAGGGAAGGGAGAGAGCCAGTGCCGTAAGACAAACACAACATCCATGCCTGACGGGATTCGAACCCGGACCCCTTATGGACGAATGATCAGAGGCCAATGCCTTAGACCACTGCGCCACCGGGGCGGCTATTTATGTTCGTCGAGTATTTCTTAGGGAGGCTAAAAAATTTCAGGCGTAGTTACGGCCTTGTTTATAAGTAGTTAACGAAGATGTCCTAAATTTAAGATAAATTTTCCAGTGTTATGTGGTGTGAAAAGACGAGAAAAGTTCTTGTGTAGCATATCATTTCCTAAATGGCTGGAGTATTGAAATTTGTTTTACTAACTATTGTGAAATGACCGATATTATATATAGAGTGCGAATCAAAAGTCATGTAACAGAAATGATACGTTGCATTTACTGCACACAATTTTTTCATTACGGTTTGTTATGAAGCGCCAATATTTGTCACGAAAGGAGAAACGGAAGAAAAAGAAAGAGGAGCAAGAATCTGAGGAAAAGCAAAAAGGGAAGTTTGTTTTTAAACCTCTTAATAGTGAAGAAGATGTCGCAGCAGACTCCAAAAGATGAAAAAGGTGAAACTGAAGCGTTAAAGAGCAATCTACACAATAGTTAGTACAGGATCATGAAAATCTAAGGAGAAGAGAGATGATTTTTATCAACACCAAAATGACAGCACCATGAAAGAGTTGGATCACATTATCCAGTCAGAAAACAATGAAGAGGAACAAGTTCCACATTTCTCATCAGGAAACTTCCACTCTTAAAGCAATCGTGGGAAATAGCATGGAACTGGAATTAAGAGAAAATCTGTATGTTAATGACATTGCGTTGTGGCCTAAAACCCTCATAGCAGGCATCATTGAATACTTTTCAGTAAAACAAAAATGTGGGAAGAATCGAAAATTTGAAGGAGTTTAAGGAAGGGGGAAGAAAAACAGTGCGAGACTTAAATATGAACCATTTGTAGAGAATTAAGAAAAATAGGGGGAAAGGAAAACCGCCAGTGGTTAGTCTATTCAGAGACTTCTAAATGCGTTAATTGCTACATATGTAAACTTTTTACTGATCCAACTAGGTGTGATCAGTCATTTGCGGATGGCTTTTCAAACCGGAGAAGTACAGAGGGTGAGTCGAAAGTTTTGCAATATTTGGATCTCTTTATGTCTTCATACGTACCTTTACGATGAAAGCTGACTAGCATTCAAAGCATATGCCATCGTGTTGCGCCGTCTTTAGCCATCTCCTCAAAATTCCGCCAGACGCAGAGCATCACCTTGTGCTCGAAGCGCCCACGTTTGCGAACAGGTTCAGGAAGCTGGCCCTGACTCAACCACAGCCGTTGTGTGTTAGGATTACGGAAATAGACCCACTTTTCATCGCACGTAACAATTCACTTGATGAAACATACATAGCGCGGGTTTTCTAGGAGTTTCGTACACACTTCAACCCTGCGGTTTACTTCAGCTGTTCGTGAGGGACAATGCGGCAGCTTCTGTATACCTGGCCGAAGTGCTGAAAGTGACGAACTCGGTAGTCCGTGATATGCCTAGCTCGCCTGATAATCTCCGAGTGCTGGTTGTCGGCTTTGCCTCTAAGGCCTGGCGCACGGCCTCCGAATCCACGTTTCGCGGCCTGCCTTGCCCTTGGCTGATCGTCGAGTTTTCTATCACCTGAGCGAAATTTCTTGAATCATCTGGTTGCGGTGCTGTGGTGCATGAACCTTCCCCTTTCTCATGAAAAATGTTTCGTGTTGCTTGAGGAGCGTTATGGCAGAGTTCAAACTCGTAAAGCAAAAGGTTCCCTAATTAGCCGGTCGTGGATGTTCATCTTTTAGGCGTCCCAACCACAGACAGAACGACGACATGCAATGCAGTTCACAGTAACGACTACCACTTTATATCCCTTTCGACTGACTGCAGTGCGCGACTTAAAACTAGTTTAAATACGTGACATACCGCGCCAGCACACGCGTTTATACAAATATTGCAAAACTTTCGACTGACCCCTCTGTATTTCACGAGTTCTCAGGGAACACGATACTTCAAAAATATATATGAATGCAATGTGTGCATTTAAAAAGAGAGGTCGTTTAACTGGAAGATATGTTACACAGTGTAGTTTGAGAAGGAATGTACGTACTGACGTCTAGGTTTTAGACATACTTTTTTTTATTTTTTTTTTACTCGGAGTTTAACGAAGACATGTTGTTGCGACTGTAAAGTTACTTGCGGGATTAGGACTTCCATTGAGACGTCACCTTCTTGAGACAAACTTCCGAGCGCAAAGGTAACTCTTTAACATGTTTATACACAGACGAGTCACATTATCGCGACCACCTCCTACTGTTAACGTCAACAGCGGGTAACCAATGAAAGGAGGCACGTGTCGTGAGCTGGCTGCGAGGGTATCTAAGATGTGCTGTAGGCATTTTGAAAACATATCACTCGTTACTGCCATGGATAAAAGGAGCGATTTATCAGATTTGCAAAAAGGGATGATTATCGGCTTTAAGGAGAAGGGTAGCAGTATTTCTGAAAAAGGCGCACGCAAGTTGTGACCTGTTCGCGTGCTGCTGCAGTTAAAGTGTATCATGATGGGAGAAATAACACCATTGCGAATAAGCAAGGTGGAAACTGCGGAGCACTACGTGCCATTAATGTGAAAGGTGAACGTCAGCTTCGAAGATGCGTGAGGACCGATCGACATGCTACAGTGGAGCAACTCAATGGCCAAATGGACCAGGGGCCTACCGGAAGTGTGTCTAAAAGGGCAGTTCAGCAAACCCTGCTGCGTATGGGGCTACGATGCAGACCGATGGTCACTGCACCTATGCTAACGAAGGTGCATCGGCAGAAAAGACTCATATTTGCACGGCAGTATCGGAATTGGGACTCAGCTGATTAGCAAAGGATTGCCTTCTCCGATGAGTCAGATTTTCTGCTTCATCGAACGGATGGACGTTGGCGTATAAGGCGAGAAACATAGGAGAACAAACACTCTTCAACCATTACTAGAAGAACACAAGCTGGTGCGAGCAACGTTACGATCTGGGAAATGTTTTCGTGGCATTCTCTGGGTCCACTCATACCTGTGGAAAGCACTATGGACCGAATTCGTTATGAATCCATCCTTGCAGACCACATACACCCATGCATGCTGATTGCCTTACCTGGGGTTGATGTGATGAAGTCTTTAAAGTACTTCCCTGGTCCCCTAATTCCCCAGACTTAAACTCAATTGAGCATCTGTAGGACCACCTCGATCGTGTTGTTCGCTCTATGAATCCTCCACCACGCACACTCCAGCAGCTGTCAGATGTACTGCAGTCAGCATGGCTTCACATACCTGTGAACAATTTCCAGCACCTTATTGAGTCACTCCCAAATCGTCTAGCTGCTGTCCACGCTGCACATGGCGGTTATTCTGGATATTAGCTGGTGGTCACAATAATGTGACTCGACCGTGTATTTATTTGCTGCGTTTGATGACTTTTTGAAACTACACTAAAACTATCAGTATCCTGGTAGATCCAATTATTTATCTCACCAAACCTATGAAGAGTTTATTGTCTTAACGGCTGGTTATCTGAAAAGAACATTTACCGCTGAAGTAAGAAAGGCAAAATACTATTCAATTATAGTTGATTCATCGCCAGATGTTAATCATGTTGACAAACCTATTTTACAATATGTTAACCCTGCTAAAGAAATAGTAAGTTTCTTAACTTTTCCCCCCACTGAAATCTCATACGTCTGAAGACATGACGGAAGCTATGTTAGCATTTTTAGAAACAGACAGATATTAAAAACTGCAGGGGTTTTGATAATGCGGCTAATATGTCAGGCAAGTACTTAGGTCTCCGGGCAAGGCTAAAAATCCTACAGCTGTTTTGTTTCTTGCTTTAGCCATTCGTTAAATCTAGATGGGGAATAGTGCTGCAGAACCCTGTCAATTTGCAGTCAAATACTTTGATTTTATCCAAAACGTATATGTGTATTTCGCAGCGTCTACGCATAGATGGAACACTCTTAAAATAAATCTAAAAATAACTCTAATAAAACACTTACAGTGAAAAAGCTGTCCTACACTCGATGGTCTATTAGGGCTGATGCGGTTTTAACCTTAAAAACTGGATATAACGAAGTGAAAAAAAACTTTCCTTGATATAGCTGAAGCAGATTGAAAAAAACAACAACCTATATAAACAGATTGGAAGCAAAATCATTGGCGAAAACATTTTTAAAATATGAGAATGTCGTGCTGACCACGCTCTGAAATCAAATTCTTCAGCGGATGCATTTTGTTAGTAAATCACTTCAAGCAAAAGACTGAAATTTACTGATGCTTCAACTCTTCTGTCATATCTGACGGATTTCATTTCTCAGGTGAGAAGTGTCTACTTATCTATTGAAAGGAGGCAATTTTGCCTACAGTAAATATAATTGATCCTGATGATGGACAGGCAAATGGAAGTCAACGGAAACGAAAAAGGAAAATATTTTTTGATGAAGATAATTTAGACATAGAAGTCGTTCCTGAAGGTAAACAAAAACTTGTTGAAATGTTCAACGTGATATGCGACTAACTGATGATAGCTGACAAAAAGAGAAAATGCGTATTAAAAAGTCTTGAATTTATTTCGTCTTTTCACAGATATGACGGATGAGCGTTACGCTAAATGAGAGCATTCAGAAGTTGTCTGATATATATGCACCTGACATTGAAAAAAAAAAAAACAATTCGAGTATGAAGTTAGTTTTTGCATTTTGCAAAGCATAAAAATTTGGGACCGATGTATCCGAAAGAACTGCACAAATTGGTATGTGATGGTTTAGCAGCTACTTTTCCAAATGTTGAGATAATCTTAAAACTGTTTTTAACTATTCCAATTTCAAACACCAGTTGTGAAAGGTCGTTCAGTGCCTTAAAGAGTGGAAAACTACCTGCGTTCCACAATGACGCAAGAGCATCTCACCAGTGCTGCTATACTCTTAATCGGAAATGAAGGTCTTAAACTGATTTGTTAATCGACGATTTTGTTTTAAAAAGTGTAGGAAGAAGAACATCTAATTGCTATGGAGAATGGATTTTTATTTTAATTATCTGTAATGGGTATTTTTTTCTATGATATGGTTATTTGTACTTCTATCGAAACATGGCGAGTTGTTATTTTTCAAACAAATAGTTTTTATAAGATAGTGCAACTGTACTAGTTATCCGAATTTATTGGCGTATATAAAATCAAGGTTTCCAAGCTTTCGCACATCAACCAGATGGCTTTCTCAAGGAAGGTAGACAGCAAACTGCAAACTGGATAATAGAACGTTTCAAGAATTTGAACGCGGTGAGTTGACTTGACAATAAACGAAGAGATGCGAACGTAATTATTCAATAAAAACACGAGACATCATGTTCGTATTGCACGCGGAATCCTTGGAGGAAAACAAAAGGCATTCATTATTTGAAGAATTGGTTCCAAATTCGTGGTAATTCTAGCGAGACGCTATCATTGCAGGCCTCATCGTTTGTAATGATCTCCAATGTTTCCCGAATGGCAGTGGATTTTGGAGTAGAGTAGGCAGCTAATTTCTTTATGTTATCCCACATAGGATCGGCGGACTTGAACTGGACTTCTCTGGACAGGGCCGTGGTTAATTTTCCGTTCTTTATGTCCCTCTTATGCTCGTTGACTCTAATTCTAAATGAACGTTTAGTCATCCCAATGTAGAATCGCTTGGAGCCATCCGGATATTGTAGAGGGACGGCATAAACACCTGCTTCGTTGGAAAATGGGAGCTCGTCAGTATTTCGCTTAAGCATAGCATATAAAGGTGTCGGAGATCTTATGCCGACACCAAGGTTCATCTTTCTGAGCACGTTCTTGAGCTTATAGGAAAGATTTGGTACGTACGGAATAGAGCCCAGATAGATGAACCTTGGTGTCGGCATAAGATCTCCGACACCTTTATATGCTTGCATTTTCATAGATGTTATTAATAATATTAATGTATGCATCTTCAATACCGCAGGTTTTCAGAGCCATTGTAACTGCTGATGGTTTCACCGAATCAAAGGCTTTTTCATAATCGATAAAAGCCATGCACAATGGAAGTTCATATTCCCTCGCTCTTTCAATTAGTTCTCTCAGCACGTGGATATGATCTATTGTGCTGTAGCCACTCCTGAATCCAGCTTGTTCTCTCGGTTGAGCCATGTCCAGTGTTACCTTCAAGCGGTGTGAAAGAACTTTAGTGAAGATTTTATAAACTACTGATAGGAGGCTGATAGGTCTGTAGTTTCCGAGATCTTCAATGTCACCTTTCTTATGTAGCAGGATCATTGTAGCGGTGTTCCAATCCTCAGGAATCTTTCCTTCATTAAGGCATCGAGTGAAAATTTGGGCGAGTACTGTTTCGATTTCTCCACTTGCTTCTTGTATGATGTCTACAGTAATTCCATCTTCTCCTGGAGCTTTTCCTCGCTTCATGTTCTTGATTGCATGTGCAACTTCTGCTGGAAGGACTGGAGGAACTCTGGTACTGGTATCTTTCATGATGTCTGGAGTGCATGTATCATCCCTTTCATATAATTTGGAGTAGAAATCTTTCACTCTTGTCAAAATTTCGCCTCTATTTCTTGTTACAGAACCATCTTCTTTTCTCAGTGCCATAATCTGTTTTCTTCCCTTACTGAGATGTCCCTTTGCCAATTTTAGGCTTTGGTTGTTTTCAATTGCTTTCCTCACTAGTTCACAGTTGAATTTCCTTACGTCTTCAGTGATACTTTTTCTTACTGTCTTGCATAGCTCTATATATTCCACTTTGGAAGTCACATCTTCTTTAGTTGTCCTCATCTCTCTTCTTTTTTGCATCAACATTTTGGTTTTTCCTGATAATTTGTTCTATTATTTTAGAGTAAGTGCAATCAACCATCTGTTACACTTATAAGATAATAACTGTGGCGGATTCAGTAGACGAGTGCCTTATGACTGAAATTAATATATATATATATATATATATATATATATATATATATATATATACTTAAGAGCAAAACTGAAGACTAAGGAAAAAATTTTAGAATTTAAAACGAAGGGTGCAAAATAACCTGAAAATCAAAACGCGCAACGCAGCAGTTTTGAAAATTCAGAATTCACATTCTATAAAGAAGATACCTAAGCAAAAAAATACATATATAATTTTGACTCACACCTAATACAACATAGAAAAGGTTATGTATCTACCTGTGTGAGTAAAAGGAGAAAAGATAAAAAAATAAAATAAAACAACTGAATGTAGAAGGTGTCGAGAATACTGAGCCTTGGCTTTATCAAGGACCAGCAAAAACTCTGCATTTTCTCACTTCCACAAAGACCTAGTTGGAAATGGGTTTCTGCAAGGCCATAGATGCAAGTAACATTCCCACCTAAAATAGTTTAAAAAATATATATATAAGTCATGTCCTCCGTAGAGTAGCATGACCTAGCACTAGTTAACAATTTCGCTTGCATCCATTAACCTTCATGGCCCGACCCATGCTCTTCATCTGTTACTATTAAACAGAGAGAAGAAGATTAAAGAGAACTCAAGCTGTGAGAGTGACATAATAAATAGAAATGATTTTCAGCTATAACGAAATTCCAAGTTCGTTTGAGAGAGAATTTAAACCTGAAAAACAATGCAAAAGAAATCCAAATTTTACATTGCAATTAAAAAAGGAAATGTTAATTTATAACGAACAGATTTTTGAAAGAAAACTTGAGTCTAAAACCCCCTACTCTACAACTTATGACAGCACGAAAACGAGAATAAGTTAAAGATAATAATTAACTAAAGAAAACTTTGTGAAAGTTATATACCTTAAACAGTTAGTTGCAATATGTACAAAGTATTTCAGCAGTGCTTTAAGTGCATAATTAATTAGTTATTAAGAACTTAACTACTTTGAAAAAACAGCGCATAGACAGCGCATAGAAAAGGAACAAGCTTAGCCTTCCTCTGTTCCTAGGTACCCCAAAAGACGCTCAAAGTTACAAAGAAAAGTAAGAGTTAAAACCCGCATAAATGTTAACAGACAAACCAATGCTTAAAAGCTGAAAAGCTAAAAAACGACAGAGAAAAGGTACATAAAGTACAAACATTGAACTTATAAAACCTAGAACCCAAAACAAGGAAGAGCGCTTACCTCTTGTGTGACAAAAACTTTTCTCCTTACAAGAGGAGAACATGGCTGACCCCTTCCGCCACTCCCTAGACGCTGGGGGGCAGCGTGGGTGGGGCTGATGGCCTCCTCATACAGCAAGAAACCAAAGCGCGGAGATTTTAACCAGAGAAAAAATATATAAAATTAAGACTGTGGATCTGTATGATCAGAATGAGCAGAATTAACTCTCCAGAATACATGAGAAATATTATAAAATACACGAGCAGTTTATTTAATAATCTTTGCATGTATTAAATCACCTTAGTGAGCTTCTATAGATTAATCAGAATCTTATTAATTTTAATGTTGGTTTTACTATTTTAGTATAGCTATCCTAGTAATGAATAACTAGTTTTCTTTTTATTTGTTTTTATTTTCTTTTATAAACAGATTTTTAAGCTTTTTTTGTGATTTTGTTTATATTATTTAATTTTTGTTTTAATAGGACCGTCATATCCATAGCACTAAGGTTCCTTTAGGTAGTTAATAGGCATCCTCTAGCCAACTTCCTTACGGCTTTGATTGGTCAGAATCATATTATTAACTGTGTAGAAAATTAAAGCAGATCTGCCAACCTTACTCTATTATTCAGAATAATTTTTCTTAAAGTTCTTTTTGATGAAAGAAGAAGGAATTTCGTTCTCTAGAAAACTTTCTAATAGTATAATAATGTGGTAATTGAAATCCAAATTATTGGTTTGTCTGTTAACATTTATGCGGGTTTTAACTCTTACTTTTCTTTGTAACTTTGAGCGTCTTTTGGGGTACCTAGGAACAGAGGAAGGCTAAGCTTGTTCCTTTTCTATGCGCTGTCTATGCGCTGTTTTTTCAAAGTAGTTAAGTTCTTAATAACTAATTAATTATGCACTTAAAGCACTGCTGAAATACTTTGTACATATTGCAACTAACTGTTTAAGGTATATAACTTTCACAAAGTTTTCTTTAGTTAATTATTATCTTTAACTTATTCTCGTTTTCGTGCTGTCATAAGTTGTAGAGTAGGGGTTTTAGACTCAAGTTTTCTTTCAAAAATCTGTTCGTTATAAATTAACATTTCCTTTTTTAATTGCAATGTAAAATTTGGATTTCTTTTGCATTGTTTTTCAGGTTTAAATTCTCTCTCAAACGAACTTGGAATTTCGTTATAGCTGAAAATCATTTCTATTTATTATGTCACTCTCACAGCTTGAGTTCTCTTTAATCTTCTTCTCTCTGTTTAATAGTAACAGATGAAGAAACATGGGTCGGGCCATGAATTAATGGATGCAAGCGAAATTGTTAACTAGTGCTAGGTCATGCTACTCTACGGAGGACATGACTTATATATATATTTTTAAACTATTTTAGGTGGGAATGTTACTTGCATCTATGGCCTTAAAAACCCATTTCCAACTAGGTCTTTGTGGAAGTGAGAAAATGCAGAGTTTTGCTGGTCACTGATAAAGCCAAGGCTATTATTCTCGACACCTTCTACATTCAGTTGTTTTATTTTATTTTTTTATCTTTCTCCTTTTACTCACACAGGTAGATACATAACCTTTTCTATGTTGTATTAGGTGTGAGTCAAAATTATATATGTATTTTTTGCTTAGATATCTTCTTTATAGAATATATATATATATATATATATATATATATATATGAACAAATTATATATATATATATATATATATATTAATTTCAGTCATAAGGCACTCGTCTACTGCATCCGCCACAGTTATTATCTTATAAGTGTAACAGATGGTTGATTGCACTTACTCTAAAATAATAGATTCCTGCTAAGGCCTTGTTAAATGTTCGCTGGGATGCTATTGTAATAAATTTACGGAACGGTGAATCTTTTAGAGGGAAAAATGGCCCCAAAATTCTGCTATGAGCGAGGCCCCTGAGCACGTATAAATCCGCCTCTTGCTATCATTAGGCAAAAATTGCGTGTTCTAGAGTTTTCAGCTGGCACACAGAATATATCTGTGCCAGGGAATCTTGCGATCATGTTGATCATTCTGGACGACAATCCACATCAAGCTCTGAGAAAAACCATCAACTGTGTGATGCAAGACAGACGAATGACCAGCGGGTGTATAGCTGAATCAGTAGGGATTTCAAGCGGCAGTGTTGATTCAATGCGAACGAATCCTTTATGGATGAAACAGGTCAATGCGCGATTGTTCTTATGGATGTTGACAAATGAGCAAAAGGTATGCTACAAACAAATGATACTCACAGTCACAACTTGAACATGCTTCGTGCGTATTCAATAAATTTCTGATCTCTGACTAGTACAGTGGATGGAAGATGCGTCAATATCTGTAGGATTCTCCGACACCATTGACTAAATATTGTAAACGTGATTTGATATTTGCACTTAATCGTAAACTTTATTTTCGCCATTTTCAGCAGCTTCCGTGAAACAAGGAATGTCTTTCGACAGGTTGGCGTCAGACAGCACAGCAACCGTTTACAAATCCGGGCAAACAAGTCAACATTATAGAGCATCACGATAAGAATAAAGGTACACACTAATGTGTATTTTTTATTGTGATGTTCAGCTGTTGTTGGCAGATGTTTACTGCTTTATGTCGTCAGTAAATGGAAGAAATGGGGATATCGACTATTAGATCTTCAAAGTTAACTCGGCAGAGAGATTAGCTACTTTGGTTGGCTAGTCAAAGAGATTAACAGCTTCTGGGGGTTTCAGTGAGGTGTAAATGCATTCTTTGGTGGAAAGAAAGTGCTTCTGCTTCTTGACCGTAATTCGGAAACAAACGTACGTACGTACGTACGTCGTCCAGAAGCAAAAGACTGGACTCTGTCTCTCGTAGGTTGACTGGCTAGACATAACAGGGACGGGTTTTCTTGGCGTTCCGCACCATATCAAAAGGGAGAAGGATTGTGCTCATCATAAGAAGCCGTCGAGGTATATGGTGTTAAATAGTAAGTAGGACCGCAGAGAAGGAATCAGCGGAAGCTTTTTTATTCACTGACAGATGGAGGAGCACCGAAGCCACGTTAATTGTGCTTGGAGCATCTATTTACGTTTATATTAAATAATCGCGACTCTAATTTTACCATTCATAGAATTGCTTTGAGGAAAGCCAGTTTCTTCAGATACATTTTGAAAAAGAGGGACTAACGGCATCCTATCGTAGGGGGATCAAACCCTAAAAAAATGTGATGACTCTCGTTAGATCCCAAGCCTAATGTAGAGTCACGTAAAGTGACCAGTAGGTGCGAGGGTCATTGCAATATCTTTGACACAGATAGAATAAAACAAAGTTTAATGTACAAGCATGCACCTTCATCCCGCCAGGTGGTGGCATCAGGATCTAAGCGTAGAAGGCACTATAATGGTGTACCTGGAAAAAGGAATCACTGTCACGAGCCAACTTCGTGCAGTCATAGAAGAAGCGAGGAAAACCGAACAGTTGTTTTCCTCCTACAGTCGAGTGAACCGAATTATGCTTCTCAGATTACGAAGACCGCCATACAGACTGCTGGACCTGAGCTGCTGCAGCTCTCACCATATTCACCAGATCTTGCGCCCTCACCCCTAGTGACTTATTTAAGAAATGCATTCACGGGAAGTGATATGCCTCCAACTCTGAGGTGATTGAAAAACACAGGTTTTATTAATTTATTTTTGCAACTCAGAATCAAGGCACTAGTACAATGGTGGTAGGACTGCGTACCATTGGCTGGAAGTATGCCAATACGTTAGTAAAATCATGCAATGCATTGATTATGATACACTTTCCAACATACCAGAAATCACTACTCAAGTTATTACTCAAGTTATGAGGATAATGGCTGTGAAATAAATCTCGCTTCTGCGCCCTGATATCTGACCCCATTTCGATGATATTGAACAGAATTGGTTCAGTATATCTCCGGAACAACATATTAAAGTTTTGTCGCAATAGAAGCATTTTTAGTCAAGTTATGGGGATCATCGCTGTGGAAAAAATCTCGCTCCTGTGTCCTGATCTTTGACCCCATTTCGATGATATTCAAGAGAACCGGTTTAGTATACTTCCAGAACAACATGTTGAAGTTTTGTCGCAATCGAAGCATTTTTTACGTAAGTTATTACGTAAAAGGCCACTGGGATGAATCCCGCTCCTATGTCCTGACCTTTGACCCCATTTCGCCCATTTTCAATAGGGTTCGTCCCCAGGTTGTCCCTTACCACATACTAAACTTTCCTTGAAATCGAACCATTTTTACGTGAATTATCGTGCGGACAGACGGACGGACAGACAAACAGACGAGCAAAGCTGGAGCATATGCGTTTCTTCAGCTTACGGCTGGAAAATGTAAAAAATGAAAAAATAATGGCACAGGCTTCCTGTCATGGGCGTCCTGATAGTCCTCGGAACCCCCGTAGCGCGGGGGGATTTCACGGCTAAGAGGGCCTCTAGCTTCTGCAGAAGGATGTTTCAAAATTTTTGCCGGGACTTCATATGGAACTGCTTAAAGAAATAGCCAAGAATTTTTGATGGTCGCTTTAAATGGCCCATTAAAAAAAAAGTAGTTTTCGGTATTTTTTTTTCTCAGCAAATAGGTAAAATCTTCAAGAAATCATTTCGATTTAGTTTATAAAAACTGGGTGACGTGAAAGCCGCTGTTCTAAGGGACATGAAGCTCCATTTCACAGCCATATTAACAAAAGAATGTGAATTAAATATCAGTTGAATAAATGACATTCCTTTATCAATGAGGACAAGGTGTTATATACAGTATTACACTTGTTTGCGCATAACTACCCATCCTTCAGAATAAAATGAGTTAAAAGGTGTTTTTCGTGGGAATGAAAAAACAGAGACCTGTGTCATTTTTTTTATAACAGAGACAAAAGAAAAGACTTACTATGTGCAAAACATTGTAACGTTATGTTAGGTGTACTTTTTTATATTCAAGATTTAATAATTTAAGTAATTTTACTCTTTTTGTGCCACAATTCTTAATTGTTACTTTTTTTATCAACATCAAACAGAAGGCATCGCTCTTTCCATGTTTATAAGTGAGTCACGGAAAAACTTCCACGTTTATAAGTGAGTCACGGAAAAATGTGGAAAGAGCGATGCCTTCTGTTTGATGTTCTTGGTCCACGTTAACTATGTATTTATCATTCATTCGCCTTCTAGTTATTTGTTCAGTTGCTGCTGTTCATCTTTGGTGAATCCCCAGCATTGTGCGGGGCTCCAAAGAAGCAACCCTGCCATATGGTTTGGCAGTTTGTCGTTTGTGAGTCTGGAGAATTTCGAGACAGCTGTGGTGCAGTGGAAGCACATCCGGCGCGTAACTGGAAGACCCTGGGTTCGATTCACCGTGGCGGCCGATGAGAATTTTTCCGTGACTCACATATAAAAGTGCAAAGAGCGATGACTTCTATTTGATGTTCCTGGTCCACGTCAACTATGTATTTATCCCTCATTCACCTTCTAGTTATTTGTTCAGTTGCTGCTGTTTATCTTTGGTGAATCCCCAGCATTGTGCGGGGCTCCAAAGAAGCAACCCTGCCATATGGTTTGGCAGTTTGTCGTTTGTGAGTCTAGAGAATTTCGAGACAGCTGTGGTGCAGTGGAAGCACATCCGGTGCGTAACTGGAAGACCCTGGGTTCGATTCACCGTGGCTGCCGATGAGAATTTTTCCGTGACTCACATATAAAAGTGCAAAGAGCGATGACTTCTATTTGATGTTTCTGGTCCACGTCAACTATGTATTTATCCCTCAATCGCCTTCTAGTTATTTGTTCAGTTGCTGCTGTTCATCTTTGGTGAATCCCTAGCATTGTGCGGGGCTCCAAAGAAGCAACCCTGCCATATGGTTTGGAAGTTTGTCGTTTGTGAGTCTGGAGCTTTTCGAGGCCGCTGTGGTGCAGTGGAAGCATATCCGGCGCGTAACTGGAAGACCGTGGGTCCGATTCCCAGTGGCGGCCGATGAGAATTTTTTTCGTGACTCACTTATGAACGTGGAAAGAGCGACGACGCCTTCTGTTTGATCGCTCTTAGTCCACGTCAACTGTGCATTTATCATTCGTTACTTTTTTATTTGCTTACTTATGTTCTATATTTTCGTATAAATTGGCAAAGGTCATTAGATACTGTCGTACGAACATTATGTGTTTTACGTGTGTGATCATGAGGCATTTCTAAGAGGGTGGCCTTAGTTCTCTAAAAAAATAAAATTTGCATGATATCATTAACTTCGGCGTAAGTGTTTTGTAATACTTTGTATTGATATAAAACTAGGACAATCACTTTAACTGCAACGTGTACCATCGTATTCCACGCAATGAAGCGTAACACAATTTTGTTTTTACGGAAAATACTTGTAGGCTCCAAAGAATTTGAAATACAGAACCCCCTTTAAAACTTAGTGTAATATGTAATTTAAAAAAATTATGTAAATGAAAGCAAATCGATTTTTGCAAAAGGGCTCGAGGACATTTTTTGCGGGGGCGGGGTTATTTACTCCACTGCTTCTTGTACGTGTTAGTATTTTAACTTTCTGAATGACCCTCGCATAAGTATGTACGTTTGCTCCCCTTAGCTTAGAATTGTATCACGCGTCGCAAAAGAATTGGAAATTCTGCTCATAGCGTCTTCTATCGAACGTAAAAAGAATTTTCCACTCGAACTCTTAGAAATGTTGATATCATGCCAAACACAAAATTATGTTTACGCCACCGTGCGGGAGAACTCTGCATTATTGAAACTTGATAGTGTATGAATCTCCACCCTTACATGCGAAACGCTTTCCGACGCAAAAGGAATTTTTCGAATCAGACATGCGTAGTTAGGTTCTACAGACTGACGAACGGGCTGGCTGACAAAGTGAAGCTAAGCTGTGGGCAAGTACTTTTTCTTAATCCAATGACGTACTACATAATACAGACCAACCGAAAAAAAAAGAACCTTTTTATTTAAATGTAAATTCTAAATATTTGCACGCTAAACTTACTAAAGCAGAAATACTGCGTTAATAAAAGCTAAAAAAAAAAAAAACCTGCAAAAAATGTCATGGATGAATATTCTAATCGTTATACATGTTTTGGGGAGTTTTAAATATACAAAAATATTGGCCTTTCCCCATTTTTCCTACAACTCCATCCTTTCTTCCGGAAATATTCCCACCAGGGAAACAAATAAATGTTTAGCCTTTACCAGCGGCGCACTCAGTGTGGGTTAGCCCACGGATCTGGGCTACCCCATGAGGTATCACTTGGTCCTTCGTTCTTTGTTAGGTTGCTTTTTTTAAAATGCAGTTGTATTTGTATATGTTTCTAAATATATATTTTACGAATAATTAGAAACTCACTTTAAAATGGCAGAGATTTTTATTGCTTTCCAATTATTATTTTGGGAGGAGGAGGGTATTTTTATTTGCATTTTCAATATTTGAGCCACTCCCATAAAGAAATCCTGGGTGCGCCTTTACGAACATTTTAAGATGTTCTAGGAATACAGTAGTTAACGTTTCAGATAAATATATATAGATAGATAAGATGCACAAGTATATATCAAATTGATACAAGCTAAAACCGTTTTCTATTGGTGTTAAAGCCAATAAAAAACGGTTTTTTCTAATAGCTTGCTTATGTTTGTTTCCTCGAAACGCCCAGAATTCATTATTCATGACTCTGAAAAGAAAAACAAAATAATGAATCGAATTTGTCGAAACTCGAGGTGATTCGACAAATGCGATTCTCTTCATTTGAGCTCTCGTAGGTTAACAGCCAAACATGGGGAATACTGGGTACAAGAGAACTTGAGGTGTTCGCAGATTGCTTGTTATCTTTACCCCACATGGGGAAAATGATTCTCTGTACCTTTGGAAATAGCAACCGCAGAGCCAAAACCGAGAACGCATCCAACTATGTTTCATTTTACTTTTATTTTCGAATCTGATAAAGGAAACATGGAAATCGCATTTGGTCCTTGAGCAATTATAGGCCCCATCTTCAAAAGAAAGAATAAAAGAACAGAATAACCGTAGTTATAAATTATTACCGTAACAATCTCCAGTGTTTCCTCCCTTGACAGCATAGGCAGCGGAACCGGCAGAGCTCAGGTGCCCTGGCAATAACTTTTGCACTTTTTTTCCTTCTAAATGTGCGCATTGTTATTATTTGGCGCATTATTCGTCAAATTTTTTTTTTCTTGTGAGTGTGTGCTAAGTAAATTGTGTGGCGTAGAAGGTGTCATACTGTATTTCTGAGATATTTAAAAAGTGTCGCTGAGACTTCTTTGATATAGTAACACAACCAAGCCTAGATTTTCCCAAAGGCATGAGCAGGGCTGAAGTAAGGAGAACGGAAGGAGAGTGAGTTTAGTGATCAAATTTCTTAATTTTATTTTAATTTCAACCAAACTACAATCGCAGAGCAAAATAAAATAGTTATTGTTGACTTAAAATGTTTAAAATTTACAGAATTCTTTAATAAGCCATTAATCATCCGATACAGTAATAACGAAGTCAATGGTTTTGTATTTCATCTTCCTAGAATTAGGTAAAACTTAGCCAAAATTTACAGCAGCGAATTGTATATAATATTACTACATAATCACTACTGCGCTAAACAATTATTGCAGTGAAATAAAAATAAAACGTTAATAAAATTAACGACGTTACTAATTTTTGCACAGTCGAATCCACATGACGAGCTCGCATAATACCAGCATAAATCAAAGTTTTTCTTGAACTTCGTAATATTCACCCTTGATGTTTTAACAGCATGTTACGAACGATATGTTTGGAAAAACCGCATACATCGAAGTTTAGCATGGTTACCAGCAAATTAAATAAGTCAACCAGTTTTTTCACTGGAAAACTAGGAATTACCTGCTGTTGACAACACCCTGTGGTTGGTTGCTCTTACAGATGCGACACTTCGCATGAAGACAAGAACGTTTCAGTTGCTTTTTTACGCTTTCCAACCGTAGGTTGAAGAAGCGTATATGCTCCAGCTTTTCCCGTCCGTCTGTCGGAACGATAACTCACGTAAAAATGGTTCGATTTCGATGAAATTTCAGTATGTGGTGGGGGACCACCTGAGGACGAACCCTATTGAAAATGGGTGAAGTGAGGTCAAAGGTCACGACATAAGAGCGGAATTCATTCAATTGTCCTTATGCGTCATAACTTGCGTAAATATGGTTCGAGATCAATTAAATTTTAGTGTGTGGTAGGGGACCACCTGGGAACGAACCCTATTGAAAATGGGTGAAGTGGGCTCAAAGGTCAGGACATAAGAGCGGGATGTATTCCATTGTCCTTATGCGTCATAAGGTGCGTAAAAATGGTTCGATTTCGATGAAATTTAGTATGTGGTAGGGGACCACCTGGAGAGTAACCCTATTGAAAATGGGACAAATGGAGTCAAAGGTCAGGACATAGGATCGGGATCCATTCGATCGCCCTTATCCCACACTATTAGGGTGGACGTCAAGTAGTTTTGCTTCCTATATTTCCAATGGAAAACCTTTTTTAACACATTTCCTTCACAATTAGTGTGTTCCCAAGGATGGAAATTTAAACATCGATTAAAATAACTTCATACTATAACTTGGAATACTTAACATTTTGTAAAACATAAGCATAATTATATTAAAAACACAATAACGTTTCCTTTGGTGGTGTTGAAACCAGAAAAAAGATGGCGCGACCTGTGCTTTGATGACGTCAGTGGACAAATAAATGGATTGCATAATTACGGTTATGGTTTACAAAATATTAAGTATTCCAAGTTATGAAAAGAAGCTATTTTAATGGATGTTCAAATTTTCATCCTTGGGAACGCATTATTTGTGAAGAAAATGTGTACAGAAGTTTTTCCATTGGAAGTATAGGAAGCAAAATTACTTGACGTCCACCTTAAAGTAGCAATTCTTGTATGTATGTATGTACATTTTATTTTGAAAACGGCTCTAAGAATTTTGATGAAAGTCGTTAACCTACAGTTTTCTGGTACTAGAAATCGATTTAGCTTGATCTCGACTTTAGGAGAATTCGTTTAGTGGGTTAAATACCCACCCGAATTATAACATTTTTATTGGAATGACGTCGTTCCATCAATGTTACCAATGCTTAGAAATCTTATGACATCACAATCTCGCGTTTGAGAATGTTGGCGCGTGGTCCCGCCATCTGTCTCATTACGTCACGCGTTGTGTGTGGATCCTATTAAAGTTTTATGACGTCACACTCTTGCGGCGAGAAGATGGTCGCCATTCCCATCTGCCTCATTACGTCACGCGTTGTGTGCGTATGTCCGTCCGCACGATAACTAACGTAACAATCGTTCGATTTCGATGAAATTTTAGTATCTGGTAGGGGATCACCTGGGAAGGAACCCTATTTAAAGTGAACGAAATAGGGTCAAAGGTCAGTACATAGGAGCGGAATCCATTCCATTGCTTTTATGCGTCATAACTAACGTAAAAAAGGTTCGATTTCGATGAACTTTTAGTATGTGGTAAGGGACCACCTGGCGACAAACCCTATTGAAAATGGGCGAAATGGGGCCAAAGGTCAGGACATAGAAGCGGAATCACTTCCATCGCCATTACTTATGTAAAAATGCTTCGATTTGGATAAAATGTTAGTATGTTGCAGGGGCCTGCCTGGGGACGAATTCTATTGAAAATGGGCGAAATGAGGTCAAAGGTTAGGACACAGGAGCGGGATCTATTCCATAGCCCTTATGCATCATTACTAACGTAAAAATGCTTCGATTACGACAAAACTTTATCATGTTATTTCGGAGGTATACTGAACCCCTTCGGTTGAATATCATCGAAATGGGATCAAAGGTAAGGGCACAGGACCGAGATTTATTCCACAGCCATTATTCTCATAACTTGAGTGATAACTTGAGTAATGATTTCTGATATATTGGAAAGCGTATCATAATCAATGCATTGCATGATTTTACTAACTTGTTAACGCTTTCCAACCGTAGGTTGAAGAAGCGTATATGCTCCAGCTTTGTCCGTCTGTCCGTCCGCACGATAACTCGCGTAAAAATGGTTCGATTTCGATGAACTTTTAGTATGTGATAGGGGACCACCTGGCGACAAACCTTACTGAAAATGGGCGAACTGGGGTCAAAGGTCAGGACATAGGAGCGGGATGTATTCCATTGCCCTTATGCGTCATAACATTCGTAAATATGGTTCGATTTCAATGACATTTTAGTATGTGGTACAGGTAGGGAACCACCTGGGGACGAACCCTATTGAAAATGGGCGAAGTGGGGTCAAAGGTCAGGACATAGGAGCGGGATCCATTCCATCGCCCTTATGCGTTATAACTTACGTAAAAATGCTTCGGTGGAGACAAAACTTTATCATGTTGTTCCGGAAGTATACTTTACCTGTTCTGTTGAGTATCATCGAAATGGGGTCAAAGGTCAGGTCATAGGAGCGAGATTTATTCTACAGCCATTATCTTCATAACTTGAGTAATGATTTCTAGTACGTTGTAAAGCGTGTCATAATCAATGCATTGCATGATTTTACTAACATGTTTAAAATGGGGACAATCAGGAGTCACATGGTGACAAGTCTGGACTGTACGCATGTTGGGGCATTAGAAAATGAATATTAATTCATTTTCTCCTAATAAGAAACGACAGAACTCTGTGTGCGGCCTTGCGTTATGCCGCACATGAAAAGAAATGTGGAATCCAAGTTGAACAAACGCGTTTTATCCCCAAATGCTCTGTTAAAATTCTGTGAATTGATTTATAAATGTGGTCCATATCTTCCATATCTCTAATTGAAGGTGTCTGTTTTTTTTTTTGTTTTTTTTTTAATTGGAGGTCTAACGACCACCGCGAGTAACTCATTGGGCTATAAGCAGTCACCCGTCCCTAATTGAGTGCCACTGACACCAGGTAAGGTAGAGAGCCAGGCGCCATAAAACAAACACAACATCCATGCCTCACCGGGATTCGAACCCGACTCCCCATTTCGGACGAATGATCAGAATCCATCGTTTAGACCACTGCGGCACCGGGACGGCTGAAGGTGGCTTCCCGTATAATAACATCTATTCCATTGATCTTTACCTCTGTAACACTCGTTGAAGGTCTTTCCTCCTTTGCCATTAAAGCCGCAAACTCTCGACCATCCCTAAATTCTTTGTACCATCTGTAAATTATTGATTTTCTTGGACATTCATCTTTATAAGCCTCTTGCATAAGACAAATTCTCTCTGATAGATTAAGTCGAAAGGAAAATTTAATGGCGCATTTTTGTTCTTCTTTCACATCTATTTTTCCCCCAAAAAAAGCACAGCACTAAAACACTTGCTTGGGGTTCATGAAACAACGCTTATTAAACTGCGCACTACCGACGACGCATGCGTAATAAACAGGTGTGACCGGTTGCTATGGGTACTATAACGACTACCATTTTTTCTAGACTCATGACAAGGTCGAACGCAGTATTGTACATTTTTTATAAAATCATTCTCAGTTGGTTTAGGACTAGCTATGTAAATATAGGTATGTTAACTGCATCGTTTCTTTATCCGAAAGTTAAGTTTCAGGATTCAAAACCTCTTTCTGAAATGGTCGATTTTAATAACAATGCATTTCTACTCTTTTGTGTGTGTGTGTGTCCCACGAGTACAATACCATTTTGTCATGTCAGCGATTCAAAAAAGTTCGAAGACTCGCTCTAGAGATATAAAGGTGCTCTTCTGAATTGAAAGAACTTAGTAGTAAACGGAATGTAACTTTGAGAGACGTGCCATTTCTCGTAGGAATTCCTCCTACAGGTGAGGTTTAGACCTGACTACATACTTCTGTTACAAATGTAAAGAAAGGCTTTTCCTCTCTTGCACTTAAGTGTGAACGAGGTAGACCTCGACCCCCCCCCCCCCCAAATATGGAAACAAAATACTTTCGTTTCCAAATATGGAAACAAACAGAAGTTGTTTTTGTCTTTGGTTTCTGGTTGCTGAAAAAGAGAGTTCATGTAAACATTTCTCGGAAAACAAAAAGCCAAACGTCTCAGTCTCTAAAGCCAACGAGGTCAAAATGGAACTTGACTTCAACCTTTAAAGAAATAAATTATCCTGTTTCAGGCTCTTGCTTTACAGCCAGGCTTGTCGGTCGGTTCATTCTTGAGTCAGAACGTTATCTTTTAATTCAGGAGCAAAATGCTAAAACCTTCCAGAGCCGGGTCGGGCTTTCCGGGCGTCCGTGCAGAACTCTACTGCTGATGCTAAATATGGACTCTACCATAAGCATAATGGAGTACATATCGTGATGTCCATATGCAGTCCTTATGCCTCAGGTAGTCTATAATTTTGTTTTATATTTTCGATATATGCGAACTTCGTTATGACCGGATAGATAAAAAAAAAAGAGAGAGCTATTTTTGGCATATTACATCATGGCAGGTTAAAACTATCAATTATAAATTATTTATCAATTAATTGAAGGTAAATAATACTTGTTAACTGAAAACTATGGCTACCAAAATAGTGAGCGAGATCTGCAATAAGCAAAGCATTTGACGAATGCAAAAGTAACTGCTAGAAATCTGAAATTTCACCTGTTACACGTTCTGTCGGATGTAAGCTTGTTTGTTTTGTGCTTATTACGATCGCCCTTTCAAATACAAATTTTGAAGCTGTGAGTCTGTTTATTAATATAATTATGACATGAATGGTAAGTCAGATAATATCCGAAAATTTGAAAATTTTGTCGTCCTGGAGCGGGAATCGAAACCGCGTCTCTCAGATAGCATCCGGGTATGCAAACCCCTCTACACCACCCACAACGACCAAGTTTGAAGTTTCCGATTAATTTGAAAATAACCATCACACGATTCGCTAGTCGAGGCAACCGGCATTCATATATAGCGAATCTGGGGGAATAGAATTCTTTCCCGTGGTTGTCAGGAGGAGCAGAACATCAATAAATAAAATACGGGATTGCACCATTGTACAATACAAATTTTGAAGTTGTGAATCGATTTATTGGTGTAAATATGACATGAATGGTAAGTTAGATAACATCAGAAAACTTGAAAATTTCGTCGTCATGTCATTTTTACATCAATAAAAGGATTCACAACTTCAAAATTTGTATTGTAGAATGGTGTAATTTCATTCGTTGCTGTTTCAGATGTTTTTCAACATCTTGTGACGCAGTGGTTAAAATGTTTCGAGATGCGAAATAATTACTAAGATTTTCTAAACAGATAGCGTGATTGACAGGTGATCAGGGGAATAAAAAAGACAGCATTTGCCCAGATAATGTATATTTAGCAGGCATGTGGGCAAAGAGGGAGCGAGAGGTTGTAAACAAGTCAGTAAAATCATGCAATGCATTAATGATTATGATACGCTTTCCAACATACCAGAAATCATTACTCAAGTTATTACTCAAGTTATGAGAATAATGGCTGTGGAATAAATCTCGCTCCTGTGCCTTGACCTTTGACCCCATTTTGATGATATTAAACAGAATTGGTTCAGTGTACCTCCGGAACAACATACTAAACTTTTGCCGCAATAGAAGCATTTTTAGTCAAGTTATGAGGATAATGGCTGTGGAATAAATCTCGCTCCTGTGCCCTGACCTTTGACCCCATTTCGATGATGTTAAACAGAATCGGTTCAGTACATCTCCGGAACAACTTGAAATTTTGTTGCAATCGAAACATTTTTACGTAAGTTATGATACATAAGGGCGACGGAATGGATCCCGCTCCTATGCCCTGACCTTTAACCCCATTTCGCCCATTTCCGATAGGGTTCCTTCCCAGGTTGTCCTCTACCACATACTAAAATTTCATCGAAATCGAAGGGAGTTATCGTGCGGACGGACAGACAGACGGAGAAAAAGCCCTGCCCAATTGTACCAAAAAACTAATTGACTTGTATTCCGTGTGGAGAAACATACAAAAAAAAAAAATGCAAAGACAAGATATTTTTAAGCGCCGTGAAGAGGAGTTTCAAAACAATTTGGACAACCTATATGATATCGCGCATGCCAATGCTCTACAAACTATCAAAATCGAAGATGACAGGATGACGTCTACAACTGAGCACTAACTTTCTTACTTTCTTCAGGAATGTCCTTCTACTTGAACGAACACAATTCCCTTTTTAAATGCCAAAAGGACAGTTAACACGTTAAAAGCGGTAAATGATTCAGCTGAAAGAGCTGTTCAATTAATACAGGACTTTCACGGACTATTAACTGTGGATGAGGAACAAAAAAAGTTTGTCTTGCATTACGTGCAAGATCATGAAAAGCTGTACCCTAACAGAAAAAAAAAAAAAAAAAAAAAAACATTAGAGAGAAAATATTCACAGTATTCATAGCTTGTAATGTGTCATTCTAGGGGTACAAATGTCTCAAGAATTTAATACAATATTAGATATTATATTTACAGGTAAGTTTGAGATTCAGATTTGCTTAATGTGTAATCAATCATTCCTAGTGAGACCTAGTTTTCGAATTTGACACTCGAGTCGGCACAGGTTAACGTCATTCGATTGAGATGAAATTTTATATCTGAGTAAGTCTGACCGAAAGGGGAAAATAAGGGACATCCTAATTATATATACACTCTACGTCAAAAAAAATAAATAAATAAATAAATAAATAAATAAAAAAATAGCTGCATTCAGAAGGAAGCAACCGACAGGAATGAAACTTGGTGGGCAGATTTAGCATCGTGAGACATGCAGATGATTCAAGTATCGCGCTGTGCCTGACCGGCTATATAAGGTCGTCCCGTTGCATGCGCTTACCATCCTGACTCAGGCTGTTGTGTTGGTTGCATCCTTTGTAAGTGAAGTATGCCGCGGAGGAAAGTTCGGAAGCAATACGAGCAGATAGAGGAGTTCGAGAGGGGCCGCATCGCCGGGTTCTGGAAAGCGGGATGGTCTTATCGCCGTATTGCGCGCCATACCGGTCGTGCGGATATCACCACAGCAGGCTGTTGGCGGCAGTGAATAGAACAAGGCATGCAGATGCGACAGGAAGGTTCTGGGAGACCTAGACGAACCACTGAGAGCGAGGACCGACGGGTTGTCCGACATGCGCGGAGTGACCAAACATCCACGATTGCTGATATTCAGCGAGCGGTGGTGCCCTCCACGCATCATCCGGTTAGTGCCAGCACCATTGGCAGACGGCTGCACTACGTAGGACTACACGCACGCAGACCGTTACGACGACTACCCTTAACACCACTGCACCGTTGCCAAAGATTGCAATAGTGTCGTGCCAGACTGTATGGGGCCACTCAGAATGGCAGCGGGGGATCTTCAATGACGGGCCCCGCTTTTGTCTTGGAGGAGACTACCAACGAATCCGTCTGTAGAGGTACCACGTGGTCAGTCAGCGCTAAGATGAACAGTTTGTTGTCGAGCGTCGCAAGTCCAGAAGGCCTGGTGTGGAGTGCAATTGCCTACGATGCCAGATCACTTTTGGTGCTCATTACAAGCACTTTGACAGCCCAATGTTACGTTAATGACATCGTGCAACCACGGACCCTACCTTTTCTGAATGTTCACTCTGGAGCAGTTTTCCAACAGGACAACACTCGTCCGCATACTGCTGCTGCCTCGAGAGCTTGCCTTCAAGGCACTGTCACTCTGCCATGACCAGCAGCATCGCCAGACCTATAGCCGATTGAAAATGTGTGGAATACTATTGGACGCACCATCCAGACTCCATTCCTACCGCACAATCTGCAGGAACTGCTTGAGAAGATTCAAGCTGCATGGAATGGCTTATCTCAGGACACCGTTAGGAACCTGTACAACTCCATGCCGTGACGTCCGGCATGCTGTGGGAGCAAACGTGGCGGCCCGACGCCATACTCAGACACTACTTATTGGCGTGTAGCTCAATAAATATTGCCCATATCAGTCTCAATGTTTAATCATTTATTGTTCCTGGTAACCTTTACCTTCCTCCCAAATAACATTACAATCCCACACGTTCTTCTGGGTGCAACTATTTTTTTGACATAAGAGTGTATATTTTTCATTTTAAATTTCCTCTGTGGACAACGTCTCGTGGGTCATTCGAAAGTGTTTCGTGGGACAAGGGTTGAAGATTCCTGGTCAAGAGGAAGCCTCGCATTATTTGCTATAAGTGGCGGAGAACGCTTGAGACAAGTCAAACGGGTAGGGGCTGGGCTTCTAAAGTTCGTGTCCGGGTCGGGTTTTTCAAATCAAGGTCTGTAAGACCTCTGGCCAGCAACAGGAGACTTTACATCCCTCATGCCTTTCATCGACTATTTAAGCCTGTGGGAATGGTTGTATGATATCGAGCGCATCAAACTGGCATGAACTGGAACAGTTGGTGCGTGTGGACCAACTTATGTACGGCGGATACTACCAAGGACTACTTATGGACCATGTTGGCGCTCCAATCAGAGGGGTATGGGTTTTTTTCAGGACGATTACGTCCCATGTCATTGGGCTCGCCTCGTGTAAGAATGGTCCCCAAAGTCGCCTGATCTCAACCCCAGTGAACATCTGTGGGATGTTTTGGAACACCAGGGGACGCAATTGCACACATGGTCCCGCTCCATGCTGGGGCTGTTGACCGCAATACAGACAGCTTGGTTGCAGGTTTCCACTCAATCTCCGTGGAGTCTATGACACGCCGGGTGACACTTGTTCTTCGAACGAAAAGCGTGGTCGTACTTTAGTGAGCACTCAGTGTATACAGCATTAAAATAATTAATATTTTATTGGCATCAGAAGGTAAGCAAATTTCCTGTCTTGACAGTGGCGTAACTACCACCCCCGCAGCTGAGTGGGGGCGCAAGTAACGAAGGGGCGTACTGTAGTTGCCAGTTATAGTTTTATGAAAAAATTCGAACACGGAGAATAATTAACCCGAAGATTCATATTTTGCTTTAAGATATATTTAACTTTGCCTAAATAAAGACCTAGTTTCACTTTTAGAACCCTGAATGTCCTACAGATTGAAAGTGTTCGACTTTTTGACTTCGGGTTGAAATACGATAGCTCTCCAATCGCTCTCTCTCTCTCTCTCTCTCTGCGCTGCTGAGGAAAAGCGCGAGGTCACAGTGGGATTCCCTATGGAGGATGTGGGAAAACAGTCAGTTATCTAGGATTACGTGTTCACAGCAGCCGCAGATCTGCCATGTGTAAGAGGGTGATTTCTTCAAGTGATTTATTTTAGTTTTGGACAAAGCAATTACATTTATTGCCAAATTTATTACTTAAAAAGTTAAAACTACAGGGCTCTAGCGTACCACCATTACTTATGTAGACAGTATCCCTAACTTCCAACCCCCCCCCAACCAACACACACACACACACACACACACCGTGCAAAATGCATCTACCCTCGTGTTCGAAATCCTGGGAAAAAACTGTGCTTAGGGGTGCTGAAGTAAATCTTGCGGGGGGGGGGCACGTTGTGCTAGTAACGCCGCTTCCTCTCTTGGGTCATTCTTTTTAGTTACGAGACCGGCTATTATTTATCTTCTCAATGTTAATTATTAACAAAGGTTGTTTGATCAGTAAATTTCCAATTACAAGTTCATTAACCCGAAAGTATCCTAATCATTTGTGTCGCTATGTTCGCGTGGTTCAAACAGTAGCTAGAGCACATAAATTTTCTCATACATCATGTTCCATCACAATAGTCTATGCATTTTTGAGTATCTAGATTCTAAACATAGATTCCTTTAACTGCTCCGAGACCCTTGCAGATAGGATAGCTGTCATCTACATCAAATAACGACAAGCAAACAGGGCGATTGATGAAAGTAATTCTCCAATTAAAATCATGGCGTTCTGATCTTAAAAGGTATATACTGCTATCCTTACTCTACTATGCTCTGCAACAGAATGCGAAACACGACAATAAATGGCGCTGGAGCATTTCTGACTGGAATACAAATTCGTTTATTATAATAATTCGAGCAAAAGAAGAAACACTTTTCACCTTTTTGTTCCTACACAGACGAAACAAAATTTATATCGCGGAGGTGAAACAAAAAAACTAAACGCTTCTCGCTTTGTACTGATCACCCCGTGTTCAACAAGTCATTTTCTTTATAAGAGAAACAGCAACAAGCATAATGCGCTATAAAATAGCGGAAACTAATTTGTTATCTACTGCTAACTTCCTGCAACACGAGTTCGTGGAATGGAACCCGTTTTAGATATGTCTGTGGAAACGGCTTTGTGATAACCATTTGATTTAATGTTTTCACTTTTATTTTCCTAATGTGCGATAGAAACGCAATTCCGAAAACAAAAATTTCAGCTGCTGCAAACAACTTAGCGTCGCATGTTCAAGTTCCAAAAAAAGTAACTTCCGGTGTCAATTAAATGTGCTGAAGTTCAGCGAATTCAAGTTATGCAATTTGTGTTACTTCCCCATAAAAATAAAATTTAGATGCTACCAGTAAAAGATCTTAAAATGAAAGAAAAACAAAACAAAAAAAACATGAACAAAATCCTAATCTCTCTGGGCCGCGGGTGGCCTAGTGTTCAGCGTTCGTGACTGCCATGGATGTAACCTCAGGTTCGATCCCGGCAGGTACGAACGCTCGAACCACTAAATACCCGCCGTGCGTCGGATGGGCACGTTAAGCCGTCGGACCTCGGGTACTGGCCTCCCGGTAACAAATAAGGGCGTCTTCCTCCCCCTTTCTACCTCGCTTCCGTGTCATTTTCCTTTTGGGCACTCTAGCCCAAATCTGCTAGCTTCCTATTTCTAAGGGTTGTTTAAGACCTGGGGTCGGACACTCCTTTCCTAAAATTCTCTACATCTGATCTGATTTGATCTAATCTCCCATACTTTTCCTGGCTTAGCATTCAGAAAGCTAAGGTAATGCATATTCTCGTCGTGTATTATATCCTACAATCGTGGGACACTCCGTGGTAATCGCATATACGCTCTCTTATGCGACGTCTCTCATTCGACCAATGAGAAGCTTTGTTAGAAAAGGTGTCCCTTTCCACTGTGTTTTCTTGTACGTTTTATTCCTAAAGTTCGCTTTGTGTTGTCAGTTAGTGCGTGCGAGGTTTGTGTAGATAATTTTGTTCAATTTATCTGTTAAAAATAAAAGTTATTAATGATTATTTGGGATACTTTTTTTTAATTAGAAGATGCTTTAAACGTTATAAAAAACTTCGAGATTTCTTCTAATACTCATTATATTTAAAAACGTGGTGTAATGTCAAGGTCGTTCATTCAACAAAACAAAGTTGGAAGCAATCCAAGATCATGACTTCTTATGTAATAAAAGTAGAGTTTAAACAAACGAAAAAATGAATTGTACAGCAGAAATCCATCTGAAAGAATTTTTAAAGTTTCCTTCATACATGGTTAGCGACACAGCTGCCAGTAGAAAGAGTGCGTCAAGAATACTAGGAAAGGCTTTGGAAAAGGAAGAGGTGCTCAATGTTGAAAAACGCTTTTACATTATCTTGCCGTCTTTAAAAATTTCAGTTATTATATGATGCGGTGTAAATGTAGTTAACTTTATTGATTTTTATTATACCACATTTTCATGCAGTTTCATTTATTTTTATTAATTATTTTAATTTATTTATTTTAATTTTATTTCCATGTAATTATTATTATACCAAAATTTTCATATACTTTTACTATTTATTTGATATTTGTTCTGGTTCAATATTATTATACATTTGTGTGACCTCATCTTTCCGATATAAACAGCACTGTGAAATCGTTGTATCAGAATCTCTAAAGGTGATTATTGAAAGTAAGAAGATATTCGAAACTAAAACACTGAATAAAGCCGTAAAAATGTCATTAAACGACCACTTTTTGTTAGCGTACACGAAATTACAGTGGAAGGAGACACCAATTCTAACAACGCTTTTCATAGGTCGAATGGGAGAAGTCACACAAGGGACCGCATATGTGATTACCACGGAGTGTCCCGCGATTGTAGGAAATTATACAAGACCCATATTCTCTTAAACTCTATTTTTCAACACTTTGGCTTTAATCGTTTTCAACCAGAACACTTGTTCGTTCCTCCCTTCAAGACGGTTAGACCTACGGCGTCACGTCTCTTCTCCTCTTCCAAGGTCCCTAAAGGGCTGGTTTTGGCGACTAAACCTTTTAGGGACTCAGTAGCCAGAAGGAGTTTTCAAAATTATTGAAGTGTGTGCTTCAAAATTTTGAACCTTCGGTTCTTGATCTGTAACTAATTTCCCAGATACTGGTGTAGGCACAGAGAACATAGAAGAATACATCTCGTGATATATACTATAGGGCTCCAGTGGACGGACCTGTACCTACGTTAATGTGTCACGTGACACCAAATTAGGGGGTTACAAATGCTACGTAGCAGAGAGAGTTGTTACTTTTGAAAAAATGTAAAGACCAGATAGGCATCCACAGCTACGGAGCATTAGTTCCATTTTCGTCCACTGGGGCGCTATTTCGTTGAGGACTTCGGGGTTAATTGATTGCCACCAGGGCTGAGACGGGCTGAGCCCGAAAGCCCGAAGGAGAGCCCGGGCCCGAATCGGGCTCGGGCTGTAGAATGTTTACTGCGGTTCGGGCTCGAGCGGGCTCGGGCTCTTAGAGAGACGGAGAGCGAGAATCTTTTTTTTTATATATAAATGGGATTTTATATGATTTAGCAACTGGGACATTTTATAATTGGTAAAGGGAATAATTCTTCGGCAACTGGTTCTGGTTAAGGAGCGGGCAATCGAGATGGCTATTTATTCCGGCCTTGGGCAGAAAATGCCACAGGCCGCGCATTAGTCTGTTTCTGGAGAGAAGATAAAGCTTTTTCAAGAACTGTAGATAGCATGCCGACGATAATGCCGACGATAATTTACCAATTAAGAAAATCGTACAGTTACACTGTAAAAATAGATAGAAGTCTCACTCCGCATTTGAGAAATACATTGATTAATTGCAGGAAAAGGAGACAGTGGAAGTGTGGAAAAGGAGATGTTTTTTTATTAATGGTTGAACAGGTTAGCCAGTTTTCGGGCTCATTCGGGCCCGGGCTCTATCTTGCAATATACAATTCGGGCACGGGTGGGCTCGGAATGATATGCCACGGGCTCGTAACGAACTCAACTGTAGTTGCCATTAGCCATTATGTAAAATTTACCACTGGGCACCTAGGGGACATCTCAGCGCAAATCAGAGCTGAGTAGGGCTCAATTTTAAGAGTCCGAGCCCGAAGTATGTCAGGCCGAGCCCACCCGACCCCAATTTGGTATTACAAAATAGAGCCCGGATCTGAACGAGACCGAAAACTATGATTAACCTCTTTAGGCATTAAAAAAAAAAATTCATTTTCTCTTCCAGGATTCCACCCCCTCCACCTCCGTACAATTAACCGATGTCTTTCTCTACTGCGGAGTGGGGAACGGATGTCTATCTATTTCTATAGTTTCTTTCACCATTCGTTTCTTCCTGAAATGTTTCGGGGGTCCGGGCATTAGGAAGAATCAGGAGGCACAACAATCTACGTCGTACGTTGCTAAACAGAATTACCAGAGAGCTACTTCGTTGAGGTAAAGAGCAAAATTTCGTCAGCTTGCTATAATCAGTAATTCATGGCATATGGTATTTCTTACCCAAGCCCAAAATGTATAGGTATAGACGTGCCGAGTTACCACTCCTTATCTAGACCCAGTTGCCGAACAATTCTATTTAACAATTAGAAAATCTAAAAAAGTCTCGTACGTGCTAAATCATACAAAATCACATTGAAAAGAAGAGGAAGAAAATTCTCCTTTTCTCTCTGAGGCCGAGCCCGACCGGGCTCCAATTCCAGTAAGTATGATGCAGCCCGAACCCGGTTCGGGAACGGGCTCGACTTCGGGCTCAGGCTGTCTCAGCACTGGTGCAAATACCTTGCCCTCTGATTTATTTCTGTTGTTGCTTTGACAGGGGGATCTATCTAGCTTCTAAATTTTACATTTCCAGACTTAAAGTATGTGGTTAAGAATCAGGCATGTTTATCTAAACCTCTATATGCCGATTTGGATAGAAAACAGAGTGCCACTACAATGTGAGAATAGAAATAATGGGATACCTGGTTCCTCTAAACAGGTTGACAACGTAGAGCATTTTATGAAAATTGGGGCTCACTATCACGACAGAAAAGTGGTATACACTATTGTGTACTTCTATATAAGTGTGTTGCGTCGACGTTATCGGCGTGTGTTTCTCATTTTGTGTCAGTGAGTGGAGAAAGCGTAAGCATTAGGAACTTCAAAGTTGGCTATGAGAAGGGTTCAACTCCTTCCTGGGCTTCGAGAAGGTATAAAAATATTGCTTTGGAGGATAAAAGAGGCGCTTCTTGTCAGGTCTGCGTTCACGCCGTACGCCTGTAGTCTCACGGCGGAGAGGGAACGTTTTAAGTTGAACACTGGGAGGTGTTTGTACTGAGAATCAAAAGAGCACGGAGTGCCCGTTTTTTTAACAGCTAATGAGACCGCAGCTAAAGAATCCGCTTAAGTTTCTCCATTCACTGACGGAACAGGAAAAAAGGAATCCAAAATAATTATTCTCGGAGTTTCAATTGTTAGTTAAGAATTAAGAAAAAGAGACTGCGTTTTATTACGATATATGGTTCTACATTGAGAAAAATATGTTAATTTCTAACTGAAAGAAGCGTGGAGAGATGCATGCTTGGTGTAACAGACAGATAATAGAAGGAACGCATGGATAAGGAAAAAGACAAGAGTGGAAGACATGATCAGAGTAAATTCCCTGAAATGGCAATGGGCTGGACATGTTGCCAGAAGAACGGACCACAGATGGACAATTGAAATTTTATACGGGTGGATGAAATTCGAAAGCATACGGGGGTGACATGAGGGAGACTGGTGCAAGATAGACCGTTGTGGAAGAAACTTGGGGATACTTTTATACAACAGTGTATTGATAATGCTTGATGATGACAAACAAGGTGTCCAAAAAATAACTGTGCACTGAAAGTTACACCATGTCGAACTGGTTCCTGTACAGGGGGTGTTGAAAATGGACCCCACCGACGTCCAGACATGCCTACACACGCTTCTGCATGTTGGGGAAGACTTTTCTCAGGATATGTAGTGTGATTTGTTGGATGTGGGTTATTATTGCAGCCTGTAGCTCTTGGAAGTGGATGCGGTTTACCTGCATCACGAAATTTCCCCTAGCGAACTGTTTTTGCACTTCGTCCGTGTACTTATCATGGCGAAAGACATGTTCCACCAAAAACACTCTGTTCAACCATTAACAACATTGTCCTTGTGCCGAGACGAGTGATCAATATACACGTTTGCCTCCGTCGACCAAGCGCTCAGAAATTGACCTGCGTTCGGAATGACAGCTGCGCGCTCCTTGGGATGGGGAGACATGAAGATTACCAGACACAGAGCATTTCCACTTGATGGGTCACTTCTACTGTAATTCCATTCAAAATCTCTTTATTATTAAATTACTGCAATTCGTACATTCAGTGCACAGTCACTATTCGGGCACCCTGTACATATGATTTAAAACATTAATTTGAAATTTAATACATTAGTTATATAAATGATTGTTAAGTTAGCAAGGCACAATCAAACTGTGTGTTCGTACAGCTTTTCGCAACTGTTTTGGTGCTCGGACTTTCAAATATCACATCAAAAGAGGCCGAATGTAACTGGCAGTCGTAGCTCACATCCACAGTAATGATCGAATAGCCCTCAGAGATTCTTCAACAATGAGAACGACATACTTAGGTACCTTTTTTTTTTTTTTTTTTTTGATTGGAGGTTTAACGACCACCGTGAGCAACTCAATGGGCTATAAGCAGTCGCCCGTCCCTAATTTAGGGCCACTGGGTCCAGGGAAGGGAGAGAGCCAGTGCCATAAGACAAACACAACATCCATGCCTCACACGGGATTCGAACCCGGACCCCTTTCGAACGAATGATCATAAGCCATCGCTTAGACCACTGCGCCACCGGGGGGGGATACTTATCTTTTTCATCCAAATAAAGAAAAACGACATCTTATCCATCCAGCTAAAGAAAAACTGCGGGCCCCATTGTTGTTGACGAAGCACATGGTTCTTTATTTGGACGGTCTATACAACTGCGCCTTCATTTCTAAATGTAAGTTACTAACATCCTTTGAACGCTCTTCAGACCAAATTTGAACTTGAAATGTACCAAAAACTGGTTTAAACGGATTGCAAGCAGTAATTTTTGCGCACTTTCCTAAGCTGCGTCCCCTCCCCTTCTGCCCAGTCCTAATTACGCCTCCGGGTACGTCATGAGTACTTCTTGCGACCGTAGTTACGTCACGCAACCGTAGCTGCTTTGGACATGGCTGCATCGCTATCCAAGTGGTCAGAGTAGTAAATTTTTGACTAATACTCCGAGGTGGTTCTGGATTAGGGAAGGGAAGGTACAGGGGTTGAACAGAATAATGTGAACACCACGCCCAGAGACGTGACTTTTAATGCAGCTGCGTACATCGCAAAAGGCAAAGATATTCCCCACTTTTCGGTTGTTTAGAACCTCAAGTCCTGTTTAAGTGCATTTAAAGTGTCTTGTTGCAAAATTTCTTTCAAGGTGACGACGAAACGAGAGACCTAACGGACTTCGAATGAGGGCTAATTGTTGGTGGCCGGCTAGTGGGTACCTCCGTGACAACAGTTGCCAGGGTAGTATGGGTATTGAGAGCTACTGGGTGCGTCATATAAAAGAGGCCCCTTGGCCAGACGTTGTTAGGCTGGTTAAAGTTGTTTGGCGGGTTTCCAGTTAAAACCGCTTTGTTCCACTTCTAACCGGTTTCTGCGAGTACACCTGAAAAGGAGTTTTCCGGAGTGGTTAGTCACAGCCAGAGCAGTGTAGGTACGCGGTCATAAGTGTAATTGAAGAGAGAACAAAGGCAACGGAAATGGTTTTAAGTATGGAACAGCGGATTTTTGTTGCGGAACAGTATTTCAGAAATAACTCATACAAGGTTTTAAATGAATTCTTTACAGAAAAATTTCCACATTGTGCAGCACCGTAGAAATCAGTGGTACAGAAATTAGTGCAAAAATTTCGTGAAACCGGCACGGTGTGCAACAAGAAAAGAAACAAAACCATGACAATTCGTACTGAAGACAATATCAAGGATGTGTGCACAATGATGTTACAAAGCCCTCGGAAGTCGATTCGCCGATAATCGTCTGCAACGGGAATATCTGCCACGACATGCCGACACATACTTAAGGTTGATTTGCATTTTCGACAGTACAAAGTTATGGCGCTCCAAGAAATTAAAAGTCCGGATTATGCAAAACGGATGCAATATTGTAAGTGGTTTCAGGAGATCATTGTCAGCGGTGAAATGGACCCAACACTTTATTACATGACAGATGAAGCATGGTTTCATCTGTCCGGGTATGTCAATTCGCAAAACAGCAGGATTTGGACCGACACGAATCCCAGACGAACAATGGAGACTCCTCTGTACGACCAAAATATAGGCGTTTGGTGTGCTGTGTCTGGGAAGAGGATAATCGGCCCATTCTTTTTCACCGACACCATCACCTCGGAGCGCTATGTTCAGCAACTGTTCAACTCATTTGTTGCCGCACTTACAGAAGAGCGAACATATGCTTTTTTTTCAGCAGGATGGTGCAACGGCGCATACTGCGCGGACCAGTCTACGTGATCTGAATGAAGTGTTTGGGGAGGACAGAACTGTATCGAAGGGACTATGGCCACCTAGATCCCCCGATCTCTCCACCTGTGTCTTTTATCTGTGGGGAGCATTGAAAGGTAAAGTGTACGCAACTAATCCGCACACTCTTGACGAATTAAAAGCGAACATTACGGATACCATAGCCCAGATTACTACCGATGAGTTGTAGCGTTACGAAGAACATGTTCCGTCGTGTACAGCTGTGTTTTGATGTCGGAGGACAGCACTGTCAGCAATTGTTGTAAACGCAGATAAATTACTCCTGTTTTCTGTTATTTCAACTATTCTTTACCATGTATAGTAACATTGCCTGACTGTTGTAATTCATTAAACTCGGGCCTTGTTTATATGGCACACCCTGTATTGTGTCTAGCGTCAAGACAGCCTACTGTGTTCGAGGCAAAACCTCTTCTGCGAAACCCAAGAGAGGCCGGGAAACGGCTCTGCCTGATAGTGACAGAAGTGCATTAAAAAGGATTGTTACCCGCAATAAGAAGACCACGGCATTAGTGCGGAACTCAATCTGCATCTCCAGACCCCAGTATAAACGAAAACAGTGCGCAGGGACTGAATAAACGAGATGTTCATGGCATAGCTGCTATTGCAAAACCTCTGGTGACCTGGGTGAATGAAAAATGGCGACGGCAGTGGTGCCAGGAGCATATACAACGTGGACTGCCGATGCATGGAAGCATGTAATGTGGTCGGATGAATCCAAATTCACACTGTTCCCCGCCGCAGGACGTATTTGCGTGAGGAGAACACCGTCAGAAGCGTACAACCCAGATTGTCTGCTTTCAACAGTGCAGCATGGTGGTGGTTCTGTCGTGCTCTGGGCGGTCATATCGTGGCTTACAGCAGGTCCCCGGATCACCTTGAAAGGACGAATGACTGCCAGGGTGTATGAAACCATTTTGGCGGACCAAGTCCATCCAATGGCTCAGGCAGTTTCCTGCAGAGGATGCCATCTATCAAGATGATAACGCCTTAATTCACAGAGCTCGGAATGTCCATTCATGGTTTGAGGAACACGAGGACGAACTTTCACATCTTCTTTGGCCTCCCTAATCACCAGACTTAAACATCATTGGGCCACTGTGGTCTGTGTTGGAAAACAGAGTAAGATCCAGTTATCCTCCTCCTGCATCTCTCAGGTACATGCATGCAGAATGAGTTTAACATCCCACTAACCACCATCCAGGTTTTGTATGCGTCCATTTCAAAGAGAATTCAGACGGTTTTGAATGCCAAAGGTGGTCCGACACCCTACTAGGTGCGTAAAACTTTTTTTCCTAGGTGTTCACATTATTTTGTCCAACCCCTGTATGTTTCTTTACTGCGCTGATTCTTTTCCTTACCTGGAACTAGTTACTGACTGCAAATCAGACGAGCTACTGCTTATAGTTGCTCATCAGGGTAGATAAATCCCAAAAAAAGAATAATTTGAAAAAAAAAAAAAAATTGGAACATGCGGCAAAAACATTGCCTGTTTAACGATGATGCTTCAAAGCGACTAAAGTCTGGAAGTTAACTAAGAACATCTTAACGTGGAGAAACGTGTTAATACACGCACACCGAGGCTGAGTACAATATTCGCACTTTGAACGTACCGCCTGAAGACAAAATAAAACGACAACGCATGCTTTCCCTTTCCTAAAAACTCATCAAAAAGAGAATAAAAATTTTGAAGCAAGAATGCAGATCATCTTAGCAGATGATCAATTTTTATTGTAATAAAAATAGCGAAAAGGTAATGTTCACAACATCGCATTCTCATGTCGACGGTCCTAATAAATCACAAAGAATCCTATCCCTTATTAAAATTTATAATGAACAACATCCTGGAGATAAAATCACTGATGAATTGTTTAAGGTCGAAGGTCACAGGATACTGCAATTCCGTATTGGTACTAGTTATGAATTTTAATCCAGTAGCATGTAACAGACATAACTTGTTTCTTAAAACGAAATCTTAAATGGAGCAATAAATTAGTCACAAACAGTTTGCATTATTATCTAAGCAATGAAACAAAAACAGGCAATCCGTGACAACACACAATTATGTTAAAAATAAATAAATAAATAAATAAATACGTCCGGAGTATCATCTCAGGATTTTGGATAAGATACAAATTAAGTCTTTACTGCAACCGCGCAGTTTAAAGCGATGCAGTCACGTTTTCCCATTTGTAAACGGAAAACAAAATTGTCACTCTAAAAGAAAAAAACAAAAACAAAAAGAGGAAACAAATGAACGAAAAGGAAAAACAAAAGAGAAATACGTTTCATCTTGCTAATCCAGTGGAGCATCACATGATTTGGATCATTCTTTCTTTATACAGCTACAGAAGACCTTATTTCAGGAACCCAGTTTAAAAAATACATGTGATCCGCATTAAATTGTGCTTTATTTCTTTCTACCTTTACATATCTCATTACTCCTCCTATGACACCATAATAACAGCAGAGGTAATGAAATATGACAACATCCAATAATGAGAGCACGTGTCCATAGTGGATAGAATACAAATATATAAACTGTCTGGATAAAGCACAAAGTTACGGACGCATAAGTGCAGTTGACGGGCAATTGCGGTCACTGCCTCTATTGCTGAATGAAATATTTACTCTAATTTAAATCTCACAAATTTGCACACTCAACCAATTTTCGTCATATGTTCAGAGCCCATTTAAGAAGACAGGGAGCCCGGGGGCTGGACAGATTTAGTTGTGCATGTAGGATTTCAATATGGGTGGCCGAAAATAAAATACCCACGAGGAAAAATTCCCAAAATATAATGAGGAAGCGATAAAAAAAATATCCCCTCCATATTGAAGTAAGTATCCCATGATTCATGGACGAATCAGCTTAGCAAGAAAATATAAAAATGCATGGTTGAAAAATGGATACCAGTTCAATTCTGCCTTAACCCCCCCCTCGAGGTTCAGGTTGTTGAAATTATATCGTAGTAGAGAAAATAATATGATGCAAATATCATAATTCAAACGAATTCTTAATGTATGAAAATTTACCCCAATTACAGATGTGTAGTACAAAAAAAAAAAACATCTGTAACGCTTGCGAAAGATTTGAGGATTGACTGGGCGTAGCTATACTCTTTGCAGACTCCTCCTAAAAAAGGGGGAAAGAAACAATTATTTTTTTTTTCATAAGGCAGTTTTTATTATAGTTTTCGCTTGCTATCTGCAAAAAAAAAAAAAAAAAAAAAAAAAAAACCTTTGTCAATTCTTCAAGGCATCCTGTATAATTCTGGAGTCCCTCGAAAACGCGGGGCCCGGGGCTGCATGGAGTCCCTCGAAAACGCGGGGCCCGGAGCTGCAGACCCCCTAGCCTCCCTCTTAAATGGGCTCTGCATGCGCTTTTTGTATTTTAGTGTTTCAAATAGAAGCAATAAGGGCACATTTCCTCTCTTCTGCACCCGGAAGCAATAATCTTGAACTAAGATGTTACAACCCATTTTTTCTATTTACGATTTCCAGATTTATTTGCCCACTCCCCACAAAAAAAAAAACATCTTTCTTTTTGCTCATTTTAATGGAAGTCCATTTCGATAGCAAGACAATTTCTCTTACCTAAAAATTTATTTTCTTTTGATTCCCACTTAATTTTCGTGTCAGTACCGTTCGCCCTGATATCTTTAAACTATCTAACTTTTTTTTTTTTTCTAAAATTCGTTACCTGATTTTCCTTACTATCACTAAATTGTTTAACTTTCTTTTCTTCTAAAAAAGTTCGCTATTGATTCCCCACTATATTCAGCGTTTTTTAAATTTTTCCTCCGTCTATGTTAAATTCAGCCTTACTGGGTGTTATTGTACTTTAGAACCTTATGAGAAATCAGTGTTATTTCCGTACAAAATGGATTAAAATTTTCTGACGTAGTGCAAGTTTCGTACAGCTTTTAAGAAGAGGGCTTCTGCATAGGCTTCTAATGAAGTGATCTAGAAGAGGACGAATGTTTGATATCTGAAATTGGCTGATAGACAACATTAATACGTATAAGGATATTATTGTAGATCTTATTCATACACTGCTGGACAATTGCTAAGGACGGATCATAAACGGCTATATAGCGCATAAAAAAGTAAGTGTGGTTGGATGCCAAGTGAAATAAAATAATGTCAGAATGACAGGACATTACAAGAAAGACAATTTATTGTGCCCTGAAATCCAGAAGGCTTTGGAACGTGTTCAAGGGACAAACAGGCTATTTTGTGCAGAATATGTGAACGTGAAAAAATGCAATTACCGTCCACAGGCGTTCCGGCGTAAGATGTCAATACCGGATATGGCCACCATGAAGGGTGATGCAAGATTCCACACATCGTGTCATGCTTTGCACAACATTATCAAGCAGCTGTTGGGGTAATTTATACCATTCCTCTGACGGATGAGGGTGTCCTTGTTTATTGGAGGGCATTGGCGACCAGCAAGACTCCTCCCCAAAGCATCCCACACATTTTCAATGGGATTCAGATCTGGAGAACGTGCTGGCCATACGACGCATTGAATATCCTCGCTCTCAAGACACTCCTGGACAGCGACTGTTAGATGACATGTTGCGTTGTCGTCCATGAAAATAAATCTATCACCGACAGCACCACGGAACATGCGAACATGAGGTAGCAGAACATCATTAATATATCGTTGGCCAGTCATAGTCCCAGTTGGAAGCACATAGAGGGACGTACGGCCATTGATCATGATGCCAGCCCATACCATGACGCTACATGTCTGATATCGGTCCCTTTCCTGTATGTTTGCTGGACAATATGCACTACCACTATCACGCCAGATCAGTTGTCGTCGACAATCAGATGATAGACTGTATCTACTCTCATCTGAGAAGAGGACAGCAGACCAGTCGTTATCAGTCCAATTGCGATGTTGATGGCACCATTGCATCCCATTGCTGGACAATGGGATGCACACAACAGGACGGCGGGCGTATAGTCCTCCTTCATGCAAACGTCTGGCGACAGTTTTTCGGGAGATCCGCTTGCCAGTAGCAGCCATAAACTGATTTGCTACCTCACTAGCTGTGCTGCGCCGGTGTCTTTTTGTTGATAGCACTATGTACCGATCTTCTGCAGGTGTCGTACTGCGAACACGCCCTCCCCCGTGACGTTTGCTACACTCTCCATTTGTTTGAAATGATTTCCAAAGCCTTGAAACAACACTGTGGCTGACGTCGAACTCTCTGGCAGCATCTATTATTTTTCGTCCTTCTTCAATCTTACCAATAATACGGCCACGCGTAAAATCATCTAGGTGATGTCGGGAAGACATACTGAAAATTGCAAGTTCGTCAATTGATTCTTTCCCTTTCAACTTTGCGTTTGAACAACAACGGTCAATACGCGTCAAATCCTTTATATCTCTTATCAGCGCTATGACGTCACGAACAAGTTCGGCAATCCAAAATTTGCATAGGCACAACACGTCTTACTGTATCCCGCACTTATGCTAATTTCCACATTTTCCTGCCTTCTATTTTATGGTTGTATCGTTGCTATTGTCATCCGTCCTTAGCAATTGTCCGGCAGTGTATTAATGGAATACACAGAAAATAATAAATTTCAGGATAAGATGACACTGTATTTTTATATTTTTTAGTTCTAGCAAAGTAAAGTGTATTGTCATCTTATCCAAAAATCCAATATTATTATGTGTATTCTATTAATATCAATAAGATCTAAATTAATATCCTTATATGAATTAACGGTATATATCAGCTACTGTCAGATATAAAACATCCATCCTCCACCTAATCACTTTGTTTGAAGCCTATACGGAACTCCTCCTCCTAAAACCTGTATGGAACTTGCATTGTGTTTGAACATTTTAATCCACCTGTAAGGAAAAATAGCACGATAATCGCACGTACTGATCTAAAGCAACGCCCAACATAATCTAGTATTGACGAAGGAATAACAATTAATTTCCAAGAAAAAGACCAATAGTTAAGATATCTCTTAAAGATGGTGAAATTATTAACACTTCATAATCTCTGGACAATCAGCTCGTCAAGTGAGGGTCCAAAAGAAGAATGTACAACCGTGGCCAAAAGTCCTGCACCAGTAGACTGAAAGTCAAATTTTTGATGTTTGAAGTCAACTTATACAGCGTGATGGTAAAGTCAGGAATACATATTATACATCATTTTAAAGGAAATTTTATGCTGAATGTAAATATTTTTACAGAACCAGTAATAGAAGTGAAGTTACAAGCAAAAATACAGCGTCTACTCATAAAAAGCAACAAACAGTGGAATTAGTGTACAATGCATTTAACGTAAAATTACTGTACAGTGCATTATTGAAACTTGCAGAACACTTGAAATATCTTACCAACAAGCAAAATATGTTTTAATATTTAATTACATAACAACGGTTACTTAGCAACAAAATGCACCTTCTTGGCATGGAACTAATCAGCTTCTCTAGTTGTGCATTGGTGATAACACGGTGCCATACGGCCGTTACAGACTCAAAGACTTTATACGGCCCATGCATACTCAATTAAAGACTTTAATTGAGTCTGTAAGGGCCGTATGGCACCGTGTTAGTTATCACCAATGGACAACTAGAGGAGCTCATTTGTTCCATGAAGAGAAGGTGCACTTTGTTACTAAGAAACCGTGGTTATCCAATTAAATATTAAAGCGTATTTTGCTTGTTGGTAAGTTATTTCAAATGTTTTGCAAGTTTCAATAATGTAGTGTACAGTAATTTTAAGTTAAATGCATTGTAAACTAATTTCACAAATTCCACTATTTGTTGCTTTTTATGACTAGAGGCTGATTACTGGTTATAACATCCTGAAAAAATATTTAAATTCAGCATAAAATTATTTCTTTTAAAATGTTGTATAATATGTATTCCTGACTTTACCATTAAGCTGTATAACTTCAAACATCAAAAATTGACTTTAGGTCTCCTGGTGCAGGATTTTTGACCACGATTGTATTTATATATATTTTTTAGTTCTGGCATTGTTCTGTTGAACCCTCACTTACCGAGCTAATCAACTGTCTGGAGATAATGAAGTGTTAATTATTTAACCATCTTTAAGAGATGCCTAAAAATATGGGCCTTTTCTTGATAATAAATTATTACTCCTTCATCAATGCTGGATCCTGTTGTTGGGTGTTGTCCTGTATCCGTACGTTCGATTATCGTGCTATTTACGCACAAGTGGATTAAAATTTCTAAGTGCAAGTTCCGCGCAGGTTTCGGGAGAACGAGGTCCGCACAGGCTTCTAACGAAAGTGATTTAGGAGGAGAGGATCGTATACACTTCCAACGAGATTTAGTAATGTTGCATATCTAATAATTCATATAAAATATTAATGTAGATCTGATTGACATTAATAGAACACACACAGAAAATAATGTTGAACTTTAGGATAAGATACCAATACCCTTTGTCTCAAGTGAAAAACATAAAATTTCATTGTTCTGTTTGGACCATCTCCTCACTACGGGTTAAAATGTTCAGAGGTTATAAAATGTTAATAATTTTATCATCGTTAAGAGATATCTTAAAATTTGGCCTTGAAAATAATTATTGGTACAACAAATTGTTACTGTAGTGTTGGTTGTTACGCAATTTGCACATAAGATTCATAATGTTATCATTAGTTTCCAGCCTTTAACGTAAAGTATGATGCGAAGTGTATGTTTAGACTTCTGTACTAGTCAAGATATCGTCTTTTGTCAAAGGGCCTCAATCCAATGTGCATATAAATATTGTACAATACAGTATAGACATGAAAAAGCAGTTTACCTGATTTTTTATGTCTATAAATATAGACGGTTTTATTTTTCAGATAAATTGTAAAGAGACTGTCGTTCTTCTGTTCGTTCAGTCGTTCTTCGATTACATGTCAACACTGCATATTTTAAGTGCAGTAAAAATATGAGTATATATATATATGCCTTGAAGAGTGCGAAACAAACAAAAGACCTTTAGAAGTGTTAAGACTGGTTCTGTTTCTCTCTCTCTCTCTCTCTTTTTTGTTCTTAGAGATCATCTTTTGCCTCTGTAGGCTTATTCCTTTTACACCACCATCACATCCTAAAACATGTACGGAACCTGCGCTTCATTAGAAATTTTTAGTTCACTTGTACGGAAATGGATCGTACGGATCTAGCACATAATCCCTTATTTCCTCTAAATCAGGGTTTAAGTTGACTGTTACAACTCTCGGACAGTCCTATCGGCAGAGAGCAAAAGTGAGTTGCAGAGTATGCTATTCCGGATGTATGAAGTTTGTATGAAATTTAAACTGAGTATAAATAAAGGAAAAAAAAACAAAGTTATGGTTTTTGAGCTACGAACTGCTAGTACTGAATGCATGATAAATCTAAATGGCACGGTGATTTACTAGGTGAATAAGTATTTGTATTTAGGCAGCATATTTGACAGAGAAAACGAACGATATGGTGAAATTAACAGACGAGTGAATTCTTCATTGAAAATCATAGCTGCTTTAGAAGGATTTCAGAGGAATGATAGTTTCACAAGAGAGCCCAGAATGGCTGTGTATGAAAGCGTAATTGTGATGTATGGCAGTGAAACCTGGGTACTACAGAAGAGACATAGGAGTTGTTTATGCCTTGGAGAGATGCGTTACTTAAGGGGGTTTATGGCAAGACTCTCTGATCATGCGAGGAATTGCAGATTTGTAATATGAGGGAAAATGTTAGTAAGGTGGAGAGGTGAGGACCAGATTCAAGAGTGTCTGCATGAGATAAAGCTGAATATGAAAACAGGTCTTGTGCACGTCGTGTGATGGATGTCAGTGAAGCTCGAACTGCATGCCAAGATCGCTGTAAATGGAGGCGTTTGATACAGCAGCAGTAAGTAAATATTCAGTTAAATATTTATCTGGCGGATTTTCGTTGTGGAGCTAGCCACTAAATTTCAGAGAACAGCTTAGTGTGATTGATTGATACGACTCTCCAATCTTAAAGTGTGGATGAATAAAAGTACAGAAGAATAACAAGCTCTTCATATGACACAGCCCACATTTTAAGATGCTGCCAATTGCCTATTTCCTTTAATCTCATATACTATCTTCACCTGGAGTCATTTGTTTTGTGGTTTGACGACAAGAGTGATCAACTCTGTCTCCCTTCTCTGCTTGGAACCAATGGCCCCAAATTAGGGACTGCAGTCATTCGGGGCTACTGGTTCCAAGCAGGGAAGGAGAACTGCGTCGTGGTATGTTTAATCCGAGCTTCGAACCCTGACCCATGTCGCAAGACTAGCCCAAAACCAGAGCCTCCTGGGCGGCTTCTCTCACTCAACCACTGGCTCCTGCAGTCTCCTCCAAAAATTATTAACAAATTTACTTTCATGCATCGCCTATCTGAGATATAAAATGAATGCTTCGCTTATAATTCCCAAAGCTAGGACACATTTTAGATCGAACCAACTCCCATTTTTCATGGTAGAAACTTGTATATAATTGGTCGTGCTCTTAGAGAATTCACTGTTCCTTCAAAAGTGGACAGTTTGATTTTTTAAAATTAGTTTGAGATTTATGCTCGCATTGTGTGAAAGGTACACTGTTAAAAATTTTGTGGTAGGTTGCACCAAAAAGTGGTGCTAACCCAGCTGCACTATTTTCTGAGAAAAGATACACCACTGTGTGGTGCAAACAAAACCCAACAACATGGTTCAACTTTTCACCACGATATGGTATAAGGTTGCAACACATTATGGTGCAAGGTAGTTCCATGTTAGTGAGGTTTTTTTGCACCACACAGTGGTGTATCTTTTCTCGGAAAGTGGTGCAGCTGGTGTAGCACCACTTTTTGGTGCAACCTACCACACAATGTTTAACAGTGTAGTCAAGAAAGTAATTGGTTTCCCAGAAACAATTTTGCTCGTTCTCACTAATTTTTCATTATTTTTATTAAATTGTTTCCTTTAGCTTTCCATCTTTCGGTTAAGCATATTTTAAGCTTTTTACTAATAATTTACAGTCGATCCTGTTTAAACTGATCAATCTTTTTAATTACTTCTTACCGTTTACTTGCAGGATTGGCGTCCATACAAGAAACAGACTAAGGGAGAAGGACTACAAATTTTGAAGGAGCAGTTCGCATTTTCCCTTTCAGGCACATAACTCTTTGTCCACTGCTATCGGTTTGCCAAATATGTATGTACCTAGTCGCACCATAATTTCCATCACAAAGTTCACCTGCTAATTTACACAGACGCAGCACTGCAGGGAATGAGTGAAGTACAATCTTGATTTTCGTGACGTCGAACATAATCAGCCGATTGAAGTAACACTGAGTGGCCATTGAAAATAAACCATACGATATGAACTTTACATAATAGATGCCCCAGGGAGACAGGGGCCCACCTGGTTGATTTCGAACCCCACGAGCAGATAATTTCAAAGCAGAGTATGCCAAGGGTGTTGAACGAGGACTTAGGATTGAGAGCTTACCCTGGTCATCTGCTAACGCCTCGTCTGCAAAAACACTGGAGAGACAGAGAGAGACGCCAACGATGAGCATCGCACTATGCTTTTCACCGAACAGAAGATGTTGACACTCAGATCGACAAGCAGAAAGACAGGTTATTTGCTCACAGTGATAAGGAAGCTCATCGCGTTGTTTTCCTTGCCCGCTATGGTCAGTGGTAGTTTTGTTGGCAATGCCTGATTATGGTTAAACGGTGAGGCAGTCCTGCGAAAAGGCCGCAAAAATATGCGCCAAAGACTGCAAAGAAACAGCAAAAGATCGGAATCAGAAGACATTCGACAAATACTGTATCCAGTACTGTTTCCGTCCACAAGACTAAAACTACCCAGCTGTGGCCGCAGGACAAGGTACCAGAGTTCATTTCGCATGGTGACTGGCCATATTCAAGTCCAGACTTCAAACTGCTTGAGCACAAATTCTGGGGAATTTTGGAGGACACTCTGTCTGTTCTTTTAGAAATGCCAATATTGACAACTTAAAGCAATGTTTCAGGCGAGAAGTTGCAAATTTCGACTTAAGTGTCATTCGTGCAGTTATTAATGAATAGCAGCGAGTTGTTTAAAGTTCTGTGTGAAGATAAAGGGAGCGGGGAAGCGATTTTGAATAATTTAATGTTTCATGTGTACCTCATAAGGTGTGTCCAACTATCAGCCAAGCTGGCACAGTAGCCACAAGCAAAGTTTTTCTCCCTAGTTGTTCAAACCTGACCCCGGAACGAGTGCCGGATAAAGCATGGATGTTGTGTTTGTCTTACGGCTGTGGCTGTTTCCGTTGCTCGACAACAGTGGCAACATATTAGAGGCAGGAGATTAAGGAATGCTACGAGAGACAGTCACAACTGCTCGTGGTAGTCTTTAATCCTTTAACGTCCATATCGCTTAAAACGCCCTTACATTTGGACGATCACGGCCATCTGCATGGCCCGCCTCGAGTGTTTAGTTGGTTTTTGTTTCTTCGGGGTTTTCACGATCACGATGAGCAACTCCATGGACTATAAGCGGTTGTCCGTTCCTAATTTAGGGCCACATGTTCCAGGGAAGGGAGGGAGCTAGTGCCGTAAAACAACACAAGATTCATGTCTCAGCAGGATTCGAACCCAGATCCATCTCGGACGAATGGTCAGAAGCGAGCGCTTAGACCGCTTTGCCACCGGTGTGGCCTAGAGTAATTAGGATTTCTTACCACAACGTATTCTTCGAATTTGCCAGGCCTTTGCAGGATTAGCAAAACTCCTCAGTCATCATTGTTTTCACTGAACAAAGTAGAAAACTGGCAGTTAGTTTCTCAAGGGGCAATATCATTCACTCTTATGACATCGTATCTCTTCTCCGTGGAAGAATACAGTGACTGCCCGCTGGATGTTGCACACCGATAAATCAAAATATTAAAACCACCTCTGCGTTATGCAAATAAGCGCACGTGCAGCCAATCAGCGTCACGTGCCTGGACTATACCCTGGGTAGAAGACTGGAAGAGGGACCTGGGTCGGAGCTCTCTCGGGTCGGTATTTCGTTTCGTCTCAACATGGAAAAAGCAAAGGATTTATGTGATTTCGACCAACGCCAGACTGTTATGGCAAGACGCCTTGGTAAGATCGTTTCCAAAACAGCGATGCTGGTAGGCTGTTCACGCTATGCAGTAGTTAGTACCTATCAAAGATAGACCGAAAAAGGTAATACTTCGAGCCTTCGACAAGGCATGGACAGACTACGCCTCATTGATGCCAGAGGTCAGCACAAGGCTATCTTGCATTGTCCTCAGGAATAGGAGGGCTGCCATTACACACACATTCAATTGTGGTGAAGGGCCCAATGCGTCCGAACACACAGTTCATTTAACGATCTTTGATATTGGTCTCCGCAGACCTATTCGTGCTGCCCCGGTGGCGCAGTGGTCTACGGCGTTGGCCTATGATCATTCGTCCGAAGGGGTCCGGGTTCGAATCCCGTTGATGCATGGATGTTGTGTTTGTCTTACGGCACTGGCTCTCTCCCTTCCCTGGAACCAGTGACCCTAAATTAGGGACGGGCGACTGCTTATAGCCCATTGAGTTGCTCACGGTGGTCGTTAAACCTCCAATCAAAAAAAAAAAAAAAAAGACCTATTCGTATGCTATGCTCACTGCCGTTCACCGTCTTCAACGCTTTCAGTAGGCACGTAATCATTGACAAACCACACTGGAGTATACCCTGAATAGAAGACTGGAAGAGAGACTCATGGTCAGACAAATGCCGTTTTCTGTAACCCCATATCCACGAACGACCCCGTGTGCGACCTTTACGTAAGCAAGCCTTATCACCTGGATGCATAATGGTAGGTAGGCAGGCGGTTAGAGCCAGACTGCGAAGAAGATTCAGGAATGATTCCAGGAATATGAAAAGAAATTCTATGTATTGCCATGGCCCGCAAATTCTCCGGATGTGAATCCTATTGAGCATTTGTGGTTTGAGTTGGAGAATGCGTCACCCCAACCACGTAATTTACGGGAACTGCGGGATCTTGTGTTGCAACCATGATACCAAATATCAAAACATCTACCGACACCTCGTTGAATCTATGCCAGCTAAAAGAAGAAATATAGAAGGAAACTTGATACGTCTGCTAGAAGAAATATATAGAACACAAGTCTGCGTGTGCTAGCGGAAGAATTTTGCATAATGGAAAAGTTGAAAATAGGCGAAAAATATTTTTCATGGAAAAAGCTATGGCATGGAAAACTTTTCAAATGCGTCTCCCGGAAGCAGAGAGAGCGAGAAAAAGGGTTTCGACTTTTATGCATTATTTAAAGGATAATGCTCCACATCTGTATTGCAGTGAATGGCATAAAGGAAAAAAGAAAGTTCTCCATAGTGTTCTTAGAAGCGGTGATAAACTGAAGTAGACAGACACCATCTACCGACAGAACTGTGAGTTATAAAATTCCTTCTACAAGGTAAATGCATCCGGTGTTAAAAGAATTTTTTTAATCGCACATGTAGAAGCAGAGATATTGAAGAAAAAGAAAAAAAGTTTAAGCATTTGCACCCCCTAGCGGCGAAAATGTGCATTATTTTGGAAAGAAAATAGGCACACACACAGAGTTTGCATAGTTAGTTGTATCTGACCGAAGAAAGAAGCTTTTCAATCGGATTTTTAGTCCCGCAGATATTGCTGTAAACGGAAACTTGATCTTACACCCTCTGGTGGCAAACTTGTGAATTAAAAAATTTGAAATTATATGAGAAACATTTCGCAGCGGAAACGCTCTCCAACAAAGAAAGTTTTTTCTTCAAATCGGATTCTTAGAAGCAGAGATATCGACAAAAATGAAATATGCATCAACGCCCCCTGGCAAAAAAAATATATTTTAAGAAGAACGAATTCTCAAAAGGTTGTTCGATGTGAGCGGTATCGGCTCACGACAGAATTTTTTCAATCGAGTTTTCTGGAGCTTACTTAGGTTTTGCTGCAAATACATCAAAAGCGGAAATTAGCACTTACGCCCCCTGGTGGCCAAACCAATCTTTACCAAATATTAGAAATTATATGCAAAGTGTTTTGCATTAGGAGCTGTATCCGATGCAGAAAGAATTTTTCAAATCGGAGTTTTATAGAAGCAGAGATATCGGACAAAACGCAATTTACTTGATCTTAGCGGAATGTCTATGAATTACTTGAAAATTTTGAAATTATATGAAGAGCATGTGGTAACTGAAACTATTTAACAAAGAAGGAATTTTTCAAATCGGACCGTTAGAAGCAAGAGATATTGACAAAAACGCCCCTCTCGGAGAAACATTGCATTATTTTAAAAAGAAAATATTCCGAAAAAGTTCATCGACATGATTGGTATCGGTCCACGAATGAATTTTTTCAATCGATATTTTTGAAGCTCAGATTTTGCTGCAAACACATCAGAAGGAGAAATTAACACTTACGCCCCTTAGTGGCCAAACCATTTTTTACCCAAAATTACAAATTATATGCAAAATATTTCCGATCAAGAGCTGTATCCGCTGCAGAAAGAATTTTTCAAATCGAAGATTTAGAAGCAGAGACATCGGGGAAAATCCAATTTACTTTTACGCCCCTAGCGGAAAATCTATACGTAACTTGGGAAAGTGACTGTATTTAAAATGGTCTGACATAAATGGAATCGAAATGTGGTAGATTTTTTTCGATCGGATGTTTAGAAACAAATATATAGAATAAAATGTATTTTGAGTTCGATATCATCTGCATTTACGCCCTCTGGCTGCAAAATTGTGCATCGTACAAAAAAAAAAAAAAAGAAAAGAAAAAGATGAAATGAAGGATCATCATTCGCACATTTCACGCTTCCCAATGTAAAAAGAATTTTTCAAAGCGGACTAATAGTTGCAGAAATATGGTGTCCACGGACGGACGGACAAACCGGTAACAAAAGCACGATCTCTATTTTTTACAAAAGACGTGCTAAGAAAAGAAAGAGAGAAAGAAATGTCCTTAATGATTTTCTGTTTTTCTAATATTCACTTTCTTTACTGTGACACAACTTGCGGTATGAGTATATCGTATGTGGACATAATAACTACATACTGTACATGTAAACTAAGAAGAAATGAAACAAATGTATCAATGCCAGCAATTTCACTTCGGAAAATAAAATTAGTTATACGTAAGAATGTCGAGCATATTTTAAATATTTGTATGCTTAGTATTTACTTTAATAGATAGGTAAAATTTTGTGAATTTTTTTGCAATACAGTAATTGAAAGTGGTACATTTCCTTTCAGTATAGTTTTTCATGAAATTTCACTTTCAAAACCTTCCTACTCTTCAAACGTCATTCTTCGAAAGAAACTAAGTAGAAATCGGATATTTTGATCAAGTTAGATAAATTCTTTTTCTTAAATTTTGCGTTGGTTATTGCAACAAGCCATAAAAAGTGAAAGGAATAATAGCTTTATAACAAGAGCTATAATTAGATATATGTACTGAAGCAATATTTCGTACAAAATTAATCAGGAAAAAAACCAAAGCCGTCTTTACACGATTAAAACTAAATAAGATTAATGATTAAAAACCTTACTAGTTAAAATATGTATTTACAATTAAAACATTAGATCTTTCAGTCCTACACCAGAACAATCCTCAGATGAAAGACAATATACAGAGCAGAGCAGATCTATAAGTAGATCCGACACATGACGTGTAACAAAAGTATGTGTATATTTGTATGTGCAAAAACACGTGTTCACGTAAAAGTTTATTTATATAACAAGCACAAAAAGTAAATCATGGAGGTTTTGTCTAGTTCACTTGGCTAGTCCTGGATAAGATATGCTTCTATGCTTGTGAGATATAGCTAGGTATGTTATCATTACAACATAACTGTCCTTTACTAAATATATGTATACTTTCGGCCAAAAGCAATGATGCCCTCGAGGAAGGGGTTGCTAAAGTTGACGTCTCATCCCATACGGGGTAATGAATCCCTTCATTCACCAGACGTGATAGTGCTGTTGTCATTAGAACATTTTTAATATCATATTGATGTTCACGAATTCGAGTTTTTAATGTATGCTCAGTCGAGCCTATATAGATCCTATCATGTTGCATCTGCTCCACACTTTTTAATGGAATACTATTAACACCATGTTTATTTTCTTTTTCTGCATGAACGCGATCTTTCTTAACCCTTGCTAATATGTTATGTGCTTTAACCCCAAAGTCCAATCCATGACGTCTGCAAATATTTTTAGGAATTGGAGAATGGCAGGGCGGAAGTTCATGGATTTCACGTAGATGTGGATCCCCCGTCTGTCGGTTTGTCCAGGCCTACTCATTTTCTTAAGAATGTTGTTAACTGTATCACTAGAATAACCATGTAATTCTACCATTTTTATTACTTTTTTAATCTGTAGATGTAGTAAATTGCAGGATGAATGAGTAAACTGCTTGTCTTTACATAAAATACAGGGCAGAGAGTTTGTAGTTCTGTGGGTGAGCAACGACACAGGAGTAAGTGAAGGATTTGATTTTGGTTTTCTATACAGTATATTGAGTGACAAAGTCCGTTGGTAATAGGGTCCCGTTCCAGCCAGCAAAAAATCTAAGAATACTAGTGAATTTTCTTGTTCAACATCTATGGTAAAAGTTATCGTTGCAAATTACGAGGACATACTCTTCGCAAAGTTGGTTAAATCTTCCAGTGCGTAAGGCCAGAACACAAGGACTTCATCCAGATATCTTATATAAAATATAGCAGCGTGCGGATAAGTAGACAGCACAGTTTCTTGAATAAACTGCAGGGCGATCTCAGCCAATACGACAGAGAGGGGGATCCCCCGTCTGTCGGTAAATAGTGCCATCGAACCTAAAATATGTACGGTTTTGGACTAGCCTTAAGGCTGCAATAACTGATTGTATTTCTACTGGTCAGGCTAAAAAGAGCTGTTAGTTTTCTTTCAATAAGTACATGCATCTCCGTAACTGGATCATTAGGATACAATGCCATTACATCCAGAGAGGCGATTAAAAAAGGGTCTATTATTATGTCGAAATTCCTTGATTCTATCAGTGGCCTGCACAGTTCCCGTCACAATATACCTTTGAATCAGTAACAAAGGCGTGAGATATTTTGCTAACGCCGATTTTAGAGGTCTTATGGGGCTTGCATATCCTGAAACCAATCACCGAATGGGCCCTCTTTGTGCATTTTTACCTTCCCAAATAATTCAGGTACCTTAGGGCCAAGATAGGGCACATGCCTTGAATAATCGAGGATGGCAATTCTGAATGGTTTCTCAGTCTACTCAATGCGGCCAGTGTTGCAGTGGTTAGATCTGTCGGCACTTTTATGTTTGGGATTTCATTAACCGCTTGTAACATCTTGTTAACATAATCCGTTTTATTAAAAATGATGACTTGAATAGTTTTATCAGCTGATACTATTGCCAGGTTAGGATTTTTATGAAGGAGCTTCAGTTGGTTTTGCTCATCACATGGCAAAACCTCCATGATTTAGTTTTTGTGCTGATTATGTAAATAAACTTCTACGTGAACGCAAGTTTTTGCACACACAATTACGTATACTTATGTTACACGCCATCATGTGTACTTATAGGACCTGCTCTGCCCTGTATATTGTCTTTCATCTGAGGATGGCCCTAGTGTAGGACTGAAAGATCTAATGTTTTAACTGTAAATAAGGATTTTAACTAGTAAGGTTATAATCTTTGATCTTATTTAGTTTTAATCGTGTAAAGACAGCTTTGGTTTTTCTCTGATAGAGATTTTTCAACTACAAAACCTTTTAAAGTTTTCATGAATCTTACGCAAAAATTATTTCGCATGTTGATAATAGCACTTTAGTTGTTATAACAAATTAGAAAAATAATAATCGGAAATTCGGCAAAATGAGGGGAACGGAATTAGGGAGGGAAGTTATATCACTCCCTGTTGGGTGGAGGGCAGCAATCAGGGAAAATGCGCCGGTAACTATGATGTTCCATCAATCTGCGCAGCTATGGAAATAAGCACAGACTATTAGCTGTTACAATGTCCTTTTAACGCGAGAAGAGCGTTCTCAATTATACTGAACAGGGTCAAAAACAATGGTGCTTCAATTACTTTATCAAAATGACATGACACTTCCATTTTGAAATGACCAGCTATCAAAGAGGTAGATTTCGCCTCGAAAGCGGAAGTCTTACAAATTCAGGCAGCCTCAGAAGAAACAACTTAACTTTTCCGTTTCTTTCTTTTTTGGGGAATTCAACCGATTTAAATCAATGGATTCAGATTGCCTAATGGAATTTTTTTACCTCTCTCGACTCTTCTTCGTCACGAAATCCATGTTGGCATCTGACAGAAGTATTTTCTCTCTTTTTCCTTTTGTATCAATTTTTATGAATTACCGAGACGCAGTCTGGAGCTTGCTCCTGATGGCCCTTCTGATCGCCGATCCTGTCATCAGTAGGCAGCAGAGATGTTTGGGGAACCGGCGCATTGTCGGAACTATGATGTTCTATCAATCTGCGCAGATGGAAATATACACATCAGACTATTAGCTTTTAAATTCCCCGGAAAGACGTATTTTCTGCGCTGTTACAATGTTCTTTTTTCGAGAAAAGCGTTCTCAATTATATTGATCAGGGCTAAAAAACAATGGTGCTTCAATCACTTTGTCAAAATGACGTCACATTTCGATTTTGTAATAGCCGGCTATCAAAGAAGTAGTTTTCGCCTTGAAAGCGGAAGTCCTACAAATTCAGACAGCCTCAGAGGAAACAACTGAACTTTTTCGTTTATTTTTTTTTCTGGGAAATTCAATCGATTTAAATCAATGGATGCAGATTGCTTAATGGATTTTTTACCTGTCTCGACTCTTGTTCCTCACGAAGTCCATGTTGGCATCTGACAGACGACTCTTCTCCCTTTTCTTTTGTATCAACTCATGAATTACCGAGACGCAGTCTGGAGCTTGTTCCTCGTGGTCCTTCTGGTCGCCGACCCTGTCATCAGCAGTCTGCAGAGATGTTTGGGGCACCGGCGCATTGTCACTCTTCGGTACGGCAACCAGGCGTCTTCCGGCCAGACGCTCACGGTTCTGAGGAAGAAAAAAGAAACGTACAATTATTTTCAGATTCGTGACGACAAGTTCACACTTTTGAGAAAGAATGAAGAGCGGAATCATCTTTATTTTATATACATATATATATATTATTAATCTATTTGTTACAAACAATGCTGCAGCTACGCTAAAACAAATAACCACGGTTGCTCCACACACTCTCCATTAACGGCCAACTGAAATAACATTTTAAAACACCAGGTTACCTACAGACCGAGGTCGCGCTGCCGATCGCATTCTTCGCAATATGCGCAAAATAAATCGTTTTGGAAATGGATAAAAAGTTTTGGCGAAAGCATTGGCGATTTCGTTTTTTAATGACGTCCGAGCAAATGCAGTCTCTAAAACAGATTGTTTTTGCTCAGACGTTATGTCAGATTTTGCTTTGGCAATGCCAAGGATACTTAAAAAATTAATACAGAATCTCTTAAATGCGATCATATTTGTGGTTTTCTTATCTTTTGATGTTGAACCATCAGCCAATATTGCACGACTTATGCGAAAATAATTATTAGATGAAATTTATATATAATTTAAGACTACAGACTTGTGATGCTGATTTAGAATAAATTATCAGCGTTTATTCACAATTAAATGTTTTATTAACATCAACTATAGTTTCGTTGTGCGTCTGGCTTGGCATCATCAAGACGAATGAAAATAAAAGTTGAAAACACGTTGATATAACGTTGATAATTTATTCTATATTAGATGAAAGTTCTATAAGAAATAAAGACCAACTTTTTTTTCAAAAACATCTATGTTTTTACATTGGCCGTTTTATAACCAAGCAACAGAATAAATGTAATACTCAATTTTTCAATTAGTTTGAAATTTATGATGTCAATAATTTTTTTGTTTAGAAATTTTATAAGTAGTAATAAATTCAAAATTGAAAATACGTGTCTATATTTCTTTTTATTAGGATTCGGGATCCATAACATAATATTTTGCTGCTTGATTGCGCAAAAATCTATAACATATTGTCTTTGTACTATTATAAAAATTTATGTCTTTATGGTTTTTATATTTCCGATGGAGAGTGAAAAAAATGGCGACTTCAGATTACATTTGGCGAAAAAAAAAATTGCATTTGGCGAAAACTTTAAAAAAGCCGGAGCGACCACTACAGATAAACAAAATGCATTCGGGGAAAATCAGACAGCCTCTTACTTTAAGCTGTTGTGCTGCCGGGGTTCTGGTCAACTGTCTCAGGTGGGCCAGGTTCGAGTCCTGAAAGGTACGCTTGTCAGACGGATGGTTCTGGCCCTTGGAAAACAGCAGCCCCAAATTAGGGATGGGCGACAGGCTTAAGTGCTCATACGTTTATTTGAGACCAGTAACCCTAAATTAGGGACTCTTCTTCTTCCAACCCTTTTTATAGCCAATTTAGGCTATAACCTCCAGTACGCAAACTAAAAGTACAATAAAGTGCCATAAAGAAAGTATCAACCAGTCGAGATAGTACAACGTAATGTATCAATATTCGAAGAGCGACTCCCGCTTTTAAACTGGGATAAAATTTCAAGGATGTTTACATACACAGAGTCACATCTTACTCGGGGCCGGATTATGGGCGCTATAATAGAGAATATGTTCATATGTAGAGGATTTTAGGAAGGGAGTGTCTGACCCCAGGTCTTAAACAACCCTTAGAAAGAGGAAGCTATGAGATTTGGGCTAGAGTGCCCGATAGGAAAGTGACACGGAAGCGAAGTAGAAAAAGGGAGGAAGACGCCCTTATTTATTAGGGGGCAGTGCCCGGGGACCGACGGCTTAACGTGCCCATCCGACGCACGGCGGGTATTTAGTGGATCGAGCGTTCGTATCTGCCTGGGATCGAATCTGAGGTCCTTTCTGTGGCAGTCACGAACGTTGCCCACTAGGTCACCCGCGGCCCTATAATAGAGGATATATAGCCTTGGGGGCCACCATGATTTTGCTTAAGCAGCTAGTTTCTAACCATTGTACCATGTTTTTAATACTGTTTGTTTCATTGTCTTTTTTGGCCCTTCCATCATTCTCATGGTTCGGTTTTACTTGGTCAGCCAGATTTTGGGATTTATGCCACGTTTTTAATACTGTTTGTTTGTCTTGTGTCTGGCGCTCTTTGAAAAATCAATCAACCAACCAACCAGCCACCATGATCAAGGGCTCACGAGGGGCATTCCTGGACAAGTAATACACAGATAGGTAGCGAAAGAAAGAGAAGGGGGGAGAGGGAGGGAGATACAGAGAGCGAAAGAGGGGGGGGAGAGATTTATAAAATAGCTTTCCTTTTGTCTCGTATAATTTCCACTTGGTCAGAAACAGAGGTTGGAAGATGGACAGATATCAAGGCAGTGACTCACCAAGCGTAAAGGTTTCATGTCACTGTGTACAACGGGGTCAATGAAATAGTTTCAGCTTTTTCACTACCATCCAACCACATCTCCCAATTTGCACTTGGAACCGTTAATGGCCGAAGTCCCCGCGGCTTCACATTCCATTAAAAAAGAAATGTACTAAATATACAACGCTAAATCATTAGAAATTCCAAGACAAAATCTAGGAATATTAAGCTTTTAACTCATGTGCTTGTGAAAACAATGAAAAATGCAGTGACTTATTATTGAAATTCTGCAGGTAATTTAATAGTTACAGTTTCGTGTATTGACGGACTTCATAATAATTCCCAGTCATAAGTTCCTTGGGTGCCCACGTAAATGGCCCACGTAGCCTTGGGGGCCCACTAAGGCCTTAATCCGACCCTGATCTTACTCACAAAGTATAATCACGTGACAAGTGCGACTTACTATCACGGTGACTTCCCTGTTTACTGATGTTACCAGACAATACGAAAAACCGACAAAACGTCCTCTTTGCCGTTCGTGATTAGTCAAAAGAACTTTTCCCTTTCGCTATGATCACGATCAAATGCAGAGGATTTTAGGAAGGGAGTGTCTGACCCCAGGTCTTAAACAACCCTCAAAAAATAGGAAGCTAGGAGATTTGGGCTAGAGTGCCCGATAGGAAAGTGATACGGTAGCGAAGTAGAAAGGGGGAGGAAGACGCCCTTATTTATTACCGGGAGGCCAGTACCCGGGGTCCGACGGCTTAACGTGCCCATCCGACGCACGGCGGATATTTAGTGGATCGAGCGTTCGCACCTGCTGAGATCGAATCAAAGGTCCTTTCCGCTGCAGTCACGAACGTTGTCCACTAGGCCACTCGGGTCCCTAAACCCTTTCGCTATGAGCTTTCTATCTGTGTTTAAACAATAGCAGGATATTTTATCTTTAAATTGACAGCAAATCTCAGTTGTTATAAAAAACTTAACGACAATTTCCTCATTTAATTTTACAAAAATAAATACGTTATTTATAGTCTTGTCCATTTAAGAAGAAAAATAATTGCTTTGGGGGTGGGGGCGATCGCCTCAGTCGTTTCCCATTGCATCTGCCACTGGTAAGAGCTGTGCCTCAATCATATCTAACTAACTAAGCAAAGTCTGCGAAAAACATTGAAATTTGTCACACGTATTCAAATTAAAGCTTAGCAGTAAAATTGCCCATCGTGGCTGCCGTATTAGTTAGGGTGCGCCACTTGGTGGCAAGTTTGTGACATACATCCGTTGTGGTTCGGAAGTCGCATAATAAGTTTCTGGTTCTGGAGCACAGGCTCCATTTTACGCACAAGGGACTCCCTGAAACCCTAAATTATTCAGTAACAAGTTCCCAGCATATATTCTGTAATTCTTGTGTCTCAAAAGAATACTATCACGGGAAATCAATTCCTTACAGTCATAAGAGCAGAGACGTATGGGAACGGGGGGGGGGGGGGGTGTCTCCCTCAACTTTTTTTTCTTTTTTTTAAGTGGTAGCCATCCCCTTCAAGCTTCGTCTTTAGTTTGTCAACCAATACACTATTCTTCCCTAAATTTTTCGATTTCAGAAGCTTACTATTTTTACAATTAAAATTCAGAAGTATTGAGTACTACATATTTCTAATTTCAAATGCATTGTTGTGAGGTTATTTTGTCAATGTGTATGATGTAATCGCATGGGAACCATTTGAGGGAAATTGAGGACGAGGTTTGCTGAATGGTCTGGGTGGCCAGTAGTATTCTGAACCTTTGGCACCCATCATTATACCTTTCCTAATCCTCCTTGCTTGTTCCGGAAATTTTATGCAATCTGCAGGCTCAGAGTGCCAATCTATTTTATTGGCATGTAATTCAACTAGGCCCTCAATTCCAGTGGCGTATACTTAAAGGGATCTAGGGAATCGAAGATGGACCACCTTTTTTCTTAAATCAAAGTTTTATGAAATTTTCTGTGACACATTTATTTACATTCATTTAAATATCCACTCAACCCTCGGATGGTGAAATTTGAGGGCTGCTATCTCAATGCGAAGCAAACGGATATCTCTCAAAGTTCGAAAAATTCTACCAAAGAGTTGGGGGGAATCTCAACTCAGCGAAGATTCCCTGGCGGTCCCAAAGATGTCAAGGTTTTACCTTGGAAAGGAGAAACAAGGTTACTGCGCATGCTCGACTCCGAACAAGTCACGGGAAAGCGAAGACTTAAAACCATCTCTAGATGGAGAGGTGGACTAAAGCGGACGGCGGGTGTTTAAAAGTTCGCAAGTAAAAGCCACACGACACAACTTTACCACCCTTATATTTTTTGTTGTTTTTTCATCGTTTCACTTAAGTTGAAATTTGATAAGTTGAGCATGTGCTTTTATATCAAGAGTAATGAATGGCAGAAATGAATTATAGATGATTTGAAGGGATGTTCTTTCGGAAGAAAAGATTACGGTGAAAAAATATAAATACCAAATCCTGAACTAAGTCTCACTGAAAAATATAAAGATAAAAAGCGTAAATACAATAGACACGTTTTCGATTCCGTTCATTCTAAATCTCCGCTGTTAGCAGGATGTTCAAATGTAAATAAATTTTGCTGGCTCTTTAGCTCTGAAAAAAAAAACTGTGTGGAAAAAACACTGGAGCCAAGAAACATTTAGTGGTTAAGCTCTTCTCAAGGTTTAAAAATTGCTTTACAGGAACAGCTCAGAAATGATCCTCAGTTCAATTTTCATAACGCTGTAATAGAAAAATTTTGGTTCCAAACGAGACTTCTGGAATTCATGCTTAAATTAACTGAATGTCATTATGTAATTAGTTATGTAAATTATGCAAATTTGTATGTAATTAGTTATGTAAATTAGTTATGTATGTTATGATGTACACTGTTTAAAACGCTCTGCAATGCAAACAAATTTTAATATTGCCGTAAAACGAATGTTTTAATGTATGCTTGTATCTGCATTCCTTATACATACAACTAAGTATAGATTACCCACTTCTCGGAATCAGCATACGCTACTGCTCGGTTCGATTATCTCACCGTCAACCAGTGTGAATGATTGCAGGCCTCAGATTTATACTGTTACTTCTACCTTGCGGTTCAGAGATGCTCTTTGGTTGTGAGACTAAAGCAAAATATTGCTGATTTCTTTTTAAATTATAGTGATTACGGTAATTTCTTAATGAAAATAACACACACACATTAATTTTATGAAAATACACATACACACATATGCAGATTATTTACAAAAATTTGTTTAATCATAACTTTCTCCACACCCCCAACTTTTAATACAAACCTACGCCCTTTGTTGCAGTGTTGGCAGCGAAATCGTTCACCAGATTATTAATATGGAGAGATATTGCGAAGTCACTACAGGTAATTAATTCCAAACATAAGCAAGTAAGGGTAGAAATAATTTCTTTTAATCAAAAGTTTGGGGAAAATCCCTATTGTGAATAAACTAGTCTCAAAAGTTATTGATTTAGTAAATACGTGATATCATAGTTCAGTGCTTTAAGTAGCTTACCATATTTATCTGCATATGGAACGTGGTATGATTTCATAGACCGAATAAAATAAGGAACACACTATTTTTTTTAATTCAAAAACTTAAAATTAGTGACACGTCATTCTTCCGTGAAAGTTTTTTTCCGGAAAATCTCCGCTGTTAGAGATTTTACCATAAAGAGATTTTTACCGTGTCCTTGGCACTTATGCTACAATGAAAGTAAACTTTAGGCAAATCAAAAAGATTTACTACAAAATGCGCGAAGCAACTTCCGCTTACGCATATGAAACGACCTAGCATTAAAAACTGAAAATTATGCTACAATGTAAGTGAACTTTAGGCAAATCAATAAGATTTACTACAAAACGCGCGAAGAAACTTCTGCTTAAGCATATCAAACGACCTAGCATTAAAAACTGAAAATTCTCGTTTTATAACGCAAGTAATTACAGTTTGTTAAATTCAGCGCATTTCATCATCAAACTGTCATTTCAGAAATTACATAACTTTGTAATATAATTACGGTCCGATTAACAGAGTACATTAATTCTTTTGTCTTCATTGAGCTGTTATTTAAAGAATCAACAATAATGCATGATAATTTCTCTTCCGTCTCCCTTGAACTGTCACTAACGAAAACGCCGGTTTTAGCACCTGAAATGAAGTAGCCGTAAAAAATACGTAGCAATTATTTTTGAGTTGTTACTTACGAAATCACTGGTTCTTCACTTTAATTACTGTAGCAATATATCGAAGACAAAAAAAGAAATGTTCTTTTTTGCCTTGGTTGAGCTGTTGCTTAAGAACTGATAGATTTTGTAGCTGAATTACAGTAGCTGCAATAATACGCAACCTTTTTTCTGCGTCATGTGACTTACTAGAGCGAAGTACATGCCAAAACGAGTTGCAGCGATAAATCCCGTCGGTGTAGGTTAATTGGGAAAGCATTCGGCTCCGGAGCAGAAGGATGCGGTTTCGATCTTCGCCACCGGTTAATTTGTGTTACACTAGATTGGCGCCCAGGTGTGGAAATGGATCTATTGGCATTTGGATTTTTCGAAAAATCTGATCTTTCTACGCATTGTCTGGAATTAGTCAGAATTCCTTCTTCTTCATGCGCCGTATCCCGGCTGAACCGGAAATCTAAGATTTGGACCCAGCCCTTTCTCAAGGGGGAATATATATGTGACGTACTACAGAGGTAAAGCACATGTCAAGATTGAAAAGTTGCAGCGATAAATTCCGTAGGTGTAAATTAATTAGGAAAGCATTCTGCACCGGAGGAAAAGGATGCGGTTCGATTCCGTCACCGGCAGATGTTTTTTTTTAGTCTTCAGCTGGTTTTTTTATAAATTACTTTCGAATTTGAATTACAGTAAAGTTGATAATATACCTGAGAGACAGAGGGAGAATTTTCTTTTTGTCTTCACTGAACTGTTACTTAAAATATCAGCAATAATACATGGCAGTTCCTTTTCTATCCTTAATGCACTATTATTTAAACAACTACTGGATTGTTCAGCTAAATTACAGTAGAATTAATAATAAATAGCAATTTTTTCGTCTTCATTGTACTGGTACTTAAAAAATCAATAGCCTTTGCTTTCTAGTTAAATTAAAGTGGAAAAAATAATGTGCAATATATTTTCCTCTTGTTTTCATTAAACACAGTTACTTTAGAATCTGAATTGCAATATGGTTTAAATACACGCTAGTTTTATTTTTGTCTCCATTGAAGTTTCTTAAAAAAACAGCAATTATACATAACAGTTTTTCTATATTCAATGAACAGTTATTTAAGCAACTACAGGACTTTTCACGTGAATGACAGTAGTATTAAAAACAGTTTTTTCTTCATTAGATTGGTACTTAAGAAATCACTGGACTTTGTCGTTGAAGTAAAGTGATAATAATTAATATGCAATGATTTTCTCTTTGTTTTCATTGAACTATTACTTATTAAAAATAAATTACTGCTGACGTAGCACTTGATTCACAGCAGCAAGAACACATTTTTCTTTTTCTTCCTTTTTTTTTTTTTCGTATTTGGTAGAAACACGAGCGGTACAATTTAAGTAGATTTGTTTTAAGGAAAGGCAAGCAGAGCCGGGGGACAATATTTCCAACTACACGTATCAAAAAGAAAGGGAAATAATAAGAAAAAAAAATAAAGAAAATTAGGGAAAAAAATTCCAGACGCCACTTATTTGGGGAATAGGATACTCGGAGGTATGCAAAAAGTATCAATTTTCCTGAGGACAATGAGTGGAGGACACGCAGACTGGAGCATCTTTCAGCAGAAACAGACACAGGGTGGGGAAGGGAAGCAAACGGGGAATTTCATTCACATCACGTGGCTCTAGAGCGAGAGACCGCTTTCGGCAACCCCTCTTCTACGGTGGCAACATAATATTGCGGCAGGCATGCATTCGTGGACAAACAATGCAAAAGAAAACTCTTTCCCCTCGAGGCAATTAAACCATCCGACCATGAAAGCAGACGCCCTGTCATCTCGAAGCGTACTTTTGAAGATGTGCTCCTGAAGTGACGCAATATTACACATTGTACGGGTCATGAATTGACATGATAGTACTCGGAGGTAAAAACACGCCTTCCGAATTTCCACACAGCAAATTCCACGATTCTTTTTTTTTTTTTTCTTTATTACGCTCAAAGGGATAAAAAATGCCCGCGGTCTTCTGATATGACTTTTTATCTTTTTCATTCGGACAGAATGTATTATTCGATGGATGTGAAGTCATTTTCTTTGGAGTGGTTTCCCAGGTCAGAATTTAGCGAAACCTGGAGGTCGTGAGCCCGTCAAGTCACGGAATCTGTTGGCTGCATGCAATTTTCGTGGAGAAATACCCTCCACCCAAACTCTCTTATTCAATTTTGTTCACTGCTTTCCAGCAAAGTTAAAAATATAACTCGGATCGAAATTCTCATTATGTGTTAACAACCAGTAGTAAAATACAAATGCGGTCATTTCATTAAAATTTTCTTTCATCTGTTGGTTGAAAAACTGAATGTATAATTTCACACGGGTATATACACTGAAGTGCCAGAAAAACTGGTACACTAGTCTAATACTTGGTGGGTCACCCACGGGAGCGCAGGACTGTAGAAATACGACGGGGCATGGACTACACTAGTTTCCGGAAATATGTTGTAGGCAATGCACACCATACTTCCTGCAGAGCGTTCCACAATTCGGGTGTATTCCAAGGTCTCGGATTCCTGTGTTCGATAGCGAGTTGCATGGCATCTCAAATGTGTTCTATCACGTTCCCATCTGGGGACTTGGGTGGGAATGACAACACCCTAAACTCAGATGAATGATCCACTAACCATAATGTGGCGTCCCGACACTTGTGTGGAGGTGCATTGTCCTGTTGGAACAGGCCCAACCCATCAGCATGAATGCAGGACATGAACGGGTATACCCCGTCAGAAAGGATGCGCACATAGTGTTGGCCGGTCACAGACATTTGTAGACGTACCAGGGGTCCCAGTGAAGTCCAGCTAAACACACCCCATACCATTATGGACCCCCCCCCCCCCACTAGCCGGTACAGTTCCCTGTTGACAGGCGGGATCCTTCCATGGCTTAATGGAGTTTGCGCCACACACGAATCCTTACATCTGCCTGATACTGTTACACGGCACTAGCAGTGTTCCTGCCGAGTCTGCCGGTAACGGTGCTTGAGACCTGAAGTACAATTTAGTTGGCCACGGCACCAGGTGAGAATCTCAGGTGCACTGCTGCACTCAAAGATTCACACCAGAACATAAAAAATGAAAAGTTGAAGAATGACCCGAAGCATAAGGCTTGGGTGAATCCACCTTGTGAACAAAATAACAACAACAAATAAACAATAAAATAATCTAAAAAAAATGATACTTTGGGATCAGAGTTGTGATGAGGTTCACCCGCAATCACCAATTCGTGAGTGAGTGTAGTGGTCCGGATCTTACTCCGGTACATTCAATCCCCAACCAGCCAGTACAACACTCACTTTCGCAAATAACACATGATTCTCAAATACACAACACAACATTTAATAACGTTCTGCGAGATTTAAACAGATCCGGCGCTCTCTAGGCGCATAGACAATTGCCCCTCATATGTGGGCAGCATACGGTGTCACACTTTACTGTCGGATAACGCAGCCGACTGAGTCTCCACCGGACTATCTGAACAAGAGATACTACTCGTTTACACACTAAATAGAGCTGCAGGTGATATTCATATACAATTGCTTAGAGAATAAAAAAAAAATTATATGCAAACGATCACATTAAAAATACTCGCGACACAAAATACACAAGCACGTTAATTTGCGGTATAAGATTATAGGTGCGAAATACTGCCAAAGTTAATTAACTAAATCTAATAAGCATGCACATGCAGAACCCTGCCCCGCTGACGTTGGTCCTGAACCAAAGTTAAAAGAAACTGTCCTGCCCAGCGGAATTTGTGGCCACACCTTCTCCCTTATTCATGTAAAAAAAGTAATCAGGAAATGGGCCCTGTAAGAAATTGAAATCTGTATGTGCAGGTATTTCCTCTGAGGTTCAGTCACTCAGCATTACTGCATCTATGTCCATGCAGCTTTGGGTGTCGGGATGGCACAAGTTCGCAGATGTGCGAAGAAAGAAAAAGGAAATATTCATCTACTTACAGTTACGTGACTTTGCTGTGCAAATCCGTTGTGCATCACATAATATCACACGACAAAAAAACACACACACACACAGACACTTGCACCATGTGGCAGCACCGATGATTCAACACTTCACTTTGACGCTTGATGTAAATGAAGCACACAATTAAAAATGGTAATATCACGCCGCACTTTGTTGCAATGATTAGAGTGCACACTGATCTATTCTCGTGACGATTTGAAGGTGGCCGTTAAGCAAAATAGGCCCTCTCACATCTGATGTTGCGGTTTCCAAGATTAATTTTCTCGGCCGAGCGAAATCAGACGTGCTTTTACCTTAAGCGTATATCGGCAACTCAACATTTCACCTGTATATTTGTTAGGTATCGAAGCCACCGCTCTTACGCTCATATTTTTCTTTCGACATGTTTTTATCCCGTCGCACTTACACGTAGTGGCTTCGCTGCTTACGCGACCACACACACGCACACATGGGGCCTCGCTTCGCCCCGTAAGACAAGCGCATCTCTTCACTTCCTCCACAGTAGGGGATGAATGGGGGTGACGATTCCACACTGCAGTGGTTGGCATCCGAACCCGACTTTTGCTTGGCTTCGCTTCTCATTGGAATGACCACTGTCCACTCGCAGACTTCTTAATTCCCCTGTAACTTGGCTTTCATTAGGCCAAACAGTCGCTGAGTTCCATTACGCTCCAGCCTAGAAATTTCTGCTTTATCCTGCGGATTTAGGCATTCTGCTGTCTTTATGGCAAACTGGCATCTCCAGCTGCCTCGAGTTGTCTCCATTTCTTACCAAATGCGGGGAGGTTTGCTGCTTCATTTTTCCCAATTCATTTTTTGCAGATCCAAGGCATCCAGCCTTTCACATCGGAGAGCGCACAGACAACTAAACTTTCTTCCTTATTTTCATGCCAAGTGCGAACTCTTATTTTTCTGCACGGACCACACAGAGAGCAATTGTTCTCGAAAATGCCCCAAACAATCGACGAATTTACGATTATTCGCTAAACCTTTCGTCCCCTATCTTCATTCATTCCTACTCAAGTGGCTCATTCGATACGTATTCCTCTTTCCCTTTCCGTGTTGCATAGGCTGCCCGTCAGCTGCGCCCTGATATTTATGACCTAACAGAGCTATTCTGAGACCACCCAGCCAGAGAGAGAATTCTTCGCCTCTTTTCTTTCCAAACCCCCAGATAAAACTTTATCTGCTGTTTACACTTTTAAACTCCAATCAAGCCTCGAACAATTAATACTTAATTAATTTCACACATCAACCACGCCCATTAATTACTAAATTAATGGCGGGGGTGGGTCGTAACATCGGCCCCTCCTCAAGAAATCTAGAAGTCCTCTTCTGGGCCTATCGCTTTGCTCTTATCAATTTCCAGAGCAACCATTGAGTGCTACCTTTTCCCACAGGTAGAAATAATTCAAAATGGCAAAAATATTGCGTTTCTTGCCTTCAAGAGCATTGGAGCGACTTCCCAATTATCCCGCAATTTTGTTAATTAATTTAGAGAACATCCGAAAGAAAAAACAACGTAAATGAGAAATAAATAAAAAAAACTGAACTGTAAAAGAACATGTGAGCCTGCCGAACTGTGATTCCTAGCTACCTCATACCATACGCGACATGGCGGACAAATTTTAGAGTTTTCTTCAGGTTTTAGGATGGGGGTGTCCACTGTAACATTCCATCCCCCCATGAAAGAAAAAAAAAGGGATGACTGGATTAAGTTTATTCATCCAATCATTCCATTTTTTTTTTTTTTTTTTTTTAACTGTAAACACTGTTCAACCCTTTCCCACCGTCGCAAGGCACCTAATTCCGGATTTAAGTGCCCTGAGAGCGGAAGGAAAGTTTAAGGATTTCATCACACGTTCATTGCTACCCGTCGAGATATGCGGAAAGAAAGTTTAAATATGAGGCATAGCTTCGAGAATCCACGAGTTCCACAGATCTCTCACGTTCGATGCTCCTACACCCGCTTTTATCTACGCTCGATGCCAAATTCTTGCGTTCCACTGTCTTCGTGTTAGCCATTTTGTTTTTCTTACCCACTAAAATTATGGCAGTTCTTACAAAACAGCTTAAGGCTTACTTAATGCTAAATTATACAAAATTCGCATCGAACAAAACTAAATAAAAATAGTAATGGCAGTCAATTCGCACTTATTTTACGAACATGAGTGTTGTTCCGCTAGCTGCAAAATATAGGTATCGATCCTGGCACAACGGCATCATTAATGTTACACGGCACTAGCAGTGTTCCTGCCGAGTCTGCCGGTAACGGTGCTTGGGACCTGAAGTACAATTTAGTTGGCCACGGCACCAGGTGAGAATCTCAGGTGCACTGCTGCACTCAAAGATTCACACCAGAACATAAAAAATGAAAAGTTGAAGAATGACCCGAAGCATAAGGCTTGGGTGAATCCACCTTGTGAACAAAATAACAACAACAAATAAACAATAAAATAATCTAAAAAAAATGATACTTTGGGATCAGAGTTGTGATGAGGTTCACCCGCAATCACCAATTCGTGAGTGAGTGTAGTGGTCCGGATCTTACTCCGGTACATTCAATCCCCAACCAGCCAGTACAACACTCACTTTCGCAAATAACACATGATTCTCAAATACACAACACAACATTTAATAACGTTCTGCGAGATTTAAACAGATCCGGCGCTCTCTAGGCGCATAGACAATTGCCCCTCATATGTGGGCAGCATACGGTGTCACACTTTACTGTCGGATAACGCAGCCGACTGAGTCTCCACCGGACTATCTGAACAAGAGATACTACTCGTTTACACACTAAATAGAGCTGCAGGTGATATTCATATACAATTGCTTAGAGAATAAAAAAAAAATTATATGCAACCGATCACATTAAAAATACTCGCGACACAAAATACACAAGCACGTTAATTTGCGGTATAAGATTATAGGTGCGAAATACTGCCAAAGTTAATTAACTAAATCTAATAAGCATGCACATGCAGAACCCTGCCCCGCTGACGTTGGTCCTGAACCAAAGTTAAAAGAAACTGTCCCGCCCAGCGGAATTTGTGGCCACACCTTCTCCTTATTCATGTAAAAAAAGTAATCAGGAAATGGGCCCTGTAAGAAATTGAAATCTGTATGTGCAGGTATTTCCTCTGAGGTTCAGTCACTCAGCATTACTGCATCTATGTCCATGCAGCTTTGGGTGTCGGGATGGCACAAGTTCGCAGATGTGCGAAGAAAGAAAAAGGAAATATTCATCTACTTACAGTTACGTGACTTTGCTGTGCAAATCCGTTGTGCATCACATAATATCACACGACAAAAAAACACACACACACAGACACTTGCACCATGTGGCAGCACCGATGATTCAACACTTCACTTTGACGCTTGATGTAAATGAAGCACACAATTAAAAATGGTAATATCACGCCGCACTTTGTTGCAATGATTAGAGTGCACACTGATCTATTCTCGTGACGATTTGAAGGTGGCCGTTAAGCAAAATAGGCCCTCTCACATCTGATGTTGCGGTTTCCAAGATTAATTTTCTCGGCCGAGCGAAATCAGACGTGCTTTTACCTTAAGCGTATATCGGCAACTCAACATTTCACCTGTATATTTGTTAGGTATCGAAGCCACCGCTCTTACGCTCATATTTTTCTTTCGACATGTTTTTATCCCGTCGCACTTACACGTAGTGGCTTCGCTGCTTACGCGACCACACACACGCACACATGGGGCCTCGCTTCGCCCCGTAAGACAAGCGCATCTCTTCACTTCCTCCACAGTAGGGGATGAATGGGGGTGACGATTCCACACTGCAGTGGTTGGCATCCGAACCCGACTTTTGCTTGGCTTCGCTTCTCATTGGAATGACCACTGTCCACTCGCAGACTTCTTAATTCCCCTGTAACTTGGCTTTCATTAGGCCAAACAGTCGCTGAGTTCCATTACGCTCCAGCCTAGAAATTTCTGCTTTATCCTGCGGATTTAGGCATTCTGCTGTCTTTATGGCAAACTGGCATCTCCAGCTGCCTCGAGTTGTCTCCATTTCTTACCAAATGCGGGGAGGTTTGCTGCTTCATTTTTCCCAATTCATTTTTTGCAGATCCAAGGCATCCAGCCTTTCACATCGGAGAGCGCACAGACAACTAAACTTTCTTCCTTATTTTCATGCCAAGTGCGAACTCTTATTTTTCTGCACGGACCACACAGAGAGCAATTGTTCTCGAAAATGCCCCAAACAATCGACGAATTTACGATTATTCGCTAAACCTTTCGTCCCCTATCTTCATTCATTCCTACTCAAGTGGCTCATTCGATACGTATTCCTCTTTCCCTTTCCGTGTTGCATAGGCTGCCCGTCAGCTGCGCCCTGATATTTATGACCTAACAGAGCTATTCTGAGACCACCCAGCCAGAGAGAGAATTCTTCGCCTCTTTTCTTTTCCAAACCCCCAGATAAAACTTTATCTGCTGTTTACACTTTTAAACTCCAATCAAGCCTCGAACAATTAATACTTAATTAATTTCACACATCAACCACGCCCATTAATTACTAAATTAATGGCGGGGGTGGGTCGTAACATCGGCCCCTCCTCAAGAAATCTAGAAGTCCTCTTCTGGGCCTATCGCTTTGCTCTTATCAATTTCCAGAGCAACCATTGAGTGCTACCTTTTCCCACAGGTAGAAATAATTCAAAATGGCAAAAATATTGCGTTTCTTGCCTTCAAGAGCATTGGAGCGACTTCCCAATTATCCCGCAATTTTGTTAATTAATTTAGAGAACATCCGAAAGAAAAAACAACGTAAATGAGAAATAAATAAAAAAAACTGAACTGTAAAAGAACATGTGAGCCTGCCGAACTGTGATTCCTAGCTACCTCATACCATACGCGACATGGCGGACAAATTTTAGAGTTTTCTTCAGGTTTTAGGATGGGGGGTGTCCACTGTAACAATACAGTTGGAAACGCGACTCGTCAGACCAGGCTACTCGTTTCCAGTCATCAAGTGTCCAGTGGCGGTTTTGCCGTGCCCAAGCTAGGCGCATAGCTCTGTGTCGCGCACCCTTTAAGGGGACTCGAGTTGGGCGTCGGCTCCCAAAGCCCATATCGTGCAGGGTACGTTGCACAGTCCGGACGCTGATGCTTGTTGAGGCTCCAGCATTGAATTCCGATGATACCTGAGAGAGTCTTGCACGCCTATCGCGTGAAACGATTCTTGACAGCCGACGATGGTCACGTTCAACCAATGTCTTTTTACGGCGACACTGGTATCGTAGGTTGGAGGTTTTGCCGGAATTCTTGTAGTCACGGTACACCCTTGCAATGGTCGTCCGTGAAAATCCGAACTTTGTTTTTACCTCCGAAATACTATGGCCCATCTCACGAACGCTAAATATGACTGACACCGCGTTGAAAATCGGTTAAATCGTTATTACTTGTCATTTTCATGCCGAAAACAGCTCTGACAGCTGGCAAGGATGTCTATCGCTTTATATACGCACTGGCGGACGCAACCGAGTACGCGCATAGGTGACCTTCCTATGTATTTTGCATAAGCTCGTCTGTATCAGTTTTTTTGGCACTTCAGTGTATGTACAGATATAAAATCATGCAATGCAAAACTCTGTTCCGATGGGTGGTTCGGGTGATGAAACTTGCTTAAAGAGAGAAAGAACAAAGTGAGAGATAAAAAGTTTAAAAACTTTCACAGAGAAGGAACAAGGTGAGAAAAAGTAAGACTTTAAGGGAGACTAAACAAGGTGAGGAAAAGTAAGACTTTCAGGGAGACGGAACAAGTCAAAGAAAAAAGTTTAAGATGTTAGTTAAGAGTGAAGAACAAAATACGATATCTTCGCAGAAATGTTATTTTCATTTATTTAACGACTTATGAGCAATTCTGTTATTGTTCTTCAATGTAGTGTAAAAATACACATTAAAAAGCACGGTAACGATTTCGTACTGACCTGATCGTAAACGATGAGACATGTGCCACGCATTTTTTTTTTTTTTTTTTTTTTGAGGGTTTAACGACCACCGTAAGCAACTGAATGATCTAAAAAGTAATTTCCAGACATAAATTTAGGGTTACTGGTTCCAGAAAAGACACAGCCATTGCCGTCAGACAATCTTACTTTACACAAAGTCAAACAACAGGCAAAAGCTACGCGAAACAAAATCTTAATACCTAAAACTTTAATTTTCACCAGCATAGTAAGTCGAACTGCGCTGTACAAGTACACTGTTTGTGAAATTCGCAACGCCAAGAAATACGTTATTCAAATGAAATTTATGTCGCATATTCCTCATGTTACAACAAAACTAATTACATTGAAGAGCTCAGTATTAGTGTAGCACGTATCCACCTCCGAGAATTTTTCCCCCTTCAGTGTAGCACGTATCCACCTATAAAAAAACTTATCCCCGTCATTAAAGCACGTATCTACCTATGTAAATAAATGACATACTATAATTTTTTTTAACCCGTAGACCTAATGTTTCATTTTTTGTTACATCTGAACATTGAGCTGCAAGAGCATGTGCCTGGTTCCCAGGCTATTAGAGTAATAGTCTGGTTCCGAGGCTATTACAACAGTCTGTGCAACATTGTTTTTCCTGACTGAAATAATGGTTGCGCAGGATCCAGATATATTCCAGTTTTGCGCCTTAACAGCAACGGAGGAACTAGCAACTGAATTTGCCCAGAGGAATGGTTTACTTTTGTCAAAACACCAGCTGCAGCAGTTACAGCACCAGCAGCGATGTTTACTAGGCACACCTGGCCGCACTCTCATAGTGGTTCCACGTTACAAACACATGCGAGGAAAGGATTATGCTGGATTTAGATGTCCTAAATGCAAAAACTGGCGTGCAGCAAAAAATGCAGTTGTGGGTGGTGAAATTCAAGGCGCATCCAAAGAAAATCATTTGCGGTCGTTTATTGCAAAGGTTAGTGCTAACAGCAGATCACAAACGAAAATTTCAGTCCAGGCAGCTTTGGCAATTTCGTACCTATGAGAAAAAGATTTGTCATTAACTAACACAAAGGCCATGATTCACAAACTGGTAACCCAGAAACGTACACTGGTAGACTAGCGGAACTACATCCGAGAAGCATGCCTACGTGCACTAAATGATGCAAAAGCAAATGGGCGGACCTGGAGAAATTATCCAGATCGATGAAAGCTTGATGAGGGGTCGTCGTTAAGTATAACCGCGATCGAATGCTGCAAGGAAATCGCGTCAAAATTACGGAAATCAAGTGGTTGGACCATGGGTTTTTGGCCTGCTTTGGAAACGTTCAAATGGGACTCAAGAACTTCGAATGTTCCATGTTCTTCGACGAAATGAAGCCACCTTGCGTCCCATCATACAAAGTCATGTAGCTCCTGGCACAACAATCTGGTCCGATGAATGGGCAGCTTATCATAACATTCATAACTGATCGGGTTTGAACTTCCAACACCAAACGGTCAACCTCCAGCAAAATTTCATTGACCCCATAACTGGTGCCCACACTCAAAACATTAAAACCAACTGGGGTCACGTGAAAACAAAAATTTTGAGAAACATGCGTGGCACCCGTGGTGTCTTGCTTCCTGGACATTTGGCCGAATACTGGTGGAAAACTGAGCATGAGCAGGCAGTATTTAATAGTATTGTAGCTGAAATAGTTCGACGATTTCCTTTAGTGTGAAAGTTAATGTACGTAGGGGTATTTTATTTTCACTGTATTAAAAAACTAAAAAAAAAAAAAATTGAAAAAATTAAAAAAACAAAACAATTTCATTAAAAATACAAAAATTTATACAAGTTCAAAAGTAGTTCTTTTCACAGATGGATACGTTCTACACTGACGGGAATACGTTTTTTTTACAGGTGGATACGTGCTACACTGAAGGGGTAGCAATTTCACGCAGGTGGATACGTGCTATACACTAATACCGAAGAGCTCGACACAAGATTTTTTTCTCTTCAAAACTGAATATCGTGTGAAGCCACCTTGAGCAACAATAACAGCCTCTACACGGCGAGGCATCGAATGGAAGTAGTTTTTGATATCGTCCTGGGGAAATAGCCTGCCAGGCTGCTTCTATGCGAGACAATAGTTCATTTGTGGTGACCGGCGGAGGCGCTTGACGGGCCAGTCGCTTACCTATCATGTCCCAGACATATCGATCGGGGACATATCTGGCGAATGTGCAAGCCAAGGAAAAAGATTCTTCTTTCGCGCATGGAAGAGGTCTTTGACATTCCTGCAGCTCCAAGACAACTCTGAAGGAACGGTATCACACCACTGCTTCTAAAATATCCCTGATGTATCGCTGGCTGTTGAAAGGTTCTCTCAGTTCGTATTTATGGTTCTCTCAGTTCGTATTATGGTTCTCTCAGTTCGTATTATGGTTCTCTCAGTTCGTATTATGGTTCTCTCAGTTCGTATTATGGTTCTCAGTTCGTAAGGAACGGTATCACACCACTGCTTCTAAAACATCCCTGATGTATTGCTGGCTGTTGAAATGTTCTCTCAGTTCGTATTATGGTTCTTTCAGTTCGTAAGGAACGGTATCACACCACTGCTTCTAAAACATCCCTGATGTATCGCTGGCTGTTGAAATGTTCTCTCAGTTCGTATTATGGTTCTCTCCGTTCGTAAGGAACGGTATCACACCACTGCTTCTAAAACATTCCTGATGTATCGCTGGCTGTTGAAATGTTCTCTCAGTTCGTATTATGGTTCTCTCAGTTCGTAAGGAACGGTATCACACCACTGCTTCTAAAACATCCCTGATGTATCGCAGGCTGTTGAAAAGTTCTCTCAGTTCGTATTATGGTTCTCTCAGTTCGTATTATGGTTCTCTCAGTTCGTATTATGGTTCTTTCTTTCTTTCTTTCCTTTATTGGAGGTTTAACGACCACCGTGAGCAACTCAATGGGCTATAAGCAGTCGCCCGTCCCTAATTTAGGGTCACTGGGGAAGAGAGAGAGCCAGTGCCGTAAGACAAACACAACATCCATGCCTGACCGGGATTCGAACCCGGACCCCTTACGGACGAATGATCAGAGGCCAGCGCCTTAGACCACTGCGCCACCGGGGCGGCGTATTATGGTTCTCTCAGTTCGTAAGGAACGGTATCACACCACTGCTTCTAAAACATCCCTGATGTATCGCTGGCTGTTGAAAGGTTCTCTCAGTTCGTATTACGCAAGATCGCGGATTAAACATAATACCGCCCCAAACCATAACGCTTAGTGCTGAGCCGGAATGACGCTGCGAGTAGCCGTTTACCACGACGCTTCCCAACACATATGCGAACATCATGATGCATCAAGCTGAATCGTGACTCGTCGGAAAGCACGACTTGATGCAATCAGCGCGCTAATGTCTGTGTTCTAGACGCCATTGCAGCCTGAGATGTCTGTGGTTGAAGGTGAAAGGAATGCGTAACAATGGAGTGGTGGCGACCAGTCCTTTGTTAAGCATAGGACGTCTAACTGTGCTGGAAGACAAAGCCTGACCTGTGACAGTGTTTCTTTGCTGCGCTAACACCGTGGATGTTGCTAGACGACCGGTCATTGTCATGCGGTAGAGGTGTTTGTCATCCCGTGCAGTCGTGCGATTTTGCGGTCCGTTTCCCGGATTTCTGTGCGTCCGAGCAACATTTGTCCACTAACGCCACGTTCGCATCGCTATACTGGTGTTTCGTTCCGTACCAGTGGCAATTTCGTTGTAGGAAAATCCAGCTTCTCCCATCCCAACAATCATTCCTTGCTCACAATCCGTCAGGTGTTCATAATGCGACCTTTTTCGGCGACGGAGCATATTGAGACACAAGAAACACCCTTTCGACTCAATGTCGGCTTTTCACTGATTGCAACATCTCGTTTGAGCCAGCTCTTTATACCCAAGACCGGACAGTTCAGAGGGAGGGGTGAGGGGTTCTGCTCAGAAACCGCATGCGCATTTTCACTGAAGTTTTAATCATTTGCATGTCCCAACCATACATATCCTGTAAGTTTCAAGCTAATACCAACAGTCATTCATGGTGTTGCAGTTTTCAAAAACAATATTAGTGTATTTCAGAGCGAAATGTCAGCGAAACATCTGAGACTCGAATCCGCGCCTACTCGGACAAACGGTCAGACCATTGCGCCACCGGAACGGCCAGAATATTCAACTTTCCGGAAAAAAACAGTTGAAATTCCTATTTCAACTGTTTGTTTATGTACCGTAAAACAAATCAACAACGAAAAAAACTTGTTTTTGGCACCCCACATGACATCCGAGAATCGCTCGTTCCCAATTTGAAGCCACTGATCTTAGTGAAGCGAAAGACCCACCTACGTAAGACAAACACACCACACACACCTCAACGGAAGAGTTACACAGAACCAGCTACGCACAAGACAAACACCAATCAGACCTCAATTGAAGGGCAGTGCCTTCGTGTATTTCTGCTTTCGCTTTAGAACTGCATGTGAGTTTTAACACAAAGATCAGCTGTAAATTACGTATAACATCAACTCTCTTTAGCCAGTCTCCTGCATGTCACCCCGAATGCTTTAGAATTTCATCCACCCATCTTCCACACGGTTAATAGACAAAATCATTGCTCTTTCGACGTTTTTCTTTAACACACAGTATCGAAAAATTGTTATCCGGACACCGCTGGGATGGTATCCCAGATCTCTCGATAACTAGCCGAGTGCGTTCACCTTACGCTACGGTGGCCAATAATCCACGGCGCTATGTGTATTTATCTGTCAGTATCTGACTTCACAGACCCGTAGAGATGGGCTCAGCAACTGAGACGTCTCCATCTGATTTGTGGAGTTAGATGCCGACAGATAAACACATTTAGCGCCGTGGATTTTTGGCCACCGTAGCTTAAGGCGAACGCACTTGGCTAGTTATCGAGAGATCTGAGGTACCATCCCAGCGGTGTCAGTATAACAATTTTTCGATGTGTGTTAAAGAAAAATGTGGAAAGTGCGATGACTGTCTGTTCACATTGTCTCCATGTATTTCGAAGATTTTCACTTCCACACAGTATCCTTCTTCGTCTTTTCCTTGCCTTTTGGAATTCAGTCTAGTATTTCTGTTGTTAAAACCTATATGCTATTCCACACTTATCAACACGCTTGACCAGTGTGTTGCGTTATTGAATTCCCATCCCCCCCCCCCCAAATGACTGCACAACTTAGGTATGTATACACAGTGGACCTTTGATTATAAAGAAAAAAAAAACACCGTATGCTTATAAAAAGTATAAAATAGATTTTGAAGTATTATATTTTTGTTAACTTTGGAATGCCTCCAGAAAAAAACAAAAAATAGATTCTGAAAATTTAAAGTGTTAAGACATACATGAATACTTTACTTAAGACTGTCTATTTAGACTTTTGTATTAATTTTTCTACTCTAATTTCTAAATTATTATAAAAGCCTAATTAAGAAATTATGTACCATATCATTTTCAACATATGTAAACAAACGTTACCTTTGAAACACAGTAAACCCGAATATAATATTGTTTTACATTCAATATCCCTATTACACATCCTTTACTTTCCTTTATTCTTTAAGGTTCTATGCGTCGCATCGCTCTTTTCAAAACGATTTGTCCACTAGTTGATCTAGCAATAGTATCGAGTAAAATATTAACTAATATTTGCTTGTTTCAAATTTCTTGAATTCAGAGAAAAAAAGAACTGTGAACGCTATTTAGCAAATTTTTAGTTTACTCATCTATCTCATGGCTGAAAAAATCGCTATCTGAATTCTCTCCTCTCTTAATCGTACCATACCGTGTTATGTATAGAAGAATCCAAGAACAGTGTATTTTTAATAATCTGAAATTCAAAATTCAATCTATAATCGCAAAACGCGTATAACCGAAATGAAAAAGCTGTAGAAATTACAGGAAAACATTGGGGCAAGCGCGGAATGCCGTATAAAAGTGAAAAACTTCCTCTATATACCTACACGTAATCCTTTTTTTTTTTTTTTTTAGTGGAGTTATAAAGTTTGCGATAGATTGAAGGTGATTAATTAGTCGCGACGTAAAAATCAATCTCTGAAGGACGAAGGTTTCATCCACAGTTACCTTTCAAAATGTTAATTTCTGCGCAATCGAAATATCTGAAAATATGTGGAAAATTCAGCTATCGATCTGAAAAATCCCCTAGTTTATTGAGGTGGAGCTTTTCCATTTGTGTACACTGTTAATATAAATTGCAACACCATGAAGAAATGCTCGGATTTGCACGATTTTTGCAGGGTGGATAGGGCACCATGGGAGATACAAATGATTACAATTTCAGCGCATGTGCAAATGTGAGACACGCGAAACGCCACCAGAAATGTCACAGCAGGGGGTATAAAATAAAGCGTACAGAGAACAGGTTTTTAAACTTGCTATCGCCAGACTGTTTACTTAACATGTAAACATGCCGCATAGGAGGATGAGACAACCATACGAACACTTGACGGAGTTTCAAAGAGGTAAAATCGTTGGATTCAGATAAGGTGGTTTATCATACCGTGATATTGCTGCACGCTTTTGGCGTAACGCAACTACCGTTATGCGTACATGACGTCAATGGACAGCAAAAGATTCTATGCGTCGTCGTGCAGGGTCTGCAGCTCGAAATCGAACGGCCGAGCGGGAAAACAAGCATACGCACGGTATGGCAGCGACGTCACGCTCCCCACCATACACCACACTTGCGCAGCAATGGAGGATGGTCACATATCGTCCGATGTCTGCAAGCACTGTTCGTCACCGATTGCCGCAGAAGAGCCTCGTTTGCTCGGCGTCCACTGCTGCGACTTCCCTGAACTCTGAACCATAGGCGCCAGCGATTGCAGTGGTGTCGCAAACGTAGAAATTGGAGTTCTGAATGGAAGCATAGTGTTTTCGGACGAGTCCAGGTTCAAGCTAATGCATCACGAAGAGCGAATACTTGTGCGAAGACACCGTGGTGAACTGCATCTGGAAGGCTGCATTGTACAGCGCCATACTGGTACTACGCCGAGCGTGATGGTCTGGGGCGCTGTTGTGTGTTCATTCACGCACTCACCTACTAGACACATTGCCAACCAATGCTACATCACGGAAATGTTGGAAGATGAACTTCTACCCTTCCCTCAGTCGATCGCGGGAACCGTCTTTCAACAGGACAATGCCCGACCCCATGTTGCTCGTATTGTCCAAGACGTACTCTCTGAGCATTAAGTTGCTCGTCTTTCGTGGCCCGCTCGCTCGCCAGATTTGTCGCTTATAGAGAACGTCTGGAATGTCATCGCACAACGACTGGCGCGCATGGCCTCGCCGCCTGTCACGACCAACGAATTGCGAATGCGTGTAGAAGCAGAATGGAATGCAATACCGCAGACGACCATCCAAACTCTCATTCGATACCATGACGTATGGGGTCTGTTATCACCGCCCAGGGTGGTTTTACTTATTACTAATTTTTTAGCCATCCTCATCACGAACCGGTATGTAATTGTGATAGTTTGCAGCTTCTACCATAACTAATCGCTCCCATAAATTTCATTGCGATTGCTTTTTAGCACGTCTTTTGTAAAAAAAAGATCGTGCTTATGTTATCGGTTTGTCCGTCTGTACCCACGATATCTCTGCAATTATGAGTCCGACATGAAAATTTCTTTTTGCATTGGGAAGCTTGAAATATGCTAATGATGATCCTTCATTTCGTTTTTTTTTACGATGTACAATTTCGCCGCTAGAGGGCGTAAATGTAGAATATGTCGAATTCAAAAATACGTTTTAATCCACATATTTGCTCCTAAACATCCGATTAAAAAAATCTTTTATTTCTCGATTCTATGTATGTCGAAGAGAGTATTTTAGATATAGTTACTTTTTCAAATTACGCATAGATTTTCCGCTAGGGGGCGTATAGGTAAATTACATTTTTCCCGATAGCTCTTCTCCTAAAACTCCGATTTGAAAAAAAAAAATATTCAGCGGATACACCTCCTAATGGAAAATCTTTTGCATATAATTTCAAATTTTTGGTAAAGAATACATTGGCCACCAGGGGGCGTAAGTGTTAATTTTTGCTTCTGATATATTTACCATGAAATCTGAGCTTCTAAGATATTGATTGAAAAAATTCTTTCGTGGACTGATGCCACTCACATCGATAAACCTTTTCGGAATATTTTCTTCTTAAAATATTCCACAGTTTCTTCGCCAGGGGGGCGTAGATGCATATCTTATTTTCGTCAATATCTCTACTTCTAGGAGTCCGATTTGAAAAATTCCTTCTGTGTTGGATAGTGTTTCTAGTGTGACATGTTTTTCTTATAATTTCAAAATTTTCAATTAATTCATAGACTTTCCGCTAGGGGGCGTAAAGGTAAATTGATTTCCCCCTATATCTCTGCTTCTAAATCTCCGATTTGAAAAATTATTTCCGCACCGGATACAGCTCCTGATGGGAAATCATTTGCATATAATTTAAAAATTTTGTAAAAAATAGTTTGGCTACCATGTGGCGAAGTCTTAATTTCCGCTTCTAATGTATTTGCAGCAAAATATGAGGTTTCAAAATCTCGATTGAAAAAAAAGTCATTTGTTGACCGATACTACTCATGTCGACAAACCTTTTAGAAACATTTTCTTCTTGAAATAATGCATAGTTTCTACGCCAGGTGCGTAGATTTAGGTCTTATTTTTGTCAATATCTCTACTTCTAGGAATCCGATTTGGAAAATTCCTTCTTTGTTGGATAGTCTTTCCGATACGAAATGTTTTCCCTAAAAATTCAAAATTTTCAAGTAAATCATAGACTTTCCGCTAAGGGGCACAAAGGCAAATTGCGTTTTCTGCGTTATTTCTGCTTCTAAAACTCCGATTTGAAAAATTCTTCCTGTATCGCATACAAGACCTGATGGAAAATGTTTTTCACACAATTTCTAATGTTTGGTAAAGAATGGTTTGGCCACCAGGGGCATAAGTGTTAATTTCTGCTGCTGATGTATTTGTAGCAAAATCTGGGTTCCTGAAAACTCGACTAAATTTTTTTTACCTTGGACCGATACCGCTCATATGGAAAATCCTTTTGAGAATACTTTCTTCCTAAAATAATGCATGGTTTTCTCACCATGGGACGTAAGGTCACATCTTATTTTTCTCGATATCTCTGTTTCTAAGAGTCCGATTTGAAAAATTATTTCTGTGTGGGAGAGCGTTTCCGGTGCGAAATGTTTCTCATATAAATTCATGTTTTTCTTAATACACAAGTCTGCAACCAGAGGGCTTAAGCTGACGATTCCGTTTATAGCCATATCCGAGGGATTAAAAACCCGATTGAAAAACTTCTTTCTTCCGTCAGATACTATTGTTTTCCATACCGGCCCCATTGACTTTGAATAGCTTTGATAAATTTAACTTGCATCAGAACGGATTCAAAAAATGTGCTTATTACACCCGAAAATTCAGTGTCATCTTTCTTGTTCTTTCTTGGTGTTGCTCACGGACAATGAAATTTGCGCACCAAGAAGAAAGCATCGGTTTGAACCAAAATTTTATGAACGTAATGATAAACATTATGGTAAAAACAGAGCTGAGGGATCTGTGGCACGCAGTCCGGTCATCTTCAATAGCGCGTCGCCCCGCCTCTTGCGGCAATACGTGCTGCAATACGGTCCGGCATGGAGGCGAACAGACGGCTGATGTCTTGCGGCAAACTGGCACACACATGTTGAACGGTGTGCTCCATATCCTGGATAGTACGGCACGGTAGCAGCCGGAGTTTCAACTGGTCCCACACATGCTCAATAGGAGAGATGTCCGGGGAGCAGGCAGGCCATGGAAGTGTCTGGGCATGATGTAGGCAGTCCTGGGTAACCCGAGGCGTGTGCGAACGGGCATTATCCTGCTAGAATAGCGCATCTGGAGCCCCAGCCAGGAATGGTAGCACATGGGGCCGTAGGATCTCATCCACATACCGCTGGCCCGTCAATGATCCACGCACCACTACTAGAGCTGATCAGCTATAGTAAGCAATGGCTCCCCAGACCATAATGCCTGCAGTGGGGGAGGTGTGGCCCTCGATAGCGAAGTTGGGATTCTGCCGTTGAGCCGGGGACCTCCACACCCAGACGCGATGATAATCTGTTCCCAAAACGAAGCGGCACTCATCGCTAAAGCACTTGCAATGTCATGATAGATGTACCACACGTCGCGAATCTGGGGCGTTCCATGTCGCTCTGGCCTGGCCACACTGCACATGGAGCCGGCAATGTTCCGGTGTTAATGGCAGCACACGTATGTTAATGGCAGCACACGTAAGGGCCGCTGGGATCGCAGATTGCTTTCCGCGAGGCGTTGGGAAATCGTTCGTGTGTACACATAGCCTCTACATCTGCCTGTATGGTGGAGACCGGGTCCCTGTGGGATCCGTTCGTGCCTGGCGCACGATTCGTCGATCCTCTTTACCGGTGGTCGTCCTGGTCCAGCCGGAGCCGTTACGCCATGTGGCAGTGCCGTAATGCGTTCACTGCTCCCAAGACAGTCGGACAGTATGGTCAGAACGATCCACGCGGCGGGCTATAATGCACGCCGACCACCCTACGGTTCTCAGCCCGATGATCCGACCTTTCTCAAAGTCCGAACGTTGCGTAAATCGACGTCTCTGGCGTTTACCTGGTATTCTTGTGACTCTGTACTCTTGCTTACGTCGGCCAGTGCTTTTCGCTTTCATGGGGCATCGACTACACGCCGGTTTATAAGGGTGCCGGTTCGTGCTTGCAGCACCAGTACAGTGTGTACGGTCATGCGCACTCGCACCAAACGTGGATCATTTGCACACCAGTACGTACTCTAGCGATTTGCAAAGTTTCGCAGTTGTAGCATGTTTTCTTCTAGGTGCGCAAATTTCATTGTCCGTGAGTGTACCAGCAGTGTATAACAGCTATCCGACCTACTTCTCCATTTTGGTTCAAAATACAAATAAGAACACACTGTTTCATACAAGTCTGACGTCAAATATCTCAAGAGTCTCAATATTCTGATTATGTTTTTGTTTTTTCACCAACCAAACACATTAATATTTCCCAACCTGAGAATAAGCAAGCCAACACGTAGCAGAAGATACGAAGCAACATTCACGGAATTTTATGAACAGTCGCTTTATGACACAGAAATTGTCCCTATTAGTTATGTTACTGTGAAGGCTTAGGTCAACAGTGATCTCATTAACCGTTTCGTGGGTCTTCTGCGGTAGGTTAATGTAAGCTAACGATCAGAAAGATTCGTAACCGTTTAACGCAACAGGGTTCCGAGTGACAGTTCGCATAGAAATTAATGTTCCCCAGAAATACCAACATGGCTTCTTAATTAAACGAACCGCAGTCAATTCCTCCCTAGTTCAAAAGTTAGCTGCACGACGCCAGTCTTACTTCTGCACAGATTTCAAGTTGGCGAAGTAACAATTTAACGATAAAACGATTACTCTTCGTGAAAAATGGAAAAGAAATTTGAACTCAAGTCCACATGTAAGCAGGTGGCCAATAGTGTCCTTTCTTTTTCTGTTATTCGAAATCCATGCAAGCAACAATACTTTTTGGCATGCGCCTTCCGGAGACGGAAAACATCTATCATGACATGTAAGAGATGTTCGTAAATTAGTCTGAAGAGACTCTGCAGAGTCACTTCCTAGTCGGTCCCGTCATTCACAAACAAGGCAACAAACGTGAAAACGAAGAAGAAACATCGCTGCAAATGCAGCAAAACAGTGGGATTGAAAAAAAGTAAGAAACACGAGAAGACAAACAAGGTTGCTTTTTTTTCCATACACAGCGAAATAAATTGCGACACCAATATCTTACAATGACGGGACAGCTCATTCAAACTCAGGTAGCTTTCAGACAACTTTCATATGCAAAGCGTGTGAAATTAAAAATAAAATAAAATAAAGCAGTAGAATGTTTCTGTTTTCTTTTGGAGCGGGGATTAATGATCCCATGCGCGATTCTTAGAGGCATAAGCAGTTGCTCGTCAATAAGTTTGGGCCTCTAGTAAGGGGGAAATTCGGACTTAGGCAGATTTCAAACAAATTTTCCATGAAAGTTTTACGATTCCCTAAGTTTTACAGAAAAATCCGAATGTGAAATTTAATGAATAAAATCAGAACGAAAGACCAATCTGAAACCTGAGTCTCTTAACATCGTTGTTAATGCAGGTTAAACATACAAACTTATTACACATTTCGACGTTTCTATTTACCGAACATACAGAATTCGAAGTGTTGCAAATCTCCAACGCTGTTTGGTTGCTCATCTTTATTATTTTGTAATGAAACCATTTACCCTTTCCTGAAGAAAAAAATGCAAAACTCAAAAATTGTCAAAATGCAGATTTAAAACAGTGAAAATATACAGTACTCGAATTTATTGGCATAAAACAAAAACCAAAGGTTCTCCAAACTTTCCCACATGAACCAGATGACGTTTTCAGAAAGATAGACCCCTAAAGGGTAAATAAAGTCTTTCCGCCTGGTAGTTTCCAAAAACTCAATCTTTCCTGATAACTATCCTATACGGAAAGCTTACGGGCTCAAAAAATTGCGATAGAAAACCATCCAGTTCCTCGAAGAGAGCCTGAACTCACTCAAAGAAACATCCCACTCGTTTTGATTTCGTTAAGTTAAAAAATGAATTATGTATTTATATTTTTTTTACTTTTCCCTCTAGATTACGCAGTAAAGCATTCTATAAATCGTTCACAGCTTCGCATGAACTTGGTTTGGATAAATGTTTGAGGGAACTAATACTTTGTGTCATTAAAATGTTCGAATAAAAACCTATTCACGCAATTATACGCAAACACCAGACATATCTAAAAAATTAATAACAACTGAAAAGTTCTATTGAAGATTTTGATGTCAAAGCCTATATTTTAAGACTAAGTAACGGAAGAATAAAAAAAGTAGCAGAAAAGAATTCCGCTAAAAATTACTTTTTTTTTTTTTAATTTTTGCATGCCTACAGATATCGTTCACGGCACGCCACTAGTTTACGTTTCTGTAATTCAAAGGAAATTTTTACTCCCTCTTTTTACAGCGATAAACATTTTGAATCGAAACGCTAAAATTAAAAAAAAAAAACTACAGAGCAGATCTTATGTAGAGGATTTTAGGAAGGGAGTGTCTGACACCAGGTCTTAAACAACCCTTAGAAATAGGAAGCTAGGAGATTTGGGCTAGAGTGCCCGATAGGAAAGTGACACGGAAGCGAAGTAGAAAGGGGAGGAAAACGCCTTTATTTATTACCGGGGGGGGGGCAGTACCCGGGGTCCGACGGCTCAACGTGCCCATCCGACGGCTTAACGTGCCCATCCGACGCACGGTGGATATTTGGTGGATCGAGCGTAAGGTCTTCTCCATGGCAGTCACGAACGTTGCCCACTAGGCCACCAGCGGCCTCAAAGACTACTATCTTGTGACGCTTATACAGAATATATGTTATTGTTAAAGTATGAAATTAGTTATTTCATAGAATACCTAGTTATTTCATGAAATAACTGATCAAGTCAGTTAAAGCGTAAAACTCACTTGTATTCTATGGTTTTACTAGTTATTTCATAGAATAACGATCTACATACACCCCGTTTAAGTGTAAAATAACCGAGTAAATAAATCCCAAATTGAAAAGGCTGTAAAATGAGAACCACCGGTCAGAAATAATACATGCACCATTTTCAACCCACTATAAAGTGTTATATAATAATAATGATATTAACTTATGAGTACTTCGTCTCAACCTGATAATGAAGTGCTGGTTGAAAAAACAAGGTTAAATAATGCCATTAGTAAAGTATGTATAGTTTGTTCACAAGAATGCAGTGAAAACGTAGTTTGTTCGAAATGTAATGAGCCTGTCGACATGTCATGTTTAGAAGACTATGTTTTGGAAGACAAAGTAGTACAAAAGATCTGCAAATTGTGTTTTAATGAACTGAATGTTCAGAGGGAAAGAAAAAACTCTAAAGAATGTTTGGAAATTCAAGCTAAGAAGATGAAATTAATGTCAGATAAATCTCATTCTGAAGCCTCTGTGGGGCTTAGAGTCCGTATCCCAGAACCTGAAGTTGACAGAGGAAGGGGTGACGCCAGATCTATTTTAGCTGTAATCATGAAAATAACCGAAGAAGGATTTTTTCAATTGGGAACAAGAAACGGCCGCATAAAACAGCTATATTCCCGATTCCAGTTCAGCGTCTGTGAACAAAACCTAATTCAGATCGAAGAAGTGCCGGATATAGAGAAATCGCTCCGGTTGGTTACTACAGCTCAAAGTTTAGGTACCGGTCAGGGATTTAAAAAATTTCATGTAAAACGCAGTGTGTCAACAAAAAATGTATTTGTTTTAGAAATAATGTCCTATGTAATTTCAAATGCCATTTTAGTAATCCCTGTTGTAAACAAATGATTTTATTGTGTCTTTATATAAATAACATTTTGTATGCTGTATAATTCAGTCAAATTGTTCATTTTACACTTTAATTGTCTATCATTAGTTAATTTATAGAATACCTAGTTATTTCATAGAATAACTAGTTAAAGTGTGGAATTATTAATTTATTACACGATTTAACTAACTTGATCAGTTATTTCATGAAATAACTAGGTATTCTATGAAATAACTGAATTATACACTTTAAGGGTAACATAGTATATATATATATATTAAGATAATGCAACGTAGTTTGTCACAAATATTTTTTTTTTCAAGTCGACCATGGTTTTTTAATTATATAAGCGTTTCTTAATATAGTCGACCATGGTTTCTTAACTATTATGCTAAGTTTCTTAATTATACGTTTTTCACTTTTATAGGCAATTCTACGTCAATCCCGATATTTTATTGTAGCTATCGCTTTTTAACTGGGTTATACGTAATTAATTTTCACGCTTTTTGTGATTATACGTTAACATTTGAGTTTCAGATTATAGAAAGAAATGCATGGCTCCTTGATCCTTTTATACGTAACACGGTATGTTACAACACAGCTATGAGAGAACCGAGACAGCGTTGCTGTGATCCTTCTTGGAGCAGTCAAAGTTGAATCTTGATCCCATCGGAGATGAGTATGTTGTTTACTTTCAGTTTAGATGGAAAGAAAAAATATTTCGCATTTTATTTCTCACACACATATGCGCTACTTAAAAATTGATAAATCTCTGGGACGTAAATTTGTGGTTTTACACTATTTCGAGGCGCAGTAATAAAATATAATTCTAAATGGATCCTCATTATTCAATATTATGGTTTCAAATGGATGCACTCAGGGCCCTCAGAAAAAGTAGAAAGACTGTTTCTCCATACTGAAGCACTGGTCCTGGATTGTCATTTGTGAGGATTAATCTAGAATCAGGAATTTTATTGACAGGTTCGCCAAAAGACAAGTTTCATTTTCATAGACTTGATGATTTTTGCAGTATGATAAACTATATTATGATTTGTAACACTTTCTTTTCTCTTGCCGCCAATATTCGACTTTAAATAAATTATTAAGGAACATCTTATACTCCTTTACAGCATAAATTTTACAGTAGTATTTAACAATTTTTTAAGGCCCTACAAAAACGTTTAATTTTTTGTTCTGTTTTTTTTTATCGAAGGTTTAACGACCACCGTGAGCAACTCGATGGGCTATAAGCAGTCGCCCGTCCCCAATGTAGGGTCACTGGTTCCAGGAAAGAGAGCCAATGCCGTAAGACAAACACAACACCCATGGCTCACCGGGATTCGAACCCTGACACTTCACGGACGAATGGTCATAGACCAGCGCTTAGACCACTGAGCCACCGGGCCGGCAAACAGAGGTTTTACGGTATTTAAGAACGGCAAGGCATGTTTAAGAATTTGAATTTCTATTATATAAAATAAAACTAGGAGGAATCTAGATTTTACTATTTCTAGTATTTGTAACAGAAAATGTAACTAAAGACCACCTAGATCAGGGGTTCTTAAGCTATGGGTCGCTGTTGCTCCTCAGAAAAAAAGAATTAAAACGTTAATACATTTTTTTTAATTATAAATTTTAAACCTTCGTGTTTAACACGTGTAAAAGTACTCGGAATTCCTGCAGATGACATCACGGTTACCAGCAGTGTTGCTTCTTCCGGTCACTGGGATCGTGGGGATTTTTAGGACGTCACAGCAATTTAAAATTTCCCCCTAAATTCAACGGGAAAAAACCCATCCTGGTAAAATTGATCTACCCCCAGAATCCGATGACAAATTATCAACAAATGCGACACGGAAGGGAGACGGCAGAGAGAGAGAGAGAGAGAGAGACAGAGTATTTCAGCAAACATTCATTAACAATCATAAAAAGAAAATGCCTAACTTCTAAAGTTTTCATTGGATTTTAACAAAATTTCAAACGGGAGTTTATTTTGACGTGTCTTGGTTACTATAAAAATTTTGCATTCGGTTATTTAAAAATATGCGGAAATTGAAATTTGTTTTACAAAAGGTTTTAATTTCCAATTATTCATATTATTTGTCTCACAATATGTTATCATTCATACATTTCCACTATATAGATAGCCCTAACCTACCTCCCTCCCCCACTTGGTTGCGCCACTAGTTTGACTGTAATTTCAAAAACCAAACATTTTGTTACACTCTGTGTAATAATCAATAATTACAATTATATTATTACATTAGCATTTTTAATTTCAAAATAGACCCGTAAGTCGCGAAGTTGATCATCTTGTTGATTTTGGGACGTGGACAAAATGGTTAAAAACCCCTGAACTAGATGAACATTCAAGTTCCATAGGTTTGGTAAACTAAATTACATATAATAAAATTTTGAGAGGATGTAAAGGCAGGAAGGTAATTTTTGATTAACACAATTTTGCTTGGAAAGGTAAAATAAAGGACAATTTCATGTTTTTAGAATTTGCCTAGACTATCTGTAAATTTTTTAAATATTATTAATATATTGTGTTACATGAAATATTCCTTGAAATTACTTCAAAATTTTCATGCAATTCATATGCATCTGTTGGAATAATTTACACAGGAGGGCCGGAGAATTTACAAGTCTGAGGCCATATAGCAGGAAATGAAATTTGCAAAGCCTAAATTTTGATGTGAAAGAAATTATAAATTTATATTGTATGAATTAGAATAAATTTTACTGATAACAGGTACCTAATCAAGCTTATAGATCCGCAAAAGAGGAGCAGAAAACTGTATATGAGTACAAAAAAAAAAAAAAAAAAGGTAAGAAATATAAATTTAATTCTGCAAATCAAAGTAGGCTATGGTCCAGAATTTGTATCCAAGCCCGATATTGGTAAACTGAAAACTGCCGTTAAATCTGGGGAAGTTGGTATTATGAGAATAAGAATGCCAAACTGTATAAAAATTAAGTTCTCCCAGATAAGAGTAGCATAACTTGACTTTTTCACATTTTAAAACAAGTTAGTAAAATCATGCAATGCATTGATTATGATACGCTTTCCAACATACTGGAAATCATTACTCAAGTTATGAGGATAATGGCTGTGGAATAAATCTCGCTCCTGTGCCCTGACCTTTGACCACATTTCGATGATATTAAACAGAACCGGTTCAATATAACTCCGGAACAAAATACTAAAGTTTTGTCGCGATAGAAGCATTTTTACGTAAGTTATGACGCATAAGTGCAATGGAATGGATCCCGCTCCCACGTCCTAACCTTTGACCCCATTTCGCCCATTTCCAATAGGGTTCGTCCGCAGGTTGTCCTCTACCACATACTAAAATTTCATCGAAATTGAACCATTTTTACGCGTGTTATCGAGCGGACGGACAGACAGACGGACAAAGCTAGAGCATATACGCTTCTTCAATCTACGACTGGAAAGCGTAAATGACTAACACAGCACCATGAAAAACTATCTTTCAACACTGTACTTCCCAAAACATAAAAAAAGGTGAGAAATTCAAAGACGAAGAATCCGCTAATTGAAAGCATCTAATGTTTTATTTTAGTGCGTTAAGTTCACCATTGACGTGAGCTTATTAAGAAAGATACTTTCAGAAATAAAGTTCAGCAACCTAGAATTTATTATATAAACTATTAATCCTGCGTTCAATATTTATCTACCGCATGTGTTGTTTCTTTACACGCAACTTATTTGGTAAAGGGAAGATACCAATCATTAGGGTACTAACCAGGGCGGAATAATATTCATCTGCGACTTTAGAAGCCACGAAAGTCCATTAGAATGTTTTGCGAAGAATACAAAATGCGAGGATTTTGCAAAGGTGAAAAATAAAGAAAAATTTCGGAATTAACGGCAGAAAACAAACCATGATATCGTTTACGAAGTCACCAAAGAAGAAGAAAATGAAGTTCGGTTTCGCCACTAATGGAAGGTGACGATCGCGGATGAGGTCAATAAAAGAACGCAAGGTAATCATTATCTTAGTGATCAACCAAAGCGGGGTAAAACATCTGTAATAGTGGAGGGGGAAAAGGTGAATGCGATTACCGTTTGGAAGGTTTGTACGCGGGACTACTCAGATGTCCTTTTACTACGAGATGATGCAGAGGGGATACGTACGAAACATTTTAATTTAATGTCAACCTGACAAATTACACGCGATTAGATACCTTGTTGGACAAAATCAATCATTAGCTACTTAGTGTCTTTATAAAGTAATGATTTCTGGTATGTTGGAAAGCGTATCATAATCAAGCTAGGTAAAAGCAGCACCGGAAAGACAAGTTAGTAAAATCATGCAATGCATTGATTATGATACGCTTTCCAACATACCAGAAATCATTACTGAAGTTGTTACTCAAGTTATGAGGGAGGATAATGGCTGTGGAATAAATCTCGCTCCTGTGCCCTGATCTTTCACCCCATTTCCATTATATTCAACAGAATTGGTTCAGTATACTTCCGGAACAACATAGAGTTTTGTCGCAATCGAAGCATTTTTAGGTAAGTTATGACACATAAGTGCAGTGGAATGGATCCCACTACTATATGTCCTGACCTTTGACCCCATTTCGCCCATTTTGAATAGGATTCCTCATCAGGTTAGTCCCCTACCACATATTAAAATTTCATCGAAATCGAACCGGTTTTACGCGAGTTATCGTGCGGACGGACAAAGCTGAAGCACATACGCTTCTTCAACATACGGTTGGAAAGCGTAAATGAAAACATTTTTGTGTTATGTTAATTTTAATGAACGCTCACAGGAACTGGAACTTTGGGAAAATCAGTTTTCGCGGTAACAGTTGTCAAAAAACTTTGATATTGACAAATCACGCTAAATAGTCATATGAAGTGTAATTTATTCCTCAGACTGCAAAACTATGGAAGCTGATATTTATACCACGGATTTTTTAGATTAAATTATATGGTGTTGAATTATGAGCAAAGAAGGCACAGTGCGTGTTGTGGTTTATTTGATTTTATTTCTTTTTCGGGGGGGGGTGACTGTTTAACGACCACCGTGAACAACTCAATGGGGTATAAGCAGTCTCCCGTCCTTAATTTAGAGTCACTCACTGGTTCCAGGGAAGGGTGAGAGCCAGGGCCGTAAGACACACACAATGTCCATTCCTTGCTGGAATTCGAACCCGGACCATTTCTGGGACGAATGATCATAAACCAGCGCTTAGCGCCACCGAGGCGGTGTGTTGTTTAATGGGACTGCGTTACCGTTCATGTTGGACAACTTCCTCATTCCACAGCTGGACTTTTATATGGAGCGTGACATGCTGTTCCAACATGATGGCGCGCCGCCTCATTTCTTGAAGAATGTCCGCAACTTCGACAGCCACTATGCAGCAAAATGAAGCGGCGGCGAAAGGCGTTATTTCATTGTCTCAAAGGTCACCAAACCTAACATTTCTGGATCGATTTCGGTTTATGGAGCTATGTCAATGATTCTGTCTATGTGCTTCCGACGACTAACAGCGTCGCTGAGTTAAAATCCCGGATTTAAGGATCCATGTTTTCAAAATCAGATCATCGGACAGATGATTGAAATTTAACAGTTAATCGAATCTGAAGTTTTCCCCCGAATCGCTCCTATTACCGGAAATTTTCCGTTGGAAAAAGTGAGAGCAGAGTTCTTCTGTTAATACACAAAAGAAATTGCGGAAAGGTTTATGAAAATTAGGAATTTTTTTGGGAAACGAAAATTCAGCGAAATTCAGGTTTTCCCTTGTCATTTCATGGAAAGGGCATCAGTCTAGCTCTCAATTTAATTCACTTCCGCTTGCCATAATCCTACTGGAGGTTGTTCAACTTGTTCAACGAGATTACACCTCGCAACTGATAAAAATCTTGGCGTGCGTCGAAGCTTCTATACGACAGCAGCGCCAATTAAAATATTTCACACTGATATCCCATTACTTTTGGCATTTCAGGGTGTAATATCAGGAAAGATAAGAAGAGGAACTTGAGGATAAGGAAAATGACAAGAGTGGAGAACATCATGACCAGAGTACAATTACTGAAATGACAATGGGTTGGGCATGTTGCCAGAAGAATAGACCACCGATGGAAGAGGAACTTGAGGATAAGGAAAATGACAAGAGTGGACGACATCATGACCAGTAAAATTACTGAAATGACAATGGGTTAGGCATGTTGCCAGAAGAATAGACCACCGATGGAAGAGGAACTTGTGGATAAGGAAAATGACAAGAGTGGACGACATCATGACCAGAGTAAAATTACTGAAATAACAATGGGTTGGGCATGTTGCCAGAAGAATAGACCACCGATGGAAGAGGAACTTGAGGATAAGGAAAATGAGAAGAGTGGACGACATCATGACCAGAGTAAAATTACTGAAATGACAATGGGTTGGGCATGTTGCCAGAAGAATAGACCACCGATGGAAGAGGAACTTGTGGATAAGGAAAATGACAAGAGTGGACGACATCATGACCAGAGTGAAATTACTGAAATGACAATGGGTTGGGCATGCTGCCAGAAGAATAGACCGCCGATGGAAGAGGAACTTGTGGATAAGGAAAATGAGAAGAGTGGAGGACATCATGACCAGAGTGAAATTACTGAAATGACAATGGGTTGGGCATGTTGCCAGAAGAATAGACCGCCGATGGAAGAGGAACTTGTGGATAAGGAAAATGAGAAGAGTGGACGATATCATGACTAGAGTGAAATTACTGAAATGACAATGGGTGGGGCATGTTGCCAGAAGAATAGACCGCCGATGGAAGAGGAACTTGTGGATAAGGAAAATGAGAAGAGTGGACGACATCATGACCCGAGTAAAATTACTGAAATGACAGTGAGTTGGGCATGTTGCCAGAAGAATAGACCACCGATGGAAGAGGAACTTGTGGATAAGGAAAATGAGAAGAGTGGACGATATCATGACTAGAGTGAAATTACTGAAATGACAATGGGTTGGGCATGTTGCCAGAAGAATAGACCGCCGATGGAAGAGGAACTTGTGGATAAGGAAAATGAGAAGAGTGGACGATATCATGACTAGAGTGAAATTACTGAAATGACAATGGGTGGGGCATGTTGCCAGAAGAATAGACCGCCGATGGAAGAGGAACTTGTGGATAAGGAAAATGAGAAGAGTGGACGACATCATGACCCGAGTAAAATTACTGAAATGACAGTGAGTTGGGCATGTTGCCAGAAGAATAGACCACCGATGGAAGAGGAACTTGAGGATAAGGAAAATGAGAAGAGTGGACGATATCATGACTAGAGTGAAATTACTGAAATGACAATGGGTTGGGCATGTTGCCAGAAGAATAGACCGCCGATGGAAGAGGAACTTGTGGATAAGGAAAATGAGAAGAGTGGACGACATCATGACCAGAGTAAAATTACTGAAATGACAATGGGTTGGGCATGTTGCCAGAAGAATAGACCGCCGATGGAAGAGAAACTTGAGGATAAGGAAAATGACAAGAGTGGACGACATCATGACCAGAGTGAAATTACTGAAATGACAATGGGTTGGGCATGTTGCCAGAAGAATAGACCACCGATGGACAACTGAAATTTTAGACTGTATTCTAATGGACAGAAAAAGACCCAGAAGAAGGCACCATGGGAGAGAAGGATGTATGAAATTCGAAAACATGCCGGAGTGTCATGGAGGAGACAGGCTCAAGACAGGCAACTGTGGAAGAAACTAGGGGAGACCTTCATCCAGCAGTGGATTGATAATGGTTGACAATGATGATATACATTATTAAAAAATATGTAACCCGCCATAAATTCTTTTAAAAACATTGGCCAGCGGACTCTGCATTATTTGGGCAGGACTTGCCTAGGCCAATAAAAACAGGGAAGATGTTAAGGATGCCCAAATGAGTAAATAAAGCATAAAAGAACCTGAAAAGAGAATTCTGCACCAAAATAAAATTTCTATACCACAGTTTGCAGAGAATTCACGAATCTTTTGTTTAAGTGCTACGTGAAGCCCGATAATTCCGCATTCCGCTTTAAATACACCTATCTGCGTTCAAGCCACATTTCACCGGAGAGCTTTCGGTCTAACAACAGCCACAGATCATTAAGAACACAAAGGCGCCCGGGGATTGCACCAAAGAATGGCGTGCACTAGTTTTTGCAACATTTTGAGCGTTTTAATTATTTTTCATGTTTTGGTGAGGAAGAGCACTTTAACATGATTTCAGAGCGATTAGTTCGACGGGTACTGAGAAAAACACATTGGATAATGATGACAGATAACTAATCACGTGCTTTTGTTCGAGGATTAATCAAGAACGTGTACAGCATGTTAAAGAAGTAGACCAGCCAGGAAACAAAAGCAAAACGCCCAACCACGTTTTGCATGCAAAAGAAGCAAAAAGATACTCCAGCTAAGTCCCTTGAGCCTGGTACAGTGAGTCGTGTTGAGAGAGTTTGCTTTGTTAAATACATGTTGCTAACACATAATATAATGATCACTGAAGACATCTGCTCTGAACAGAAATTCCGAAATTGTTCCCTGGTTCCAAGCAAAATTACACGAAAAATAAAACATCGGAGGAAGCTAAGTGTCATCACCCTTGTTTTAAGACACGCTCAACTCTCACACTTTCTTGTTTATCGTAGTTTGATTCATGATCGGAGACCACACATTCACTTAATAGCGTCCAACTTCTTTTAAATATTATCGAGCAGTTTCAATAAAACGTTTAAAGTAAGTTTAATCAAGTAAAAGCAGCTACTTGCAGCTTTATTTGATTCAAAAAGAAATATAACATGCACCTTGACTATCAGCTTCAATTACAAATACAAAAGAAAGATGACACCAAATTTTCCGCCGTAAATAAGCACGTCTTGTGAATCATTTCCAACACGAATAAATTTTTTAAAGCTATTCATAATCAATGGAAACCGGTTACAAACCGGATTTCTACAACGGCCGTTCCATAAAAACAGAGCAAAATCACATAAATTGAAGAAATACAGGTACAGCAAAATACATATATTATTCTTTCTCAAAGTATCGATGATATGCAATGGTCCGATCGTTCAGTCCACTTTTCAAAGCATGTGGCGAAGGCATTATGTGGAAGCTGCATTAGCAAACTCTGAACAGCTTGAATAACGTCAGCATCTGTGTTGAATGTTGCGCCACGGAACTTCTTCATTGTTGGAAACAACCAGAAATCGCACGGGTCGAGCTCAGGACTGTAGGCAGACTGTGGCATGATTTCAATACTGCATTTCACAAGAAACTGTTGAACACCAGCAGCCACATGTGAGGGGCGTTATCATAGTGTAGGGTCCACTTACCCACCAGTTCAGGCCGCTTAATCGATATGTGTCGTCGCAGACGCTTCAAGACTGAAATGTAATACTAAGCATTGACAGTAATTTGTGGAGGAACGGCATGCTGGTTGACTACACCTTTACGATCAAAGAAAATTATCATCACCACCTTCCCAGCTGATCTCGTTGTGCGGACGTTTTTCGGACGCTGTGTGTATGCTTCCAGACAATCGTTGCGCGCTTCGTGTGGGGGTCGAAATAGTGGACCCATGTTTCATCGGTAATTATTACTGTGTTTAGAAAGTTTTGATCCTTTGCAATCATTTGTTTCCATTCATGACGCACCTGAACTCTGGCAAATAATTATTCTCTCGTCAGGAGAGGAGGTTCTCATCTGAAATACACACAATGCAGCACTAATTTGACGCGTAGAATGAGAAATGCCGACGTTTTTGAAATATTAATTGACGCCGTTATGTTTTCACACGTCATTCGTCGATCTTCTTGCGGGATTTCCCAAACAGTATTAACAATACGCTCCGTAACAACACTTTCAGGTCAACCAGGCCTAGGAGCGAGTTCTGCAGACAAACACCCTTTTTTGAAATCCTGGTGCCACTTAAAAATCGTTGACTCACCCAAACATTTATCTTTGTAAGCTTTTTTCATTAAATCAACTGCTTCTGGAGCCGTTTTACCCAAGCGATAGCAAAATTTATCGCACAACGCATTTCACTTCTTAACTCTGAACCACTCACCTCCGTAGCTGTATGGTAAAATGCAGACGTACCTTAAATAACTACGCAATAACAAAACCAGAATCGTCTGCCACGACTAATAATTGCTGCCATAGTTACTTTTTTAATTGAGTTAGTCGTCTGCGTGGTTATTTTCCCCTTCCAACTGTTACCAACTCAAAAAAAATACTCTCAGTTTTTATGGTACGACCTTTGTACAATCGATAAAACATTCAGAAATAGAAACAGCTACTTACTTCCACCTGCGGCTAAAAAGTATGTTACAAAAATTAAATGGTGTACTAAAATTTTCTCATAACGTAAAGAAGGTATCAGTGACAGAAATTTTCAAATGGAACAGTTAAAAAAAGAATATACATTGAAATGCCAGAAAAACTGGTACACCGGTCTAATACTTGGTAGGTCCCCCACGGGAGCGCAGGACTGCAGAAATACGACGGGGCATGGACTCCACTAGCTTCTGCAAATATGCTGTAGGCAATGCACACCATACTTCCTGCAGAGCGTTCCACAATTCTGGTGTATTCCGAGGTCTCTGAATCCTGTGTTCGATAGCGCGTTGCATGGCATCCCAAATGTGTTCTATCACGTTCATAACTGGGGACTTGGGTGGGAATGGCAACACCCCAAACTCAGATGAATACTCCTCTAACCGTAATGTGGCGTCACGACACTTGTATGGAGGTGCATTGTGCTGATGGAACAGGTCCAACCCATCTCAGCATGAATGCAGGACATGAACGGGTGTACCTCGTCAGAAAAGATGCGCACATAGCGTTGGCCGGTCACAGACGTTTGCAGACGTACCAGGGGTCCCAGTGAAGTCCAGCTAAACACACCCCATACCTTTACGGATAACCAGCCGGTACAGTTCCCTGTTGACAGGCGGGATCCATGGCTTCATGGGGTTTGCGCCACACACGAATCCTTCAATCTGCCCGATACAGTTGGAAACGCGACTCGTTAGACCAGGCTACTTGTTTCCAGTCATCAAGTGTCCAGTGGTGGTGTTGCTGTGCCCATGCAAGGCGCATAGCTCTGTGTCGTGCACCCATGAAGGGGACTCGAGTTGGGCGTCGGCTCCCACAGCCCATATCGTGCAGGGTACGTTGCACAGTCCGGACGCTGATGTTTGTTGAGGCTCCAGCATTGAATTCCAATGATACCTGCGAGAGTGTTGCATGCCTATCGCGTGAAACGGTTCTTGACAGCCGACGATGGTCACGTTCACCCAATGTCTTTTAACGACCACACTGGTATCGTAGGTTGGAGGTTTTGCCGGAATTCTTGTAGTCACGATACACCCTTGCAATGGTCGTCCGTGAAAATCCGAACTTCGTTTCTACCTCCGAAATACTATGGCCCATCTCACGAGCGCCAACTATGACACCGCGTTGAAAATCGCTTCAATCGTTATTACTCGTCATTCTCATGCCGAAAACAGCTCGACAGCTGGCAAGGATGTCTATCACTTTATATACGCACTGGCGGACGCAACCGAGTACGCACATAGGTGACGTTGCTATGTATTAAAAAAAAACTCTATATAGAAAAACTCGTCTGTACCAGTTTTTCTGGCACTTCAATTTATAGAAGGAAACATGACACAATTCTATGACTCCGAGCGGACGAAATGTGCAAAATGAAAAGCTAAAAATATATGAAAAGTATTCTTCATGACAAAAGCTGTGCCAAGGAAAAAGAACTTTTCAAATAAGTCTCCCTGATTAGATATATACATTTGCACCCTTAGCGTCGAAATTGTGCGTTATTTTAGGAAGGAAATACAAAATGTTTCTGTAGATAGTAGTAGCTTACCGAAAAATAATTTTTCAGTCGGATTTTTAGACTAGCAGATATTGCTGCAAACACAGGAACGGGAACTTACGCTCTCTAGTCGCACAATTGTGAATTTTGAAATTATGAGAAACTACACAAAAAGAATTTTGAAATTATGAGAAACTATTCGCGCCGGAAACGCTCTGTGATAATGATTCTTCAAATCAGACTCTTTAGAAGTAGAAATGTAGACAAAAAAAAAAATACACTTTCACCCCTGGGGAGAAAACTATGCACTATTTTATAAGCAGAAGCTATTCTCAAAACGTTTTCCGCGGTGAGATATAAGAAAGAATTTTTTCAGTAGAGTTTTCTGAAGCTCAGATTTTGCTGCAAATACATCAGAAGCAGAAATTAACACTTACGAGCCCTGGTGGGCAAATTATTTTCTACCAAAGATTAGAAATATATGTAAAAGATTTCCCACCAGGGTGAGATTTTCAATGCAAAAATAATTTTTCAAATCGGACTAATAATTGCAGAGATATGGTGTCCACAGACAGACAAATAGGTAACATAAGCAGGATCTTTTTTACAAAAGACGTGCCAAAAAGAAGGAAAATCTCGTCGGTTACAGAAAAAATGGGTTAGTAGACCTTAGCGTCTCATATGTTACACCTTTATTTTGAACAATTTTTAAAATGTTACTGCAAAATATGACCTATCGGACCAGCAGAGATAATTTTTTTCCTATACCAGATTTTTCCAAACTGCGCATCGCGACGGACGCCTTAGGGTCTCATGGCTCTAACTGAGGTGCGGTGCTGACTTACGTTGAAAAACAAATTTTGATTCCGATTTTTGTGAAAACTACAACCAGCATCAACGGCATTTTTAAATTCCCATGTGAATAAGTTTCGCTCCTTGTTATCAATGCAGAATCATTATCATCTACGTAAAATGTCACTGCAGCATCAGCGGAGTGGTGTCTGTTCCAGAGTCATTAAATCGACGGTTAGAGAAAGTTCACCTTCGTCATATCAGCAATCACATCTACCAGTAAATGCTGTACACTTCCGTTTAGTCACTGTTAGATTTTCTAATTGGAAATACTGATACTGTTCGTGAAGTGCAGTTAAAAATAAATTTCTTATTATGAATTAAAAATACCAAGGTATAGGAATCCGAGAGTACAGGAAGTATGACAAAATACCAAGGTATAGGACTTTTGTTTCAAATACCTAGTGCGATCAAAAATTCTATTTGGACTTTGGTTTCATATACGTATAGTGCGACCAAAAATTCTATTTGGACTTTGGTTTCATATACGTAGTGCGATCAAAAATTCTATTTGGACTTTGGTTTCATATACGTATAGTGCGATCAAAAATTCTATTTGGACTTTGGTTTCATATACGTAGTGCGATCAAAAATTCTATTTGGACTTTGGTTTCATATATACGTAGTGCGATCAAAAATTCTATTTGGACTTTGGTTTCATATACGTAAAGTGCGATCAAAAATTCTATTTGGACTTTGGTTTCATATACGTAGTGCGATCACAAATCCTATTTGGACTTTGGTTTCATATACGTAGTGCGATCAAAAATTCTATTTGGACTTTGGTTTCATATACGTATAGTGCGATCAAAAATTCTATTTGGACTTTGGTTTCATATACGTAGTGCGATCAAAAATTCTATTTGGACTTTGGTTTCATATACGTAGTGCGATCAAAAATTCTATTTGGACTTTGGTTTCATATACGTATAGTGCGATCAAAAATTCTATTTGGACTTTGGTTTCATGTACGTAGTACGATAAAAAAATTCCGAGACTAGGTACGTAACGCGCCAACAGATGGCTGTACGCGGATGCGCGAGCAGCTGTCGAGGGCAGTGACCTTCATGAGCCATTGTGCTGAGTGGCGTCGTTCTGTGAACATCGGGAGCTGTGCTACACGATATTTGGTGACCACGTGCAGAACACAGCTGCGATTTCGGTATGGACTGCAAACTAGAGCAGCGAGCAAACATCAAATTCTGCGTCAAACTCGGCAAATCAGGAACGGAGAAGCATGAAATTTTGCGGCAGGCTTATGGCAAGGAAGCAATGAGTCGTGCAAGGTGTTTTGAGCGGCACTCGCACTTCAAGAGCGGCAGAACGGCACTGGAAGACGACGAGAGGTCAGAGCGACCGTCCATGAGCAAAACTCCCGAAAATGCGGACACAATTAGTTAACTGGTGCATGAGGATGGTCGGAGAACCATTCAAGACATTGCTACCATCGTCAATGTGTGTCATACGGGACAGTGCAAGAAATTCTGACATCGGTTTTGAACATGCACCGCATTGCTGCAAAGTTTGTGCCAAAGATTCTGAACCCCGAACAGAAGGCACTCCGTGTCGAATTCCGTCAAGATCTTCGTCAGCAGGTGGTGAATGAACCAAAGTTCCTGTCGCGGGTCATCACTAAGGACGAGACTTGGGTCTACGGTTACGACCCGGAAACCAAACAACAGTCGTTGCTGTGGAAGAGCTCGAATCCCCACGACCAAAGAAGGCCCAACAGGTCCTGAGCGCCACCAAATGCATGCTCATCGTGTTCTTCGACATTCGTGGGGCTGTGCACCGTGAATTTGTCCCCCAGGGCCAGACCGTCACCGCCCTTTTTCCTGAGATATTCTGCGGCGTCTTAGGGAGGACATTCGCCGCAAACGACCTGAAATGTAGCGCAGGGGCGATTTTCTGCTCCATCATGACAATGCAACAGCTTACAGAGCGTTAGCAACACGACAGTTTTGCAGCCGCAACAGCATGATTACCCTTCCTCTCCCGCCTTACTCGCCGGATTTGGACCCCTGCGTCTTCTTTCTGTTTCCGAAGATGAAGCTCAAGGGTCACCGTTTTGAAACCGTGGACGAGATCCAGCGCGAATCGCAGACGGTGCTTGACACAATTCACGAACAGGATTTCCAGGGAGCGTTCCACCAGTGGTAAAAACGTTGGCAGCGGTGTATCGCTGCCCAAGGAGACTACTTTGAGGGAGATCATAGCCAGACTTAAGTAACGTAAGTATTTTGTTGCATATCGGCCTAGTGTCAGAACTTTTTGATCGAACGAATGTTCTCAGTGTGTTTGTCTCAAAGTGTTGGTGTGCTAAAGGTATGCTACCAAATAAACTAAAGCGCCAAACCCTACTTTTTCAGGATTTTGAAATTACATGCAAAACATTTCTCATCAGGAGAAGCATCCGATGCAGAAAGAATATTTCAAATCGGAGTTTTAGAAGCAGAGATATCGGGATAAACGCAAGTTACCTTTACGCCCCCTAGTGGAAAATCTATGCATTACTTGAAAAAGAAACTGCGCCTAAAATAGTCTTCGTTATAAATGGCATCGAAAGGAAGCAAAAAAAAATTCAATCGAATATTTAGAAGCAAATATATGCAATTAAGTGCATTTTAAATTCGATATCATCTGCATTTACGCCCTCTAGCGGCGAAATTACGCATCTAAATAATTCGGGATGCCAGGATCATCATTCTTACATTTTAAGCTTCCCAATGCAAAAAAACAATTTCAAATCGGACTAATAGTTGCACAGATATGGTCTCCTCGGACGGGCGGACGGACAAACCGATGACATATGCACGATTTTTTTTACAAAATAACGCGTTAATTACCCGCCAACTATTAACACTTCCTAAACTGCGAAGAATTACCGAGATCCCGGAGATTGCAGTCACGGCATACAAACATGTAGCAGCGTTTGTTATGACTTGGAGCAATTTACAGTTTTGGTATCATACTGATCAAAACCTGTTCGAACATAATTTCTGCTGGCAGATAGTAGTGCATGCGAATTTGCCAATTTTTGGCATTATCGACACGCGGCGGTCCGATAAGAAACGGTTTAAACATCGTGTTTGCTTCGTGATGGATTCCTATCATGAACGAAGATTCGAGGTTCAATGTCCGCGACGCCATCGTGTTGTTTCAGCAACATCGTATCGCGATGTCGCGAAGGACGACACATCGTAGTGCCGTCAGCCAAAAAATCGGAGCCTCGATGTAAAACTTAAACCGGTTTTTCGCGATATACCGGTACATCGTCCAGCCCTAATGACCCGCGACGAATTTTTCTGGGAAGCAAACAAGCAGATTATTGCTATTGTAGTTTACGTTCAACAACAAGACGTTACCGTCGGCCCACAGTTGGGATAACCGCGGTTGGCAAAGTGCCAAGTGGAGTCGATGAGTGTTGAAGAGGAGAACGGTATTATGGTGTATCCCTTGAGAACTTGTCTGAAGGAAGGAAATGACGTGATTGTCAACTTCTCCTTTTTAGCCTAAGCTGAAATTTGATTTTTACAGAGTTAGGCACAAAGGGGAAAAAATAATAATAATAAAAATAAACGAAAAAATTTACCGTGACCTACGACCTTAATTCTGTGACCTTTCCTTGACTTCCGTGACCGTTTTCTCATTTCGAGACCTTCCAGTGACTTCCGTTTCTTTCGTGACCTGGTAGACACCCTGTATGTTCGGCAACTGTTCAACCCATTTGTTGCCGCACTTACAGAAGGAGAGCAAACATAAGCTTTCTTTCAGCAGGATGGTGCAACGGCGCATACTGTGCATGAAGTTTTTGGGGAGGACAGAACTGTATCGAAGGGACTATGGCCACCCATATCACCCGATCTCTCCACCTGTGACTTATCTGTGGGGACCATTGAAAGGGGAAGTGTACGCAACTAATCCGCACACCCTTGATGAATTAAAAGTGAACATTACGGATGCCATAGACCAGATTACTGCCGATAAGTTGTGACGCGCTACGAACATGTTACGTCGTATGCAGCTGTGTCTTGATGTCGGAGGACAGCACTTTCAGCAATTGTTGTAAACGCATGTAAATTACTCCTGTTTACTGTCATTTCAACTATTCTTTACCATAGCAACATTTACTGACTGTTGTCGTTCATTATAATCGGGCGTCTTCTATATGGCACACCCTGTAGATTTCTATCTGTATCCAGCTAAGTGATTTTCATAAAGAAGTCTACACCGTGTTCTGCGCTCAGCCACGTGCCTAGGCAAAAGGCGGTGAAATTTTTTTTAGGTTCAAATCTTTCTATATTACTTTGTTTACAGTTGATAGAGATTTTTAACGACTCTTTAGGTTGGTGGTTTTCCTTTAAAACCTTACTTTTGAAATAGCCGTAAAAGTACGCATCTTCTTTGGATATTCGTTTGGTGTTCTTTTTCCTGTTAAAAGTAATGTTTGACGATTTTCCCCTCTATTATTAATCACATTGTTCATTTTACATTTAGAAGTATTAATTCTATGATTTTCAGTGTGTTTTAATTACAGAATACGAATATTTTTCTTCATAAAGAGCAAAAACATAACCTTCCATCCACAGCTTCTTTACGTGCGCCATTCTCTTAGCAGACGATATTTAACTGCATCAGATGTTTCTTTTATGTTCATCTAACACGCTGTTGCCAGTTTCAATTCTTCGAACTCTTCTATAATTTCTTATCAAAAACGTTCTGAAAATGTGTGAACATCCTCTGTACATCCGTTCCTTGCTCTAATTCCTACAACTCTAATTCTCTATTTCATTCCTTTACACCTATACCACTGCTCATCCTCCTCCTGGCTATATAAACCCGCAATAGTCGTTACGATGTTGAATGCTGAACCTTTTGAGCGATCGATACGAGACGAGGCGAGGCATGATGCTCTCGGCAAAATACGTGTTTATTAAGTCTAACAATTCGGCGTCTTTGTTTGAAACACGCTATTGCGGAGTTCTCACTAGCCTTCAAAATGCACCACATAGCCTAGTGATATTCCATTTTCCATGTTTCATCAAGTAAAACGTATAATCAGGAAGCTACTTGTGAAAAGTTAAAAAAACAAAAAACAAAACGGAACCATTAATGTATAACGACGGTTTCATATTCTTTGGCAAGTGAGGTTCATTTAATTAACACGAAAAAAAAATAGCAAGTAATACTTTCAATTTATTTTTGCCAATTACGCAGTAATAAATAAAATCTGAATAAGCGTCAGATAATATTTACTGCCGATTTTAGAATCCCTTAAAGCTTAGTGTGAGTACTGAATATCTATCAGTATTAAACGGAATTTTATGTCACCTTGTTTTTGCTTTTTAATGAATTTTTCTCTGTTCAACGAATTCGTATTAAAAAACAAATACAAGCAGGTTTCCTTTATGAGCTTCTTATCAGCGCTACAAAGAGTGCTTCGGAATGAGAGGCGCTTGATCTCGGGTGATTGTGCGTCTTCATCTTAAACACCTCTTCACTCTACAATGATTGCACGGTCACGTCCACAACCACAGGATCTGACCTATTGGATCGTCAGATCAATGCACCAATCAATGTCTCTGCTACGGAATTGAAAACAAGGGGCATTATTCCCAGGTTGGAATAAAGCCATACATACAACAGATAATGTTTTCTAATGTAATTAACAAAAAACAATTTTTTTGTTTGTTTGTCTGGGGTTTAACAACCACCGTGAGCAATTCGGTGGGCTATAAAGCAGTCGCTCGTCCTTAATTTACGGTCATGGGCCGCGGGTGGCCTAGTGGGCAACGTTCGTGACTGCCACGGAAAGGACCTCAGGTTCGAACCCAGCAGGTACGAACGTTCGATCCACTAAATATCCGCCGTGCGTCGGATGGGCACGTTAAGTCGTCGGACCCCGGGTACTGGCCCACCGGTAATAAGTAAGGGCGTCTTCCTCCCCTTTCTACTTCGCTTCCGTGTCACTTTCCAATCAGGCATTCTAGCCCAAATCTTCCAGCTTCCTATTTCTAAGGATTGTTTAAGACCTAGGGTCAGACACTCCCTTCCTAAAATCCTCTGCATATAATCTGATCTGAATTTACGGTCATTGGTATCAGGGAAGGGACAGTGCCAGTGCGGTAAGACAGATAACATCCATGCCTCACCTGGATTCGAACCTGACCCATCTCAGACGAAGGGTCAGATGCCAGCACTTATAGCACTGCACCACCAGGGCGGCATAAACCTTTCTTAATTCATCGTTCTGGGATAGAAAATCATCTCAATAGCCGAATTTTGCTGGTCTTTCAGGTGATTTAATGAAATAACGGACTTGAACTTATGCACAGCTTTAATAGATATTATTTTCGTAATGTCTATTAAAGCTGTGCATAAGTTTCCATTGTATTAAAGTTAAATAAATGTTTTGAATATTTTTAAATCTTTCCCATGACATTGCAAACGTCGAACTACGGTTGACTGATTCACGCCTAACTGTGACAGTTCTATGATGGACTGATTCACGTTTAACTGTCAGTTCTATGGTCGACTGGGTTGAGTCTTCGTCCACAATAGCTTCCAAAGCTGCGCTATGAATCTCCTTCGACCGTCCGCCACGCTGCTTGTCCTCCACACTGTAATGACCACTTCTGAACTTCACAAAATCCTCACGACACGCGCTTGCATCAACAGCTTTCTTGCCGTATGCCGAACAAGGCCACTATCGTGCTCCTGCATCGGATTTCTCGAGTTTAAAAACAAACAGTGACAAACACGTACTTTGTTGGTCGCCATGTCCTAGCTCAATTAATCGCAAGTTGGGTCTGTTGATAGAGTATTGCCACTTTACCCCGACAGAACGGAATTCTTCCGAAAATTCAACCGTTCCGCTTTTACAGCACGCTACATGGAGCGCCGGAAGCTTATGTGTAGACATAATATATTCCCCGAACCCATGCAGTCCGACCGAACTGGTCACCCGTTTATGCCAGTCATCTAACGTAGTTCGGACGTCACATTAAGCCGTTGGTACCAGGGAAGGGATTCTTCCTTATAAACACGTGTATCCCCTTTTCCTTGGGGTTTCGGCACGGGCCTTTATTCTACTGTGTAGCATCAGCAGTGCCTGTTCGGAGTTAAACAACCAAACATTCCACAATTTTATCACTTTTTCATTTCATTTTAAGGCTCTGCGGTTCATCACTCGACTATGCTTTACGGTGACCATAAACAAGATGCCATAATTCAATCCAGAAACCCAATTTTTTTGCAATTGAATGCTTCGGGTTTTCCAGGAGTACAGCTAGCGGAAATCATTACAACCTAATAACGAAAGTTTCCAAATACACAGAAAATTTTTTAACAGTAAACTTGGCTAATATGTCCTGAAAATTTGATTTACAATACATGGTAAGTATTGCTGCATACTTTCTTTCTGGTAGAAGGAAGTATCTTCAAAGTAGCAAGACGCTTGTGTGCAACTAATTTTAATTTTTAACAGAAAATTGAAACAAATTCTGACAGCATCAGTTCATGGGCATGGTATCTTCGCATCTATAAATTGGACTAAGTCTGAAAAAAAAACCTTTCGCGTTCGGTTACTCCCCAGCTAGGTGCGAAAATTTTCGACTTACAGCGGTGCAAAAATTTTTCCTCCGAATGGCAGGCAATTATATCGCTACGTGACGAAATAAATTTATATGCGCATCTCCGAAAGTACAAATTTCATTTTCTAAAATTCTTATTTTAATAAATCACTTCTACATTCTATAACTGTAACTACCAGCAAAATATTTTATGTATTTCTGATGCAAACGCATTTGAGTTTTATGGAGCTGATTTTGCTGATCTCTAAGTTCCATTTAGAAGACAAAGCGGCGTTTTAGTATTTCTAATACATCTGTTTCCTTTTTGCGAAATTCTTTTTGCAACCGATTTCGGTAGCCACTACAATTCGGGGCGATACGTTTATACATGTATTACGAGGCTTCTAGATGACTCTCAGTGGCACCATCTCAGACGACTCATACTAATCGCCATAGTTTTCCGCTTCAATTTCAGCCAAAACTTCAAATATTTCTTACCTGTCAGTTTCTGAATGGAGAATTCAATACTGTAAAAAAAACCTGTTATGTTAAATTTTAAAATTCATGAAAAATTTTAAACAGAAATTTGTCTACCCTTATTTCATGTGCGTCAGATTACAAGTCAAAACCTTACACGGAGTTTTTATTTTGTATTTATTTACTTAATTTATTTACTAGCAGTTATGCCCGTTCTCCGAACGGTGAATCCAGAAATTTTTCAACAAAAAATTAAAGAAAGGAAAAGTAATTAAGGGAAAGAAAAGTAATTTAAGATTCGTAACTGTTTCACGATTTAGAACAGGGTCGTGACGTCAATGCATACGGTTTGACGTAAAACGGATCAGACTTTGGCTCTCCTTAATTTTAAATCAAAATTTTATGGAATTTTACAGCATTTCAAAGTTTCGGACATAATTATCTTTAAACCTATCAGCATTTTCAACAGCAAAGCTAAACCTCCCTTTTGAACTGTTTGGTTTTTAGACTTTTCTACGTGTCCGGACCTTAAAGATTATCAGCATGCCAATTTTCAGAGCTAAAGGTTATTGAGAAGTGGTCGAACGATTCGCGAAACATTCCAGCAGATAATGTTCCAAAGGCCCCCATTTTAATTTTTTGGTTTCGGACTCTTCTAGGCATTCGGAGCTTAAGAACTATCAACGTAACAATTTTCAAATCTCCAGGTCATCTAGAAGTGGTCGAACAATTAGCGAAAATTTCAAGCAGAGAAATATTCCGTAGCCACCATTTTTATTTGCGCTTTCCAAACGTAGGTTGAAGAAACGTATTATGCTCCAGCTTTGTCCGTCATTCTGTCAGCACGATAACCCGCATTAAAATGGTTCGATTTCGATGAAACTTTAGTATACGATAGGGGACAACCTAGGGACGAACCCTATTGAAAATGGATGAAATGGGGTCAAAGCTCAGGACATAAGAGCGAGATCAATTCCATCGCCCTTATGCGTTATAACTTATGTAAAAATGCTTCGATTGCGACAAAACTTTATCATGTTGTTCCGGAGGTACACTCAACCAGTTCTGTTGAATATAATCGAAATGGGGTCAAAGATCAGAGCACAGGAGCGAGATTTATTCCACAGCTATTATCCTCATAACTTGACAAAAATGCTTCTATTGCGACAAAATTTTAATATGTCGTTTCGGAGATATACTGAACGAATCAATAGTCACGGTAGGGAGGAGGGTTTGTCTGTGCGCCATTTTTGGTATATTGGAAAGCGTATCATAATCAATGCATTGCATGATTTTACTAACCTGTTTCTATTTTTTTTTTTTTTTTTGATTGGAGGTTTAACGACCACCGTGAGCAACTCAATGGGCTATAAGCAGTCGCCCGTCCCTAATTTAGGGTCACTGGTTTCAGGGAAGGGAGAGAGCCAGTACCGTAAGACAAACACAACATCCATGCCTGAACGGGATTCGAACCCGGACCCCTTATGGACGAATGATCAGAGGCCAGCGCCTTAGACCACTGCGCCACCGGGGCGGCCTATTTTATTTTACTTCATGCCTGCGGAAAACGCCGAGCTTTAAAAACGTCCCTATGTCATTAAGTATTGCGTCATTACCAGTTTGATTGTAGCCTGTCCTTTCACCCAATGACAAGAGAGCGCTAAAAATAGCTGCGTCACCATAGTAGCAGGTCACGGGACCAGAACTTTCCTATGTAGTTATCGCTGAAAGCAAAGGAAGACGTTCGTTCCTTTGAGTCTTAAAAAATGCTTAAAAATCAGAAAATGATATTTTCTTTAAAAAAAAATATTTTTTTAAAAGGGATGATAGTTTTGAGTTCCTGCTGTAAATATTGCATGCGTTTTGATTTATAGATTGCCATATACCCGTTTTTTTTAATGGATCCCATCGCTAAATAGAGAATTTTGTGAAATTTAAAAATGTGATTTCTCGTAAATTAAATCGAAATAAAAAAAAAAAAAGGGCAACGAGGTGCAAAAACTCCGTCATGACCTTACATACATACAAAGTTTCGTGGTTCTGTTGCTGTTAGTGTGTCCGGAATGCGAAGTGATGGCACTTTTTGCTTACCTTAGTTTTGAAATACAATAGCTCTTGAAATGCCGTCAGAATCGAAAAACAGTTTATTTCAGCGTGGTCTCCAAACAATTTTTTACAAAAGGTGTAACCCCGCACGGGGATAACTGGTTTTCCAGTTATTTGGGGAGCGGCGCCCCCACGGCCCGAGCTAACCTTGTGACGGTTTCTCTTGCCTCTGCGGCTTTGACGATTACATCACCGAAGGGACGGCTGTTCATCCAGCTGATGGGGGATGGCGTCCCCACGGCCCGAGCCGATTTTCTCTTATTGTTTTGCTTTTTTCGTCTTATGTTCATCTTTTGACATGTACCCGCCTCAGTTGTAGGCTGCTGAGGTTGTGATGAGGCGCCAGCTCCGGGTTTTGTTCCTCGTTCTTTTCCCTGTCTTTTCTCTTTTATGTTACATTTTCTGTTTTTCCGGTGCTGGTTAGCTTAGACCTACCTGCATGTTTGCCGTGTGCGGTGACCCGTACAGGTGGAAATGAGGATGCTGGAGGCTGAGGTCTTTGGGGGCCGGGTTGTAGTGTCTCCAGCTGCCAACACTCCTCTTTGCCCTCTGCTTCATCCTAAACGGGAGGCCGGGAGCTAACCCACTCCTGGTCAGGAAGTCTGTGGCCGAGTTGCGTCCGGTCTTCTAGCGGCTTGTCGTTCTGTTCGGCTGGGTGAGTTGGGGAGTAGGGTGGGCATGCCAAAGGGGTGTTCTCCGGGCACGGGAAAGTCTGGGTGCACGCTGAGCGTGTGTCTGCCCTACCAACTTGCTATATCCGCTGACTATCCCTAGAGCCGTGTCCTGCGTCCTCTTGGGCTTGCGGACCTCCGGTTCTCCCTCGTTGGGCTCGGTTGTGGGTGGGGAGGTTGGCGGACGAATCTTTTTTCTCCCTCATGGCAACACAAAGTGTTTCCCACGCTGTAAATTTGAAGCGCCGTGTGGAGGACGGGTCGCCCTCCTCCACTAAGAAACTACTAACTACGAATTGCAATGCTCTGTTTCTTCTGATTCATTCAGTTGATCCGGCTCAGTCTCTCAGTTCGAAGAGTCCTTTCTGGATTAATAAGGCTCTTCAGGCCGTTGCGGGCTCTCCGAAGAGTGTTAAGAAGCTCCCGTCAGGGGATCTTCTTGTGGAGACATCTCATCCACGTCACAGTGCCACCCTGCTGGAGACGACCGTTCTGCTGGACATTCCTGTGCAGATCTCACCCCATGGCTACCTCAATTCCTCTCGCGGTGTGGTCAACTCCCGCGACCTGCTCGAATGCAGTGATGAGGAATTGTTGGTTGAACTCGGGGACCAACATGTCACTGGGGTTCGGCGTATCCTTTTCAGGCGGGATGGGAAGTCTATTCCCTCCCGGAACATCGTCTGACCTTTGACTCACCTACCCTGCCAACTTCCATCAAGGCGGGGTACTTGCGTCTCGATGTTCGGCCCTACATCCCGAACCCCCTGAGATGTTTCAAGTGCCAGCATTACGGTCACTCCCAGCAGTCTTGCCGTAATGTAGCAAAGTGTGGGCGCTGTGGTTCAGCTGAACACTCTTTGGCGGACTGCTCCGCTGAGGTGGATCACTGTGTGAATTGTGAGGGTTCCCACTCTGCGTCTTCTAAGCAGTGTCCCAAGTGGATCGAGGAGCAGGCTATCCAGCGCCTGAAGACCACTGCACATCTTTCCTACCCTGAGGCCAGGCGGCGGATAGCTCCTCTTCCATCCGGCCGACGCTCCTATGCCTCGGTTGTGGTGCAGAAGGCTACTGTTGCGGTTCAGACTGAGGCGGCCATCCCGGCGCGTTGTCCTTATGATTTTGAGGACATCGTCGCTGCTGGAATGGCAGCGCTGCAGTCTCGCCGCATTGCATCCAAGGCGACATCTACATCGTCGCCTAAACCTGCTACGCCGAAACCATCTACCAGCACAGGGACCCAGGGCACTGCAAAGAAGAAGCCAGAAAAGGTGAGACCCGGCTCATCATCCCCGAAACAGAGCAAGCAAAAACAGCCTCTCAACACAGGGGGTAAACACAGCCCTGTGTTACCTCCAGACACTGCCGATGGGTTGGAGGTGATGGACGACAGTGAGACGTTCTAGTCGTCTGTCTTTTTCCTTCTTTCGTTACATTTTTCATTCTGGCCACGCTCATTCAGTGGAATTGCCGAGGTCTGCGATCACGCATTGATGATTTGAAAGGTTTACTGTCTTCGCACACACCTGTGTGCGTGTGTCTCCAAGAGACAAAGCTTCGCACGACGGACACTCCTTCGTTGCGGAGATATTCTCTTTTCCGCCATGTTCACCTGGATGGCGTTATTGCCTGCGGTGGGGTGGCCGTCGTGGTTCCTCATGGTATTCCTGTCGCTGCAGTTGCCCTTCGGACGACTTTGCAGGCAGTGGCAGTGCGACTTTCTGTGCACACACTGTTCACGGTGTGTTCCTCTACATACCGCCAGATGAAGCTGTAAGCCTTTCGGATCTGGAAGATTTAGTTGACCAACTGCCGCCTCCTTTCTTCATCTTAGGAGATTTTAATGCTCACAATCCGTTGTGGGGTTCTACAACTCGAGACTCCAGGGGCCGTGTTGTTGAGTCCCTTCTCTCCAACACGTCCCTCTGTCTCCACAACACCGGAGTTACTACTTACTTTCATGAACCCACCCGCTCGTACTCAGCCATTGATCTGTCTCTGAGTTCACCATCTTTATATCCTGACTGGTCCTGGAGCGTGTCTGGTGATCCCCTTGGCAGCGATCACTTTCCCATCTTTCTCCGTCTCGCGGGTGGCGGGTACCGTTACCCTACTCGCCCTGCTAGATGGAATATTGATCGTGCCAAGTGGGACACATTCACGGCTTCAGCGATTATTACTCCAGCTGTGGTGACCTCGGGAACGGTCGATGACGCTGTTGCGGCGGTAACGGATTGTATTGTGCAAGCGGCAGAACTTACCATCCCCAGGACGTCGACTAAACTTCCACGTTGCCCGAGACCTTGGTGGAATTCCACTTGTATGGCAGCTCGTCGGGCCCAACATCGGGCTTGGGGTAGGTTTCGTCGGTACCCCACCGACGCGAACCTACTTGCTTTCAAGAAAGCCAAGTCCTACGCGCGATTGGTTCGTAGGCGTAGTCAACGGGAGTCCTGGTTACAATATGTATCCGGGATTAACACCAATACCAGCCCTAAGATCGTTTGGGACAGGATCCGTAAGATTCGGGGACAGTACCCATCTGGGGAAATCTCCATTCTTGAGAGTGGTGGAGGGACGGTTGCTGACGCTCAGGGTATTGCTGACTGTCTGGGCGCCGCTTTTTCTTCGGTGTCCAGCAGCAGCAATTACCCTGCTTCGTTCCGGCAGTTACAGCCGCGGCTTGAACGGTCCAAGATTTCTTTTGGATCGTTTTCTGCCACAGATTACAACAGCCCGCTGACTGCCGTGGAGCTGAAGACCGCTCTGAATCGGTCCGGCCGGACATCTGTCGGACCGGATAACATCCATTACGAAATGCTGAAGCACCTTTCTCCGTCCTCTCTTGAATGTCTGCTAATCCTGTTTAACAGGATTTGGCAAGAGCATGTCTTTCCCGAATCTTGGCACACCGCCATTGTCGTTCCTGTTCCCAAACCTGGTAAAGCTCCCACTAACCCGTTGAACTACCGACCAATTGCTATGACGAGCTGCCTTTGCAAAGTACTCGAGCGTATCATTAATTTTCGTCTCATTTTTTATCTGGAGTTTCATCACATTTTTTCACCTCATCAGAGTGGATTTCGCACATCTCGATCCACCACCGATAATCATCTTCGCCTTGAGACATCTGTCAGGGAGGCGTTTGTCCGACGTCAGCACATGGTCTCCGTCTTCTTCGACATGGAGAAAGCCTATGACCGTACCTGGAGATACGGCATTCTCCGTGATCTGCACGAGTGCGGATTGCGGGGAAACTTACCATCTTTCATCGCCGGATTTCTCCAGGACCGGAGTTTCCGTGTGCGCGTCGGGTCGGCCCTCTCTGCGGTGTACCCGCAAGAACAGGGTGTACCTCAAGGCTCCATTTTATCAGTCACTCTGTTCATCCTTCGTGTCAACCATATTTTCCAACTGCTTCCTCCGACGGTTCGTGGAACCATGTACGTGGATGATCTGCAGATCTCTTGCGCGTCAGTTAACATGCGCACCATCGAGAGACAGCTCCAGTCTGCCATTACCAAGATCTCTCACTGGGCTTCCCAAAATGGCTTTGGCTTCTCGACGCAGAAGACCGTTTGCGTGCATTTTTGCCGCAAACGGGGTCTTCACCCAGACCCCAGCCTCCGTCTGGGGTGTTCTACCATCCCTGTGGTGTCAGCAGCCAGGTTCCTTGGGCTAACTTTTGACCGAGCGCTCACCTTCCGGCCTCACATTCAGTCTTTGAAGGTGAAGTGCACGAAGTCATTGAGTATCCTGAAGGTCCTCTCCCGAACATCTTGGGGGGCCGACAGGTGCTCAATGCTTCGCATTTACCATTCTCTGATTCGGTCAAAGTTAGACTTCGGATGCATTACGTACGGTTCAGCGCGTCCATCGGTTTTAAAGCCTTTGGACCCCGTCCATCACCAGGCATTGCGGCTATGTACTGGTGCTTTCCGTACCTCTCCCGTGCATAGCCTGTATGCGGAGGCTCATGAGCCGCCGTTGTGCATCCGTCGTAAGCAGCTGTCTCTTCAGTTTTACACAAAACTGAAATCTCTTCCCTGATCATCCCCTGCATGGTTCCATCTTCCAACCGGACTGTGTCCGCTTGTTTTCCAACCGCCCCTCCTGTGTTCCGACGTTCGGGATTCGGATGTCTGCCATGGTGCGCGATGCTGGTCTAAACTTGTCAAGGATTGGTTTGACCACCTTTTTCAACCGTCCTCCTTGGCAGTCCGTTCTAGCAACGGCTGACCTTTCTCTTTGTGTGTGGCCAAAGTCTTCCACTCCTGCTCTGGTGTACCAGCAGCTCTTTGCTGAATTACAGTCTGTCTACCCGGATTTTGTGCCTGTGTTCACCGATGGCTCGAAGTCCGGGGATGTCGTTGGATCCGCTTTTGTGTGTGGCGAATCCTCACATGCTGAGCGGCTTCCGCCTGAATCCACCGTCTTTTCGGCAGAGATGCGTGCGGTACACCTCGCTTTGTGCCACATACAGTCTCGATCACTTCGTCGCGCTATGGTTTGCTCTGATTCCCAGTCCGTCATCCATGTTTTATCTTCTCCAGAGGACACGGACTCACCTGTCATCCGTGCTGTCCGTCGTCTTCTTGGAACTTTGGAGGGTGATGGCTTCCTGGTCCGATTCTGTTGGGTTCCTGGCCATGTTGGGATCCGGGGTAACGAGCTGGCAGATCTCTCTGCTAGGTCTGTTTCCTCCATGTCGCCAGCTCGGCTGCCACTGTCTTTCCGAGATTATCGGCCATTGATCCGGACTTTTGTTCTGGGTGAGTGGCAGTCCCTGTGGTCTCAGCAGGGCAGCAATAAACTCTATGCCATCAAACCACGGATCGAACTATGGAAGTCTAGTTTTGCGGAAGAACCGTCGTGAGGAAGTTGTTCTTGCACGTCTCCGCATTGGGCACTGTCGTTTTACTCACCGCTTTTTGCTGTGTGGCGAGAGTGTCCCGGTGTGTGAGGCGTGCGACTGTCGTCTCACCGTCCTTCATGTTTTGTGTACTTGTGTTCGTTTTTGTGCTCATCGTTTTCGTCATTTTCACTCTCATCTGTTGGACGAAGGAGCAGCTACGCTGCAAACTCTTATCGGTGAAGCCTGCGATACGAGAGCAGTGTTTTCATTTTTACGGGAAATTGACTTTTATAAACTCGTCTAGATTTTAACTTCTTCATTCTCATGTTTCATTTTTACTACCTCAGCCTGTTTTTAACCTTGTGTACGTTTTTATTGCTTTAGTTTTGTTTTGATGTCTTTTGTTTGGCGCTCTTTGGCCAACCATGGCCCTTGCGCCATTAAACTCAATCAACCAACCAACCAACCAACCAAAAGGTGTAAATTTCATATTTTTGGGTTCAATACGTTTTGCGTTGCGAGCTAGAAAAGCGCGAGTGTCGCGAAATTTTTAAAACAGGTACGGCAGCAGTTACTTTTTTTAGAATATAGAGATTGGGGGGGAAAGGGGGTTCAGCGACCACCACGAGCAATTGGAAGGACTACAAGCAATCTTCCGTCCCTAATTCAGGGTCGCTGCTTCCCTGGGAGAGGGAGAAAGCCATCGTCGTGGGACAAGTACGCCTCTCACTCACTCATCCAGGCCTGATCTGGAGACAGCTCCTCAGACAACTCGGCCACCGAAGAAGCACTGCAACAGTGGCATTCGCCAGTAGTTATCTTAATGTCTGAGGCTAGATGATACGTAATTCCGAATTTTTGATGTTGCAGGAATGAGTGAAGGAATTTGCTAAAATCTCAGGGAGATGATTCCTCGACTAGATACAGTGTGAATGTCCGTATTACCTACAGCGTACGTCACCATTTTGACGTAGGACTACGTCTAACTTCGCGGATAGCATGGGGCGACTTACGGTCGACCGCCTGTGGCAAAGATAGGTCCCAATTGAAATCATTATTGCGTTAAAAATACGTACCGCACACTAATCGTGTTAACATACTCCTAAACAGCATTGACCCCAATTCGCGTACTGCGCAATACATCTTGCGCGCAGGAGAGAGGAGGCAATATTTCTGGGTGTGCCGCCGCGTTTGACTCAGTCTATCTCGGCAATCGTGGGCGCAACATGACTGTGCGTGCTATCGTTTTAGTGCTCTCGACGAGATCTATTCAAATATACGAAAAACATTTCGCAGTGGTTTGAACTGAACATCTAAAAAACGTTTTCTTGTGAACCGGTGAACGCTTTTGACAATATCACGGAATTCGCAGAATGAACGCAAGCAAAAGCGGAGAAAATAAAAACGAGAGGCAAGTGATGAGGAATGTAAGAAGCCCAAGAAGACAGAGCACCACGTTGGGTAATTCGTGTATCGATCTGCTTTGTGTTCGCAATGTATCCAGCATTATTTGTAAAATTATCGAAGACTTCAACACCGTTTATAAACTAAAACACTTCCTTTTAATGGCGTAAAAATAATACACATTTAAGCCGAGCTTTCAGGCTTCCTCTGGTCTAAGCTTTCAAAGCCTTCAAGATCTCTGAGAAGGCTTTAAAAGCATAGCCCAGACGAAGCCTCCCGGTGGAGCGCGAAAGCTGGGCTTAAATTGCGTATTAGTTTTACGCCATCAAAAGAAAGTGTTTTAAGTTCATTATTTGTAAAAACTGTGTAAATTACTTTTGATATTATATACCTGCGTTGGCTATAACAAATTAAATAAACGCTTTGAAACCAGACTCGACTAGCTCATTTCAACTCTTCGATCTGCAAGTCCTAGACCTACGTTCCAAACAAATGGCTCAATTAGAACTGAGCTTAGCTGTATTTTTTTTATTTTTTATTTTAGTTCAGCGTTTAAAGACCTCCCGTGAATATCTAAAAGCAATAAGGAATTACCCAATCGCCCGTCCTTTATTTAAGACCACTGGTTCCAGGGAAGGTGAAAAACCAGCGCGGCAGGACGAACACGTCAACCAATACTCATCTGGGTCTCGAACCTAAGCGCGATTCAGGCGATTAGCTAGAAGACGGAATTTCTCACCTGGACGCCCACTAAATTTTGCGAACACTGCGAAGTAATGACAGAACTTTACTGCGTAATCCTGATCGTACTTGTGAAAGATACATGACATTGCAGATAGTCAAAACACATCCAATGAAAAGAATGCTGGAGATTTTTTTGATTTTTTTGGAGGTTTAACGACCACCGTGAGCAACTCAATGGGCTATAAGCAGTCGTCCGTCCCTAATTTAGGGTCACTGGTTCCAGGGAAGGGAGAGAGCCAGTGCCGTAAGACAAACACAACATCCATGCCTCACCGGGATTCGAACCCGGACCCCTTTCGGACGAATGATCGGAGGCTATCACTTAGACCACTACGCCACCGAATGGCGGCCTTGTAATGTTGGGTAATGTTATGTGGTTGAGCAGAGGAAATGTTCTAATTTTGTTGATCATTTAGTTGAAATTAAGATGTTTTATCATGAAATTAAAAACACCATTGTTCTTAGAGACATAAAAACGCATCAGTCAGCAGCTGGCGTATTTTACTACAAGCGCTGATTGAATAGTAAGGTCTGGAATCGCATAAAATAAGTTTCCGACAAAATAAAACAATGAAAGTGATATCAAAATGAAAGAAATTTATTTCTCTTAAACATTGCAACCTTATTTTTCAACATAGTCACAAATTTACTGCTACACATTTTTCCAAACGCGCTGTCCAATTTTTCATTCCGTCCATGACGAGAGTTTGTGGTTTGCTTTTGGTCCATTTGCGCACAGCAACTTCAACTTCGGCATCGGATGAAAAATGTTAACCTTCAACATCTCCCTCGATTTTGGGAAAACCCAAAAGTCGGACGGTGCCAAATCTGGGCATAGGGCGGGTGTGGAACAAGTGTGAATTTCGGTCTTGTCACTGTTTCCATCGTTCCATCATTTGTGCAAAAGAAAAGTCCTGCTTTCAGGCCTGATTCTGCGGATGCATTGCTTGAGTGCTCGTAAGGTTTCACAATATACCTTTCGGAATTAAAAATCGTTCCCTTTGGCAGAAATTCCGTGTAAATCACGCCCCTTGCCTCCCAAAAAATGATAAGCATGACCTCCTGCGCTGAAGGAACTCTTCTTAATTTCTTTACGCTCGGAGAACCTGGGTGATGATATTCCTTTTATTTTCCGGGCCATAATGATAAACCCAGGATTCGTCTTCAGTGGCAATTTCGATTGGCGCACAAACGTCTAGTGTCAAATACTCACTTACTTATCGCTGTTTTGTACGAAACGCGGAGGTAGCACTCATGACTAACGAACACTATTACTGAAAGATGTCAAACAGTGAACTGAAACTATACTCCAAGTAACCCTAAAAGTGTACTGTTGTTAAAGGCCGAAGAGCCTTATCACGACTCGTGGTGGAACACAAGAACGGTATACATCCGCGTTAATGTGTTCTCCTACTGTTTCGCTTCTAAACCCCCTTCCCCCACCCCACTTACACATCTCGCAAGCAGAGGGGATTGTGAGTGGGAGTATGGTGGAGGCCAAATTGCTTACCCTTCTGCCTATTTAAGCAACGCACATTTCGAGTTTCCTCGATTGTCAATTTATTGTCTCTGTGTTGTTAATTTTGGAAGAGGTTTCCCACCCTTCTCCCTGTGCGAGTTGTATCCCAAATAGGTAGAAACAGCCGAAAATCCGAAACTCTTGACCGAGCAACTTCTCATATAAAATTTATTTCCAAAAGCGCACTTACTTCTGTAACTTTTTTCAGATGGCAGTTTTGTCTGATAAACTGCAGAGCAAACAGAAATGGATTCTGAGCAATAATTCTACTAGTTTTCGCTCTCTAGGGACTAGTTTTCGTAGCCGAGCTCGCTGTTTCGCATTGTGGGCTACTTACGTTGATTTTTTTTTTTTTTTTTTGATTGGGGGTTTAACGACCGCCGTGAGCAGCTCAGTGGGCTATAAGTAGTCGCCTTTTCCTAATTTAGGGCCACTGGCTCCAGGAAAAGGAGAGAGCCAGTCCCGTAAGAAAAACACAACATCCATGCCTCACCGGGATTTGAACCCAGACCCATCTCGGACGAATTATCAGAAGCCATTGCTTAGACCACTGCGCCACCGGGGCTGCCACTCTTAGGTTGACTCGGAGTATTTTTTTTTTTTTTATTGGAGGTTTAACGACCACCATGAGCAACTCAATGGGCTATAAGCAGTCGCCCGTCCCTAATTTAGGGTCACTGGTTCCAGGGAAGGGAGTGAGCCAGTGCCGTAAGCCAAACACAACATCCATGCCTCACCGGGATCCGAACCCGGACCCCGTTCGGACGAATGAACAGAGGCCATCGCTTAGACCACTGCGCCACCGGGGCGGCAAACGATTTTCTTCCTCAACTACTAGCGTCGCCACGCGGTAGGATACCTTACTTCCCAATCGACCCTCGTATTTTCAAGAAGCGATCATATTTTTTTCTATTTTCGAGAAATGGGTATTTTCTTGTAGGCGATATTTCTGTGGGCATTTCTTTCTCATACCCTAATTGACACAGAGATTGCAACACTGAGAAAGAGCACTTAATAAAAATCTAAAGCGTCTTTATTAACACCCAGTTGCTGATAATGTACAACACCACTCAAAGAAGCAACTTCGTGTAACACAATTTTACAACTCATCGCAAGGTACAATAACAGACCAACAATAGCTGAGAGTTATTACATATCAATGACTCGCAAATAACATTCCATTGATAGCTTAGTTTGTCACCTCTCTACACCGAACTTATCATTTTGTTTACTACCTGCCACTCTCACCAAAGCGTCAGAGAAACTTCGAGGTTCCGATGTTACATTCAGAATAAAACACGCACGTAAGAAGCAACGAATCTCATACATAAAAGACAGGAACTAAAAAGGATTCCTAAATTAGAGATAAACGTCACAACTTCCATTTTCGCGGACATACGTATACAAAATCACCTTTTCGACAGTAACTCTGATAAAAATCGGAATAAATGAAGAAATCTTGTTGTTGCACTGTTGAACACTGACCATCAACTGATGATATTGTATCATAAAATAGTTTCACACCATGTAATTAATGTCTTCTTTCGGGAAGAACGACTTTTTTATGAGATCTTACTAAATATTTTTAGGCCACCCCGGCGGCGCATTGGTTTAGGCCTGGCTTCCATTTGTCCGAGATGGGTTCGGGTTCGAATCGCGGTGAGGCATGGATGTTGAATTTATCTGACGACAAAATATGTATTTTATTCCGTTTATAGGCTTAAAATTTACAAAACATTCACAAGCTTTCACTGCCAACGGGCAGCTTATTCAGGCTCCTAAATATAAACAGTTAACAGAAACAGATAAAAATTCAATAAGAACAATCTGTTTCTGTAACTATTTATATTCAGCAGCCTGAAGAAGTTGCCCGTTGTCAGTGAAAGCTTGCGAATGTTTTGAAAATTTTATGTCTATAAACGGAATAAAATACACATTTTGTTATTACACGTGGCGTATAACCCGCAATCCCATTTGTTTGACGACATTGGCCTTCTCCCTTCCCTGGAACCAGGGGCCCTAAATGAGGCATGGGGCACTATTTATAGCACATCGAGTTACTCACTGTGGTCATTAAATTCCCAAACAAAATATATATAATTTTTTTTTTAGATATACTTTCTTCCGTGGATGAATTTTTCAACTTACGTTCGTACACGAAAAATAAAAAAGAATTGGGAACACGCATTGTTACTGAATTTTCTCTTATTTCACTGCTCCGTGAAATCCAGAAGTCTGGGAGCCACTAGTACAATAAAAAGAAAATTAAAATTAACGCAGATATTGAACTGTACATGGGGCCTCAATGTCTTCTGCCCCGGCATTTTAAGATACGTTTCAAACCCAAAAATATTCACCAGCTAATTGGTATTTTCAGGTCTCTCATCACAAAAGATGAAGGATGAATATCCGCAGGAAAAAAAGAAAGAATTGTGCGACGTATTTCAGTCTGCACCACGCTTTGGTCCGTTCCGCGCACAACATGAGACCAGTCGGCTAATGAATAAGTGAAGATGCCCACCTACTTCTATTACTTCCCCCACTCTTCAACCACAAAGCTATAGCCTCAGGTAGAGAAATATTATCCGTTTTGTAACCTCAGCCCTGCCAGTTTACCTTTCGTGAACTTTGCATAGCAGAAAAGTATAAAAAAAAAATCTCCTTTAGAACAGTAGGTTCTATTCACTCATAATTCCCTCTACTTAACGTCTAGCAAAAGATTGGCTGACGGCACTAAATGCCAAACAGTACTGTTTGTCGGACTCGGCTATTCTCCGGCAGACAGCCTTGTTTGGCAGCTAAATTGCAGGGCAGCAGAAGAGCTTGTTAAGGCGAGAATGTCAAAGAATCCTTTCTTCTTGAATAACAGCTATTCACGCTTGTATACTCTTACCAAAGCGGGTGTAGACGGTTGAGATATGGGCGATGATTTAGTTGGCAGCCTTTATCCTTCCGTTTTCATTCCACAATCGCTGGGCAAACAAGGCCTGGTCCCAGTTGTGTGGAAATATAGGTGATTGTTGTCATTCCCGAAAACGTGCTTAGAAAGGTTTTGTTTTTGCTCTCTTCAGAAAGAATATGTTTGTGCTGACGTCGCCGACAGGTCCAGTTTACTTTTAAGGATGGAGTGGCAACACGAGAAGAATCCGGGGTTAATTCTCAACCGTCGAAAGATGGAAGGAGTTGCACAATTTTAGTTTTTGAGGTCACAGACCAGCGACAAACAAGACAAGAAAATAAGACAAATTTTTATTGGGATATCAAGAACGTTTAGTCATCCTTACCAACTCGATCAGTATGTTCCAGGATTGAAATATCAATGGAAAACGATTGATTTGTGAGATAGAAGTCTGGGGGAAAATACCGATACTCAATCTCCATTTTCGAACGGACATGATTTTTCTTCAATTTAGCATCAAAATGCTAAATCTTCTTGCCTAGGCGAGGACCGTGCCCGGGATGTTTCGTTTGATTGAAAAAGAACCCGGACCCAAGCTTTACGTGTCGCTTCAAGCGAGTGTAGACCTGTATAATTGGTACGCCTCACACAAACCTATCGTTATACAATCAAACGTACGTTATTGATGAAAGAAACTGGCCTTGATTCATGTATTATAGCACATAGGATTTTATTATGACCACAAAAAATATGTGACGTGGGGCAGTTTCGGGTGAATGAATTTGAAACAAAAAAATTGAAACTTTTAATGGAACGTTTTTCATATTCTGAATTGCAAATCACGTTCACTCTTTCCTCGATAAAAATCCGCATCATCACATAACTTCTACTTCTGATGTTAATGAATCGATATAATATGGCGTTAGTGCATCAGTTATTAATAAAAATTTTTTTATTGGAAGTTTAAGGACCACCATGAGCAACTCAGTGGGCTATAAGCAGTCTCCCGTCCTTAATTTAGGGCGACTGGCTCCAGGGAAGGGTGAGAACCAGCGCGGTAAGACAAACACAACATCCATGCCTCACCGGGATTCAAACCCTGACCCTTCTCGGACGAATGATCAGAAGCCATACTTTTGACCACTGCGCCACCGGGGCGACAAGTAAATTTACATAGCTGAATAGCTAATGAAAAAACAAAAACTTTAAAATTTCAGCGGGGTTATTAGACCCCCACTCCGTCATACATGCCACGAATCTTCTGTTTAAAGGCCGCCCCGATCGCCGAATGGTTCGAGGCGCTGGATTCTGACCCTTAGTCCGAGATGGTCCTGGACTATAGTCTTGGATAAGGCATGGGCGGTGCCCCTGCCCAGTTGCACTGCCTCTGTCCTCTTCCTGGAAGTAGCAGCTGCAAATTAGGGACGCCTCCCCGATGGCGCAGTGGTCTAAGCGATGGCCTCTGATCCGAAAGGGGTCCGGGTTCGAATTTCGTGAGACATGGATGTTGTGTTTGTCTTACGGCACTGGCTCTCTCCCTTCCATGGAACCAGTGACCCTAAATCAGGGACAGGAGACCGCTTATAGCCCATTGAGTTGCTCACGGTGGTCGTTAAACCTCCATTAAAAAAAAAAAAAAAATTACGGACGGCGACTGCCACCAACACTTTGAGCTGCTGCTTATGGTGGTCCAAAAAGGTCGAAACAAAATATCTCAGGTTTAAAAGTTGGGAGACCTGAATCTTCTTGGTTAGATAAATGTGTTTGAGAAAATACAAAAATCTGCGAGCGCATATTAAAAGAAGCCATCTCCTCCTTTAATGTTTTTGATTGCAGACAGCTGGAACTTTGCACTTAGTTAACATGGTCTATAAGAAAGAATCTGAGCACAATTTAAGGGGAACTTTTACATTCTCAAACTGTGCTATTGACTGTTTTCTCATTTCATATAGCAGACTAGAGAAACTAGAAAATACAGAAAACAAGGATCGCTTCACACCTATAACATGAAATACATGTATTCTGTCAACGCTTTGTGCAAGAAACTCTTAATGTATAGTGGTCATTAAATTCACGAAGTCATATAAAAATACCAGTTAACATAGTAAGTACAAAAACTTTAAATTTAGGAACTCAACCTCCAAAAAACACCCAAGCTCTAATTTTCCGCATTTAGGTATGTTTCAAATATGAAGCTTGTTTATATACACGTAGCTGAACACTTCAATTTAATGTATTTGTTGTTTTATCCTGCGAATCGCTCCCTGCGGAGTTAGTACTCTGTTCCACATCGGTGGGACAGCAACTTCGGTTTTCATACTTTGTATTTAAAGAGCTATGAATCGTTTGCAAAGAGTGGGAGAACACAAATTTACTTTTAAGCAGCGCCATTTATATATGATTTCATGGTTTAGGTGTCTTGGATATCTGAAAATTGTTTCTGTTCGAAAGTAATTGTGACGTCTGGAAAAAATATTTTTTCAGTGAATTATGTTCTTCGAATTTACAAATGGTGGAATTCAGAAAACCGTTCAAACATTTTTTTTATTGTATTTAGTTATAATACGACTAGAGAAAAGCCAACTTTGATTTAAATAGTTTCGTCGTGGGGATTTCGACAAGTTCCGTTTTGTCACATCTTTACTTGATTATTTTTATGTATTTCAAAACAAACATTTACTGAAAATTAACAGCGAATATTAGGAAAATTTGGAGAAACGCCTAACGTTGATCATAAAAGTACTTTGAACCTCTTCAGTTGCTTAAAAGTGACTTCAAACTTTTATGAATGAACACCTAATTAATTGACGGGAAAAAAATAAGCTACCGATTTACTTACTGCATTACGTGAACGGGTACTGCCTATGAACACAGTATAGAAGAATTAATGGTCCGTCAAAATTAGCGTCGCAAACTGGCGCAAAAGATTGCCCCCACCCAAAAGGTTATGTCACGTTGGTGGTTACATTGCCTAGATGTAATATATTGGATGTCTTAATTATATCCGTATTTTTAAATTATTATAATTTCTACATTTTTCAACGGATAAATGAAACTTTACCAGGATTTTTTAATGAAACATATGCAAGAATTATTCATCACTAACTTTACTACCGGGCTTTTCCCGGGATTTAGGCTTATTAATTTCATATTCCCTTACATATCACTGAAAAAATCGGAGAAAAATTGATGCTTGCAAGAAAGAAAAAAGCTGATTTCCCAAATTACAAATTATTTATTCATAGTGTGATTATTTCAGCACTTGGCCGTACACAACATTTTTGGTTTCTCCTTCATCGGCGACAATATATAATTTTGTTGGATCCTTTGCTCTTGACATTCCAACATACAGCTCTAGAATCAAACGGACCAAAACCGTTACGCATTATTTAACACGCTTCCAGGAGACACAGCATTCGAACACTGACTGAACAAAATTCGTTAACAATTTGTTATAGACGATCAAATGCATCTCGTGCTTTCAGTTTCAGACGCCTTTGAGGGGCGAATCTCAAAATGTTAAAAACGTATCTTTCCGAATATTTTATGAAACTGGATGAAATCATTAATAGGAACATGACCTCCAAATTTCGCCAGAATCGGTAAATAACTTTTAAATTAGCCGTCAAAATTGCATTAACCGTTTCTGCGTATATATTTATGTTTACCGATGAATTACAAATTCCATGTCTATTTTAAACATTTTGAGGGACTCCTCTTATTACCAATTCATGGTGTTGATAAAAATTTCAGCCCGTTTCGTTAAGATTTCGTAGTTCGTTTTTGCATTTTTTTATGCACTCTTTTTATGTTCTCAAAGAATAGAAACACCTGTTGGTGTGCCATGGCGATGAATGCAGTCACATGCTTTCAGATTTGGAACAGATAACGATGACGTAGCAAACGACGCTGACTTTATTGATTAGCTTATTAATTCATAACTCGCGAACGGAACAACGTAGAGATCTTAAAATAGTTGCTTTGACCTAGAAATTCCATTGTTAATAAGCTATGCAAATTTCACGATGCCACAGTTCGGCGTTCGAGAGTTTTTGCTGCTTCAGAGAAACAGACGTTTTGTGTTTTATATATAAGATTACTCGAAGTTTTGAAAGATTAACTTTCTTTTAAAGGTGAAATCAGTTTTACGTGTGGAACAGAGAGGGTTAAAATTGCTACCCTTTTATGGGTTTTGGGAATCTTTGATAGGAGTCCAACGGCAGTGAAGGGTTTAACGTGGAATACACGCAACGCTAAAAATCGAAAACAAAATGTTGCCATCAAAAGTAAATGAAAACAGATCATGTTACCTACAGAAAAGGAGGTGCAAGTCTGTCAGCTTCGGGGTCACCGGACATACACAGTCGTATCAGAATAATATGACCACCACCGGAATCACAGTTTACCAGCCCAGGTGCGTCACAGTGTACACGAGACAAGGTCGGTCACACGGAAATATAAGCGGCCAGCCAGGGCAGATGAACCATAGTGCGTAACGAAAGCACAATGTGCAGATATAGTGATTTGAGTGACGTTCAAAAAGGAATGATCATCGGCTACCGCGCCAAGGGTGGAAGCATCTCAGAAACAGCAGACTTCGTGGGCTGTTCGCGAGGTGCTGTAGTAAGGGGTGTACCAAGAATAAGAAATGGACCGCTGGCGCACCGAGAACCTCCTGAAGTCAAAACTGTTGAGCCCCAAAGGCCATCGACCCCAGAGGAGAACGTCGCCTCCATCGACTGGTAAGGGGCAATCGACGCGCAACAGTGCAGCAATTGACCACGTAAATAAACGATGGGGCACCCAGGTTCGTGTCCCCGATAACAGTAGAGCGAATTCTGTTACGCATGGGTCTCCGCAGTCGACGCTGCTTCAAGGCGCCCATGTTAACTCAGGTCCATCGGCAACGACGCCATCAGTTCGCATGGGAGACTACCGTCATTGGACAGTGGAAGAGTGGGAAAAGGTTCCCTTCTCCGACGAATCGAGGTTTCTGCTCCACAGAAGTGACGGGCGATGGCGGATATGACGTCAGACACACGAGATCCAACACCAGGACACGCTTGTCGGTTAAGTACAGGCCAGTGGTGGTAGTGCGCATGTGTGGAGGATATTTTTCTGGTATGGCCAGGGACCGCTGGTACCACTGGATGTGTCCCTGAACGCCAGTGCTACCTGTTCATCCTCGCTGACCACATGAATCCCTTCATGTTGGACGTTTACCCTGGTGGTGATGGTGTCTGCCAACAGGACGATGCGCCGTTCCATGTCGCGAAGAGGGTGCATGACTAGTTCCAGGAATACGACAGCGATGTCTCTGTTCTCCCTTGGCCGGAGAAATCGCCCGACCTCAATCTCATAGAGCACTTGTGGGACTATTTCGATCGACAGGTTCGACGTGCCGACCCACCACCACGTCATCTCCGGGACCTCCGTACTCTGCTGCAGTCCAAATGGGCACGTGTGCCTCGAACAACATTCCAGAGCCTCATTGCATCCCCGGGTCAAGGGTGGTTATTCCCATTATTAGGTAGGTGGTCATATTGTTCTGATACGACCGTGGAATTGCTACAGTGAATGAAATTTTCTCAATGAGCCCAAGAAAATCCGTGCGTGAAGGAGCTCGCGGGCATGGGCTCTCACGTTATGCAGTTAACATCATCCCCAGGAGATAATTGTCTTTCAAACCACAGAAGCCATTTTATGTCCAACTATTGTTTCCTGATAACTGCGACAGAAGAATGGAATTAGTAGAAATATTCTTGAGGTGGCATAATGACCGGCGACAACTGGTTTACAACATTCCGTTATCTGAGAAAGTAGTACTTCACATTGACAGCCTTGTTAATCAACACACGCCATTATTAAGCAGCAGAGAAACCCCACATGTGTGCTAAAAAGACATAAGAGTCTTGCAGAGGTAACAGTGGGGTATTACATCATCCACATTCGCTGGACCTTTCGGTTTGACAGATACAACGGATACCACTAGATAGCTAAAAATGGTGAGAGATCAATTATGGTGGGATATTTCTCAGTGAGGAAACACTGCAGTTCTTAATTTCATACACAGCAAAGGAAACTCCCTGATACTCTGCGATTTTTTTCTGTGCGTTCAGCCAAGGATGATGTTTACCGCCGTAGGATATCATCTAACGTTGAAGAACTGCGAGTAACGATTACCAGTGTGTTCAGTTCCATTCCAATTATTATTATTATTTTTTTATTAGAGGTTTAACGACCACCGTGAGCAACTTAATGAGCTATAAGCAGTCGCCCGTCCATAATCTAGGGTCACTGGTTCCAGGGAAGCGAGAGAGCCAGTGTAGTAAGACAAACACAACATCCATGCCTCACCGGGATTCGAACCCGGACCCTTCACGGACGAATGATCAATAATCCAGCGTTTAGACCACTGCGTCACCGGGGCGGCATAAACAATTTGAGCCGCCCCGGTGGCGCAGTGGTCTAAGCGATGGCCTCTGATCATTCGTCCGAACGGGGTCCGGGTTCGAATCCCGGTGAGGCATGGATGTTGTGTTTGTCTTACGGCACTGGCTCTATCTCATCCCTGGAGCCAGTGACCCTAAATTAGGGACGGGCGACTGCTTATAGCCCATTGAGTTGCTCACGGTGGTCGTTAAACCTCCAATCAAAAAAAAAAAAAAACTATTTGAAATCAGCAGCAACGAACGCACCAGTTTGTTAAGAAACTGTCTAAAATGCAGGAACGTGATTGGTATTTTTAAATGCATCAAATAAAACCTCACCAAATGGTTATTTAACATTGGTTACAAGTTGATTAAAAAAGTTACTATTAGAAAGAATTATACACATGTATATCCGACGTAAATTGGGAAAATAGTCTTTAAACATTATGTGGAAATATTTTTTTCTTTTCATTGGAAGTTTAACGACCGCCGTGAGCAACTCAGTGGGCTATAAGCAGTCGCGCGTCCCTAATTTAGGGACGCTGGTTACAGGGAAGGGAGAGAGCCAGCGCCGTAAGATAAACACAACATCCATGCCTCAGCGGGATTCGAACCCGGACCCATCTCGGACGAATGATTAGGAGCCATCGCTTAGACCACAGAGCCACCGGGGCGACGTGGAAACATTGTTTAAATATGCTAATGCTCAAAGGACAATTATGCACCTCTTCTGTTCTTTTTTTTTTTTTTTTTTTTTTTTTGATTGGAGGTTTAACGACCACCGTGAGCAACTCAATGGGCTATAAGCAGTCGCCCGTCCCTAATTTAGGGTCACTGGTTCCAGGGAAGGGAGGGATCCAGTGCCGTAAGACAAACACAACATCCATGCCTCACCGGGATTCGAACCCGGACCCCTTACGGACGAATGATCAGAGGCCATGGCTTAGACCACTGCGCCACCGGGGCGGCCTCTTCTGTTCTATAGGTTTTTCAAAACTGATGCAATTTTAAGGAGATATATATACCTTTAGTTAGTGCTTAAGTATTGTGCCGCCGATGTGTGGTTGAATGTACTTTCAACAAATTCATTAGAAGACAGGTAAAATTAATTAAAATAAAATTTGTATTTCTGGTCCTACCTTGTTTCTTGTACTTCATGGAAGAATAATATTCTTTCAGTGACCTGCAAGGGAAATGCGACACCTTTGTAGTATTCAACGTTTATTCGTATCATTGAGTGAACAGCGGTTGGTTTCACTGCAAGCTTACTCGACCGTAAGCCTAATTCCTTTGAGATGGTCGAATCAACGCCGTTGACAATTAAGGGTTTATCCTGGTTCTGTTCAGTATCCTGTTTGAGGAATATTGTTCACTTAAGATGTACTGTGATAGATGAATGCCGACTTTTATATTACTCTGTTGTGGATCCGTATGAGGGAGAACAGTTGATGGTTTCTCTGTATGCTAACTATTCGTAAGCTTAAGATGAAGCGATGGGTGGAACTATCGCTGGTGCCGATATTACAGTACAGATTGCTCATAAAATTTTAAAAACTTCGATAAACATATTAAAAATTAAAACAGTACACATCCGTGTCACCAAACTTCTATGTCCACTCCCCGCCAATTTAGATGCATTTCGCTAGGACAACGTTCTGCATTCCAACGACAACTGCTATGGCATTGCTACTTTCTTTCACCTAGAGGGTCTTCTGGGCATATCTGTCCTATACGTCAACGTTCGTCATTGCCGTTGTGGTGCCATCTGTATTTTAAAGCTGTGTTGAACTTTAGATCTTCGATTTTTTTATTGTATTTAAAAAATAGGAATGACCCAGCCCTTCATTCTGCAGCCTTGCCTTGGAACAACTTGGCATGAGCTACATGGGAGGTGATTTACTGCCCACTGACCACAAAGAGTGCCGTCCAATGACTTCGACTGCCCCCCATTTTCTCTGACCGTAAAACCAACAGTACAGGGGCTGTTGTTATTAAAAAATTTGAAGGTCTATTAATTGGATACATACACTATTTACCAACAAGTAATTGGACACCTGTGATAGCAAAGGAAAACGAAGTTTATTCACCTTCAATAGTTGGTGGAGCCTCCACGAGCGGCGATTACAGCTGCGACCCTCCGGGGCATACTCTCAATCAGGCGTTGTACGACGGCTAGCGGTATTTTCTTCCACTCGGCTAGGAGAAGACTAGGAGAAGACAGGTCAGTTCCGACGCTCCAACTCGTCCCAGAGGTGCTCGATAGGGTTAAGGTCTGTGCTCTGCGCAGGCCAGTCCATTCGATTAAACCCATTGTCACCGTACCAACCAAGCCATGGTGTACCTCACAACATGACAGGTGGCATTGTCATCCTGAAAGTAACATGGGTCCACCCCGTAAAACTGCCACAACGTAGGAAGCGCATGGTCATCCAAAATGGTGCAGTAGGTCTCGGCGTTGGGTCTACCAGGAATTGCGACCAAGGGTTCCGTGCGATATACCAGGAGAAACACCCCCATAGCATAATTCCACCGCCGCCGAACTTCACAGTTGGCACAATACATTCCGGCAGAAGGCGTTCTTCAGGCAGACGCCAAACCCAGACCCTGCCATCCAAACGGTAGAGGGTGAACCTTGATTCGTCGCTCCAGAGAACCTGTTTCCACTGTTCAACGGTCCACTGTCGACGTTCTTTGCACCGCGTTAGCCGAGCAGCGCTATTGGACTTGGTGATCAAAGACTTGTGGGCGGCAGCACGTCCATGATAACCGAGCAGATGGGCTTCCTTACGGATGGTATTCATCGAAAGAACACTCCCAGATGCCTGTTGAAACTCCTCGTGGATGTGACTCATCGATTTGGTGCGGTTCTTCCGAATTTCTCTGGCCAGCACCTGTCGGTCTCTAACTCCCAGTTTTGTGGGTCTGCCGGGTCGGGACACATTCCGACAGTCACCTATCATCTTCCACTTGCCAATCACGTAGGCCACTGTCGATTTTGGGTACTTCAACTCGCTGGATATGTCACGTATGGATCGGCCATTTCTGTGATACCCGACGATTACACTTTTCTCGAAATCAGAGAGCTCCGAACTGCGTGGCATCTTGCATGCGACTGGTTGCGTTGTTGTTTCCCACACGATATTTAACGGCGGCGGCCGTGACGTGTATCAGGACCACAGACATCGTCGATTGCAGGGGTGTCCAATTACTTGTTGGTAGATAGTGCATTTTACGAACGAAACATCGTATCACTATGGAATTTAATCAGCATGTACAAAAAGGTTCAAGTTTCGAAATGAAGAATTTTGGTAATTTAGAGTATCATAGTTTTTCCTGAAAAATCTTCAAAAGTCAGCAAACAACATTGCTTAAATTTCTTAACTTTGAGAATCTTTAAGATGAAAGACAAAAGAAATTTTGTTTAAAAATTGTAATTAGGTTTATGAGCCTGACATTAATTATACGTATAAATTTCCCTGGCTCATTATATTCAATAGGTTGAACGACTATTATCCATAAACATTTCCAATTTGGCAACTTTCGCGTCGTTTATAGAAAAAACTATTTTGAAATTTTACTTTTTGACTTCATTTTGGTATTCTACAATTGATAGACATTCAATTTTTGCTATAATCTCAACATTGAATTTTGTGCTCCAACGGTCTTAAGGGGAAACCGCATGACAAAATCTATCCTATACGCGCAATGTTAATTTGTTCTATATACATTTTCTCAAAGACAATGATGCGGACCCATAGCTACAGAATTAACATAATTTCTCCTCCGATTTTTACTGCGACAGCTAAATAAAATCTTTGGCCACCCTGGTGGTGCAGTGGTCTAAGCGATGGCTTCTGACCATTAGTCCGAGATGGATCCGGGTTCGAATCCCTGTGATGCTTGGATGTTGTGTTCGTCTTACGGCGCTGGCTCTCTTCCTTCCCTGGAACCAGTGGCCCTAAATTAGAAACGGACGACTGCTTATAGCTTATTTATTGAGTTGCTTACGGTGGTCGTTAAACCTCCAATCAAATAAATAAATAAAACTTTTACACATGCACACTTTTGGTTGTTTTAATCTAACAGTTTAATCGCATCACATCCATTTTTAACGATTATCAGCATATGTAGCATATCCACCATGTAAATTCTATTAAGCTTTGTGTTATGAGTCACACAGTTCATAGTATAGTATAGCAGAAGCTATGAAATTCGATAAAAGGAAATTGTGCTGAATAAGTTAGTATCATTTTCTCACAATATTAAAACAGGTGGAAAATACACAAAATTATCTATCTATAGTTACATCATAAAACTAGTTGTCTGCACAAACACTGAAACACTAGTTTATTAGTTACACCTGCCCTCTCCATATGAATGGCCGCTTCCAGATTTTTTTTTTTTTATAGGAGGTTTAACGACCACCGTGAGCAACTCAATGGGCTATAAGCAGTCACCCGTCCCTAATTTAGGGTTACTGGTTCCAGGGAAGGGAGAGAGCCAGTGCCGTAAGACAAACACAACATCCATGCCTCACCGGGATTCGAACCTGGACCCCGTTCGGACGAATGATCAGAGGCCATCGCTTTGACCACTGCGCCACCGGGGCGGCCTAGAACACTTGAGATGGCACGTGAAGGTGTGCGGAATAAATCAGAAAGATCGGCCCATCGACTATCAGTTAGCGTTCGTTTGAGGATCGGAATAGGCAGAATGAGTGATCTGAGCGACTTTGGACGGGCATGATAGTTAGTTCCACAAATGCTGGCTGATTGGAGCATCTCCCAAATGACCGTCGTTCTTGGATTTTCGCGGGCAACCGTAGCCGTGATTGGCGGAACAGGCAAAGCACTTTCAACAAACGGCGATCTTGTATGCGAAAACAGCTCGCGGATCAGAGGGCTCAGAGGAGACGGCTGATATAATCAGAGATGGAAACGGGTCACCGGGTCTACAATTTCTTGCCGGTCAAACGGGTCGGGTCAAGGTGTTCCTAACCCGATTTCGACCCGTTTTTATTTTCGTTTTATTTTTAAACAGAAAAAAAGAAATATTTCAAAGAACCCTTCAGAGGTCTTTGAAATAATGTTTCAGAGCTGCAGAGTATGATCCAGGAACTTGCTGAGAAGAGTATAGAAATGGGAATAAAAATGGACTTTTACTTTCAGGGGACAAAACTGAAGTACAATGATTTTACAAGAAATGAAGATTTTTCGATTGGTGAGGAACAGCTGGAGATAACCGATAATTACATTTACTTTGGACGGCAAATGTCAAGCAAAGGTCCCATGGATGAAATTAATCGACGTATATAACTTGGTTGGAGAGCTTTTGGAAGAAACAGCATAATTTTCAAGAGCAATATGCCATTATGTCTTAAAAGAAAAGTGTTTGATCAATGCATCCTTCCAGTGCTTATGTATGGTGCAGAGACGTGGACCTTAACTAAAAGAGACATACAAAGGCTGCAGACAACTTAAAGAGGCATGGAGAGGCGCATGCTTGGTTTAGCCAGGAAAGATTAGAAGAGGAACTCGTTGATAAAGAAAATGAAAAGAGTGGAAAGCATCAAGATCAGAGTAAAATCCCTGTTGGCAATGGGCTGGACATATTGCCAGGACAACTGACCACTGATGAACAACCGAAAATTTAATGATCCAAAGGAACAGGAAAAAAAGAAAACCAGAAGACCACGTGGGAAATGGGTGGATGGAGTAGTCTGGCCCAAGACAGTTCGTTTTTAAAGAAACTTGCGGAGATCATCCAGCAGCGGATTGATAATGATTGACAATGATGATGACGATGATGATGACGATGATGATGATGATATATTAAAATTTATAGTTCAAAGCAGATTCCGGGTAATTTCCGGGTCGGGTACAATTATGTGACAGCCGGGTCATTTTTGACCCATTTTCAACTCTGGACATAATCCTATACGTGGTGCGTTTGGAGATGACCCTCGGCACATAAACCCTTGTTATGTTTGTGCGTGAAAAGCACAGGAGCACGGTCGTTTGGGAGATGTTTGAACCAGTACGTGTGATTCTAATTATCATGTCACGTTCCAAATCACTCAGATCACTCGTTTTGCCCATTCTGATCCTCAACTGAACATTGCCTGACGAACTGGTCTTCCTGATTCATACCTCACACGACTCTCAGGTGATATCTTTGTGACGTACTTACCTCAGAGGTGACTCACACATCAAGACGGCAAAGTTGCTGCGATAAGCTTCGCCGGTTTTGTTTAGTTGAGAGAACAACTGTCTCCGGAGCGAGGAGGCGTGAGTTGGAATTTCCACCACCGACAAAACTGGCTTGTCTCGCAAATGGGGCTCGAACGTAAAATGAATCTCCTGGTCGTTGGGCTTTCCAAGAAAAAATGAAGAAAGAAGTGTGATGTTTTTTCCACATAACATCTGTAATTGATCAGAATTCCTTCTTCAACATTTCGAAAAATATGTGATTCACCTTTCCACTCATCGTCTGGAATTAATGAAAATTACTTCTCCTAAGTGAGCTCTCCTTCAAGAATGGTTTGCCGGCTGATTCGGAAACCTACGATTCCGTCCCAGCCCTTTCTCAAAGGGGTGTGTGTGTGTGTGGGGGGGGGGGGGGTGATGAACTTACTACAGAAATGACGTACATGTCAAGACGGCAAAGTTGTAGCGATGAGCTTCGTCGGTGTAATTTAGTTGCGAGAACAACTGGCTCCGGAGCAAGAAGGTGTGATTTCGAATTCCACCATCGGCAAAATGGGCTTGTTTCGCTATATCTTACTCGCTGGAGTGAGCCATGTATGTGACAAGAGCACGAGTACCCAATACAGTACATTTCGGTTAACTGGGTATCGGTTAAGCGGGGCAGCTGTTCATTTGCGAGAATTTTTGAAGAACGTCCCAAATTAGCTCTTTGTTATAAAGCTTCGTTTAGTTGGGGAGTCACTTAACTAGGCCAAAGTATTCTAGTCCCGATATGTCCCGAATTAAGCGGAATCTACTGTCGTCTGAGTGTAGGTGGTCTTCGATTTACACGGTCGTTTAGAAGATGCCGTGTGTACTGATATCGTGTTCACTGATTTTAATGTAAGAAGAAATAAGGCGATGCTTCTCAAAATTCTACTTAATGTATTAAAAAATAGTATACACAAATTTAACTTAGGACGATGGTGCCGAACGAATTAATTTTCATTGACATTTTGCGATGCTTGCTTCAGACCAGGGACTTCACCAAATTATGTGGGGGAGGGTGGGGGTGAAGAGACCAGACGCGGGAGGGGCACGTCTCTTCCATTGTCAATAGGAAAATTTTAAAAAAGGGGGAAAAAGATAAACTACGAGATTCGACGTATATTTTAAAAAGCAATTGTAATTGCTCATCAGCAAATGAACACGAAAACAAAACTTTTTTTTTTTTGCAGAATATTAATGTTTTTCAAAATAAAATTCAGCCTGTGATTTTATAAAAACATCCGGAGAGATTTTATGTCCAAATGTTTATAAAAAGAATGAGAAATCATCTGGGTTACTTTAAATAAAGAACAAGAAGCGCGAAAAAAAAATTAGATAAATAAAGGTGCCAGAGATTATATGTTTCTGTATTTTTATTTATTTTATTTTTGATAATTGTTTTAAGTATTTACTATATCACGAGAACGTAGACTATAAAACACACTATGGGGCCGACAATCTAGTTTATTTTCAAATGATCAATGTTGAATATAGGAAAAAAGTTTACTTATTTTGTTATTTATTAATATTTTGGAAGTAAATCGCTTTGGCCTCACCTTATGAGGCTAAAGCGATTATTTAATTAAACAGGACGAAAAATATCGCTTGGCCCCCCTTATGAGGCTAAAGGTATTATTTAATTAAACAGGACGAGAAATATTGGGTGATCCCTCTCCCCACTTATTAAATTATTAGGGAGCAAGGTACCTTGCCCCCCTAGTCGGCGCCTATGCTTCACACATGGATCATTATTCTTGAAATATTTTCCCAGTTTTACGATCGGTCTTTTATTTTGGAAGTGAATCTTCCACCTGATTCGTCCTCAGTGTCTTACAAATCACTGTAAGTGGAACTGGTTACAATGCCTACCGATTCATCTTCTTGTTTCTCCAACAATTCTTTCTTTCACTTCTTGTTCCGCTAACAACTCTTCAAAAATCTCCAACAACCTTGCCGTCTAACCCTTCACCTCCACAACGCGTGCGCGATGAGGAACTCGAGAAAATGCATGCACTTCTAGTGCGGTTTTATTTATTTCTGACACTACTGATTGCCGTATTGCTTTCAGACAGGTACTTCGAGTTGCTACTTTTGTTTCTTTCTGCAGCCAGGGCAGTTGGTTCTACATAATCTAAAACTATGAAGTTTTTCTTAACTCAGATGACTCGAAAGCATTTTATTTATCGACATCCAATTTAATCTAACATTTTCTTCAATGTATGTAATGCAAATAATGTTCCGGTTTAGCGATTGTGTTAATGATCTCGTATTCGGCGGTAAAAAGTTTTAAACATTTTCAAAAGTCATGTCATTATAGTTTCAAAATTCGGGAATCAAACGGTGTTACGACCAGCCCTTAAATGTCACTGTTACTTAAGCATTTTCGTCCTCTTCAATAATGGCACAGAAGGCTGTTGCCAGTGCGACATGAAGGCAGAGGGTGCTAAGAATCCCCGGAGGACCGGACTAGGCTGCCATCTGATGCTGACCTTGGCAACGTACAATGGACGCTCCCTATCTTCTGATTCAAGGCTTCTTGAATTGGAAGAGGAACTACAAAGGATCAAGTGGGACATCGTGGGGCTAAGTGAGGTAAGGAGAAAAGGAGAAGATCTCATCGAACTGAAAAGTGGACATCTCTTCTACTATCGTGGGACAGATACTGGCAGAACTAGTGGTGTTGGATTTATAATAAACAAGAAACTGAAGGATAAAGTTGTAGAAGTTGAAAGTTCCTCTGACAGAGCTGCACGGCTTGTTATCCAACTCTCGAAAAGATACCAGGCTCAGATTATTCAAACTTATGCACCCACCACAAGTCATCCTGAAGAAGAAATTGAAGAATTTTATGAGGAAATTTGTCATCTAAATAATAAAGGTAAGCAGCACTTGAAAATAATTATGGGAGATTTCAATGCAAAAATAGGGCAACGGCAACAGAATGAAACTTCAGTAGGTAAATTCGGTCACGGCAACAGAAACCAGCGTGGAAATACTCTCGTTGAGTTTGCAGAGGCAGAAGGGTTTTTCATCTTGAACTCCTTCTTCAAGAAAAAGCCACACAGGAAATGGACATGGAGACATCCAAATGGGACGACAAGTGAAATTGATTTTATTATGTGTAACAAAAAATTCGTCATAGAAGACTGCAGTGTGCTAAACAAGTTCAACACAGGTAGTGACCATAGATTGGTGAGATGTAAGATGCACCTCAACACTAAACTTGAACGTGGCAAGCTCATAAGACAAACAAAATCTATTGACATAACCAACCTTAAAAAACACCATAATACCTTCAAGTTGGAACTGAAGAACAGGTTCTCTGCTTTAGAAGGCCTAACATCGGAAGAAGTGGATATTTCTGAAGTTAACAGAAAAGTAACCAAAGCTCTTATGGAAACAGCAACAAAATTAGCTGGGTCTAAGAACAAGTTGCATGTAAATAAATTATCAGGAAAAAACGAAAATGTTGATGCAAAAAAGAAGAGAGATGAGGACAACTAAAGAAGATGCGACTTCCAAAGTGGAATATATAGAGCTATGCAAGACAGTACGAAAAAGTATCACTGAAGACGTAAGAAAATTCAACTGTGAACTAGTGAGGAAAGCAATTGAAAACAACCAAAGCCTAAAGATAGCAAAGGGACATCTCAGTAAAGGAAGAAAACAGATTATGGCACTGAGAAAAGAAGATGGTTCTGTAACAAGAAATAGAGGCGAAATTTTGACAAGAGTGAAAGATTTCTATTCCAAATTATATGAAAGGGATGATACATGCACTCCAGACATCATGAAAGATACCAGTACCAGAGTTCCTCCAGTCCTTCCAGCAGAAGTTGCACATGCAATCAAGAACATGAAGCGGGGGAAAGCTCCAGGAGAAGATGGAATTACTGTAGACATCATACAAGAAGCAAGTGGAGAAATCGAAACAGTACTCGCCCAAATTTTCACTCGATGCCTTAATGAAGGAAAGATTCCTGAGGATTGGAACACCGCTACAATGATCCTGCTACATAAGAAAGGTGACATTGAGGATCTCGCAAACTACAGACCTATCAGCCTCCTATCAGTAGTTTATAAAATCTTCACTGAAGTTCTTTCACACCGCTTGAAGGTAACACTGGACATGGCTCAACCGAGAGAACAAGCTGGATTCAGGAGTGGCTACAGCACAATAGATCATATCCATGTGCTGAGAGAACTAATTGAAAGAGCGAGGGAATATGAACTTCCATTGTGCATGGCTTTTATCGATTATGAAAAAGCCTTTGATTCGGTGAAACCATCAGCAGTTACAATGGCTCTGAAAACCTGCGGTATTGAAGATGCATACATTAATATTATTAATAACATCTATGAAAATGCAAGTGCAAAGATTAGGCTGTTTGAAAATACAACACACATAAAAATTGGAAAGGGAGTGAGACAAGGTGACACCATATCTCCGAAGCTCTTTAATGCCACATTGGAGGGTGTTTTTCAGTCACTGAGCTGGGAAAACAAGGGGATAAAGATTAATGGAGATTATCTAACCCACCTTCGTTTTGCTGATGACGTAGTCATTTTTGCAACTAGCCCATCAGAGCTGCAGAGTATGATCCAGGAACTTGCTGACAAGAGTAAAGAAGTGGGATTAAAAATGAACTTTCAGAAGACAAAAGTGATGTTCAATGCTTTTACAAGAAATGAAGATTTATCGATTGATGGAGAAAAGCTTGAGATAACAGATACGTACGTTTATCTTGGACAGCAGATATCAAGTGAGGGTCACATTGATGAAGAAATTAATCGGCGTACAAAACTTGCCTGGAGAGCTTTTGGAAGAAACAGCATAATTTTCAAGAGCAATATGCCATTATGTCTTAAAAGAAAAGTGTTTGATCAATGCATCCTTCCAGTGCTTACGTATGGTGCAGAGACGTGGACCTTAACTAAAAGAGACATACAAAGGCTGCAGACAACTCAAAGAAGCATGGAGAGGTGCATACTTGGAGAGATAAGAAGAGGAACTCGTGGATCCGAAAAATGACAAGAGTGGAAGACATCATGATCAGAGTTAAATCCCTGAAATGGCAATGGGCTGGACATACTGCCAGAAGGACAGATCATCGATGGACAGCCGAAATTTTAGATTGGATCCCAAGGGACAGGAAAAGACCCAGAAGAAGACCACATGGGAGATGGGTGGATGAAATTCGAAAGTATGCAGGGGTGACATGGAGGAGACTGGCACAAGACAGACCGTTGTGGAGGAAACTTGGGGAGACCTTCGTCCAGCAGTGGATTGATAATGGTTGACAATGATGATGATGATGACATAACTGCATAGCAGCCCATTACTCAGACTTTGTCCGTTTTAAATTAATAGCAGCACTGGTTTTTTTTCAAAAACTGAGTTCTACTTCAGAACTCTGTTTTCCAAAATGCCAGAAAGAAACTGTGGAATATATCTCTAATAACCTTCTATCTGAGTTTTTGTTTTTTATGTAAATTTAGTTGCTTCCTAGTTAAGAGCTGCGGATGCTAGGGGTCAACATTCGCAACTGCTGAGGAAAAGTCTGAGCTTCGATCCCAGGCAGGTACGAACGCTCGAACCACTAAATATCCTTCGTGCGTCGGATGGGCACATTAAGCCTTCTGACTCCGGGTACTGACCACCCGGTTATAAATAAGGTCGTCTTTCTTCTACTTTCTATCTCGCTTCCGTGTGATTTTCCTGTCGGGCACTCTAGCCCAGATCTCCTACTTCTAAGAGTTGTTTAAGCCCTGGGGTCAGACACTTCCTTCCTAAATTCCTCTACGTAAATTAACTTCCTGGTTAGATGTTTTTACACTGAACGATACATTACTTTCCCGAATAGATGTTACAATTTGGCAACACTGACAGTGAGTCAGAGTAGCATAAAATGACTCTACTTCGAGTCAATCTGAGAGTGTATCACTACTGAAGGTACGTAACAGCTACCTCCACTACGAAAACTAGTCCGTAGCAGAGATGGGTCGGAAATCACGTAACTGTTACTTTGTCACCGTTACTGAAAAGTCACTGTCACCACCAGCGACAAAAAGTAACAGTTCCAAAGTCACTGATAAGAATGTCACCATCAGCCGCGTCCGAGCAATGCTTGGGGTCCAAGGTTACCATGTCACCATATCGTTTCTGTTGAAACATCACAGAGGTCGCTAGTGATGCCAGCTTTCTTCAGAAGAAACCGGTTCTTCGTGCTCGTCTCTTCTTGAGGAGCCTTTAGGAATGGACGTGAACAATAATAACGTGTTAATACTGTTCACCATTCAACATAATAGAATGTCTTACGCCAAGCGTAGAAAAACCAGTGAGATGTGGAATTATTTCACCGTCGTTGATGAAAATTTTGCTTGTGTGATATTTGTAAACAAAAGTCTTCTTACAAAGTTCAAAACTCGCGTTCCATTACTGCTCCGTCACACCTGTCGTAAGCAGTGATTTTGTCACTGATACTAGTAAGACGGTGACTCGTCATCGCGTTACAGCTTCGTCATCCCTGTCTAAAACGGTGATTTTGTCACTGTTTAAAGTCATCGTTACTTTCGTGGAACTGTCACTATGGCAGGAAAATCACTGTTAAGCCCACCTCTAGTCCCTTTCGCTTAGATCAAAGAGCAAGAGTATTAGTGCTTAGAATCCAATTTTGTTTGCTCAGCAGTTTGTCGGGCAAAATTGCTGTTTAAGACAAATCTTCAAAATGGCAGAGCATTTTAGAAATAGAATTTATATGAGAAGTTATTTAAACAAGAGCCTCGCACTTTTGGCTACTGACTGTTCAGGTATGGAAATGTCCGTAACTTGGAGAGGGGGGAAAGAACTGGAAGACTTCCCTCAACATTGGCAAAACATAGACAAACTGACAATCGGGGAAGCTCGAACTTAAACAGCAGTAGCGAAAGAATTTCTTTGAAATTCGGAACCCACCACATTCTAATTCTGTTCTAGTCCCAATGCTTCTCTTGAAACGGATCCCTGTATATATAAGGCTTTTTCACAGTGGTGAAAGTGGGCAGGAACACTGGAGAACGGCGTTCCCCTAAATAGTGGTGAACTAAAGTACAGGTTCGAAAAAAAGAAAAAAAAACATGTGCTGCAGAACTATACTGAGGAAATTTTGACTCGCAGCTTGTTTATATCAATGAATTCTATTCGTAATTTGTGTAAGATTTCTACGTTTGAAAATTTTGGTTCTTATTCTTCGGTTTTCCGAGTTTTCGACCCGAGATAACAAATTTTGTTCTTGAGACTCTTACCTAAAGGCCCGTAGCCAGAGGGGATGCTCTCATTCGACTGTTTTATTTTCGTATAATTAAGTACTTTATCCCGCAAGGCAGAATGTTGAAAAAGCCTGCAAAACGGAAACTTAGCAATGTTGCAGGCAACTTAGAATGTTGAAAAAGTCTTCTTAGGGAAACTTAGCAATGTTGCAGGCAACTTAGAATGTTGAAAAAGCCTTCTTAGGGAAACTTAGCAATGTTGCAGGCTTGTTTTAAAACAGGTTTAATGGAGTCTAGTAACATTGGCTTTAGAATACCAAATTAAATCATTCACAGTACAATTTGGTACATAACAGCTGACCAAGACAGCACTGGCTTCAGGAAGAGACGGCATTCTCTAATCGTTTCAAGTGGTGTTCAACAACAGCGGTTGGTTTCTTTCGTAACTTCAATTCAGAAATGAACACTCTCTGAGGTGTTCCTCTCTAAGTTTAAATTACCAAGGTGTGTAGTTTTTGTCCTTTTGACACTGCATAACGTCGATGAACTGAATAGTCTCATTTATTACGAAAATTACTAAGCACAATTAGGTAGGGAAACAGTTAGTGAATTCCAAATGTTTTCACTATTTTTCAACTGCGCAGTTAAGAAAAATGAAACTCCTTCAGACGACGGGTAACCTGCTCTAGGTGATATAGACAATTTTAGCTGAATTATAAATTTATTAGGATTTAGCTTTTATTCTACGTAATATTTTTTTATTTATGTGCATATAAAAAAACACAGGTATAAAATGTATGAATGTGTGTGTGTGTGTGTGTAAGAGAGAGAATCCGCCCACACTTAAAACACTAAACATTGCGTTCCCCCAAAACAAACCGTCTACTTTTACCACTACTCTTTCAGTTCCTTCTGGTGTTAAGACTAAATTCGATGCTCAGCGTAATTCTGCCTGGGAGTATAGGATGAGTTGTCAGTGAGTGAGTAATTGCTTGAAAGGAGGAACACAACAGGAGTGTAACGCAACGCGGATTGATGCCATGCTTGCGTTCCACAGAGAGACGTGATCTCGCTTCCCTATCTTTAACAACAGTACACTCTCAGGGAAACTTAGAGCATAAATTGACTGCGTATGGGGAGGGTTGATAAAAGAGAGTTGATAAAGTTAAAAGTTGGTAGCTGGAGAGAGATAAGAGTTGGTAGCCTTTGGTGGAGTTGATGAAAAATATGTAATCGATGAACGAATGCCATTGCATTGGGAATGGTATTTCTCGATAGCTGGCAATGGAGTTTCTTGAAATACAAATGATTAACGAATAAACTGGTGGACCAAAGTAAGTGACTTGCTAATTCTATATCTGACAGTTTTAAAAATGCAACGCAGCTATTCCAGGACATTATTAGCCAATAGTCAGGTAATAAATTAAATTAAAACTATAGTTAAAAGGGTTTAAAAATTCCATAAAGCCTTAATGATCAGGTACATAAGCGTTTTCTTCTCAATTAAAAATATTTAGAAGCAATCTCAAAGGAAATGCAGTTTTGGGTTGAAATTTAAGATCATTTATGAAACAACTTTCGGTAAATTTTTCACTCTACCTTTACTTCTAGAAAATTCAGATTGTGGATATGATGGATTTAATGTCGTTAAAAATACATACAGTTTTACTTCTCATAGTTCTGTCTGCTTAAAGGCATTTTTTCCTTAGATGAAAGTCCCAGCGCCGTAAGACAAGCAAAACCATTCATCCTTTAGGTGGGACTTCAGCATAAACCAACTTGGACTATTTGCCAGAAACCTACCCTCTGACCATTCGGCTGCAGCAAAATTCTGAATCTTGAATTTCGCATCTCAGGCAAAACATGGCGCTGTTGTCGAGGGTCATAAATCATTCAGGCGGCTCATACATAGTTACAGTTCAAGTACGCTATTCAATAAACATGTAATTTTGCTCCATCTACTAGCATAAAGAAGTTAATAATATTTATGAAACGTAAATAGTAATTCTTTCATTACCAAAATATTTTTAAATTACCTTTTTTTACATTTCGAGGAGCACAGTCACCATTTTCCTGTTAAAATCCTATACGGTCATACTGGGGCAGATCCAGAGGAACCAAGGAAAAGCTTCGATTTCTTAGGTTTTAATAATAAATTGAATATTTTTTCGTGAAAGGAAGTATTACTTAAAAGTATATCACTTTCGTTAATTAATTGAAATAATTTATAGATATACAGTCAACTCTGGATATAGTGAACTCTGTTATAGTGAACATTCGGTTATAGTGAACCTAAAAAAATAAAACTTCAAAGAAAAGAATGCACTTGTAACATGAAATTGTTACTTATTTCAAAACAAACCTTGTAAAAACTTTGAAAAACTGTGTTGAGAACAATATTGTAGGCCTACTATTCCTTAAGTGCATTGAAGGACAAAGGTAGGATTAAAAACCTCAGCAACATCAAGCTGGTGTTCCTGCCTGCCAACACCACATCATGTCCTCCAATCCATGAAGAGCCGCCGCCCCGGTGGCGCAGTGGTCTAAGCGATGGCCTCTGATCATTCGTCCCAAAGGGGTCCGGGTTCGAATCCCGGTGAGGCATGGATGTTGTGTTTGTCTTACGGCACTGGCTCTCTCCCTTCCCTGGAACCAGTGGCCCTAAATTAGGGATGGGCGACTGCCTATAGCCCATTGAGTTGCTCACGGTGGTCGTTAAACCTGCGATAAAAAAAAATAAAAAAATCCATGGAGCAAGGTGTGATTCGCAGCTTTAAAACCTATTGCAGAAGGGAAGTAACGCTTAATTTAATCCAAAACTTGGAATCAAAGCAGAACACATCAATAAATGTTCTGAATGCTGTACGTTTCGGAAACAAAGCATGGAGAAGTGTGTCAACTGTTACTATACAGAACTGTTTCCGGAGGTCTGGTGTGGCTACTGGACGTGTGGCATTCGAAGAACAGGATGATGTGCCTGTTAAGAACCTGTTTCGGTTGCTGAGTGTTTCTGGAACATGGAAAGAGCGATGTATTTATTTATTTACTGACGCAACGTATTTGGAGGATTTCACCTTGGATCTCGCCCTTTGGATTTAACTGCTATAATTAATATATAGCCAGTGCCGTTAATACCCACAAGATAGAGACGTCTCAGTAGCTGAGACCATCTTACTGATTTATGATGTCAGAAGCTGACTTAAAAATACACATAGCACCGTGGATTGTTGGCCACCGTGGTGTAAATGTAACGAGCTCGGCTAGTTATCGAGAGTTCTGTGGTTCAATTCCACAGCGGTAGCTGAAAAACAATTTTTCGGCAGCTGTGTGTTTCTGGAACATGGAAAGAGCGATGTATTTATTTATTTATTGAACCTTCTATCAATGCTGACTATGAAGTTATAACGAATGAAATCCCGTCGGATGAAACTATTATCGAGGCTGTGAAAGGCGGTTCCAGCAAGGAAGAAAACGAGGCTGAAGATGACAAGAACGCTAATGAAGAATGTGCTCCAACATTGAAAAGGGCGTTGGACGGTGTCAGGACTGTGCTAAGGTTCCTAGAATGTATGGAAAATGTAGAATCGAATGTAGCAAAAGCACAGACTAGAAAAGGACATTGAGAAAATATTTATTAAAACTGTTTGCAGCAAGCAGAGGCACATAAAAGATTATTTTCATGTTAATTAAGGTAATGTAAAATTAATTTTTTTACTTACTTTTAATGAATATACACTACATACATAAAAATATTATTATTATTATTATTTTTTTGATTGGAGGTTTAACGACCACCGTGAGCAACTCAAATGGGCTATAAGCAGTCGCCCGTCCCTAATTTAGGGTCACTGGTTCCAGGGAAGGGAGAGAGCCAGTGCCGTAAGACAAACACAACATCCATGCCTGACCGGGATTCGAACCCGGACCCCTTACGGACGAATGATCAGAGGCCAACGCCTTAGACCACTGCGCCACCGGGGCGGCCATATATTATTTTCAGACACATATGTAGATATTTTGTTTTCTTGCTCACCATTCCACTCAATTCAGGTTAAGGGAAGACACTTAGGTTTTAGTGAAACTCCGACATAGTGAGAGAAATATGCGAGTCCGCAGCGGTTCACTATAAGCGGAGTTCACTGTACTAAGAACACTTTTTCATTTTGCGGGAAAATATCAGAAAGGTCCCCGGTTATTCCCGGCGCTTACGAAAATCGTGGATCGGCTCTTGCGGTCATATTTACCCGCTTTTTCAGTTGTTAGATGATTTTTTTTTTTTTTTTTTTGATTGAAGGTTTAACGACCACCGTGAGCAACTCAATGGGCTATAAGCAGTCGTCCGTCCCTAATTTAGGGTCACTGGTTCCAGGGAAGGCAGAGAACCTGTGCCGAAACACAAACACAACATCCATGCCTCACCGGGATTCGAACCCGGACCCCGTTCGGACGAATGACCAGAGGCCATCGCTTAGACCACTACGCCACCGGGGCGGCGTTAGATGATTGATACTGAGATTTAGATGTTAAATGTTTTTTTTTTTCCAATGTTAGTGAATGAAACAGCGATTAGCAACTTTTCATAGTTCAAAACATGGAATGAACGTGAAATAGAAACTAATGGGTTATTAATAATATAAACACCCAGATCCGTCTGTCTCTCTGGAACGCTTGAAGTCACATCAACGTCGCCATTGTTGCTCCATCACTGATTGATAAATTCGTGTGTGCTCTCTCAATGTCAAAATGATTGCCTGCTACATAATAGCACAGATCACTTTTAGATGTCAAGGTGATCGCCTGCTAATTTAAAAACATTGGATTATTAATCACTCACGTTCCGTTTTTCCGATCTACAAAATTCAAATTAAATTCTTAATATCACAGCAAGTTGAGTTTGCATGCGATCACATTGAGATGTCAAGGGGATCGCGTGCTAATTTAAAACATTGGAATATCAATGACTCGAGTTATATTTATCCGATCTACAAAATTCGAATTGAAATCTTAATATCACGGCAAGTTGCGTTTGTATATTAATTTAATTTGGCACAATTGGAATATTAATTTGTACGCTTTAATTATTTTTTAGTTTCTTAGTTTTTAGAAGTTTCCGAGTTTAGTGCTAAACATTTTGCAAAATATCGTTCTATCTAAGCGCTTTAACCTACAATAAAAACTGAAATCTTGCGATGTCAAAGTGAGCAAGATTGTATCTAAAAGCAGATGTCGCCCCAATAGCACATTGTCCAGAATTTAGATAGTTCCGATTTGTAATACCAGATGTCGCATTATTTTGTAGAAAAAGGTTCGGTATGAAGTTTCAAACTAACCGTCGAATAGGACAGTCTAAAACAAGCCGTGAAGGGAATAAATAACAGGTGTGCCGGAGAAAAAAGCTATTTAACGCAAAAAATGAAAGTAAAAGTTATTAAGCTAAGCTTACACGCAAACTACTTTCCGAGTTTAGTGCTGATTATATTACACATTTTGCAAAATATCGATCTACCTAAACGCTCTAATCTACAATTGTTAAAGAACAACAAATATTTTACACAGAATGTTATTTACCTCAAGGTCTTTGAAAAACGGAAATAAATAGCATGTAATTTTTTTAGTTCTAACATGAATGAGTTCTTACTATATAAGTTTTTACTATATTTCTTTACAGAAATCTGGAGTCTTTTTGATTTGTTTTCAATCTGCTTCAATTAAAAATTTCACTCCGTCATAGGACGGGCAACATTCTCTATATATTTAGGTTTATTTAAAACTTAAAAACAACACCTCGGGTTCGATCCCAGACAGGTACGAACCACGAAATATCCGCCGTGCGTCGGATGGGCACGTTAAGCCGTCGGGCCCCGGATACTGCCCCCCGGTAATAAATAAGGGCGTCTTCCTCCCACTTTCTATTTCGCTTCCGTGCCACTTTCCTATCGGGCACTCTAGCCCAAATCTCCTAGTTTCCTATTTCTAAGGGTTGTTGCAGACGGTGTCTTCCCATCTTCCCAATTGCGGACGTCCCAGTTGCGGACAGGGGGAATAACAGCCCATCTTACGGATTTATGATGTCAGAAGCTGGCAGGAAAACGCACATATTGCCGTGGATTGTTGGCCACCGTGGTGTAAGGCTAACGCGCTCGGCTAGATATCGAGAGATCTGGGATTCGATTACCCAGTGGTGACCGAATAACAATTTTTCGGTTGCTGTGTGTTGCTAAAACGTGGAAAGAGATTATTCGATAAACGGGTTTCTCTTAGAAATGTTGTTACTTATAGAAGTTTAGGATTTTATACTTGATTTGCTTGATGGTTACGTGAGTTGGCCGCTGTTCAGCGATACACATGAGGCAAAAAGCAGCACCGACCTCCCCAGTGCAACGCTTACTAAGAGGGTGAAAGGGGAAATGGGCACAATTCCAGGAATTGTGCCCATTCTTGTGTCTCTTCAGGCCATATCCCCACTCCATCACTCCCATATTCCTCTCTGCAATTCTCCCAGAAATTCACTATAATACCTGTGCGCGAACCTAACCCATCCTCTTTTTATCTCGGAGTAGGGCGCCAATTTTTTTTACACTAACAGAGTGCTCTCAAGACACACTCATTTTGAGTGGGTGGCGGAAATCCACAAGCACAACTCGCTTGCACAGACTCCAACCCAGACTGGAAATTTTTAGTAGTAAACACTAAAAAAATCCGTAGTTTTCAGTGTTTTTCAGTAGTAATGAATAACATTGTATTACATAGTCGGTAAAAAAACAAATTGTCACGGCACGAAAATGACGGAGTATATGCACAAAAAAAAAGCGAATTTTTGCTTTAAAAAATTGTGACATAAATTGTATTCATTTTGTGAGAAACACTAAATGGCTCCAGTACTTTTTTTTTTTTTTTTTTTTTGAACCTTACGGTGAACCAAGTAAGTGCCTATACAGACCGTAAATTTTTCAAGGTTGTCTACAAACCCTAAAAAGAAAGAATGAAAATAATGTAGTTTTTTTCCCCCTGCAATGAAAGAAAATATTGTTCATTGCAGGAAAGAATTCTAGTACTACTCGACAACTTTACGCAAAAAATACGAAAAATTAAGGACTTTCCAAGCTCTGGAAAGGGAATTAAAAGTTCAGGTCGTTTCCGGGATTGCTTGGGCCGTAATAACTCTCTGCACGTGGCCAGAGATATTTAGACTTCCGAAACATATTGAAAAATCTCGGAAGAAATGCAACGATATTGAAAATACTGAAGAAGCTCTCCAAAATGTTTAATTAATGTTAGAATCTAGAAAACATGAAAATAAATTTGACGCACATCGTTAAAAATGTCATTTTCAATTTCCGTAGTATATCCGAAGCTTTCCGTAATCCGTAGCGGACCCACGATTTCCGTAGTGACTACGGAGAATCCGTAGTAGTTGGAGTCCCTGCGCTTGTTGAAAATTTGATTGCATGATTTTCCGATCAAATTTCTTCCACTAGTACATCAAGATTCGACTGCGCTGTTGCAATTTCGTCTTGCATGCCGCTATTTTTTTCCTCCACCACGACAGTGCGCAGAAGGTTTTCTTTGGATCGTTAAATATAGATTTTATTAAATTTTGTTACTTGTTAAATTGATCATCTTAGCTTTTCTCTTCCTCGTTAAATCTGAAGATTTTTTTAAATTTTGTTCATCAAAAATGATCAAATTAGCTTTGATTTAGCATTATACCAAACAAAAGTGCTTTTGCTCGTTGAATCCGGGATCTCTCTAAATACGGGCTCGTTATAAGCAGTTTCTACTATATATACTGGTGCCTGGGTTATCCGACATTCGCTTTATCACACCATCGTGGGTGTTCTCATGTTATCCGACCTAAAGTCTAATAAAGTGCTAATTGAGTCAATGCACGCCATACTTTGGGGTTTGTTAAGACTCGTTTTTTTTTTTATTTGTTTATTTATTACCAGAAATTGGGTTCAGCTTTTTTCCTACCGTTTATACATGAGCACAGAGGCGTGACTAGACATTTCTACGCCCGGGTCAACCATAAAATAATAAAATATTGCGCCCCTATCTGCATTTCCCTCTTAAGTAAATATATTACCAATTTAACAGTTCTCTCTCTCTCTCTCTCTCTCTCTCTCTCTCTCTCTCTCTCTCTCTCTCTCTCTCTCTCACACACACACACACACACACACACATCAAAATTGACGTCATATCAAACTATTTCTCTCTAATCAAAACTGAAGTCATGTCAAACTCTTTCTCTCAAATCAAAATTGACGTCATATCAAACTCTAATCAAACTGACCTCATGTCAAACAATTTATGGTAAATGCTTCGAAGTTTAGACCTTCGGTACCACATCAAACGAACCTAATGCAGTTGACAGTCGAGGCTGAAAGCCATGACAATTATCGAATAGGCCCCAGAGAATCTTAAGAAATGTGAACTGCATCATTATCTTGCAACTTACCCGACTAAATAAAAACCGTAGGCTCCATTGTTGTGAACGAAGGCCTTGGTTCTTCTTTGGTTGAACGGACTATACAACAGCACCTTCATTCCTTAATGTAAGCAACTAACTTCGGTCGCCTAAATATTTTGAAGAAGAAATGCGAATTTTAAGCTGCAAAGGCTATCGAAACTGACGAACCATACTATGAAAGAATTCGGTAAATGGACAAATGACAAAGTATGGTGCTGAAAAAATGTACCAGAAACTGGTGCAAAAGTTTCAATAATAGTTTTAATCAGGTGATTTGTGTGCTCTCTCTTGAGCTGTGACCGGGGGCCTGCCCCGCCTTAGTTACGCCCTTGCATGAAGAAACGTGCAAACATCATTGAATTTTTCTTTCTCAAAACACTTAGCTTTCTTACGACATTTGCATGTGCCTTTCCTATTGGGTATCCTATCCGAAATCTCCTTGATTTTTATTTTGAATTGCTCTTTAAGACCTGCGATAAGACTTCCTTCCGATAATATAATCCTCTCCCATCATTCATTTTTGTTTTAGACTCGCCCGAAGTTTCGGGAATACGGTTTTTTCATTTCAGTAGTGCTTTCCGTGAACTGTGGACTATCAGTAAACGATTAAAATTCATGTAAGCAAGAAAACTCCAACGCATGACATAAAAGATGATAATCTGTCCTCCTCAGCCCCGAACTTTCTTTTTTTCAGCGCAATGCACTTCCATTTGTTCTTTCTCCGTTTTTCTTTTTTCATTGCGGAAGACCTTTATTGACCTCACGTGACGCCGAATGAATTACTCAGTAGCCTCCTTGTTAGATGAATCAGGCGTCAATCGCAATTGTTTTCGCAAGATTGGTTAAAGGCGATTTTTTTATATTTATTTTCCGCGTATAACATAATTGCGTATAATTTCTACGAGCTAAAGACATTCCAATTGCTTCCTTGCTGATCGGAAGTGGGGAAACAAAACACAAAATCGTTCCAGTGTTTGACAAGTGCTCATTAAACAAATTGTGAAGAGCGTCTTCAGTTCGGCGATAAGGACGTGTCGTCGTTCAAATGGCCCAGCAATTTTACATTATCACTCCTTTCATCACTCAATAGGTAAATACGAATTGTCTGTCCTTCGTAACATTCCTTCATGTCCGAGAGAATGGAGAATTGACTATTCATGAAAGCATCTCGGAGTACAAAGCCACATTTCTTTTTTATTTCCCCCAGATGTTACAGCAAAAGGACAACAGAGTCGGTAGCTGGATAAATCCATTAAAACGTGCAAGGGTGTCCAACCTTTTCAACACCACAATCGGATGCAGTAAAATTTCCATACACGCCTTGAACTCCACACTGTATCTTATTCAGGCTATGACATTTTGTGGATATGGGCGTCCATAGCTTAGATTTCAAGAGAGTGCAAACAGAAATTTTAACTAAAAAAACACAAATTTTCAATGTGCCTTCTCGTCTTCTGACCGTTTCTATTACCCTCTGAACACATAAATTTATTTGGAAATCGGAGAAGCCAGAAACTACATAAAAAAAAAAAAAAAAGATTGGTAAGTGCGATCACACAACATGTTAGGACAATAAAAACATTTCTTTGTCGTTGTTTTGATCGTTTTGCCCACTTGTGTTTCATGCGCCACGAAATTCTGAAGATCGCTCAACTGGTTGACAAGAATGATAAAATGCAAAATTTCTGGGAAGAACTTTGAGAGATCTTTGCCCAGCAGTGAATATAGTTGCCGCAGAAGATGATACACTTTCCCATTTATTCGCCGTTCATACTTTTCTATACTGTACGTATGTACGCTGTTCTCCAACATGCAATAGGGATATAATTTTACATGCAATGAATTATTTGAAAATTTTGAAATTATATGAAAAACATGTCGCGCGAGAAAGTCAGGGCCCTGGGCCCGATGGTGTCCATCGAAATGTAAAAAAATATTTCCCTGAGTCAGTTGTTCCAGTAACTCATATTTTCAATAATATTTTCCAAACTGGTATCGTTCCCTCTCCTATGACCCTTAGTAGAATTAGTGTTATCTTTAAAAAGGGTTTGGTAACTGATGTGGCAAATTATCATCCAGTTGCCAATATTTCGGTATTTGAATCTGGAAGAGGCTTACATTATATAGGTTAATTTCACATCTGGATAGTAACGATATTCTGGGCCACAATCAGCATAGTTTCCATAAGGGATTTTCAACTGAGACTGCTGTTCTGGATGTTATACGTTATTTACAGGACGGATTAGATTCTGGAAAAAGTGTTGTTGGACTCCTTTGCGATCTCTCTAGAGCATTTGATACTGTATGCCATGACATATTATTAACTAAGTTAGAGAGGATTGGGATTAGAGGTGTTGCACTTAACATGTTTCAGAATTATTTATTGGGCGGGAAGCAGTTTGTTCAGATCCATGATCACTGTTCTAGAGTTGAGTCTGTTTCATTTGGAGTTCCTCAGGGTTCAGAATTGGGTCCTATTTTGTTTTTGGATCCATATAAATGATATTTTTCGGGTTCCATCTGGTGCTCATTTGGTATTGTTTGCTGATGATGTAAGCCTATTTTTTAGGGGGAATAACCTGAGTGAGTTGATTAATCGAGTAAATCTCGAAATTAAGGAGTACCTCGTTGGTTTGCATGTAATTTTTTAACGTTAAATGTTACCAACATGAGTTGTTTTCCAACATGAGGCCTCGTCCTTGTGACTTCAGTTATGTTTACTTAAGTGATACGGCATTACAGTTCCAGACCACAATGAAATTTTTGGGTGTAGTTCTGCATGAATCTCTCAGATGGGATTCTCAGGTGGATCAGCTTGCGTTATGTTTAAGATTTCGCGGATTTCTGATTTTTTGTCAGTTAGAATTCTGTTAATTCTTTACTATTCTTTTATTTTTCCTGTATTGTCGTACTGCATTTTAATATCGGGTGCGACTACAAGGCGTTCGCTTATCATAGTTCGCTTATCTGTGTTGCAGAGGAAGTTTGTCCGATTGTTAAATTATTCGGTTGGATCGGAGGTTCTTTTTCGTCATTTTCAGATATTAACTATTGAGCAACTACATAAATACAGATTGCTGCTGATGGTCCATGAACGCATTTTTACAGGAAGATACTCCAACTTGATTGCATTACGGCGTACAACTCACTCCTATGATACTCGTGGTGGGTCGGGTTTTTCTGTTCCGTGGGCTCGTACAAGTTTAATGTTTAACAATATCAATGTGTCGGGTTTGCATGAGTGGAATGGATTACCGTTGATTATTAGATCAGAGTTACGTTATCCGGTATTTAAGCGAGTGCTAAGAAGTTTTTTGACAGGAAATTAAATATTGAAATTTATTGCTTTATGATTTGTAAAAAAAAGTATTGTAAAATTGCTTTCGTTGTCTTGACTGAACTGGAATATTTTGTTTTTATTTAGAGGGGATCAGGGGCTTGTCAGGCAGTATTTCAGCCTTTTTTCCCTGGCCCCTTGCTATACATTTAATTATTACTAACATATAATTTTTGTTTCATATTGACAATTGATATTAATTTTCAATGGAATGAGTTTTGTTATTGTTCAGAATTTGTATTTATTGTGAAAGTTTTGGTGATTTGTCGTATTTTGTGAGTTTCATAGGTGATTTGTCGTATTTTGTGAGTTTCATAGGTGATTTATCGGATTTTGTGAGTTTCATTGGTGAATTTGTTTACTTTATTTGTAAATTAGTTTACGATTTTGGCACATATTGTATTGTTACTGAGTATTATATTACTTTTCTATAATTTTTACAGCAGAAATTTTATAAAATAAATAAAATAAATAAATAAATAACGAAGAAGGGATTTTTCAGACCGGACCATCAGAAGGAAGGGCTCCAACTTACTCTCGCACTCCCTCAGCCACGTCCCTGGGTTGGGATGGGGAGATTAGCAAGTACCATGAAAGTCCAATGCAGCGGAAAAGCTAAGATGATCAATTTTCACAAGTGAAGTAACAAAACTTAATGAAATTCCATGTTCAACGAGAGCACAGAAATCTAGTTGCGCACTGCCCTAGAATGGAGGAATGGAAATGGTGACTTGCAGGACAAAATTGCAACTGCACAATATAATCTTGGTGTGCTAGTGGAAGAATATTGATAGAAAAGCAATGGGAACGAAGTGCATCAAATGCTCAACAAGCGAGTTGTGCAATAAAAATCTACGCCTTGGGAGTTCCGAGTTAGCATAGTTAAAAAAAAAAAACAGGGGCCCTACTGCTAGGCAAAAAAAAAAAAAAAAAAAAAAAAAGATATGTGTGGTTCACGCGCATCTACCAAGTACATTTGTGGACGACGATTGCAGAGAGTAATAAGGGAATAATGGAATGGGAATGTGCCCAGAGGCGAAACAGGAGACAGCAATGATTTTAATTGCGTCAATTGCTCTTTCACCCTCCTAGTGAGCGTTGCATTAGGAAGCTCAGTGCTGCTTTTGCTTCATGTGTGTCGTTAAACAGCGGCCAACTCACGTAGCCGTCAAGCAGGAAATCCTAAACATTTATAAGTGTCAAAATATCTAAGAGAACACTGCTTTTCGTAAACAACAAAGTAGCCATCATTAGATAGCTATAACATGTTGAAAAAAACGTTACCTAATGTAACGGTATAATAGATATATTATAATATAGACATATATGGCTACTGTCACTTGTGCACATTGTTCTATTGTGGAATTTTTCACTACAACACGGATTTAGTAAGTGCAAGGATTTAACGAGGATTATTATCGTCGGTTCCAAGCTCCTCGTTATAAGTGGGTACTGGTATGAAAAAAAGAAAAAACCCTCCGAATCTTGAAGTGGCGCCCAGGGGCCGACTTGGACAGTTTGGGCATATACATAGAGACCGGCTTCCATATATACATAGAGACACCCCGGCATCCCGTGTTATGTGCATGCATAATGTTTAAAAATGGCCTCAGAGGCCCTAGTCTGAGCTTCTTGCGGTTTCATTCCGAATCAGTTGGATAACGATCGGTAGAAAGTGTATATCCCTCGTGGAATAATTTCGTAGAAGTGTTAGGCTCGATTCATACCTCAGCGTCAAGTAACATCAGTCAGTTTGATTCAAAGCCAGTAATATATAACTATATTTTGAGAGCCTCTCAAAGGTTGGGGCCCTTGACACTTTCCCCGAATGCCCTCCCGTAAATCGGTGTCGTGCTATTTGCGAACCTGCCACTTGCGGACAGTGCCAGATGCGGCTAGAGCAATTCATAACGGCATTTTTTGAAAATGAAAGCATTAGGAGAACCGGTAACAAAACGGAAGAAAATGTATGTAAAAATTGATGAAAGAATTGAAAATATTATGTCAGCATTTGAAAAATACAAGGACTCAAAAAGGTGCTTAAAAGTCTTAAGTTTTGTAGCAAATTTTGACTAAACTTGAATTTTTTTTTTTAGTTTTGTAACACAATTTGTTTCGTAAAATGTTTTTTAGTTTTGTAACATAATTTTAAATTTGTAACATTAAAATGGCATAAGGAATTATTCTCCTGCAATTTTTAAACCGCCACACAGTGGTTCCAAATACAAATCTCGCTGAACAAAAGGTACAATTGTTTGAGCTTCAAAACAACTGAAATACTATCGTACTGTAATCCTAAATGGTTGTGTAGCCAAGACTCACAATCAGTTTTACAAAAGAAATAATTGAGCCTGAGCAGGAGCAGGTAGATGTCACGTATTTAGTGCAACCATCGTTTTCTCGTTAGCATCGCCCATGCAGTAGTTATCTTCGGAACTACGATCTGTACACGTAATTTATTCTCAATCCTCTTCGGGTCTTCAACGAATAAAAGTACAGTTATCTTCCTACATTTATAGGGCAATTTAAAACTTTTACATTGTGTTATTAATTTTTTATGTTCATTCATTATAACAGACGTATTCCATGAAATTGTTTTAAGATGCAATCGAAGTAACAGGCTTGCAAAAGCAAAGTCCGTAAAAGTCCGTTGTGAAAGTATATTCAGCGTTTAAGTTAGTCATTTAGGTATGTAAGTAATTATAACTGTTTTATGACCAACTTGAAACAACTTTTTTATATTTTAGTGATGACGGGCGGAATTTTAAGAAGAGAGCTGTTTGATGTTTGGCGGAATGAAAAGAATATTTCAAAGAGATTAGCCTGTGTGTGTGATTATATATTGACGAAATATGGCTTGGAAGATCCTGAAGGACATATTCGTGAAATAATGCAGAAAAAAAGTGCTGAATTTTGTAAGAATCTCAAAAAACGGTGGACTAACACTGTCACTACTTATTGAAAACATTCTTACGAAAAAACAGCCACAAATAAATGGGGCTGCTTGTCGACAATTCAAACCAAGATTTGGTACGACCAATGACGGAAATAGCGAGCGGAGGTTCCTTGAAGATCCAGCTTTAGCATCAGATATTACTAGCGTAGATGAAGAGCTGATTTGGCTATTTGGAACCATGCATCTTTAAAACAATCGCCAGTGGGTACATCATTAACAATGGAGAGTTTGAAAAATACTGCTTCGACACAGCAGAATTATACATCCGAAAATATAAGTGGTATTGTATGCCACAAAGTGTACATAAGATACTTATCCGTGGTGCACAGTTGATAAAGGAAGCCGTACTTCCAGTTGGGATGATGTCCGAGGAAGCTCAAGAAGTCCGGAATAAGGACTATAAGAATTTCAGGGAACATCATACTCATAAATTTTGTAGAGCCGATACAATGACGGACTTGATGCACACGCTATTAATTTCCTCGGACCCGATTGTAAGCAGTCTTCGAATCAAACGCCGAAAGAGAAGTAAAAATATATCTCCTGATGTACTGAGACTACTCTAAGACCCAGGTGGCAGCGATGATGATGGAAAATGAGTAGATGAACATCTCTCTGAAGCCTGTAAATATTTGAAATATGTGTTTATTTGACCACAACTGGTGTTTTGTTTAAATCCTATTAATTTGTTATTTTCTTCAAATAAGATCACAGACTTAAAAAAATATTCGCACTAAATCTTACAAAACTATACGAATATTGCGTTGATATTTTTACCGCAATAAACCAAAATAATAGGAAAATGTAACTTGAACATTCGTATAAAATTGTATGACAATCTGTTTTATAGGAGGGGAGTTATTAATTTTGTTCAACTAGATTTGTATTTGGAACGACTGTGCGCCAGTGTGAATTGTCAGTTAGCAACTGGCACGACGAACAATTCCAATCTATTCAATTCCCGTTTGTCCGCAATTGTCACGTCCGCTAAAAGCACGTAACGCCTTAAATCAGGCCCTGGTGGCGCGGAAAATATTTTTTGGGAGGCGGGTGCAACCCCTTAGTAACGATCGAATGTGACACTCAATCTTACGGAGCTTCTACGAAAAACAAAACAAAATGCAAAACACGCGGTTCTGTCTCAGAACGAAAACAAACAATTTGGCCGTTCTTCTTCTTCTTGTAGTTATGTCTTAAAATAAAGAAAAATGGAAGTTCTAAAATTTCACTGGCTTAAGAAAAACATTCTAAACTAAATGCACAGGTTTCTGAACTCCCTGATAATAGAATACTACCAACAAATTAAAATCTGTGCAGTGATATTACGATGCTCGAAAGAAACCCCACGTTTCCTTAAGGGTGCAATCCCAACACCGAGACAAACGACTGCTACACAAAACCGTGAGGAATCATGAAGATGAACGATAGGATCACCGCTTAATGTGACAAAAAATGGGTGGGATGTTCGCACTGTACGTATTGAGGCGGGATGAGAACATCTAGCAAGCCGGGATCGTGTTTCAAAGTTCATGATTGGGAGCGACCTCGCGGCTTTGGACGTCGAAAAAACTCGTCTCAGGAACACCCATATATCACGGATCAACGCTTAACGCTCCAGGGTAGTCATTGTTCTTACCACAAAAGGCGATATTTTTTATACTCGCGCATTACCTTAAGTTGTGCTAATGAATTTTGATGTCGTTGCTTTGTTAAAGATCCGAAATGGGAGAATACGTGGAACAAAACTCCGATGCGGGAGGACCCTGTATTTAACGTTCTTGCTTTCTACGCTGTTTCGCAATTGCATCACCAATTAACATACAATCCATTTGCTTTAACGTCAAAGCAGTCTCCGCATTCACGACATTTTACAGAAAGCCACAGAAAACGACTATATGTTTCCCAATCTGGGAAGACAATGGGATAACGTTTAACTGAGGTGGTCGCTCTCATTTTGCTAAGGACATCGTCATTTTTGCAAGTAACCACTCAGAGATGCAGAGTATGATCCAGGAACATTCTGACAAGAATGAAACAGTGGGATCAAAGATAGAAATTACAAAGCCCCCCCCCCTCCTCAAAAAAAAAAAAAAACCCTGGTAGGCTCAGTTCTGATTGAGCCGTCAGTTTGGAACGTAGGACAACGATTTGAAGATCGGAGAATTGAAATGAGCTAGTCGAGTATGGTTTCAAAGTGTGTATTTAATTTGTTATAGACAACACAGGTCTATGATATGAAAAGCAGCTTACATATTTTTTACAACTAATGCTGGATACATTGCGAACACAAAGCGGATCGATACTCGAATTACCCAACGTGGTGCTCTGTCTTGCCTCTCGTTTTGATTTTATCCACTTTTGTTTGCGTTCATTCTCCGAATTCTGGGGCATTGACGAAAATGTTAACCCGTTCACACGAAAACTATTTTTAAACATTTGAGTTTCAAACCACGGCGATATGATCTTTACATATTTGAATAGATCTCGTCGAGAGCTTTAAAACGATACCACGCACGGTCGTGTTGGTCGCACGGTTGCCGAGATAGACTGAGTCAAACCCGGCGGCACACCCAGAGATATTGCATCATCTCTCCCGCGCACAGGAAGCAAGGGGAACGTCGCGCGCACGATGTATTGCGCAGTACGCGAACTAGACTCCATGCTGTTTACGAATATGCTAACACGATTAGTGTGCGGCACGTATTTTTAAGGTGGACGTCAAGTAATTTTGCTACCTATACTTCCAATAGAAAATCTTCTGTACACATTTTCTTCACAATTAATGCGTTCCCAAGGATGAAAATTTGAACATCGGCTAAAATAGCTTCATTTTATAACTTGGAATACTTAATATTTTCTAAAACATAACCATAATTATATTAAAAATCAATAACTTTTCCTTTGCTGGTGTTGAAACCAGAAAAAGGATGGCGCGACCTGTACTTTGATGACGTCAGTAGACAAACAAATGTTGGATTGCATAATTATGGTTATGATTTAGAAAATATTAAGTATTCCAAGTTATAAAATGAAGCTATCTTAATCGATGTTCAAATTTTTATCCTTGGGAACACATTAATTGTGAAAAAAATGTGTACAGAAGTTTTTCCATTGGAAGTATAGAAGGTAAAATTACTTGACGTCCACCTTAACGTTATAATGATTTCAACTGGGAGCTGTTTTTTGTCACAGGCGGTTTGTGACCTATTTTCGTCACAGGTGTTAATTTTAGCAATAGCAATATCTTTAATGGTAGCAACTATTTTGCTAGCGTTACGTTTATTTCTGTGTAAGACACTAACTCCGAGCTTGTTAGATTAACGTTCGTTTTCGCTTCACTCTAATATTTGTTGAACCGGGATAACTTAAATGTTAGACAAATTTGAAAGTACTTTACTAGACATGCAATACTAACTATACACTAATAACGATCAGGTTGAGTAAAAAGTCATACTTACAAAAGGAAAACATCTTTTTATTTAGATCCAGTAGGCACCTTAACACGCAGTCGTTCCTCTGCATAAATAAGGGTGTACTAATAGCTTCCGCCGCTACACCCACATTGTGGGGAGGGGGAGGGGCTCACGGCTAAGAGGGCCTTTTACCTCAGGAAAAACCTTTTACAATTTATTTTTGCGGAAACTGCATATGAAGCTGGTTAAAGAAATAGCCAGGATTTTTTTTACGGCAGCTTTGAATGAAGTACTACACAAGAAAGATGACACCGAATTTTCGGGTGTAATAAGCACGTCTTTTGAATCCGTTCTGACGTAAATTAAATTTATCAAAGCTATTCAAAGTCAATGGAACCGGTATGGAAAACAATAGATCTGACCAAAGAAAGAAGATTTTCAATCGGCTTTTTAATCCCTCAGATATTGCTGTAAACGGAATCGTGAGCTTACGCCCTCTGGTTGCAGACTTGTGCATTAAGAAAAACATGAATTTATATGAGAAACATTTCGCACCAGAAAAGCTCTCCAACACAGAAATAAATTTTCAAATCAGACTCTTAGAAACAGAGATATGGACAAAAATAAGATGTGACTTTACGTCCCCAGGTGGGAAAACCATGCATTATTTTAGGAAGAAAGTATTCCCAAAAGGTTTTTCCATATGTGCGGTATCGGTCTAAGAAGAAAAAAAAATTAGTCGAGTTTTCAGGAACCCAGATTTTGCTACAAATACATCAGAAGCAGAAATTAACACTTATGCCCCCTGGTGGCCAAACCATTCTTTACCAAACATTAGAAATTATGTGAAAAATATTTTCCATCAGGTCTTGTATACGATACAGGAAGAATTTTTCAAATCGAATTTTAGGAGCAGAAATAACGCAGAAAATGCAATTTGCTTTTGTGCCCCCTAGCGGAAAGTCTATGAGTTATTTGAAAATTTTGAATTTATATGAAAACATGTCACACTGAAAACACTATCCAACAAAGAAGGAATTTTTCAAATCGGACTCCTAGAAGTAGAGATATTGACAAAAATAAGTTATACATCTACGCCCCCTGGCGGAGAAACTGTGGAATATTTTAAGAAGACAATATTCCGAAAAGGTTTATCGATGTGAGTGGCATCAGTCCACGAAAGAATTTTTCAATCGATATTTTAGAAGCTCAGATTTTATGGCAAATACATCAGAAGCAAAAATTAATACTTACGCCCCCTGGTGGCCAAAGTATTCTTTACCAAAAATTTAAAATTATGTGCAAAAGATTTTCCATCAGGAGGTGCATCCGCTGAATATTTTTTTTTTCAAAACGCAGTTTTAGAAGAAGAGTTATCGGGAAAAATGAGATTTACCTTTACTCCCCCTAGCGGAAAATCTATGCGTAATTTGAAAAAGTAACTATATCTAAAATACTCTTCAACATACATGGAATCGAAAGATAAAAGATTTTTTTCAATCGGATGTTTAGAAGCAAATATGTGGATTAAAACGTATTTTTGAATTCGACATCATCAGCATTTACACCCTCTAGCGGCGAATGTGTATATTGTAAAAAAAAAAAAACGAAATGAAGGATCATCATTCGCGTATCCCAATGCAAAAAGAATTTTTCAAATCGGACTAATAGTTGCAGAGATATCGTGGGTACAGACGGACGGACGGACAAACTGGTAACATAAGCATGATCTTTTTTTACAAAAGACGTGCTAAAAACTGGAAAGCAGCTATTCCAGACAACTGGGAGCTCCTTTTCATAGGCATAGCAACTGTCCCTGTGCACGTATATTAATGGAATGGGATACAAATAGCTGTTCAATGAATGTAATTTTTGTACCAATGAGGATAAGATGTCGCGTATTACAGTTATTCACACATAACTCGGCATCATTCAAAACATAATGAACTGAAAGGTGTTCTTCAGGGGGCGAAGAAACAGATACCTGTGTCATTATTTTATAACAGTGAAGAGAAGAAAACCTGCTATGAGCAAAACATTGCGGCATTATGTTGAGTGTGTTATTTATATTTTCAAGAATAAATAATTTAATGGGTTTTTTTTTGTATATTCAAGGGTTCATAATTCTTAATTGTCACTTATTGTTTTGCTTACTTATGTTTTGCATTTTCGCATAAATCAGAAAGGTCATTTGACACTCTCACGTCGTAGTTAGGTGTTGTGTGTGCGTGATCGTGAGGCATTTAAAACAGGCCGGTTTTAGTTCTGTAATAGAAGGGGCCGCGGATGGCCTAGTGGGCAACGTTCGTGACTGCCATGGAAAAGGGTCTCAGATTCGATCCACTAAATACCCGCCGTGCGTCGGATGGGCACGTTAAGCCGCCGGACCCCGAGTACTGGCCCCCGGTAATAAATAAGGGCGTCTTCCTCCACCTCCTTTCTACTTCGCTTCCGTGTCACTTTCCTATTGGGCACTCTAGCCCAACTCTCCTAGCTTCCTATTTCTAAGGGTTGTTTAAGACCTGGGGTTAGACACTCCCTTCCTAAAATCCTCTACATATGATCATTTTGATCATCTCTAATAGAAGAAAATTTGCATCACGTGATAAATTTTGGAGTAGGTTTTTTTGTTGTACTTTGTAATGGTATAAAACTAGGGCACTAATTTTAATTACAACGTGCGCGTCCGTGTTTCATGCAATAAAGTGCAATAATGCTCATTTTACGAAAAATACCTGTAGGTTTCACAGAATTTGAATTACTAAAACATACCCATAAAACCTAGTAATTTATGGAATTTAAAAATTTCAGCATTTGAAAGCCAATAGATTTTCGCAATAGGGCCTTGAAGATATTTTCTGCAGGGCGTGGGGGTAAGTTTTTCCGGTACACCCCACTGTACGTAAACTTAACCTCTCGGAGCAATTTGAACAAAGTTCATCTGCTAGCTAATTAGTCTTATACCGGTATTGAACAAAAGGTAGCCTAACACAGATTACTAACGGAAGTTCGTTTTAACATCATATCATCAAGGTGACTTCAATAGCATTTCCTCTCGAACACTGAACACATAAGTTCTTATATCTGTCTTTTTATTACGTAATTGCACTTTGACCTTCGGTCAGGTGTTGCCAAAGTTAAATTCATCGAGATAAAAATAATGTGGCGTTAAGCTCGGAAAAACGTTTAACGAGAATAAATGAAATTTACATAAGAGTATGGGAACTCAAAAGGAAGGCTAAATTAGAATATACGTCGCAAATAATTGAGCAGTAACTGAAGATTTAGATGTTGATGGGACAAACTTAGAAGTAACTAATGTCTACATCTACGAGAATGACTAACCCTGGATAGCAAATATCAATTAAAGAAGAAATTAATCCGCGATAGAACTTGGCTCCTGTGCATTTGGAAGAAAAGGTATAATTTTTAAGATCCATTTACCATTTCTCTTGAAAACTGTACAGTGATGAAGAATATGATCCAGGAACTTGGTGATAAGAGGAACGAAATGGGATCGAAGCATGACATGAAACAGAAATGCTCAAAACTGGGAGCTGTGGAAGAGACTTGGGAAAACCTTCATCCAGCGGTAGATGGAGAATGGTTGTTGATGATGATTATACGCCGTACACAATTTCATTCACAAATCGGCGCATGTGAAAATTTGAGCGTTAATGAACAAAATAATAAAAGAAATCTATTTGCTTAAAAAATTCGACACATTTCTTATCGCAAATAAAAGATACACCTCATAGTAAAAAAATGCACAAAGATACAAGAAAAGTGCGAATGTTAATTAAACTTAATTAGTTTTGTTTTAGATAAAAGCTAATGATTTATGATATTACATTGTTGCAAATGAAATGTCGGATTTTTCAGACTTGTGCAGTTGGCAAGTAATTTAGGAATCATCACATCGTGTGTTGTGATTGGTGATATGTAAATTTAAAACGTCAAGGCTGCTGCCTGTAAAGCACTGGTCATTTCGTGAGCTGCAACAGTTTCAATGTGATTGTGCCATAGTGAAGAGGACGTTGAAACAGAGCCAAATTCGTGTAATTTTCTTATATGAGTTCAAACTTGATCACCGTGTACCGGACGCAGCTCGCAACATCAAAACAGCGTTTGGGAAAGGCACCGTTAGTGAAAGCAGGACGTGACGTCGGTTTGCTAAATTTTGGTCCGGCGATACGAGCCTTGAAAATGTACCACGTGGTTGACCAGAAGGAGCTATCGACAATGCTAAGTTGAAGGCCTTGACTAATTCCGATCCGCGTCAAACGGTGCAAGAACATAGTGAGAAACTCTGTATAGACTATGCAACAATTTCACGACATTTAAAGGTCATAGGCAAAGTGAAGAAGATGGGTAAATGGTTAAAGGAACAGCACAAACGACAACGATTTGATGTCCTGCTTATGCGCAACCAAACGAAATAAATTCTGAGGTGCCTCGTCAGATGTGATGAAAAATGGATACTGCATGACAATCGCCGACATTCGGCGCAATGCCTCGACTTCGGTGAAGCTCCGAACTACTCCGCCGGTACTCTATCCTAGAAAGACGACGATCAGTGTTTGGTGATCCGTAGTTGATGTGCCGTCCTCGTTCTTACAAGACGGGTCAAACATCATGGCGGACAGGTATTGTCAAGAACTTGACATTATGCTTGGAAATTTCTCCACTAAACAGCCGGCAGTCAATCGCCATGAATCCATATTTCTCCATGATAATGCGAGACCCCATGTTGCACCCAGACCATTCAGAAGCTGCAGCAGCGGAGGTACGAAACCTTACCTCATCCGTCTTATTCACCTGATCTGTACTTTACAAATTATAACTTCTTGAAGTACCTGGACTCCTTTCTGCAGGGTAAATCGTTTCCCAATCAAACAGATGAAACCACATTTTTATGAGCTCAACGTTTTCCCACGACAGCATACAGAAGCTTGTACCTTGTTGGCAAAAGTCTGTTGCTAATGGCGGTGATTATTTTGAATAAAAAAGTTTATTTTGCATCGTATTTTGGGCGTTTGAAGTTTCCAACAATATTCAGACATTACATCTGAAACAATCTAATAATATATAATCGCTACCTGGGCTGTATTCCCTACATATAAAATGTTTCCTATAAACTCAAGAACGCGCTAAAGAAGATGAACCTCGGTGTCGGCATAAGATCTCCATCTTCACATGCCTTGCTTAAGGGAAATACTGACAAGCCCCAACTTTCCAACGAAGCAGGTGTTTATGCCATACCTATACATTATCCGGACGGCTCCAAGAGATACTATATTGAAATGACCAAGCGTTCGTTTAGATTAAGAGTCAACGACCATAAGAGGAGCACAAAGAACGACAAACTAACCACAGCTCTATCCATAGAAGTCCAGTTCAAGTACACTGATCCTATCTGGGATGATATAAAGAAATTAGCTTCCTTCGCCACCCCTAAATTCACTCCCATTCAAGAAACTTTTTTTTTTTTTTTGATTGGAGGTTTAACGACCACCGTGAGCAACTCAATGGGCTATAAGCAGTCGCCCGTCCCTAATTTAGGGTCACTGGTTCCAGGGAAGGGAGAGAGCCAGTGCCGTAAGACAAACACAACATCCATGCCTCACCGGGATTCGAACCCGGACCCCGTTCGGACGAATGATCAGAGGCCATCGCTTAGACCACTGCGCCACCGGGGCGGCTTCGAGAAACTGTGGAGATCATTACCGACAGTGGGTCCAGAAATGATAGTGTCTCGGTAGAGTTACCACGAATTTGGAACCAATTCTTCAAATATTGAATGCCATTTTGTTTTTTTCTCCCACGATTCCGCGTGCTAAATGAACATGAGGCCTCGTGTCTTTTTTTTTAACGACCACCATGAGTAACTCAATGGGCTATAAGCAGTCGCCCGTCCCTAATTTAGGGTCACTGGTTGCAGGGAAGGGAGAGAGCCAGTGCCGTAAGACAAACACAACATCCATGCCTCACCGGGATTCGAACACGGACTCTTCACGGACGAGTAATCATAAGCCAGCGCTTAGACCATTGCGCCACCGGGGTGGCGCCTCTTGTCTTTGAATGAATAATTACATTTGCATCTCCTCGTTTACTGTCAAGTGAAATCACCGCGCTAAAACCGTTGAAGTGTTCTATTATCCAGTTTGCTGTCTACCTTCCTTGCAAAAGCCGTTTGGTTGATGTGCGAAAGCTTGGCAGCATTAATTTCTATATTCTCCGCCAATAAATTCGGATTACAAGTATAGTTATATTGTATCAAGTATAATCAACATTTTCTATTATAATGCTTGGGACATACCTACCCTCAGAGATGACGCTCATTTCACGACGGCAAAGCTGCAGCGACAAACTTCGTCTGTGTAGTTTAATTGGAAAAGCATTCGGCTTCGGAGCCGAAGGATTCGAATCCTGCCACCGGTAAATTTGTGTTTCGCTATATTGGCGCCCGATTGTGGATATGGATCTACCATTGGGTTCTTCGAAAAATGTATGATACTCGTTCCACACGTCGTCTTGAATTAGTCAGAATTCCTTCTTCTACAGTGAACTCTGCTTCAAGCCTGGTTTGCCAGCTTACCCAGAAACTATGATTCGGTTCCAGCCCTTTCTCAAGGAGGGGGGGGGTATATGTGACGTAACTACCTCAGAGGTGATGCAGGTGTCAAGACGGCAAAGTTGCAGCTACAAACTTCGTCTGTGCAGCTTAATTGGGAAAGCATTCGGCTCTGCTTCAGAAGGATGCGGGTTCTATTACCACCGCCGGTAAATTTGTGTTACGCTATATACTATGGTTACATGCATTTGGCTGAAAAAAAAAAAAAAACTGAAGGCATAAACCTCAAATCTATTTTTTTCCTTACCGCGTACTCACAAATATGGTTCAGAATTGCCATGATCTTTCTTGATGGCTGATGGCAAGAAGTATTAAAAACATGCCCCTCTACTGAAGGACACCCAGTGATCAAGTTATTAACCGAAATTACGAAGTGTCTCGAATAATTTTGTTACATAACGACATAGTAACATACTGAAGTTCATCTTTAAGTAATTTAACTTACATTGCCATTTTCCTTTTCGTACCACTGAATTGCGCATTTCTGTAATGTTTATGTTGTTGAAACTTGATAAACGATTGCTGCATTATATTTCCATTTCCCCTTCCTTTTTTGTTTCTTTCTTTCTCTCTTCTGGCTTCAACGATAATTTCCATTGTATGACGTAAGAGCCTTGAACTAATATATCTCCGGAAGACCGGAAATTGCTCAGAGGTTATAGGTTCAAGTATATGATCCCTTGAGGCCTTTGACCTGGATCGCACCAAGGAAACAAACCTTAACTTCCTAATCACATATTTCAATATATTATGTAGGTTGTGTTACAGAGTGTAAATGAGTTCCAAAGTCGTCATCAGTTTCGCTTGTGACTTTTAATTCACCGCTACAATGTAGTCAGGTCCAGTGGAGTCGAAAGGAAATCGAGATCTGAAAGGAAAATTTTTCTTTGTTTCGTTTTTCATTCATATATTCAAAGCACGACAAGAAATGCTTGTTTCCTTTATCTCCAGACATCTGTTAAAGATAAAAGAAAAAACAAAAAAAAAAACTTTCACTTCCGAAAACCAGTTGGATAGTGCCAAAAAAGTGAAGGAAAGTGAGATTTGCGTATGTTGTTAAATTACCTGGAAAGCTATTGGTGTATCTTAGAGCTTCAAAAGTTTGCAGTTTCACGAATTTCAAGTAAACTGTAAAATTTTGGAAAACTTTGGTAACGAACATCAAGTGAAAAAGGAAATTTTTGTTGGAACACCGATGATTCTCTGGTTAGTCTAAAATCTCTAACAATTTCGCAGAAGAACAATAGAAATTTACAAAGTAAATTTAGAAACACATGAAATTTGAATGAGATGATAAATTCCTCGAAATTTTACCGAGATTAAAATGTTCTTCTTGCAGCAGTAATGCTAAAATGTGAATACAACGCCGCGATTTTTTTATAAAATTCGCTGAAAGCTTCGAATTCCCAATCTAAAAATATTTAGTGTTATTTTTTTTTTCGCGTTTTGAAAATTGCAATCAGTTTCAAATTCCCCTGCAGGGAATTTTGACACTACAGTTACACCTGTCTATAACGATATTCAACGGACCGGGAAAAATATTGTTATAGGAAGTTTATCGTTATAGACAAGGTTGAACCTTACACATTCTACAAGGTATTTAATATGGGTATAGTGAAAATTCTTCTAAATGACGTAGCGTCAATGAATAAACAAAGACATCGCTCTTTCCACGTTAATCAACACATAGCAACCGAAAAATTGTTATCCGGCCATTGCTGTGATCGTACCCCAAATCTCTCGATATCTAGCCGAGTGCGTTCGCCTTATGCTACAACAACCTACAATCAACGGCGCTATGTACGTTTATCTGTCAGCTTTTGACATCACATATCCTTAGGATGGGCTCAACAACTGATGTCTCCATCTGGTGGGCATTAACGGAATAAGCTGTATATTAATTATGGCAAATAAATCCAAAGGGCGAGAACAATAGTAAAAATTAAGGCTAATGCACTCAGCTAGATATCGAGAGATTTGGGGTTCGATCACAGCAATGGCCGGATAACAATTTTTCGGTTGCTATGTGTTGGTAAACGTGGAAAGAGCGATGTCTTTGCTTATTTAATATGGGTGTAACACAGTGGCGCCCATATGAGTACATCTAGAGGGGGGGGGGCTGAGAAAAATCCTTACCTCCTTCAAGGCTCTCAAACATTTTAGTAAATGTACAAGATACTAAAATACAACAAAATAATTGATACAATCAATCATTAATATCTTATTATTTTTAAAAATGCTTTAAAAAAAAGGTTTCGTCTATTTTAGTCTGATAAATTTTTCAAAAATTTGGTTAAACCAACGGCTGGGGGGGGGGGAGAGGATCTCTAGCCTCCCTGCCCCCCTTATGGGCGCCCTTGGTGTAACATTATTTTTACTAATATCACGTTAAACTTAAATTATTAAAGATTAGGAATGTAGTTGAGCATAAATCATAAGAATCTAATTCCAGTTCAAAAACGCAGCACGTGTATTTTTAACTAAATTTCTATTAATCTAAAAATTCATGTGTATAATGATACAAAATAAAATTGGTAATTATGTTTTCAAATCAAAAATAAAAAAATACGTAATACAGAGAAACAGAAACAAAATACGTACCGTATAATCAAGTTATACGTACGTAAAACAGAATTTGGATCATTAAATATGAACTAAGAAAAATTAAGCCTTTAATTAACAAGAGAATTAGTCGGATATTGTCGTTTGCTTGATTTTTGCAGAGAATATTGCTGCCGTACACATATTTTTCAAATCATCAACGAATTAAGACATAAGTCTGGGACATCCGATAGCGAATGAATTGAATTATATAATGTTTCAATTAATTCAACAGCATCTACAGATGTTAAGTTAGGTGATGATTCCGTTGAACATTACTCTTCTGCCTCTTCGCTTTCATCATAATTTTGTTTCAGTTCCGTTATTACATCCCCATTGGTGCTCCCACTGAACACTAATAACTATTCATCCCAATTTAAATAATCCTCTGTATTTATAGAACGATATTTTTCAGCATTAATGGATTGTCAAAGGCTCTATTGCTTTGAAAAGTCATGGACACAACACATGGCCAAAGTTCAAAAAGATTTTCAGGTTATTTTGCACCCTTCGTTTTAAATTCTAAAATTTTTTCCTTAGTCTTCAGTTTTGCTCTTAAGTTAAAATTATCGTTATATAAAGGTTGACTCAAAAACAAATTATCGTTACAGACAAGTGCGAAATTCATTAGTACTATAGGAAATCTGCCAGGAGCGCGGAAAATATCGTTATGAGCAGGTTTGTCATTATAGGCAATATCGTTATAACAAAATGGCTGCTTCATCCGTAGTAAACATAAAATGTCAAATACTCCTACTGGTATGTATATTTATGAAGCATATGCATTAGACCAAAACGTGTCAAGATCATCTTTCTTTCAAATATAGATCACGATTTCATAAGAGAGTTCCGATCGACAGCTTCATTCCGTAGTGATTCTCCCTTCTTAATAAACGCAAGTTATGAATTTACACGAATTCACTCAAGACTTCCGGGTTACTGGCTCTAGGGAATGTGCAGAACCAGAACCATTGGAGATTCCCCGTGATCTATACTTTTCCGAGTATTTCGAACCCAAAATTTTGTTGCAGAAAGGACGGCTAACAAATCATGTGATCAGTAGAGAGGCTGGCGTACAGTTTTCATTCATGCCTGCACAAAATAATTAAAACAAAACAACTGCTATATACATGCTACAGACGAGCTAAGACCGAATCAAACGCAAGAGTCTTGGTTTTCATACGACGTTTCTTCCCCATTAAAATACATCGCCTAGGCAGTAAAAATACGCTCATAATGCTAATTTTTGGGCGTCGTAGGCTGGGTGAACCGAGAAATTTTTGTCTCTGCTCTCTCTCTCTCTTGCCTAAGAGAATTGGATCACTATAAGATAAATGCAAACGCATCAAAGGCACTATTCATTTTTAACAGGTATTAAAAAAAAAAGTAGGTTATTTCACTACCGCATTTACCTGCAGACACACAATATCTCCGCATCTGTAAGTCGCATTCAGGAAGTTCTTTTCGCACCAGACAGTGTTAAAAATGGGCACACTGATTTGACTTCTTTGAATTTCTGTAATGTAGCTTTTGATTTTTCGAAAGGTAGAAACAGAAAACCTATTTTTAAGTTTCTATATTTCTGAATACCAGAAAGAAGAATTTTTTTTTTAGCGTTCGACGGAGGCAGTTATGCGCAGAAATTGTCGCGACTTTTTTCAGTTGCATGGTTTCTCTCTCCCTCTTGCTTTTTCCTGTACAAATTTAACGGCAACTGTGAGCAAGTAAGTGGGATGTAAGCAGCTGCTCTTCTTTAATTGGTTCTAGGGAAGGAGGACAGCCAGTGGCGTGAGACAGAAACACCATGCCTCAACGGGATTCGAACCCAGGCCTATATCGGACGAAATATTAGAAAGTCATTGCCACCAGGGTGGCCCATGTAGAGTAGAAAGTCAATGCTTCGTACCACTAGGCCACCGGGGCAACCGAGGTTGAGTAGAAAGTAAATGCTTCGAACCACTAAGCCACCGGTACGACCGAGGTAGAGCAGAAAGTCAATGCTTCGTACCACTCGGCCACCGGGACGACCGAGGTAGAGCAGAAAGTCAAAGCTTCGTACCACTAGGCCACCGGGACGACCGAGATAGAGTAGCAAGTCAATGCTTCGTACCACTCGGCCACCGGGGTAACCAAGGTAGAGTAGAAATTCAATGCTTCGTACCACTAGGCCACCGGGGCGACCGAGGTAGAGTAGAAAGTCAATGCTTCGAACCACTAGGCCACCGATACGACCGAGGTAGAGCAGAAAGTCAATGCTTCGTACCACTCGGCCACCGGGGTAACCAAGGCAGAGTAGAAATTCAATGCTTCGTACCACTCGGCCACCGGGACGACCGAGGTAGAGTAGAAAGTCAATGCTTCGTACCACTCGGCCACCGGGGTAACCAAGGTAGAGTAGAAATTCAATGCTTCGTACCACTAGGCCACCGGGGCGACCGAGGTAGAGTAGAAAGTCAATGCTTCGAACCACTAGGCCACCGATACGACCGAGGTAGAGCAGAAAGTCAATGCTTCGTACCACTCGGCCACCGGGACGACCGAGGTAGAGCAGAAAGTCAAATCTTCGTACCACTAGGCCACCGGGATGACCGAGATAGAGTAGAAAGTCAATGCTTCGTACCACTAGGCCACCGGGACGACCGAGGTAGAGTAGAAAGTCAATGCTTCGTACCACTCGGCCACCGGGGTAACCAAGGTAGGGTAGAAATTCAATGCTTCGTACCACTAGGCCACCGGGGCGACCGAGGTAGAGTAGAAAGTCAATGCTTCGAACCACTAGGCCACCGATACGACCGAGGTAGAGCAGAAAGTCAATGCTTCGTACCACTCGGCCACCGGGACGACCGAGGTAGAGCAGAAAGTCAAATCTTCGTACCACTAGGCCACCGGGATGACCGAGATAGAGTAGAAAGTCAATGCTTCGTACCACTAGGCCACCGGGACGACCGAGGTAGAGTAGAAAGTCAATGCTTCGTACCACTCGGCCACCGGGGTAACCAAGGTAGGGTAGAAATTCAATGCTTCGTACCACTAGGCCACCGGGGCGACCGAGGTAGAATAGAAAGTCAATGCTTCGAACCACTAGGCCACCGGTTACGACCGAGGTAGAGCAGAAAGTCAATGCTTCGTACCACTCGGTCACCGGGACGACCGAGGTAGAGCAGAAAGTCAAAGCTTCGTACCACTAGGCCACCGGGACGACCGAGATAGAGTAGAAAGTCAATGCTTCGTACCACTAGGCCACCGGGGCGACCGAGGTAGAGTAGAAAGTCAATGCTTCGAACCACTAGGCCACCGGGACGACCGAGGTAGAGTAGAAAGTCAATGCTTCGTACCACTAGGCCACCGGGACGACCGAAGTGGAGCAGAAAGTCAATGCTTCATACCACTAGGCCACCGGGGCGACCGAGGTAGAGTAGAAAGTCAATGCTTCGTACCACTCGGAGACCAGGGCAACCGAGGTAGAGTAGAATGTCAATGCTTCGTACCAGTAGGCCACCGGGACGACCGAGGTAGAGTAGAAACTCAATGCTTCGTACCACTCGGCAAACGGGACAGCTGAGCTAGTCTAGGAAGTCAATGCTTCATGCCACTTAGTTTCACCGGTAAATGATGCGAATTAGCATTTCTATGAGGTGATGTAAACGTGCATTTGTTTTGGTACTGAATAACACTACGAACAACTCTTACCGATATCAGCAGTCACATTTCCCTAATTTCAGGCTACTGGCTCCAGGGAAGGAAGTGAGCCAGCCAGCACTGTAAGACATGCTCACCACCCATACCTTATTCGGGCCTTGGGAACCCGGATGCAACTCTGATGACTAACCAGAACCTAACGTTTCTGACCATTCTGTCATAGGGACGGATGGTGGGGCTCCTGCTTAATTTTTCATGATGGGTTCGGGGTTTCTCCAGGCCCCGGTAGAGTACGAGCTTTATGTTCCTTTGATCTGCTCTCTTCCCGCAATCAGTAGGCCCCCCATTTAAGAAGGATAACTATAACGCCCTCTAATCGCACATGCTCATTGGGTTCGTTGAACCTGTAGCCGAGTGGAGGAACTGTTTTCGGGCCATTAACCCGAAATAGGCATGAAGCCTGAATGAGGAATGGGTAGTGCGCTCGTCCGGTGGCTCTGCCTTTTCCTTGGAGGCAATGGATCCATAATAGGGCTGTGCGTACAGCCCCTACAGTGGCTTATGTTGCTGGTAAACCTCCTCGCCGTCCCTCCACATAAAAAGAAACAAGTGGAATTTTTCTTATCCCATTTTACGATAGATTACAGATTTTTTTTTTCAAATCATAAACATCTGTTAATTTTCCGACAGATCGCAATTGCTTTAAAATGGCGATTTTATATTCCAGTTACTTCTGTTCAATCGGCGAATGCACAGAAAATCATGTAAACTGGCGAAAAGAAGCATTCACGCGCATAACTAAGGCAATGCCATTTTACAAAGTAAAAAAAACCCAACTCGGATTATAATCCAATGTTAATAAAAAATTACTATTATTTAATAGTGTCAATGTTAATGCTATGTACTTTTGCTTGAGGACAAGCATTTCGCCTAACACTGTTTCTGTGGTTTTTGTTTTTTTAATTTGTGATGATTACGTGTGCTTGCAACCAATCAGCAACTGTCACTGAATTCATTGTGATACCAATATATAAAATTTATGTTTATTTCCCCACGTATTTCAACAATCTAAGACTTTTTCTCGGACATCTAAGACTTTTTCTCGGATATCTAAGACTTTTTCTCGGATATCTAAGACTTTTTCTCGGATATCTAAGACTTTTTCTTTTATGACTTGCAAAATGAATTTTTCAAATCGGATTAATAGTTGCAGAGATATGTTGTCTACAGACGGACGGACAGACCGATAACATAAGCACGATCTTTTTTTACAAAAGACGTGCTAAAAATGTATTACAGGTACAAGAAAGGGATTGAACAACAGTGACGGTGCACAAGTAATGTTTTTTTGTTGTTGTTTTTTTCAGCGTCAGTACACCTCCACATGGGCGCCATTTATGGCCTGGGGGACATCTAAGCGATATTCGATTTCACGCCATGTTTTGTTTAACATGACAGAACCAATGACGTCCGTTATTCTGCTCTTGAACGTCTCGACATCCGCAATACTGCTAGAGTAAACTTGATCTTTCACATAACTCCACGGGAAAAAGTCTAGAGGGGTTATGTCGGGCGATCGAGGTGGCCATGTCATGGGACCGTCGCAGCCAATCCATTTGTCCCGAAATGTGGCATTCAGGAACTCACGAACCATTATTGACCAATATGGTGAGGCGCCGTCTTGTTGGAAGACAACCGAAGGTTGGAGTGCATGCAGCTGAGGTGCTACAAAAATGTTCCAGCATGTCCAGGAACACGTTACATGTTACCGTGGACTCTGTAAAAATGAAGGGTCTGACGATTCTGTCATGCACCAGGCCGCACCATACGTTTACTTTCGGGTTAGCCCTCTGTTGTTCGATGACATAATGGGGGTTTTCTGATCCCCAGATTCGCACATTGTGCCTATTTTACTGTAACAGAGACGTGGAATGTGACTTCATGTGAGAAACAGACACGGTGCAGATAATCACTATCGTGACCTATGCGCTGCAACATCTCCGTCGCGAATGCAGTACGGCGAGGCCGATCATCAGGCTGAAGAGCTTGAACGATCTGTACCTTATAAGCATACAGATGAAGACGTTTGTGTAAAATTTCGTGAACCGTGGCACGGGGAATCCCAGTTTCCAGTGAAGCACGAGGAATGGATTTCCTGGGGTTTCGCAGAAATGCGTCTTGAACAGCTGCAGCTGTCTCTTGCGTAACCGGTGGTCGGCCCGCTTGGGGAGATCGCCAACCCTACCCGTCGCTTTAAACTTTTCATACCAAACTTTTATGCTTTTTTGGTCAGGTGGTGATCGTCTGTACTCTTTTCTGAAATGACGCTGGACAGTAACCGCCGATTTGGTCTCATGGAACCACAGCACGCACGCCGCTTTTTCTTGCATGGAAGCCATTACCTATGAAATGCTCCTCTTATTCAGTAGTAGCGCTCACCTAAAGAACAGAAAAAAATCTTTATGAGTGCTGCTATATTATGTTGCCAACCATTTTATTTTAACTTACATATATTTTTTTATATTAATTTTTGTAATGTGGGAAAGCCTTTATGGACACTCTGTACATTTTTCTCCGCAATTTTGTCCACAAAATAAATGGCTTATACATAAACACAAGTTATCTTTCATGTTTTTGCATTAGATACATTTCTGATTTATTTGTCTTCCAAAAGTAACTTTTAACATAATTCAAGCTTTCTAAGACGGTAAATTAAAAGCACTTCATTGGTAGAATATTACAAATGGCATATAAACATTGTTTCTCCAGAAACGAACAATTTGAGGTAAAGTTCTCTGAAATAAGAAACAAAAGTTGGAGATATCGCTCGCGGTACGGTTTCATTGTACGCTTCAAAGAGTATAACGACGGGTGATGAACAGCCTTCGAATGTTTCCCACATAGCGTAACATTCCAACACCTGCAACCTTTCAACATTTTTTGACACAAAAATAAACGGCCCATTCCGCTGATAGTCATCCCAACAGTCTGTCCTACTATTTTCAGGATCTGGAAATGAAACATTCTCCCGCAAAAGACGCACCGCAAACACAGACATCGCAATAAACTAAAACGGCTTCTCCCAGGATGAGAAAAAATTACGAACAGAAGTTCATATTGGGCCTCGCATATATTAAATTTAGTAAAATGCCACCACTAATGAGTTCCTTTGACAGCTCCTGGTCTGAAGAGGAATGCAAATGAAGCTGGAAACGGATTTGATGTATTAGAAGTTCAACTCTTGGAGACGCCGCAACTGTGGAACCAATCTATAACCTAGTCTCTGAAGCATGGTGGATTTCCAACCGTGAAATAAGCCCTTGTCGGATGAAAAAGCCAGAGCTCAAAGCTTTTGACAGTTACTGTAGATCATCCCGGAGGGCCGTTCGAGCAGCAGTATTAATAATTTCTGCCCGTGCACACACAGTGGACGAAGAAAGTTTTCGACTCGAGTAACATGAAACATATCGTGGAAAGCAATAAGAGGCCAAAATGTCAGATCGAGGAAGGAAAAAATTTACGCCGTTCCCAGAAATTCGATCTTATCGCCGGGAATAATATCTGCCGTCAACGCTGCCGAAGTGGATACGTTTCTGACCTCTATACACACACACACACACATAACCAGAACTAAACAGGTGACCTTCACTTTCTCTGTGACCGCCGAACCCCCTACGAACAGAACAGCCGGCTATCTCTTCTCTCTTTCCCTCCCCATTTTTACTTTATCTTTTTTCTCTCTATATGTATTTCCTCTTTTTCTTACGACATGACCCCGAGGGATGCCCGGTATGCGCTATTCGACCTGGTGCTCCTTGACCTCTGACCTCCACCTCGACCTGTGATCGTGAGATCTCACGCTACGCGACTCCTGCCTCTTTAGAGTAGCTGATTATGGACGCAATAATGCGAGATTTTCAGACAAGAAAGAAATCCATCTCTTTTATTTATCGTGACCGATTTTATAGATCTTTTACGTGATCCCTTTGCCCTTCTAGCTAGGTTGTTGCATCGTAGTCAGAAATAGTTTCACGACACATTTTGGGGATTGTTTTCAGGGATTGTTAACAAGAAAACGAGTGTGTTTTATGAAACGCAAGAAGCTCACACTGTCTCTTAGTCATGTCTTAAGCGATAGCCCCGATTTCTTTAGCATAATTAGTAAAAATTAAAAAAAATTCTCCCTGTCTTATGATGTGGCTAAAACTCAGTTTTGCTTAACATGTACAACAAATTAGATGTTGAAAATAAGCAGGTACAGACGGTCTTGGCTGAAAAATTATTATAGAATTTATTTAAGGAAAGGCAGTAATGCCTTTTTCGGCCATGTTATAAATACAATTTTTATGAACCTTTTCCTCATAACTTATTGAAGAAAAGTACTTGAAATTTAGTATGGTTATAGAACGTAATTTTCGATATAAATTGACAATTTTATAAAAAAAGTATATGCAAAAGAAAAATGCGAGAATGAAAACCATAATCCCAATCTGGTGTCATTTTTTTTTCAACACAACAAGCTATATCTCAACAAATAGTGAAGCTAATTATCTAATAAAATGGTTGTTTATGTAGTGATACCATAAAAATATACCCATAAATTTGAAAGGAATGCAGCTAATAGTTCCTGAGAAAAAAGTACATAAACATACAAAAAATGCATTTTTGTTATAAAAAAATCCCTTAAATTAAATAGAGTTTTTGAAAATTCCTACAATATGTTCAGAAATTTCGGCACCATTGGAAATCAATAAATTCCTGCACTAAGATTATCAGGATCCTTTTCTTCAACTTCTCCTTTTCTTTTCATAGTCTTTTAAGCTTTTTTCTGCATCGTTAGATCAGATTTATGAACAAAGGTTTATGTTCAAATTTATGAACAAAGATTTGTGTTCAAATTTAGCATGGTTATGAAATGAAATTTTCGATATAAATTGACATTTTTATAAAAATGTATATGCAAAAGAAAAATGTGAGAATTTTAAAAACCATAGTCACAATCTGTTGTCATTTTGTTTTCAAGGCAACAAGCTATATCTCAACAAATACTGAAGCTAATTATCTAACAAAATGGGAGTTTATGTAGTACTACCATAAAAATATACCCAGAAATTTCGAAAAACATGCAGCTAATAGTTCCTGAGAAAAAGGTACATAAACATACAAAAAAAATGCATTTTTTGTAATAAAAAAAAACCATTTAAAATAAACAGAGTTTTTGCAATTTCTTACAATATGTTCAGAAATTTCGGCACCCTTGGAAATCACCAAGATTATCAGGATTTTTTTCTTCAACTTCTCCTTTTCTTTTCACAGTCTTTAAGCTTTTTTCTGCATCGTTAAATCAGATTTATGAACTCGTTCATAAATCTTGTCAAGGTATCGCTGCAGCTTTCTTATCATCAGATCAAGGTATCGCTGCATTGTCAAGGTATCGCTGCAGCTTTCTTATCATCAGATCAAGGTATCGCTGCATTGTCAAGGTATCGCTGCAGCTTTCTTATCATCAGATCAAGGTATCGCTGCATTGTCAAGGTATCGCTGCGCTTTCTCATCATCAGATATGCCAATATTTTACAGTGCCTTTAATTTGCTTCCATTTCCCACATTTAATGTTAAAATATCATCGTAAACACTGATTTTCAGTGTTGAGAGTGTGAGAAATACTTTTTGGAACTCAGTTTCAAATCAGACTATTATATAATTCATTAGAATTTTGAATTCTTCCATGGAAACACTTTTCCAAAAGTGCTAGATCTCATAGGCTGCGAAATACAGGTTTTATGCATTCCAGAACTGTAGAAGGGAGACTATGTTTGTGGATATAAGCTTAAGTAACCCGTTCTTCCAAATCCTATATTTTTCTTTAGTTTGGAGATTCAGCGACCACCGTGAGCAACTCAATGGGCTATATTCTTCCCTTAAGTTAGGGCCACTGTCTCCAGGGAAGAAAGAGATCCAATGCCGTAAGACAAACCCAACTTCTGTGCCTCACCGGGATTCGAACCCGGATCCATCTCAGACGAATGTTCAGAAGTCAACACTTAGACCAATTGCCTTCAAAGTGGGGTGCGCGCACCCCTGGTACCATTCTTAGTTTTTTCGTTTATACAGATATGTATGAATGTTTAGCTTATAGTGCGCAATAAGTGGTTTTCGCCAATGCAGGGGTGCGTCATGAAGAAAATTTGAAGACCAGTGGCTTAGACCACTGCAACACCGGGGGTCGTAATCTTACTTTGAAGGTGTTACATCTAGTTTTCGAACTGAACTTTTACATATTCTGGCAGCTCATGTTTTGCACATTTTGACGTAGGACTAGGTCTAACTCTGCGGATAGTATGGGGCGACTTACGGCCGACCGCCTGTGACAAACATAGGTCCCAATTAAAATCATTATAACGTTAAAAATAGCACACTAATCGTGTTAACATATTCGTAAACATCATTGACCCCAATTCGCGTACTGCGCAACACATCTTGCACGCGGGAGAGATGACGCAATATTTCTGGGTGTGCCGCCGCGTTTGACTCAGTCTATCTCGGCAACCGCGGGCGCAAGACGACTGTGCGTGGTATCGTTTTAGAGCTCTCGACGAGATCTATTCAAATATACGAAGAACATTTCGCAGTGGTTTGAACTGAACATTTTACAAATTGTTTTCCTGTGAACCGGTGAACACTTTTGACAATATCGTGGTTTATCTGGACAACCGTTGCAAAACGACTGTGCGTAGTATCGTTTTAAAGCTCTCGACTATATCTATTCAAATATACACGACATTGACCAGGTAAGCACATGAAATAAGGATAAGCTATTTTTTCGTTTTTATACATTGCTTTCAGTATTACAAATAAATTTGCCACAGACGTTAGAACAGCTAAGATAGAATCACTCAGAATCTGGTGATTTTTCAGCTTCCAAATGCAACTGCTGAAAGGTGACCATATCTGATTGTCTAATAAATAAGCTTTAACAAATAATTTATTTCGGTAGAGGAATACTAGTTTGTCATGCTGCTTTTGGAAAAAGATCAGTAGCAAAAATGGTGAACATTTAGGAAGTTAGAATATTCTTTTTTTCATGATAGGCGAACTAAAGGGTGTGGAAATTTTTTTCTTCCTTTGTGATTTTACTTTATTTGGAGGAATTCCTACCATGCCAGTCCTGTTGAAGGATACGACATATTGTATCTTCTTCTCTCTCTTTTCTTTATTTTGATATGAAATCAGCAATCAATATTTTTGATGCTATGCATCTTTTCTGACAGCAGTAAAGTAAATCCCAAGTAAGAAAGTTCAATGTAACGGAAATGGGTAACGGAAGTAGGCCAAACCATTGCTGAAATGTGATCGTGCCGCACGCCGTCCCACGAAGTGACGCAACGCCGCCCCGGTGGCGCAGTGGTCTAAGCGATGGCCTCTGATCATTCGTCCGAAAGGGGTCCGGGTTCGAATCCCGGTGAGGCATGGATGTTGTGTTCGTCTTACGGCACTGGCTCACTCCCTTCCCTGGAACCAGTGACCCTAAATTAGGAACGGGCGACTACTTATAGCTGATTGAGTTGCTCACGGTGGTCGTTAAACCTCAAATCAAAAAAAAAAAAAAAAAAGTGACGCAACAATAGTTAATTTCTTTGTTAGTCAACAATACATTTTATTAAACTATCGCCGAACATTATTTCATCACGTTTTACGTAAGCGTAAGAATATCTCATTGCAATCTACGTAGATTACGAGAACCTGATGCTAAATGGGATAAAAGCCATTACAATGATGCGTTTTAGTGCTGTAGTCGGTGAGCCATCTAGGTTGATTTTCCCAAATATCTCGAAAACGGCATCGTAGCAAAATTTGGCTTCCACTCGACCCCCCACTCCCCTCCCCGGAAAGATTACCTGCTATTGACGAGAGCACTAAAGTGTTGCATAACCTGATGGGAGCGATTTTCTCAAATATCTCGAAAACGGTGTGTAGCCAAGGACGCCGACTTCTTCAAATTATTTTATTGGGGATGGGGGTGGGGGCAGGCGTGAAGAGATCCGACGCGGAAGGGTACGTCTCTTCCACTGTCAAGAAGAAAATAAAAAAAAGGGGGGGGACAAAAGGATAAAATATCAGATTCGACGTTTATTGAAAAACGCAACTGTAATTGCTCATCAGCAAATGAACAAGGAAGCAGAAATATTATTTTGCAGAATATTAATATTTCTAATAATAGAATTCAGCCTGTGATTTTATAAAAATATCCCGAGATTTTATTTCCAAAGTTTAGTAAAAAATATGAGAAATTAGCTGGGTTACTCAACCAAAGAACAAGAAGCGCAAGAAATGAATAGATAAATAAAAGGAGATTATACGTTTCTGTATTTTTATTTATTATATTTCTGATAATTGTTTTGAACATTTACCACACTGTCGAACACAATAAGGGGCTAGAAATCCAGTCTCTTATCAAATGAGTAATGCCGAGAATGGGAAAAAAGTTTTTATTTATTTTGTTATTTATTAATTTTTTGGAAATAAATCGGTTTGGCCTTTTAAGGCGGAGTTTAGTCCACCTTATGAGGCTAAAGCGATTAGTTAATTAAACAGGATTAAAAATATTGGGTGGGCATTCCCCTCCCAGTAAAATTATTGGGAAGGCAAGATTCACTTTGCCCCCTATAGTCGTAGCGAAATTTGGCTTTCTCTCGAGCCCCTCCCCCAAGTAGAGGTTATCTGCAGTTGAAGAGAGCTTTAAAATGATTTATAAAACAGAGAGCTTTAAAATGATTTATAAAACACGAAGGGTGTAACCTGTAGACATCTTAGGTGAAAAGTTACCGAGGTCCCTCACTAACACGCTTACGATTCAGTTTTTATTTGACTTAAAGCCAGGTTTTAGCTCGCGCATGCGCAGATAGACTTTCGTAGCTATATCACATTTCATCGGTGTCAGGGTCGTTTTTTACGTGTTCGTCTAAATCTGAATACTATAATAATAATAAATACTGTTTTTGAAAAACTAAACAGCGGAAATGCCTACTATTGCTGCTGCCATAGTTTTAATTAAATGTTTACTTTTATGATTCATATATCATCTTTCATTGATTTTACGACAATAACTCATTAATCCACCTACCTAAGTACCACCCACTGTCAGGAATTAGTAAACGTTATCGTTATGATTTAATTCCATTTAGTATGTACCGGACGGTAGCTCGGTGGAGTCGTGAGTGACGGGAATAAATGCAATGTGCTGTACGCACATAAATGTACACTGAAGAGCAATTGAATTAGAGATACCTGTCTAGTAACGTGTAGCACCACCTTTCGCCCTGATGACGGCGCCGATTCGTCTCTGCATTGACTCGACAAGACACCGGAAGTGTTGGGAAGCCATACGGATCCACGACCCCCGAACAAGCTCCTACAGTTCACGAAGATTTGATGGAGGGGGAGTCATCTCTCTCTCAATGGCATCCCAGATGTGCTCGATGGGATTGAGGTCAGGTGACCTAGCTAGCCAAGGAAGCGAGGTCACTTCGGTGGAGTGTATGGCGTAGAAGTCTTGTCTTACTTCTACGTTAACTTAAAACATCAACATACTAAGATTTAGTTTCTAAATGAAAGAAAACCTTAACGGCCAGACGAAACATGTAAACAACAGAAGTCAAACTTACGAAAAAGAGGCTTTATTCAGGATGTAGCAAACACATCGTAGCATAGCATATTGCACTGAAATCTCCACACACCACACAACTAACACAACGCTCCTTTCAATAATCAGTTTACAACCCAACGCCCTCAAGCAATAGATCAGTCGTCGTTTTTATCTCTTGTTCTTATCAAAACTCAGGCATACTTTACGTTCATTCAACCTCAATTGTGTTGCCAAACGTATTCGTTTGAGAGAAAGATATCACGTTAAGAGTGAAGAATAACAGAATAAACTCAAGATTTACATAGGGAAAGAAACTAAAAAGGAAAGTTAATTTAGAATATACGTCACAAGTGTTCACCCAACCATACAGATACAATTCGGGAGCTGCATTGTCTTGTTGCAGGATGAGGTCCCCAGTGGGATGTTGAAGACGCACAAACGGGAGCAAATGGTCGTCCAGAATATCCCGGTAACGTTAACTTGTGAGGGACGATGGCACACGTACCAGTGGTCCCATTTCAGTTCACGTAAACAATACCCAGACGAGAATGCCACCCCCACCAGCTTGAAGAGTACCCTGCTGGCAAGAAGGATCCATCGCTTCATGTGGTTTGCGCGGTACTCGTATCCTGCCATCCGCATGTACCAACGTGAATCTCGACTCATCCGTCCAGGCACCATTTTCCCACATGTCTAGGGTCCAGTGGCGATGTTCCCGCGCCCATGCTAATCTTTGCACCCTCTGATGAACGGTCAGCGGTGGTACCCTCGTGGAACGATGGTTTCTGTACCCCATAGCGAGATGGTTCTGGATGGTGTGGCTGCTTGCACGTTTTTGTGCACCAGCGTTAAATTGCCGAGTGATTTCTTGCACTGTAGCCCGTCTATCCGCTGTTACAAAGCGAGCTAGCCGACGATGACCCCGCTCATCCACACGCTGTTGTCCACGGCAGTTGGCCCTTGCAGGGATGGTTTTACCGGATTCGATGTACTCATGGTGTACCCGTTACACAGTGGCTCGTGAAAATCCCAGTGCCTGCACGACTTCCGAGATGGAGTGACCCATTCGTCGAGCCCCGACAATTTGCCCACGATCAAATGCGCTTAGATCATTCGTCTTACCTATACTGCGTCCGACTCTTACTGATTCCCGTCGCATCACTCCTTATATTGTCGGATCGCTGCATACGTCATGTCGTTTCCGTTTACAGGGCCGCCCACAGCGCCACATTTCTATAATGCCAGCTGTCTCTAATTCAATTGCTCTTCAGTGTATATTCTCTAATCACTCGTTTTATATTTCACACTCACAAAGATCTAGGAATGCGAAAGATCCATAGCATAAATTATCTACAAAGAGTACCACAGTACTCTCTGACTTTTTTTTTTTTTTTTTTTTTTGAGGGAGAGGTGGGTGAGAGGGAAAAAAATTAAGTTTCATGTAGTTCACGAAAAAGTGTTCATACGTTATAAGTATCAGAACATGACATTTTAACTTCTTCCAGATAATCTTAACTGTCAACAATACCTTTCTACTTATAAAACAAATCAATAAGACCCTTTTTACTTAGGGTAGACAGACATTACGTCATCAGCTGCCGTTTACGTAACGAATTCAGAAACTTTTTTTATTTTCTTCCTGGAGTGGAAATTCGAAGAGATTTCCCTTCGGGCATACTTCAGGGGGATACAGTTTTTAGATTTTTTTCCAGGAGCTTGCCATAACGATACCAAATGCACTGAAGCATCAGATAATTATGACCATTCAGGGTGCCAACACAAAACCGTAAAATCTACAGTTTTATGCAGTGTTGAAGCAAAGCTATAGCTTTGCTCCAACACCGCATTTAATGAAGAAAACAGCACAGAATTTGGCTGGAGCGAGTAACAGTCCAAATAATCACGAAAACACAAAAATTTGGCTGGGACGAATGTGTTGATCGTGTTGGAGCAAAGCTATAACACTGCATAAAACTGTAGATTTTACGGTTTTGTGTTGTCACCCTGGAAAACGGTTTAAAACCGTAAAATCTACTGTCAATTTTTTACAGTGCACAGTTACTCATATTATGAAAATTCTGCAGATAATTTAGCAGTTACAGTTTCGTGTTTTAAACGGACTTCAAAATAATTCACCGCATAAGTTCTTTGGGGGCCTACTCAGATTAGAGGCCTGCAGCGGCTTATTTGGTGAGACCGGCCCAGCCCAGCTGACCAAATGAGGCCTGCAGGCCTCATTTGGTCAGCTGGGCTGGGCCGGTGCAGGACTCATTTGGTGTTATTTTGTCTTTCTATTGTATTTTATTAAAATCGTGTAAATTCAATAATGAAATGAGATATTACTGAAAATATTTAGTTGAATGTAAGCCTAAAAGTATTAACTTTAACAATTATGGAATAATATTTCCTTTAAACAGAGAGAAAAAAGAAGACTAAGCGCGTTCAAAATCTCCCTTTCTCTGAACTAGCAAGGGGTAACACTACAAATTCCACCCCTATACTGATTAAGGATAGATGAAACAATCGATGTCGTCCCATTCCCTCGTAAACACACACACACACACACACACACACACACACACACACACACACACACACACACACACACACACCACCCCACTGCAGACATCCCTGTCCTCCGCTCAACACAACACAACACACCCACTCACTCACTCGCTCGGGGTCGAATCTTTTGTTGTCAAGCCCCAAAGTGGTTTTACCCTCTTAATACCTACAGATGGTAAAAACACTTTGAGTGCCTCTTCTCGCCTCTGTGATTACGCCCTGGGCTATGTCATGGAAGGACAAGTAGAGCCAGCAAAACAGTACACAGACCAGGAAATCGGGAAACACGACTTTTTTCTTTCTGTACCATTGCGGTAAAAAGAATGGGTCAACTCGGCCTGGTCCGGTCGTAAAAGTCTGGGAAAAAATCCCGGCCCGTTGCTTTGTTCTCTAAACTGAAAAAAAGCCCAACCAGGCCCGGCCCGTTGTTTTGTTCTCTAAACTAAAAAAAAAAAGCCCAACCCGGCCCAAGCAGACCTCTAACTCATGTCTTAGCCCAGGGGCCCACTAAGGCCTTAATCGGGGGGCCCTGTTGCTTTTTTACGGCCATTCATCAGTAAGTATTTCCGTTCTTTAGTAAGCGGTTCCTTCGGTATTGCGCTATTAGACCATGGAGATTTTATGGAGAATAGAAAAGAGTTTTTCGACGGTGTTCGGGTGGCGGCCAACGTTGGAGAGGAGAGTTTGGAATTGGTCATTGAGGACAATGGCCGAGAGTGGAGTTTAAAGGAGGAGAAAGATGATGTACTGTGTAAGGAGTTGCTGATTAAGAGAGCGACAGAGAGGTGGATGAGAGTTGAAGAAAGAGTTTCGAGAAACGGGCGATGGTCTTAGCGCGTACGGAAATTCGTGGAAGAAGTAGGCAGTTAAAGGACCACGGGCTTTAGAAGTCAGCCGAGAACTCACTTCGATATCCGCTGTGACCCGTTATCAGTTTAAATAGATTGCCCGAATAAAGAATTTCATACCAGCCGCAAAATCATTGTTATTCAGTTAATACGTATTTATGATGTCAACGGTGCTCTTCGAACCTTGCAATATTCTGACTTAATTAAATGACGGCGCAAGACAAAAAAGAGTCAAAACAGCACTGTGACACACTGGACATTTGTAGGATGCCGTGAAGCTAAGTATTTGGCGGTCCACGCTATATTCTTGAATTGTTGCTGAATTCTAGGACGCCATTCCGTTAAGCTGGTAAACAATACCTCAGTACGCCTTCCGTGACGTAGTCGAGTCGATGCCATCCAAGGACCAAGCGGTTATCGCGGCCATGTCGGTCCAGTATGATTTTCGGTATGTAGTCATAATATTAATGCTCATGAGCTTAAAAATATGAATTAATAACGATCTAATGATTTGATGTCAGAAATTAAATGGCTGAGTGGTCATGGGCAGAAAAGGAAACGGGTCACAGGTCAACGGGTCGATAATTTCTTACGGGTCAAACGAGTCGGGTCAAGCTGTTCCCGACCCGACTTCGACCCAGTTTTATTTTCGTTTTATTTTTGAATAGAAAAAAAAAATACTTCAATGAACCCTCCAGGCGTCTTTGAAATAGTACTTCAGAGCTGCAGAGTAGGATCCAGGAACTTGCTGAGAAGGGTAAAGAAGTGGGATTAAAAATGAACTCTCAGAAAACAAAACCGATGTACAATGCTTTTACAAGGAGTGAAGATTTATCAGTTGATTGGAAAAAAGGTTTAGATAACAAATTCCTACATTTACCTCGGGCAGGCGATATCAAACGGGGGGTCACACTGATGAAGAACTTAATTGGTATATAAAACTTTGTTGGAGAGTTTTTGGAAGAAACAGTATAATTTTTAAGAGCAATATGCCATTACGTTTTAAAAGAAAAGTGTTTAATCAGTGCATCCTTCCAGTGCTTACGTACGCAGCAGAGACCTGGACTTTAAGACATACAAAGACTGCAGACAACTGAAAGAAGCACGGAGAGATGAATGCTTGGTGTAACCAAGAAAGGTAAAAGAGGAGCTCGTGGACCAAGAAAATGGCAAGAGTGAAAGACATCACGATCAGAGTAAAATCCCTGAAATGGCAATGGGCTGGACATATTGCCACGTGAACGGACCACCGATGAACAACCGAAATTTTAGACTGGATTCCAAGGGACACGAAAAGACCCAGAAGACCACGTGGGAGATGGGTTGGAGGAGACAGGCCCAAGACAGTCTATTGTGGAAGAAAGTTGGGGAGATCTTCATCCCGCAGTGGATTGATAATGATTGACAAAGATGATGGTGATGATGAAGATATATTCGAGTTTATAGCTCAAAGCAGTTTTGTCCGGGTCAAAAAAAACATCGGAGGCTTGCTATCATTTACCCCCTCCCCGGAGAAAGGTGAAGCAATATAAGTCATAACAGTTAGCCATAGTGGATATTTTAGTTTGCACCCTTATTAATCCCGGCACCCGGAAAAAATGGTTTGGAACCAGGGATGACCAGATTCAAGGGCGCACGCAGAATTTTGACAAGGGGAAGGGGGTAACATGAATTATTGTCTTTGATTTCAACACACACACATCGATTTGTCGCCCTCATATTAGATAGATACTGGCTGGCTTATGAATTGGACACTTGCACTGCGTTGGTCTGCTTGGTAAGGGATTACAGCTGGAGCTTTACGCGGCGTGCGTTTGAGATCACTTGAGATGGAGATTTGAAATATCCTAGATTATTTTCAGGAACAGCAAGCAATTCTCACATCGTGCACCACGTTACGACTTTGTTACCCTTCTGCTAGTTTGTCCGTATGTCCGTATGTCCGGCATTTTTCGTTAAATATACGTATTTTGGGTCTCGGGAACCGTTTGAGATAGATTTAAAGTGGCTTCTTAAGGACCGGACGTATCTGTCACACGACGATTGCACTTCGTGTGCCTTCCCGTTCGCCTTTACTGTCCTATGTTTTCGATAAATACCCTGGGGGTTCTTTGAGATGAAGACTTGCAAACTTCTGGATAGCCGTTTGGGACAAAAAGTAATTGTCACCCTCCATGTATCTGCTTTGTACAGGGTGTCCCACTCGCTACTTTAACCAAGTTCTTGCTGATAACATCGTGAATAATTACAGTAATTGAATGATATTTGGTAAGGGCATACCTTCATCCATGGGAAACAGAACCATATCATAAGAGATGCTAAAAATGTGCATCGAGACAGGCTTGAACACGAGACTCTGTATTTCGGAAAGTTCGCGCCAGTTGATCCGGCGTAATCGCTGCCATTACCCGTCAGATGTTGTTCATCAATGCCTGTTGGCGCCCTCGTTGTGACCTTGGACGCTGCGCATGTCAGGTTCGTGATTCCCCGGGGTGAGCTGACCACTGGATATTTTCAACAAGATGGGGCAACTTGCCGTGCATCACATGGGTATAGCTGAAATTGAGTAATTCTTTGGAGATCGCGTGATTCGAAAGGAATGTGGCCACCTCGATCTCCTGACCTAACACCCCCTCATTCTTTTTTTCTGGGGGTATCTCATATCAGTAGTATTTTAAAACAAGCCGACAACCCTTGCGGCACTGAATAATAACATCTGAGAGGCAGTGGCAGCGATTACGCCGAAGCAACTGGCGTGAACTTTCCGAAATATGGAGTTTCGTGTTCAGGTCTGTCTCGATGCACATGGTAGATACTTTTTAACATATTTTATGATATAGTTCTGTTTTCCATGGATGAAGGTATGTTATTACCAAATATCATTCAATTACTGTAATTATTCACAATGTTATTAATAAAAACTTGGGGAAAGTAGCGAGCGGGATACCGAGTACTTTCGTCCGTACGTCTGTATCTCTATCCACACGCTTTTATTGATATCTGGGAAACCGTTTCAGGTGGATATTGTGATGTTCACTAAGATGTGTAATAATCAGATAAGCCTTTTTTTTTTTTTTTTTTACGGCACAAAATCAAGTTTCTTTAGTTTTTTTTACCACCTCATTTCAACACTTCATAACAAACCCCTTCATAATTTAAGGGGGGATCCGTTAAACGTCCCCCGTCCGTACGCCAGTAACGAATTGCGTGCTTTTGGCTAGTTATACCACTTGGGGCTGTTGGAAACACAAGGGAACATACGGCGCGCCTCGCAGTAGTCGAAGGGTAAAAATTCGTACAAGCGAGGATGAGAAAGAATTGTTTAGAAATTCTCGTTGCATTAAACGCGTGGAAAATCACGTGAACTCTTTCTTATACGCTGAGTGGCAAGAGATGGTTTCCTTCAACAGCTGCAATGTTTTAATGCAAGCTATAAAATGAATCTTCAACATGTTTTTGTGTATAGTGCTCCTATTGCATTATTTTATTAAATAGTTTTTTCTTATCAAAGGATGCCATTATTCAAGGTGAGTTCGTTCATGCATGCTATAATTCTTCTTTTCCGAAGTTTTAAGTCTGCCGTTTGGAGCACTGAGCTGCTAGCTTCCGAAAGGCATCAACGATAGAGTGCAGATAGATAAACATTCTGTTTTGTATATCACGCATAATTATCACACTACCAATAGGGGCCCTGTTAGAGCCTCAGAAGAAGTATGAGCGGCGAATTCATACAGAGCCGATTATGTGTATTACCCTTAACCAGTGTCCCTAAATCAGGAACAAGCGTTTTTCTGTACATTCGTGTTTTGAGGTTTGTCTCGTATAACTAAGGCGGCCAGATATTTGAACACTGATTTGAGGACAAAATGGCGTGATGTCTCCAAATAATCTGCTTATTTGGGGACACATGCATACTCAAAATAAATACGCATTTTTTTTTTTTTGGTCACGAAACTGTATTCTTTCTATAAGTGTGATGTTACATATGAAAATTTATCTTAAAAGAATATAGAGCATTTGCACCGACGTCATTTTTGACGTCACGGTTACTTCTGGCTGGTTAAGAGAAAGTTCGGCTGCTAAGGTTCCCATAGGATTAACATGGGGAAGCGATTTCTGGACCCTCTGTCACTCGATCGTTTGAAGTTTTAGAAATGATTAAAAGTTGTGTGGCGTATGGGTGCTTCTCAAAGTACGAGTATGGTAGTGGAATTTCCTTTGATCGCTTTCCAACGGCACAAAAACGCCTGATTTTGTGGAAAATAAAATAAAACAGCCGTAAATCGGGAGTCATGGTCGCCCAGGCCGTATGATAGGATCTGCAGTAAACACTTCATTTCAGGTATCATAAATCTGCATATTCTACTACGTTAATAGTCAAATTTATATTGGTACATTTTCTTGCTCATTCCTATGTATTATTTTCAAGTTTTTACGTGAATCCTTGTTATTCTGTTTAAAATGCACTGAATGCATGACGGATTAACTTTGCTGTAAAATCGGAAATTGCTAAGCTTTCCTGAACTTTCAAGATTTTGTACTGTTACTGGTTTCTGAATACTGAAACAGATGCCTTTTTTTCCAAACCGAAATTTAAGGATACACGTCCACATAGAATTTAGAGAGTCTTGTCATACATTATTGTGTCCTCTGTTTTCTTCTTTTTTCCCCCTTTTCTTTCCTTTTTTTTTTTTTTTTTTTCTTTGGTGAAAAAATAGTCCGTTTTTCGGGATATGATAAGTCAGTATTTTCTTTTTTTCTAATTGCAATACACACTGGAACCAGTCAGAAATTTTACAACTCACCTTAGACCGGGTAAGAAATATTTCGTTGTCAGTCTTCAGAATTAATACATTTCTAACCCACCCATTGGTAAAATATTTACATGCATCAAGGCTTTTATAAGCTTTTAGAGCTTTTCCGGTATAACACGAAAAACTGCCTATTAAATAGTTATAAATATTGTGATAGTTCAGATCAGGGAGATACGTAGCAACACAAACTTCCAAACGATAAAAATATCTTTCGGATAAGTCATATGGATCTCCTATGCCATTATTTCTAAAGCTTTTCTTCGTAAAGTTGCTTTTCCACCACATTAAGATGGTAAACTTTGCCAGAAAGAACAGTTTTTTTTAACTCTATTTACAGCAGCAGCCATTGAAAAGCATGGAGAGAGACCAGCTCGGGTACTTTCTAACCACCCGAAAATCTAGCAGACAGTTTTGTAACGTCACGAGCAAAGGCTATATATGTTGAATAATGTTGGTAATTTGTATTAACAAAACAGAGCTATAATGACGAGAACATATTAGCAAAAGAGAAATGCTTTACGTAAAGTATAGGTGCTGAATTAAAATCAAGTTGCACGCTAATGAACGAATTGTATGGTGAATAATTCGTTTTGGCAAAGTTCTGGGAGGAACTTAGAAAAAGTACAGTCGAAATATGGCCGCCCCAGTGGTGCAGTGCTCTTTGTGCTGGCCACTGACCATTCGTACAAGTTGGTCCGGGTTCGAGTCCCGAATGAGGCATGGGTGGTGTGTTTGTCTTACAGCACTTGCTCTCTCTCTTCTCTAGAACGAATGTCCCCAAATTAGGGACAGGTCACTGCTTATAGTCTTTAGAGTTGCTCACGGTGGTCGTTAAACTCGGAAAAAGGAATAATAAAAAAAAACAATCAAAATTTGTTTTCACAAGAAGCGTGTAGAAAATTAGTACAACGGAAACTGTTTTTAAGAACATTTTTCATTAGAAATCTAGCGAGCTAATGAGGAAGTGTAAAGTGGAGGACACTTGAGGACAAACATCAAAATTCGATGACAATTTGTGTCCCCAAAGACATCAGACGTTTTTGGGGACAGTAAGCTAAATCCGAGGACTGTCCTCAAGAATTCGGGACTTCTGGTCAGCTTACGTATAACATACCCAATTAATTTTCCATGATGAAGCACGTACACAAAATTTCCGCAATGTCAATAGCTGGAAAATCAATAGAGAAACGGAATTCATCAGTCCAACAATAAAATCACATGCAAAGATAAACACGAAGCGGGACACAAAAGGCACATTCTTTTCCTGCGCATGAAAATCAGCTCGAACTTTTTTTTTTTTTTTTTATGACATATCAGCAAACGATTTCAATAACTCTTTCAGGACAGTAAGGAAAAACCCATAAAGTGCCTTCAATATTTCTCTGAAATAGGAGAATGCTGATTGCTTCGCGAAGGACCAAAATTTGACTAGAGCTTGAGCTACAAAGTAAGGGAATCACGATCGAAATGAATTCCTTTGTTCCAGCAAAGTGGAATATTTTTAGCGTTTGAGGCAGCAGGTCCCAAGACGTCAGAGAAAGCATTGTATTCCCCTAAGACAAAATAGCCGGTTTTGTCCAATATCTGCTGCACCCAGAGCCGCATGCATAAATCGACGGCTTTCCGAATAACCAAGCAGCTCTCTTTTTCTGTTGCTTTCCGGGCTGCCAAGCCATCGAGAGAGGGTTGTTCGTCTTTTCTTCGATCGATAGGAATAACCTCTGACTTAGACACAGCTGTCATCAGCACCGAGGAGGGGAAAAAAAAAAAAAGACTCTCCGATCGTATGTCTTTTCCAACCGGCAACAAAAGAACTCTAATCGTTCACTCAGGCCCGTCAAACTGCAGACGGAATTAACGGCCCGCAATAAATAATGTCATCCCGCGAAGGAGCTTCGTTAGAGACAAAGTTGGCTACTTTGTCACCCCGTTTACGGGTCCATTGCACGTATATGGGTTTCACTTGAGATGCTGCAACGACGGGATAAGTGTTATCAGAAGTGATATAAAGAAAAAAAAGTAGATGGAATGCGGATAGTTCGTTTCTTTTCAAAGTCACAGGACCGTGTGCATGTGCCGAAAATTGATTGCCAATAATGAAGAAAACCGGCACTTTATTGACGTAGATATTCCGCAAATTTTATCAGCAGTAAGTGTGGCCGAAACGGCTTCATTTGTCATTTTCTTTTTCGCTTCATTTGATGCACATCGTTTAATTTTTTTATTTCCTTTCATTTTCTAACATTTTTTAATTCTACAAATTGTAAAATCAAGTAATGACGATTAACACCCAGTTTTCATAAACGGCTATTAGCGGTAGCATTCTTTATCACAAATTTAGTTCCATTCAAAAATACATCCTAAATGAATGCCGAGCAGAAAAGAACTAAACAGTACGTGGAAAATCACAAGAAGGAAAAGAGCTATAAGAAATCAGATTTTATTGCAACGTCTTACACAGAACAGTTTGCATTAACTTTGATACCCGAAGGTGATTGCAGTTTGACAGTACAACCAGCAAGCAACTCCTAATTTATTTAATAAGATTAAACGCAAATTTTCCTATAAAAGTTGAGGAATAGTCGTCATAAGATACCCTTTGTTTCCCTTAATTTCTTAGAATCAGGAGCGTACTGATAATCCCCGAACCCACACACAGGGTGGGGGCGGGGGGGGTCACAGCTAAGAGGGTCTCCAGCCTCAGCAAAAACATTTTACTGAATCCTGTGCGGAAACTTCATACGAATAAAGAAATAACCAGAATTTTTTACCGCAGGTTTAAAAGAAGTATTAAAAAGAAACGTAATTTTTGGTTGCTTTTTACGTGGTTAAAATTTATAAAAATTGGATGGCAGGAAAGCAATTATTTCACTAATTTCCTTTTCACAGTCATAGCAATAGTTCCTTCACATGCACATTAACAAGAGAATGTGAAAGAAATATGAGTTCAATGAATGAAAAGTTTTTTACCAATGAGGATAAAATGTAATACATACCACAATTGTTTGCACGTAACTATGCATGCTTCAGAATATAATGAACTGAAAGGTGTTATCGCGGAGGGAAGCAGAGACCTGTGTCATTTTTTTTATAACAGTCAAGAGAAAAAATTTTACTATGTGCAAAATCTTGTAGCATTATTTTTATATTCGATAGAGTAAATAATTTAAGTAGTTTTACTTTTTTTTGTGCCACAACTCTTAAATGTGTGTTACTTATTTATTCGTTTACTTATGTTTTGTGTTTTTGTATAAATTGGAAAAGGTCATTAGACACTATCATATGAAATTACGTGTTTTGTATGCGTGATTGTGATGCATTCCAAAAAAGATGGCCTTACTTCCTTAAAAGAGTAAAATTTGCACGATATATTCAACTTAGGCGTAACTGTTTTGTAGTACTTTCTATTGGTATAAAATTAAAGCAACTGTTTCGATTACAAGGTGCACATTTGTGATACACGCAGTAAAAAAGTGTTATAATTTTGGCTTTGTTCAAAATACCTGTAGGTTCCAAAGAATTTTAATTATTAAAACGCTTGTAAAGCCTAAGAAATAATAGGGAATTAAAAATATAAGTAACTCAGTGCTAATTGATTTTCGCAAAAGAGACCACGAAGAGATTTCAGCGGATGGGGGGCGGGAAGGGGGATATTTTCCGGTACGCGACTGCTTAGAATCTCTGCCTATCTCCGTTATGTTGTTAGTCGGTTCCTCCAGATTTTTTCTTCGTCATCACAGTGCGTATTTCTACACCATTAGTGCAGAAATAGCGCACGTGAAAAATGAAACTTCTGAAGACCAGGTATACTGTCAGATAAAAATCTATTCTTATGCCAGCCTTGGAGAAACAGTCCACTTGAAAATAGGACTAACGAAGGCCAAATATGCTGTAAAAAAATAAATATATATCCACGCTATTCGTACAGAAATACTGCACTTGAAAAATGGGACTTTTGAAGGCCGAATATATTGTTCAATATAGATATATTCCTTTGCCTCCAGTGGAGTAAAAGTGCGCTTGAAAATGAGCCTTCTGAAGGCCAGTCAAATATAAATGTATTCTAACGCAACTAGTACAGAAATACTGCACTTGAAAAGAGAGACTTTTGAAGGCCAGATAGAGGATCAAATATAAATGTATTCTTACGCCACCAGTGGAGAAATAATGCACTTAAAAAAAGTTTCTTTTGAAGGCTAGTCATGGTGTCAAACAGGCTATTAATGTATTCCTTCGCCACTTCTGGAGAAATGCTGCACTCCAAAAAATGGGACTTTTGAAGGCCACATATGCATATAGCATTCCTACGCCACTAGTAGTGAAACTTCGAAAATGGGGACTTTTGGGGGCCAGGTATAGTGTATATGTATTCTTACGCCTCCAGTGGGAAAATAGTGCACTTGAAAAGCGGGAAACATGAAGGTAAGATATGGTATCAAACATAAATGTCTTCCTACGCCACTTGTGAAGAATTAGTACAATTGAAGAACGGGACTTTTGACGGCCAGATACTGTGTCAAATATAGATGTATTCTTAAACCACTAGTTGAGGAATAGTACACTTAAAAATGGAACTTTTGGAGGCCAGATATGGTGTCAAACGTAAAACTATTGCTACATCGCTACTGAAAAAATACCGCATCCGAAAAATGGGTCTTTCCGAAGCCAGATAGGGTACTGTTTTGTTACGTCAGTAATGGAAAAATTGTTCATCTAAAAAAACAGCACCAGGACTTTTGCATATCAGATATGGTGTCGAATGTAATGGTATCACTGCGCTACTAGTGGAAAAAGTTCACCTGAAAAAATGAGACTTTTGAAGGCCAGAGATTATGTCAGGTATAAATATTGTATTAATACACTGCCGGACAATTGCTAAGGACGGATGACAATAGCAACGATAGCAACCATAAAATGGAAGGCAGAAAAATGTGGAAATTAGCATAAGTGCGGGATACAGTAAGACGTGTTGTGCGTATGCAAATTTTGGATTGCCGAACTTGTTCGTGACGTCATAGCGCTGATAAGAGATATAAAGGATTTGACGCGTATTGACCGTTGTTGTTCAAACGCAAAGTTGAAAGGGAAAGAATCAATTGACGAACTTGCAATCTTCAGTATGTCTTCCCGACATCACCTAGATGATTTTACGCGTGGCCGTATAATTGGCAAGATTGAAGAAGGGCGAAAAATAACAGATGTTGCCAGGGAGTTCGACGTCAGCCACAGTGTTGTTTCAAGGCTTTGGAAATCATTTCAAACAAATGGAGAGTGTAGCAAATGTCACGGGGGAGGTCGTGTTCGCAGTACGACACCTGCAGAAGATCGGTACATAGTGCTATCAACAAAAAGACACCGGCGCAGCACAGCTAGTGAGGTAGCAAATCAGTTTATGGCTGCTACTGGAAAGCGGATCTCCCGAAAAACTGTAGCCATACGTTTGCATGAAGGAGGACTATTCGCCCGCCGGCCTGTTGTGCGCATCCCATTGTCCAGACGTCACCGTACCGCCCGTTTGCAATGGTGCCATCAACATCGCAATTGGACTGATAACGACTGGTCTGCTGTCCTCTTCTCAGATGAGAGTAGATACAGTCTATCGTCTGATTGTCGACGACAACTGATCTGGCGGGATAGTTGTACTGCATATTGTCCAGCAAACATACAGGAAAGGGACCGATATCCGACATGTAGTGTCATGGTATGGGCTGGCATCATGATCAATGGCCGTACGTCCCTCTATGTGCTTAAAACTGGGACTATGACTGGCCAACGATACATTAATGATGTTCTGCTACCTCATGTTCGCATGTTCCGTGGTGCTGTCGGTGATAGATTCAATTTTCATGGACGACAACGCAACATGTCATCGAACAGTCGCTGTCAAGGAGTGCCTTGAGAGCGACGATATTCCACGCCTCGTATGGCCATCACGTTCCCCAGATCTGAATCCCATTGAAAATGTGTGGGATGCTTTGGGGAGGAGTCTTGCTTTTTCGCTAATGCCCTCCAATAAACAAGGACACCCTCATCCGTGCACTGACAGAGGATAGGGATAAATTACCACAACAGCTGCTTGATAATGTTGTGCAAAGCATGACACGACGTGTGGAATCTTGCATCGCCCTCCATGGTGGCCATATCCCGTATTGACATCTTACGCCGGAACGCCTGCGGACGGTAATTGCATTTTTTTCACGTTTACGTATTCTGCACAAAATGGCCTGTTTGTCCCTTGAACACGTTCCAAAGTCTTCTGGATTTCAGAGCACAATAAATTGTCTTTCTTGTAATGTCCTGGCATTCTGACATTATTTTATTTCACTTGGCATCCAACCACACTTACTTTTTTATGCGCTATATAGCCGTTTATGATCCGTCCTTAGCAATTGTCCAGCAGTGTATAATATTATGCCACTAATGGAAAGATAATGCATCTGAAAAATGTGGCTTTTAAGATGAGTCCGGATGTCAAATACAAAGTGTATAGCTATGACAATAGTGTAAAAGCAGCATGGCTGACAAAAAAAGGAACATGTTTCTTGAGGGTCAGATATAGTGTCAAATGTTAACGTATTTCTATGCCTCTGGTGAGTAAATTGTACACTTGAATTCATGAAGGCATGTTGATTACATTGACAGCTACTGGAGTATCCAATGTTAAATGAATTTCTCTAATCAAGCTGTGGTATCGTAAAATCAAAAAACATAAATTCACGTCCGCTAGCAGGAAAATATTTAATCTGGAAAGCTAGGGTCATGTCTCCCGATGTAAAAAGAATTTCCTTAATTCTGACAATCAAGAGCACAGGTGTTGAACTCACTAAAAATCTTACATTTTCCGCAGCCTAGTAGAGAACAGTTTGCTTAAGAAAAAGATCAAAAATGCATAAAACATTTTCGTCATAATTGCAGCAAATCCAAGAAAGCAGTTTTGAGATTGGAATTTTGGAAGGCATATATATTAAATCAACTGACTGAAATATGCGTTTGAGCCGTTGTAGGGGTGGAAGCTCATTATGCTAATTACTGCTTATCAGCTAAACGACCCTGGCTTCCCGTGCTGTCGAAAATTCCCCATAGCAGGAAGAAAAAAAATTATAAGGTTCTTTTTGTCTGGAAACTGTCTAACAACGAAAAACTGAAGGCAGCCCGGCGTTCTTACTCTCCCAGCTTTACTAGAAATTATCTAATGTCAAGGCATTCAAAGCATGAATTCAACCTTAGACTTGCTTGAAACTTCACAAAAATGTTTAATCGAAGATAATCAATCCTGGTAGCTATTGTTCCGTGAACCGAGCTCCTGCAAAATGGTCGGAATCTTTGTGCAGTTTCCACGCAAAATGGTCGGAATCTTTCGTTCACCTCAATCTTCTTTTGTTCGGAAGCTAAGCCTCATGTTCTGTCCCCGAACACGTGTCATCGTAGATCGTTTTCTGCGTACTTCGTTACAGACGACCGGTGTCTCCGTCCGGCTCTTCGAACAACGAAATTTTCCCCGTGCTATAGCTGGCACGTGCCCTACGACCAACTTTCTTTTCGTGCTGTCCCCCAGCACCTTCCACGCTCCACTCCAAAAACCAACTGTCCTCCTCACCGTCTTTCTATCCCGAAGTTTTTCACTAGTAACTTCTCCTCGTCTCCTGATTGACTCCTGCCTTCTCCGCCAGAGGCGTTGACCCTCTTTCCGAGTGAGAGCGCGTTTCTAGCAGGCGACCCGCCCGGCTCTCTGCGCCCCCTTCCCTTTTTCTCCTTGACCTGTGAATTCCGCTCTGACCTTGCGCTTTCCGGTACCCCGCAACTTGCATTCCCCCCGGCAAGGAACAATAGCGGTGCCTCCGGGAGTACATCGTCATTACAAAAGGCACATTGGAATGTCGTCTTACTAGTACATTTACAATGTTTAACATCCGTTCTAAGGAAGATCTTGATACACATGAAAATAGTTGACATAAAATATTCATGTCTTGATGAAAACAGTTCATTCTTATAAGATTAATGTAATTTAATGTCCATCACATGAATCTAAAGAGTTTGAATCAAAATGTATTATGCCGACAAATGTCTATCGCATAATTCACCGATGTGCGCAAATTCTCGCCCCTACAGTCGTCTTACCTATAAAACTGTGCATTGTGCACAATAAGGAATGCAGAGCCGCGGATGGCTTAGTGGTTAGTGTTTCAGACTGTCGATGCTGGGTCCCCAGGTTCAAGCCTGGGCTGATCTTTCAGAGATGGTGTGATTTACTAACAATCGCTGAATATCCGCCGTGTATCGGACGAGCACGTTAAGTGACGGCCCCCAGGCTGGACCCACTGGTTAAATGGGTATCCTTTCCTATACCCCACCTGAAATTCTCTCACCCCTCTATGTGCAATATCGTGCTTGTACGGTGGCGCCATCTACTGTACTCTAATCTCACTACAAACTGTTCTGTCAAAGTCGCTAGACTTGCTCTCGTTCCTTCCGTTTCTGTGTCCTGCCCAAAAGGCGATCTCGCTGTAGGTGGCTGGGACCTAAACTCTACTACCTGTGGACGGAAGTCCTACAAGAAAATGACGCTGACCCCCCCTCCCCTACAATAAGGAATGCAAGGAAAAGTTTTGCCTTTCTAACGAAGAAAGAATTTTTCCTTTACCACTTTTAGAAGTGCAGGGCGCCAAACGTAAAAATGAGTTTGCGCCACCTAGCGGCAGAACTGTGCACCACAGGAATTCGAAATTGCACGAGTCGTGGCCCTCTACTGGAAGCCTGAACGAAAAAAAATGTTTGTCCGTTATACCAGAAGAAACATTTTTTTCGATCCGACTTCTAGTTGCTGAGATATTGTATCTCCAAACGAACAAAGTGTTTAATAGAACGTTCTTTCTAAACCAAAATACCATTAATGTACAATTATATTTAAACTAACTACCAATACTACAAAAAAAAAAAAAAAAAAAAAAAAAAAAACGAAGTATTTTACGCCATGCCAGAAGATAATTTAGTACTGCAATACATAATTTTCCACACTTCATAAAATTGCGACAATTGATCAAAAAAAGGTTATCGTTACAGGGCTGATAATTGCAGGAGCACATCTGCAGAAAATTAAACAACCATGAGCACAGGTATAATATAAAAATGTTCTAAAATGGAAAGAATGCGCAGCCTCAAGGCGCATGCCCACATTATTGATGTGTTGTGGAAGTTCAAAATGGCGATTAGGCTGGAATCTTGTCTCCTCCAGAAGTTTCGAGGTGTAATCCGATTTTTGTTGGCAAAGTCCCCCCCCCTATTATCTTTCCACAGCTTAACAAAGTATACAGGGACGGAGTAATATCGCACCAACATGTTACTGAATGGTGTCGTAAATTTGCTGCCGATATATCCAGGACAATTGCAAGGGTCTGGTTCATTTGCCCGACGTTTACTTCACCGAAGGGTCACTTGACCGAAAATCACTTCACCGAAAAGATTGGTTCACCGAAAGATCACTTCATCGAAACGTTTATTTCACCGAAGGGTCACTTAATCGAAAGGCACATTTCACCGTAAGGTCTCCTTACGTGAAAGTTCATTTCATCGAAAATCCATTTCACCGAAGGATCAGTTTATCGAAAACTTTCGATTTCATTACAGGATCTGTTGAAGCATGGTGCTAGTTTGGAAGATAGATCACACCGAAACGTTAGGGAATCATTCTCAAATTGCTCTTTTGATTTCTCCGCGTCACAAAGAACGCAAAGATTTATTTTTAAGACAAAAATAATTAATTTTAAGTGCCTATGCCTCGGCTTAGGCCTTTTTAGCAAATTTTAATCGTGCGTGCTCATGTTCATAAGGTTTACATAAAGAGTCGAGTTAATAATGTTGCAAAAAGGCCTAAGCTAAGGCCTAGGGACCTAAAAATAATTTTTGTGTCTTAGTAAATGTGCAACCTTATTCACTTGACTTCGTATGTATACTTTATGAGTGTGAAGTGGGGAGATTAAAATTTGCTAAAAAGGCCTAAACTGAGGCCTAAGGCCTTAAAATTAATTCTCTGTGTCTGAGTAAATGCATGAAATTATTAACTTTGCTTGTTATATAACTCATATGAATATGAGCACTGTAGCTTAAAATTTGCCAACCGGCTCAAATCCTTAAAATTAACGTTTTGGGTCTGAGTAAAAATTCAACATTATTAATTTGGCTTGCTGTGTAAACCTTATGAATGTGAACAAGGAGGATTAAAATTTGCTAAAAACTCCCAGATCTAGGCCTATAAGACCTTAAGATTAATGTTTTAGGCTTGAGCAAAAGTGCAACATATTTTACTTTAAATTTTATGTAATGCTTATGAATGTGGGTAGGGTTAAAATCTGTTAAAATGGCCTGTATCTAGGCCTACGGTCAAAAAATTAATGTTTTGTAGTTGAGTAAAAGTGGAACATTAGTTACTTGATTTGCTATGTAACCCTTATGAATATGAGCTCGGTGGATTAAAATTTGATAAAAAGGCCCATATCCAGGCCTTCTAATTAATGTTATATTTCGAAAAACCTACTCATGGAGAGGGGTCTCACAGAAATTAAAAGTGAATTTTTTATACAATCCCATAATGTTTAGGTGGCTAGTTCTTCAAACACCCGCACCACACTTCAACAGATCTCTAACAACAAAATTCTAAGTTTTCGATAAACTGACCATTCGGTGAAATGCTTTTTCGATATAATGAACTTTTAGGTAAAGTAATCCATCGGTGAAATGAACTTTTCGATCAAATGTCCTTTCGATGAAATGAACTTTTAGATTAAGTGACCTTTCGGTGAAATGAACTTTTCGGCCAAGTGACCTTTCGGTGAAAAATGTACCTTTCGATTAAGTGATTTTCGGCGAAATGAATTTCGGTCAAGTGATCTTTCGATGAAGTGAACAATGCCCCAATTGCAATCGGCGTCCAAAAGTTCGTTAAAGGAAATGAAATCTCGTACTTATCCGTTTTCACCTCTTTGCACGTTTGAAAAATCACCTGATAAGACGTCGTTTCGCAACAGGTAAAGCGAATATTTTTCAAAGGAACGCCAACCAACGTAAATAATTTTACTTGAAAAAATTTACCAAGCTTTTAACACTTAGCGACAAGTGCATGAAACATTTTTGGGACCACGTTGGATGTTTCATTTTACACATCTCATTAAAAGTATTAAAATCCAGTGGTACTAAACGCACTCAAGTCTATGGTGAACCTACGTATTACAAAACTCCTTCGCGTCACTTGAAAGCAAATGTTCGTCGATGCGTTAAATTATGTTACTTTCAAAAATTACGAGGGGTGTCAGAAAAAATATGTAGGCCCATTTTTCTGTATAGTCACTGTGAAGGTCCACACACTTTTCCCAGCGGTGCTCCTAGGCTGTTAAGCCCTCCAAATAAAATTATTTCTCAATACTGTTAAAATGGTCTTCCAATAATGTCTTTAACCGTGTTTTAAAATGCACACTAGACAGATTTCTCTCTCTTCCTTGTCTCAAGGAAGAGAGAGAAGGTAGTCCTAGGGGCAAAGTCACGTGATCAGGGGGGAGGTAGCAGTAGAAGTCCACATTCATCATTGATGGCAGTTGTTAATTTGTGGCTTGGAGCATTATCCTGACAAAATATTACACCTTTGGTCAGTTTTTCTCAACGTTTATCCTTCAAATACCGTCTAAGATTGCTTAGTAGGGTGGCATAGTACGAAGGTAATCTACTACACTGACGGGGAAAAAAATCCCAACACCAAGAAGGGTTTGTGTTTGATAAACGACAGTTGGTAGGCGGTGAGAGTACTTCTGTAAGATGACGTCTATGCAAATTTCGCGCTCGGCGCATACGTGTGGCGCTAGTAGCGCCCCTCGGAACATGCAAAGCAGGTTTGCTGTAAATACGCGCTGTAACGTTCGTGAGCGTTAGTTATCGTTGAGATTCGACGTAGGGAGTTGATGTTAGTCAAGAATGCCTTTAAGAAGACGAAGAAGCCATTATCAACAGCTCACGAAGTTTGAACGAGGTCGTGTAATAATAGGGCTACGAGAAGGTGGTTTTTCTTTGCGCAATATTACCGAACGACTTGGCAGGAATGTAGCCACTGTGCATGATTGTTGGCAGCGGTGGTCAAGGGCAGGTACTGCCTCAAGAAGACCGGGTTCCGGCCGGCCACGTGGCACTACTGAGAGGGAAGACCGCCGTGCACGGCGCAAGGCCGTGGCATATCGTACCGCGTCCGCGGTACGATGTGCCACGGCCATGTCATAGCAATTCGAGCTGCAGTTGCCACCACAGTGACACAACGAACTGTTACAAATCGGTTACTTGAAGGACAGCTCCAAGCCAGACGCCCTGTAGCGTGCATTCCACTTACTCAAAACCACTGCCGTTTGCGACGTCAGTGGTGTCAAGCTAGAGCTCAATGGAGGACGGAGTGGAGATCTGTTGTGTTTTCTGATGAAAGCCGGTTCTACCTGGGTGCTAGTGATGGCCGTGTGTTGGTTAGAAGGAGGCCAGGTGAGCGCCTGCAACCAACCTGTCTGCGGCCGAGACACAATGGACCTACACCTGGAGTTATGGGCTGGGGAGCAATTTCCTATGACAGCAGGAGCACTCTCGTGGTTATCCCACGCACACTGACGGCACAGTTATACGTCAGTCTGGAGATTCAACCTGTTGTGCTGCCATTCATGAACAGCATTCCAGGGGATGTTTTCCAACAGGATAACGCTCGCCCGAATACCGCTGTTGTAACCCAACATGCTCTATACAGAGTGTCGACATGTTGCCGTGGCCTTCTAGATCACCAGATCTTTCACCAATCGAGCACGTATGGGACATCATTGGACGACAACTCCAGCGTCACCCCCAACCAGCATTAACCGTCCCTGTATTGACCGACCAAGTGCAACAGGCATGGAACTCCATCCCACAAACTGACATCCAGCACCTGTACGACACAATGCATGAACAATTGCGTGCTTGCATTCAACATTCTGGCGGTTACACCGGTTATTAATGTACCGGCATTTCACATTTAAAATGGCTCTTCTCGCGCTTACAATAAGCTGTGATCTTGAAACCTTAATCGATTAAATATGTTACCTATACAAATGTATTGCCGCCATTTCATTCCTCTACAACTATTTTTTCGTGGTGTTGGGATTTTTTTCCGTCAGTGTATAACCACTTCCTCTGCACCCCAGAGAACTGCTGCCACCACCTATCCACAGCAGAAGCAACAGATATCGCCGTTTTTTGGAGTGGGTGATCCACCATGCTTCCATTGTCTTGAATATTGTCTGACTCTCGAAAATTACCTGTGTTTCACCCAATGTTACAAATCGTTGCTGAAGTTCTTCTCGATGGGCTTTAAACAGTGAAAGGTTCTCTCGGGTGTGACGTACGCTCTAATTTAACTGACAGAGTAAAACCCAAAATTTGCCGATGATGAGATTCGAACCCAAATCTTCGTTCTCTGGAGTCGGATAATCTACCGCTTGAACTACACCGACGAAGGCTTGCCACCGCAAATTGCCGTTTTTACATGTGTGTCACCTCTGAGGTAGGTACGTCACCAAGTTTCCTTTTCGGTTTGTGTTATATAAATTTGGGTTATTCTCTTTAAGCAGTTTCTCAACCCAACGCTGTATTTTGTCTCTCATGGAATTTTGTTGTGGCAAACCAGACGTTAGGTCAGGAATGAGTGACGCATGTTAACGAGACTGATAAGATTGATGTTAACGATTGTATAAGGGCTATCGTATGAAATTCAAATTTTTTCCCAGTTTGAACTTTAATTAACATTTTGCGTTTCGTTTTTCTGCTGGCAGTTTACACTAACATCAACGCATATTTTGGCTGAAAACTGACTAATGCTGGCACGCACGAAACGTACAACGAAGCAAAAGGAAAATAATTCTCTGAAATCACTGTATCAAAATACAGTAGGATGTAAATACATATTGCAACTTAGCCACTCGAAAACAGAATTGCCAACCCTCGAAAGTTGTTTAATCCAAAGAATTCTTGAGATAAGAGAGTTTTTAAGCACAATTAGTACAATGGCAGATAATAATAGAAAGCCGAGCGATTGCAGGAACTAATCATGACGATTTGTCCAATGAAGCGAAACGAGGGGGAAAGACGAATGTGACCTCAACCGAAAACGGGAGGACGCTTTGGCTGAGGTCACTGATCCAACAAAGGATTTTATGGCTTCGTGAAGATTAAATACTGAGGTCAACAAGAAAATACACGAGAAGAGAAGAAGAGAAAAACAAAAGTACGACAAGCACACGGACTCATGCAATGCACTTCATGGAGAATAGTTTATTTTTTTCGTAATAAGATTAGGATCACCAGAAGCGTTTCATGGTACCTTTCTTTCGAATGGTAATTTTAACACAGAATGCAACTGCTAATTTCTGCGCTGTTTCAGGTCATACGAAACGGGAAATAAAAGACGAAGTTTATCTCGGAATTAGTTTAAAAAAAAAAAAAAAAAAGAATAGGTGGTTCGTATTCTAGATATGGAAGTTCAACTTTCCGATAACGAGAAAACCGCAGGTGCGGTGCTACGGAAGGAACAAACAAAGCACGATGTGAACGATAAAACAAATAAACTCTATTCGTTTTCCGTTGCAACTGAAAAGAAAAATGGCCGAAATATGAATTACCAACTCTTCCATCTGCGATACTTATGCTTTTAACAGGAGTAAGTAGTCACTGCCTACTGTTCCAAAACGGGAAGCGCACGTAGTGGGCCAAAATTTTTCGTACGAACGAGTGGAATTTAAACGAACTCGGAGGTTCTATTATGTAAATGACATCAAATATCAGTCTCAGCTACCCATCTATGATTTTGTTAGTGTTTATGTAAACTCTAATGACACTGCTAAATTCTTCTTTCTCACACATAAATCGAAAATTTATGTTGCAATTTTTCAATATACATTTGCAAATTAACTCGGTAAAATCCGCTCAGCTAAAATAAAGACTTTAAGGAAGTAATTGTTGAACTAGGAAATCTTTGGAAGCAACCTAAACTTTCTACTCCAGGGAAAAGAGCATTTCAAGAAACGAATAAAAATACTCATAAAGATATCAACTGATACGCACAACGACATTATTTAGAAACATTACTAAGGGAAAATTCTCGCGTTTGAACGCCCCTTCTGACATTCCAAAATTAAAAAAAACACACAATTCTACGCTATGCTTACAAGAGAAATTAATGTACAAAGCTTACACGAGAAATTAATGTACAAAGTTTACACGAGAAATTAATACTGCGCGTACCAAGAAGAAATTAATAGCCGTATAATGCTTGGCCGCAGTACATTAGGAAAAAGTAGTACGATTTTTGGAAGCAATTCATGATTGTGTCGTAAAAGAAAGTGTTTGATCAATGCTTTCTTCGTGTTCTTACCTATGGATCAGGGACATGGACCTTAACTAAAAATTACACATGAAAGCTACGGACAACTCAAAGAAGCATACAGAGGTGCATGATTAGTATAACCAGTAGAGAGAGATGCATTATTGGTATAACCAGTTCAGAAAGATGTAAAATTGATGCAACCAGGAAAGACAAGTAGAGAAACTCGTGGAACAGGAAAACAACAAGAGTGGAAGACATCAGGATCATATTAAAGACGCTCAGATGGTAATGGGGCTGGACATTTTGCTAGAAGAACTGACTGACTGAAATTTAACAAAAAAAGACCAGAAGAAGATTGTCTGGGAGATGGGAGGATAAAATTCGAAAGTATGTAAGAGTCATGTGGAAAAGAATGGCAGGATACAAAGAGTTGTAGAAAAGTTTTGGGGAAGAATTGTAGAAAAGTAAGAGCAAAAAGAGTTGTAGAAAAGTAAGAGCAAAAAGAGTTGTAGAAAAGTAAAGATTACGAGTGGTAGAAAAGTAGAAAACAAAGGGTTGTAGAAAAGTAAAGACCAAGACTTGTAGAAAAGTAATGACAAAGAGTTAGAGAAGTAAAGAAGAAAAGTTGTAGAAAACTAAAGAAGAAGAGTTGTAAAAAACTAAAGTAGAAGAGTTGTAAAAAACTAAAGTAGAAGAGTTGTAAAAAACTAAAGAAGAGTTGTGGAAAAGTAAAGATCAAGAGTTGTGGAAAAATAAAGACCAAGGGTTGCAGAAAAGTAAATACAAAGAGCTGTAGAAAAGTAGACAAAGAGATGTACAAAAGTAGAAAAAGAGATGTAGAAAGTCATGTTTGTTCACGATGATGTATGGTACAGTCAAATCGCGATCGAACATTTTTGGACACCAAAAATGAACGTTAAATCTGGAAATTCAAATCTTTGAGTTTAAAATTGTGATTTAAAATGCCACGGGATGTCAGCAATCGAGGTATTTTTCGTTGTACATTATCACGTGAACAAGTAAAATGAATTACTCAAAACAAAAATATTGCAGATATCCACAGGAAAGTATGTACATACTGTACATACTAATAATAGTACTTTGAAAAATACGTAAATTGTTCACATACGTACATATGCACCCGTGTTAAGAGAAGCAGTATTGCATTAATTTCTCAAAACCTGAGACTGCTTCACTGAAAGAAATATGTTAATTTTCCACACTATCATCTGGCTTAAAACATTTTATGATCACAATACTGAGGTAGATTAAATCAGCAGCGTTTATAATTAAATATTTTATTTTAAGAACTATTATAGTTTCGCTGAGCATTTCACTCGGCTTCTTCAGAACAAATGGAGGGCAAATATTTAAATCACTGTGGCATCATCAGCGTTCTGACGGTCACAGATTTTGGGGAGTTGTTTCCACGCGCTTGAAAGAAATGGAGTCGATGCGATGTCGTTGACAAGCCCTAAAGTGTTGTGATATTGGTTGTAAGCGGGATTTAGCTTCCCTTTCGGATTCGATATTTAAGCCTAATTGCAGCTCGTTGTAGAAAATACACTATAGCGAAGGGATAGATGGGAAAATTTGCAGTTTCAATTAATTTATTATCATCTGAAACTCATTATGCTGGTTATCTCAGAATGTTCTTAGTTATTTATTTCTTAAAACTTTCAGTTCTGTTGCCACTTATTTTGTTTCTAAACTATTCCTCTTTAGAATCAACTCCAATTCTATGTAACGTTTTATTTTTTCGCACTGGCCATTCGGAGGCTCATGTTCTTCTCGGTCCCTCTCAAAACTTCTGTATCCTACTCTTTTCTCCGCATGACCCATGTCCTGTCCCTTTCTCTCGACTCCTAGCTATTATTCCTTGTTCGAAGGCCAGGCCTTGCCGCCAAGAAAAAGTATAAAATCATTACGCAGTCAGACTTCACTTCGCCTTTGGATCACAATGTACGAACAGCTGCAGAACGCAGTAAAATAATAAAGCAATAACATTCTTAGCCCACGTTCTAAGTTCGAATGCCTCGAAAATGATGTTTTACAACTCTATTAATGGCCGTTGTCGATAACTATCTCTTCGTCGAAGATTCCCATGATGACTAATAAAGAAAGACTTATTTCAGGATATTCCTTACTAATCATGGAAACGAATGAATTCTATGATATTCGTAACAAAGGAACCTCTTCATAGGCACCGTAAAAGCTGTAAAGAAAAACAGAAATTAATGCTTAAGTTACATCAAAATGTATATGTCGTTTGGGTGCTACTAGGTAAGTTACTCTGTACCCTAGTTTACAGCGGGGAAAACCACATAAGTTTCTCACTAATCTTCAAAACAATACTAAAGAGTATAACTTTCTTTTGCAGTTACAATTTAATTTTCAATAAATCTATTCACAAGTTGTGCATTTCTAATTTTTACGTTCCTAATACATGTATAACCATTCTGGAAGGTCAACCAGAATGACCCTCCGGTAGCTACGGCCCTGGGCATTCGCCAGAGTTAGGTCTAGGTTCGAGTCCCGAATGTGGCATGGGGTGTGTGTCACCCTCCCTGGAATCCCTAAATCAGGAACGGGCGACTGTTTGTCGCCCAATCAGCTTCACATTGTAATCGTTTAACCCGGAAAAAAAAAGAATAAGATAAAAAAACTTTCATCGCTTTACTGGAAGTATAGCAACGGCAACCTATCACACAACAATTCGTTTTCCCGTTCTTGCAGCTTTCGCATAACTTCTGCTCCAAAATGCATTACCAGTGCTTGTTGAATTACAGCCGACAACGGTTCTTTCAAAACCACGCCTTACTCATGCATTTTCATGGTCTGTGTCTTGACGAAAAGTTCGCGCCGTTTTCTTTTTATCTCTATGCTGCAGATAATAACAGTCGTGAAAGTGTGCTCTTTATCTTTGTGCTGCAATAAGAGATTAGAAAATTTATGAAGTTTTCAAAAAGACAAGTCTGGTTATTTATGATTTCCACGGTTTCGAGCGTAATGAGTTGATTACTAACCAGGCATGAGTCATCACAGCATTTCATTTGAACAGCTGGCACTTCGTATATTTGTAAATGAGTAGCCTGATCTTAAAATTAAGATTTGGGAATTTGCACTATGTAAAAGAAAAGTTAAAAATTTTAAAAATGCGTGACATGTCCATAAGTTTGTAAATAAATTTGTGCATTTATGTTGTCATTTTTTTCATACTTTCGTTCAGACGAAGTGCTCTCGATTGCTTCCAATCTAACTTTAATAACTGCGACGTGCCTAATTGGAACTAGGAGAGAAAAACAGATTCCACATCCAAACTCCGAGTAAGAAATTTTATCACAATTTCACAGATCCAGTTTTAACACGAATTTATAACTTTTACGGTGCGTTGAGAAAAATGGGCAACAACATGTAACTAAAATAAATGCTGTAAAAATAGAAATTCACATTTAAATTACGTAAAAAGGTATGTCACTCGAAACGGGTCTTTAGCCTTCTTCAGCCAGAGTTTGGATGGAAACGACTAAGTTGCTGCTTTTGTCATTCGGTTCTTGTGAATGGTTGCCAGATTCACGAACGTTACACTTCCCCTACATACCCGAAAAGAAATTGTCCGAAACAACAGAGAGAGACATTTACGAGTAGAACAATATGAGGATATGCCTTACCACCGGGACCTTTTCAAATACGCCGTAGCGATAAGGAGCTGATTAGTTATCTGTGCTCTGTCGCAGAAAGTCCGTCTGAGCGTTTAACCTTGAACGGAATTTTCCCAAGCCCTATTCCGAAAGCGTCTTCCTATTGTCACGTTCACAATCTCATACTCAATCGTTCTGTGTCGATCCGTTTTTCATTCTGCATTTGTGTGGAGTGCTGTGCTGACAACTTTCATATAACTTTTACGTCTGAATTGATATCTTCAACCGTTGGCTCTTAGGTGTTTACCTAGTTATCGGTACTTAAAATGAAGACGACACGCCCTTCAGGTGCTGAAGGCCTCTCAAAAGTAACTGAAATGAGTTGAAGAGAGATTTAGTTTAGAATATGCTGAAGTTCATCAGCCTACAGCCAAAAACTGAATAAATAATTTGCTATTGAACCGAACGACTTTAACAAAGCAGATTTCTTTGCAGAGTTAATATCTTCTTGTCGATTGATGCCAGAAAATTTAAGTGCCAAGAACTGCACTGATGTTACAACATAACCAGCAAGAAACCCATCGGAATGGAATTTTGGTGTTACTAAGTGCTGCTGATTTATCCAGTTTCATATGTTTCCGGTGAAAGAACATTAGCATGCTAAAATTAATAAAGAAAAATATCTGATAGCATCAGTGTCATAAGGACGGCTTTCCTCATGGCTACGCTTTCTGTGCAGAATGAAATAGCCGGACAGTTGAACTTTGACAGCTTAATTGACCCATTTGCTAATGCAAAAGTTTTCAAGGGCATATTTTAAAATCATTAAACACAGAACTAAATTAAAAAATTAGTCACCACCTGACAACTGCAGTCGTAATTGAGCTGACAAACAACTGACAACAATTATCCAAATGGAAGCGGACTGGGGCAGAATCTGCCAAGAAACGAACCGGTAAACCTTCAAAGCTAACACAACATTACAGGAGAGCTCTGCAAAGGACTGTCCCTCAGAACGTAAATCAATATTATCTCAAATCACGCAAATCCAATGTGAGACTACTAGGACTGATTCTAGCACCAGCACAGAGTAGGAAGCAGCACGACATGTGTTGCCACGGATGTGTGGCGATCAACAAATCGCTAATCACTTCGTCTAATGGTACATGGCAATTAGAGTGGTGTAAGGAAGGTAGATCATGGACTGTAGACTAATGGAAAACTGTGCTTCGGACTGACGAGTTTAGATACACAGTCTAACCTTCCAAGAAACCTTCCGGTGTAAAGAAGGTCGATCTCTTGGACTGTAGACAAATGGAAAACTGTGCTTTGGACTGACGAGCCAAGGTACACAGTCTACGAGACTGATGGTCTTTTCTGGATGTGGCGGATGCTGGGGGAAAGGAACCTTCCGATGTAAAGAACGTCGATCATGGACTGGAGACAAGTGTAAAACTGTGCTTTGGACTGGCGAGTCAAAGTACACAATCAACTAGTCTGGTGGTCGTTCCGTTGTGTGGCAGATGTCGAAGAAAGATACTTCCTAGACGGTATCGTCCATATAACGAAGTTTGGTGCAGGCAACGTGATGCTATGAAGCTGTTTTTCGTGGGTCAGCTTGGACCTATTAATCGTTTTGGAGAAAACCATGAAGTCTGAGCTCAATCTAGACGTCGTAGACAATTATTCACTACCAACGTTGTGGCAGTGCTTTGGAGTAGGCCCATACCTCTATTAGTAGGACAACACACCACTATATGTACGTATATTGCTCACGTTGTTACAGGTTGATCTGCGGCTATAGGCATCGAAAAGTTGGACTAGCAGGCCCAGTGCCCTGACCTGAACCTCATTAGGTACCTCTATGATGAAATGCATCGCAGAGTGCCTGGAAGAAGAGATCGCCCAACAAACAAATCTGAACTGGTCATTGTTTTGAAGGCCGAATGGTGGAACCGATCGGCGAACATTTACAGAAAAAACTAGTGGAGAGTATTCCTGGAAGATAGGAACTGCCATAATGGCCAACGGTTTCGGCACAGAATGTGAAATTTTCTGTATATGAACATTATTTGTAGAAATGCAGGTGCCCGGATATTAATGACAGGGAAACGCAAAAGGAGATTTTCAATCCTCTGTGTTACACGATGCATTCTGCTCGTAAAGGAAAGACCACACCTTTTAATTTACATTTAAGGTTTGTTTATGTTATCTTTATATATTTTTTCCTAACTTCCCATAGTTGGCTTGAATTTAATCATTATTCGGAATGGCTGATACAGCTATTCATCGTTCGTACTGTAATAAAAAAACTTGAATCATTAGTAATAATGGAATTATTAGAGTATCGCTCGCACTCTAATCATTCCATTATTACTAATGATTCAAGTTTTTGTTACGCTTCTTACAAAGTAAATTCTTGAGGAACTGGAAGAAAAGAAATTTAGCTTTCGTCGTTCATTTGCACTTATTGTTTTATTGCGTTTGTTAATTTCAAAACTACAAAATAAATTTCTATTTAACAACTAAGAACTGTTTCATATCTTTCCATTTTTTAATTAACTACTAACGACTGTTTCACATGTTTCCATTTTTTCTTGACTCTCTTATTCTCTTGTCATCCTATTGCTGTTACTAATAACACGAACTTCTCGATGCTACTTCTAGAAATAACAACGCTCTCGCAGCTAGAGGTCAAGAAAGTTTAACATTTCTTATTAACGTACCTATGATTTCTGATGAAGATCAGAGTTGGAAACGGGTCCACCGGACCTGACCGTCACATAATTGTACCCGATTTGGGCATGACCCGGACAAATCTGCTTTGAGCTATAAACTCGAATATATCATCATCATCATTGTTAATTCACTTCTGGATGAACGTATCTCTATGTTTCTTCCACAACGGACTGTCTTGGGCCAGTCTCCTCCATCCACCCATCTCTCACATGGTCTTCTTCTGGGTCTTTTCCCGTCTCTTGGAATCCAGTCAAAATTTCGGTTGTTCATCGGTGGTCCGTTCTCCTGGAAATATGTCCAGCCCATTGCCATTTCAGGGACTTTACTCTGTTCGTGATGTCTTCCACTCTTGCTATTATCCTGATCCACGAGTTCCTTTTTTTACCTTTCTTTGTTATACCAAGCATGCATTTCTCTATGCTTCTTTCAATTGTCTGTAGTCTCTGTATGTCTTGTTTAGTTAAGCTCCACGCCTCTGCTGCGTACGTAAGCACTGGAAGGATGCATTGATTAATCACTTTTCTTTTAAGACATAATGGCATATTGCTCTTAAAAATTATACTGTTTCTTCCAAAAACACTCAAACCAAGTTTTATATGCCAGTTAAGTTGTTCATTAATGTGGTCCTCGCTTGATATCTGCTGCCGTAGGTAAACGTAGGAATTGGTTATCTCCAGCTTTACCCCATCAGTTGATAAATCTTCATTCTTTGTAAAAAATTGTACATCAGTTTTGTCTTCTGAAAGTTCATTTTTAATCCCCATTTCTGTACCCTTCTCAGCAAGTTCCTGGATCATACTCTGCACCTTTGAAGGGTTCAAATACCTCTGAAGTGTTCTTTGAAATATGTTTTTTCTATTTAAAAAAAACCGGAAATAAAACCGGGTCGAAATCGGGTCAGGGACACCTTGACCCGACTCGTTTGACCCACAAGATGTTGTCGACACGTTGACCCGTGACCCGTTTCCATCTCTGATGTACATCCCAAGTTATATATTTACGACACTTAGGCAAAGTAAAAATACACTTTGGTATAGGATGAAAAAAATGGCAGCTAGAAAAACATAACCATAGCTAACTTTCACAGAAGCGCAGTGACAGCAAAACTGAACCAAAATTCAAACCTGCTATTGTATCTACAAAACGAATAACGTTCTGGTGATTAAGGTTTGCTTCCTTCTCAGCAAAAACCTGGGTTACACACTCATAACTGATGAAGGTACTATTTTGGCGGTTTGACTGGATTTGAGAAGATAATGGTGAATAATTTCTGAGCACACAGTAACGTTTTTTTTGATGAGCCAGTACCTTTACCGTGAAAAAGGATGAACTCCCAGAAGAAACTGCTATTGTGGTTTTTAGTGCGCACTGTACAGGCACCTAATTGTACATCATTTGTTAATTAGCAGATCGAAAGGGAGTTTCACATTTGCAGAGAAGAATTAAATACTTTGACTAGAGTTCATACAACACTTAAACGCCAAATTCAGGGATCATTCAAATTGGTGGTACTGCCTGATTGCAATTGCGTCACAGATATCCATGGTTTTCTACAACTTTCTTCATTGTTAACCGAGAATCAATTTCAATTAGTTTCTGCAAATGGTCATCATCGACCTCCACAGGATGTCAAAAGCTCAGTTCATCGATCAAAGCGTAACACCGTGAAACGCAACTGCTAAAAATATCCACGTGAACGTTAGAGTGTCTCGATCGTGCAATTTATATTTACAATGGTTGCCTTTCCGAAACTCAACACCATGTGAAAATACGAAACTAGAAGAATCATAAAGGATTCAAAAGACGTGCTCATTACAATAAAAAATTCAGTGTAATTTTTCTTGTTTTCTTTTGTAAACCGTCCATAGTTATTTTAGGGCATCTAGTTTCAAAACAGCAAAAACTAAATATATGAACAATACAGAAAAGATTTCGAGAGAAGGAAAAGAAATTGGAAAAGTTGACGAATACATCTGTTTAGGTCAAGTAATCAGTTTTAAAGAAAGACAAGAAAACGAAATCAATAGAAGAGTTATCCAAGGTAATAAATAAAAACTATTTAACCGGTTATCTTCCATTGTAAAGTTTAAAAAGAAAAATTTCAATGCATGTATTATCCCCGTGGTTACTTATGGAAATGAAACATGGAGTATCACAGAGCGACAAAGTTAGAGAGAAGAATGTTAGGAATAACAAGAAGAGATAGAGTTAGAAATGAAATCATAAGAGAAAGAACAGGAATAATACGAGTAGATGTTATAAAAATAATAAAAGAATCAAAGTGGAAATGGGATGGAAATGTTGGAAGACTGAAAGATGGACAAGATTAATAACAGAATGGCAACCGAGAGATGGAAGGAGACGAAAAGGGCGTCAGAGAATAAGATGGAGAGATGACCTTCAGAAATTTAGAGGCGCTAAATTGTGGACTGAAGCTAAGGATCGAAGAAGTTGGAAAAGACTGGGGGAGGCCTATACCCTGCAGTGGGTGTCAACAGGATAAGAAGAAGACGTTTCAAAAGCATTATTAGTTCGTTTTGTAAATATAGAAGAAACGGTGTGGGGAGGGGGCTTTTTATAATTTATCGAAAATTTGTATTTAAGTAATTTCAAAGGTCGAAAATTTGCATTAACACCATTCCAGCGACGTTTTATACTCCTATTAATTCCTTCTTCGATATGACTCTCGATTGATGTCTGTTGTCCAAGGCAGACAGATGTAGGCATTAGTTACTTCTAAATTTGCCGTAGCAATATTTAAATCTTCAGTTCTTGTAAAAGCATTGTTAATAAATTTTGTTTTCCGTAAATCCATCTTTAATTAATCCCACTCCTTTACTGTTGTCAGCATAGATGCATAGATAGATAGATGATTATTACAAAGAGTTACTTTGTTTTAGGCTGAAGTAAGAACTCCCCACGGTCTAAAATTTGTATTAACACTATTCCAGCGAAGTTTTATATTTCAAAGGTCGAAAATATGTATCCAAAACCATGAAGCACGCCCGGAGTATGGTTTTGGATCCGCTTATACTCCTGTCTCGATATTTCATTACGTTATAAAATGTAGCATATATACTGGTCACAAAAAGTATGGCATAATGCGGTTTCGAATGGTCATACGCAAATTTAGTGAGTACTGTAGATCAGTTATATCGGCGTGGATAGCTACGTTATATATAAATTAACATCATGAGAACACAGCGCGTGGTATGCGAGCTCCGATGAAATGTACCCTTCAAGACGTGGTAAACGTCATTTCACCGCTTGGTCTAGAAGTTTGTTGAATGTATTGCCTTCAGAGTGGGATTAACCTGAAATGATGTCTAGACGACGATTAAACATTGGCAACAGAAATTGGGCTGTTGGCATTTTACAGGCGGGAGTACGGCAGATCAATGTGACTGCTGCTTTAAGAGTTTCACAAAGTACAGTAAGTCGGCTACATACAAGATTTCTACGGCGTGGAAATGTTGCAGATCCACCTAGGAGTGGTACCCCGAGGATAACCACAAGGTGGCAAGATCATTACCAGACAGCAAATGCTAGGAGAAGACCTAGTATCACTAGTAGTTAACACCGGGAATCACTTCGAGCTGCTTCTGGTGTCACAGGATCTACTCAAGCGGAACGAAACCGTTTTGGCGAGAGAGCAAGGTGGCTCCTGAGCTGTATAGCATTGACACCAGCTCACGGTCGTCAAACCTATACCTGGGTCCAATAGTACATGCCATGGAATATTAAATGGCACCATGTACTTATCACAGACGAATCCTGTTTCGCTCCTTAATCCTGATTCTCGTCGGAGACACGTGCGAAAAACATTTGGCACACGAATGCAGACACACTATGTGCAGTCCGACCACCCTTACCAGTGGCAGTCAGTTCTGGTTTGAGCAGGAATGTGTTTTAACTGCCGTACTTCTTGGTATGTTTGTCAAGCTAACATGAATACCTCCGTGTACCGCAACGAGAACATTATGGCCATTGTAACACTACTTCACGCTGCTATTAGACCTGCATTCCGTTTTCTCGATGACAATGGAACCAGTCACCGTGCCTGGAGCGTGCTTCAAGAACAAATTAAACACTTACAGCTGCTTCCGAAGTCTCCTGATCTTATTCCTATTGAGAACATTTGAGATGCTGTACAGAAATGTCTAGAAAACCACGTCCCATACCCGAGTACAATTGTAGACCACCGTAACGAGTTGCCTATAATATGGGGCGAGCTGCCCGAGATACTCATGAATAATGTCACTGAAAGTATGGCTCGTAGGTATCAAGACGTCCTTCGACACAGAGGTGGTGTTACCGGGTACTGAAATTCAGAGATATGGACATTTTCGGAATTCACCATTTTGTCTATATTACAGTGTTACTTTGTTGTGTGCAAAAATTGAACACACAGCACCCCCCCCCCCCCCCCATCCCAACCCGAAAAAACCCCATGTAGGCTCAGTCCTGATTGAGTCGTCAGTTTGACACATAGGACTACGAGTTGCAGATCGGAGAGTCGAAATGAGCTAGTCGAGTATGGTTTCAAAGCGTTTATTTAATTTGTTATAGCCAGCACAGGTCTATGATATGAAAAGTAGCTTACATATTTTTTACAAAAAATGCTGGATGCTTTGCGAACACAAAGCAGATCGATACACGAATTACCCAACGTGGTGCTCTGTATTCTTACATTCCTCATCACTTGCTCTGGCCTCTCGTTTTGACATTCTCCCCTTCTAGTTGCGTTCATTCTGCGAATTCCGCGGCATTGTCGAAAATACTAACCCATTCACACGAAAACAATTTTTAAACATTTTAGTTTAAACCACTGCGACGTGTTCTTTATATATTTGAATAGATCCCGTCGAAAGCTTTAAAACGATACCACGCATAGTAGCTTTGCACTCCCGATTGTCCAGATAAAACACGATGTTGTCAAAAGTGTTCACCAGTTCACAAGAAAACAACAATTTTTAAAATGTTCAGTTCAAACCACTGCAAAATGCTCTTCGTATATGAGTAGATCCCGTTGAGAGCTTTAAAACGTTACCTTGCACACTCGAGTTGGCCTCACGGTTGCCGAGATAGACTGAGTCAAACGCGGCGGCACCCCCAGAAACATTGCATCATCTAACCCGCGTACAGGGAGCGAGGGGAGCGTCGCGCGCACGATGTATTGCGCTGTTCGCGAATATTCTAACACGATTAGTGTGCAGTACGTAATTTCTACCGCTACAATGCTTTCAATCAGGACCTATTTGTGTATACTGTCCGCGGACTTAGACGCAGTCCTATGTCAAAATTATTTCTGTAAATGCCCGCTTTCTTTATCATTTGTGTTACGTAGCATCACTGATGCTATTTAAAATACGTATTATTTGAGTCAAATACATACATCCTTCATTTCATGCAATATCTCTAACTTATTCTGACCTGTGTATTTTTATAATATTTCATATCTGCGTTATTCAATGACTGACAATCATGTTTTCAATCTCATAATCACATGGGTCAAGTTGCTGATTCACAGCATTTCTGGATACTTTCACTGTGGAGTACACATTGAGGAAGTCTTCCCGTAAACTTATGTAGCCCGTAAGATAGTTTATGACGTATACTCTAATTTCATATTCAGTTTCTTTCTCTATGCAAATTTTTAGTTCATTCTTTTTAAGCGTTGCAACCTTAACGCTATATTTTCTCACTTGCAGAATGTAAGTTGGCAACGTTCTTGAGGTCCGGGCGCGTGAGGTGTGTGTACGTGAGGTCATGTTAAGAAAGCGCTATATAATATTGAAGCAAGCAGCGAAAAAGTGTGGTATGGTGAGATGTTGTGGCGACAGAGGCGTAACTAGGGCGGGGCAGGAATGGCGGCTAACCCGGGTGCAGCTAAAAAGGGCGTAAAAATCACTGATTGCAACCTGATTAAAGCTGTAATTGAAACTTTTGCACCAGTTACTGGTGCATTTTTTCAGCACCATTTACAGAATTTGCTCATAATATGGTTTGCCAGTTTCGATAGCCTTTACAGCGTAAAATGTTCTTCAAAACACTTAGGCGATGTTAGCAGCTTACACTAAGGAATGAAGGTGCGGTTGTGTAGTCCGTTCAACTAGAGAAGAATCAAGGCCTTCGTCGACAACAATGGAGCCTGCGGTTTTTTTAGTTGGGTACGTTGTAAGATAAGGATGCCGTTCATATTCTTAAACGTGCGGTCACGATTCTCTGGGAGCTTTTCGATAATTGCCATGGCTTTGAGCCTCGACTACCATTTGCATTAGGTTCGTTTGATGTGGTACCGAAGGCATGAACTCCAAAACAGCAGCAAGCAAAAGCCGTAGTTTGATATGACGTCAATTTTGATTTGAGAGAGAGAGAGAGTTTGATATGACGTTAATTTTGACTTGAGAAAGAGAGACAGAATTGTTACACTCACGGACAATGAAATTTGCTAAAGAAGGAAGCATCGGATTGAACTAAAATTTCATGCACGTAATGATACAGATGAATGATGTACATGATGGCAAAAACAGAGCTGCAGGACAATTACAGAGGGATCTGTGGCACGCAGTACGGTCATCTTCAATAGCGCGTTGCACTGCCTCGTGTGGCGATACATGCTGCAATACGGTCCGCCATGGAGGCGAACAGACGCCTGATGTTGTCTTGCGGCAGACTGGCTCACACGTGTTGAACGGTGTGCTCCAAATCTTTGATAGTACGGCACGGCGGCAGCCAGCGTTTCAACTAGTCCCACACATGCTCGATAGAGGACATGTCCGGGGAGCGGGCAGGTCATGGAAGAGTCTGGACATGACGTAGGCAGTCCTGGGCAACCCAAGCCGTGTGCAGGCCGGCATTATCCACCTGGTGTAGCGCACCTGGAATCCCGGCCAGGAATGGGAGCACATGGGGCCGTAGGATCTCATCCACATACCGCTTGCCCGTCAATGATCCACGTACCACTACTAGAGCTGATCGGCTATCGTAGGCAATGGCTTCCCAGACAATAATGTCTGCAGTGGGGGAGATGTGGCGCTCGATAGCGAGGTTGGGATTGTGCCGTTGGCCCGGAGACCTCCACACCTTGGACACGATGATCATCTGTCCCCAAAACGAAGCGGCACTCATCGCTAAACACCACACGTCGCTCTGGCCCTGCACCACTGCACACGGAGCCGGCGATGTTCTGGTGTTAATGGCAGCACACGGAAGGGGAGCTGTGATAGCAGATTCGTTGTCCCACAGGAGCTGCTACATCTGCCTGTATAGTGGACCGATTCCCCTTGGTATCCGTTCTTGCCTGGCGCACGATCCGTCGATCCTGGTCCACCCGGAGCCTTCCCGCCACGTGGCAGTGCTGTCACGTATCCACTGCTCCCAACAGGTCAGAACTATCCACGTGGCGAGCTATACGGCGCGCCGACCACCCTGCGGTTTTCAGCCCGATGATCCGGCCTCTCTCAAAGTCCGTTCGATGCGTAAATCGACGTCTCTGTCGTCTACCCGGCGTTCTTGTCACTCTGTACTCCTGCTTGCGTCGGCCGGGGCGTTTCGCTTTCATGGGGCATCGACTACACGCCAGTTTATAAGGCTGCCGGTTCCGGCGCCACCACAGGGTGTGCGGTCATGCGCACTCGCACCAAACGTGGATCATTTGCATACTAGCACGCAGTCTAGCTATTTGCAAAGTTCCGCGGTTGAAGCATGTTTTCTTCTAGGTGCGCAAATTTCATTGCCCGCGAGTGTATATTGGTAATACACTGCTGGACAATTGCTAAGGACGGATCATAAACGGCTATATAGCGCATAAAAAAGTAAGTGCGGTTGGATGCCAAGTGAAATAAAATAATGTCAGAATGCCAGGACATTACAAGAAAGACAATTTATTGTGCTCTGAAATCCAGAAGGCTTTGGAACGTGTTCAAGGGACAAACAGGCCATTTTGTGCAGAATACGTAAACGTGAAATAAATGCAATTACCGTCCGCAGGCGTTTCGGCGTAAGATGTCAATACGGGATATGGCCACCATGGAGGGCGATGCAAGATTCCACACGTCGTGTCATGCTTTGCACAACATTATCAAGCAGCTGTTAGGGTAATCTATCCCATTCCTCTGTCGGTGCACGGATGAGGGTGTCCTTGTTTATTGGAGGGCATTGGCGACCAGCAAGACTCCTCCCCAAAGCATCCCACACATTTTCAATGGGATTCAGATCTGGAGAACGTGCTGGCCATACGAGGAGTTGAATATCCTTGCTCTCAAGACACTCCTGGACAGCGACTGTTCGATGACATGTTGCGTTGTCGTCCATGAAAATGAATTTATCACCGACAGCACCATGGAACATGCGAACATGAGGTAGCAGAACATCATTAATGTATCGTTGGCCAGTCATAGTCCCAGTTGGAAGCACATAGAGGGACGTACGGCCATTGATCATGATGCCAGCCCATACCATGACACTACACGTCGGATATCGGTCCCGTTCCTGTATGTTTGCTGGACAATATGCAGTACCACTATCACGCCAGATCCGTTGTCGTCGACAATCAGACGATAGACTGTATCTACTCTCATCTGTGAAGAGGACAGCAGACCAGTCGTTATCAGTCCAATTGCGATGTTGATGGCACCATTGCAAACGGGCGGTACGGTGACGTCTGGACAATGGGATGCACACAACAGGACGGCGGGCGTATATTCCCCCTTAATGCAAACGTCTGGCGACAGTTTTTCGGGAGATCCGCTTGCCAGTAGCAGCCATAAACCGATTTGCTACCTCACTAGCTGAGCTGCGCCTTCGTCTTTTTGTTGATAGCACTATGTACCGATCTTCTGCAGGTGTCGTACTGCGAACACGACCTCCCCCGTGACGTTTGCTACAATCTCCATTTGTTTGAAATGATTTCAAAGCCTTGAAACAACACTGTGGCGGACGTCGAACTCCCTGGTAACATCTGTTATTTTTCGCCCTTCTTTAATCTTGCCAATAATACGGCCACGCGTAAAATCATCTAGGTGATGTCGGGAAGACATACTGAAAATTGCAAGTTCGTCAATTGATTCTTTCCCTTTCAACTTTGCGTTTGAACAACAACGGTCAATACGTGTCAAATCCTTTATATCTCTTAGCGCTATGACGTCACGAACAAGTTCGGCAATCCAAAATTTGCATACGCACTACACGTCTTACTGTATTCCGCACTTATGCTAATTTCCACATTTTCCTGCCTTCCATTTTATGGTTGCTATCTTTGCTATTGTCATCCGTCCTTAGCAATTGTCCAGCAGTGTATGTTTACATAGGAGAAAATGCAGACGGGGGAGCAATATTTTATGATTGCCCGGGTATAGAAATGCCTAGTTACGCCTCTGTGTGGCGAACTATTTAGAAAGTACTATAGCGAATTGTTCTAAATAATATATACATGTATGTATGCTGAATCGAAATCCATATCGGCCCACTATACTGAATGGTGTTGCTGCGATCTTTTGTACATACGTTATGTTCCTTCCGAAGTGGAGTGCAAGGTTTACGATAAAGACCATTTGTTCGTAAGTGCTTTCACGTCTCGTGACGTACTATAGAGGTGAATCACGTGTCATGACGACAAGTCTGCAGCGGTAGATTCCGACCGTGTAGCTAAGTTGGGAGAGCAACTTACTCCGGAATGAGGGTGTTTGAGTTCGATCCCCGTCAGTGTCAAACTTCTGTTTTCACATTGGAGCGCGAAGGTAAAACTGGATCTACTGGTCGTTGGGTCTTCGAAAAATGTGTGGTTTGTTCCACACGTCGTCTGGAATCAATGAAAAATTCTTACTTCTCTTCAGAAAAAAATAAAAAAATTAAGAGAGATATGATGTGACGTACTACAGAGGTGACTCACGTGTCAAGACGACAAATCCGCAGCGGTACATTCCGTCTGTGTAGCTCAGTTGGGAGAGCAACTGACTCCGGAATGAGGGGACGCGGATTCTATCTTCGTCATTCAAAAATTCCTTTTTTCACAGTCTTCTCTCTTCTGGCTGTTAGGTCGCCTAATTTAGCTCAGTGTGTAATTAAGAATTGTTTATGAACTTACTATCTGAGGCTGTACGAAGTTCCAGTAAGACATCTGATGATACGAAGGTAATGTTTAAGTAGTGACCAACAGAAAAACATTACAAGTTGTACATACCGATATACAAATAATCACAAAGTCACGTGTTTTTTTTTCTTTTTTCGTTTTTGTTTCACTTTGACCTTTTAATTCAATCGAATTCCACTGTTAGCTGGTTCCAACAAACTACTTGTTCGCAGGATTGCGCACACACGATGTTGACGTGACACTTTACCAGTTAGCCAGGAAATGAAACTGAACTCTGGTATTTAGGTGCGAGCTTTTCTTGTGGAATCTTTTTCTTTCTTTCACTCTAAACACAGGTTTGCTTTGGTTATGTATTTGCAGTTGACGGGTATGAGAACACCAGAGAAACTACATGAGCACCCTCTAGTCTTTCAATGTATTGCGTGTCAAAAGTTTCGGGCACGTAATCACCTGAGTTAGGTAAGCAGAGGCCACCTGGCAGGAGAAACCCTTAAGGTGGAGGTCAGAGGTCACAAGTCCTGGAGCTAAAGTACTCAAGTTTGCTCCCGTGATTCGCATGAGCCTTGGACAAAGAGACAAGCATGGAAGGAGAGGGGAACGGGGGGCTAAGAAGGCGCTACAGATTGGGGGTATAAATATATTTTTTTTCTTTCATTAAATTCACCTGCATTTTAGCTCCGCATATCCTTGTGCGAACCACGGCAGACGTGGTTATCTGATGATTACGTCACCGTGTTCGACGAGAGCGCGCGGCGGGCAGCAGCACCAGCAGCAGGCACGTCTGCCGGTTCAAAGGTCAGGGGCGCAAGGCACGCACCGTGATAATGGAGCTCTGGACGGCACGAATCCAACATGAATGGGCCAGTTATGCGCCGATGCAGATCGATAAGGTCATGGTTATTCCGAGATTGGACATCGGGATTACCAAACGCACAGAGAAGCCCTGTGTGCAATTCAGTACTTCTACCACCCAAATACTTAGTTGCTGGGCAACGGAATGTCGATGGATGTAAAATATCATTCCAAAGTGGTAAATCAAAAAAAAAAAAAAAAAAAAAGAGCACCTTGCGTAATTTTGTATTAGTATGCACAGAAAAGTATCCGAGGCATGTGAAGTATTTAAGGTAGGGTTTCCATTGTAATTCCTAAATCGAGACCACCGTCGTGATAACATAACAGGCACGCAAATTTTAGGTAGGTGACTTTGTGACACTGGAGAGTAATCTCTAACATTAGAAACCACTCAAGGCTAAGGCTAATTCCACGACCACGAGGCAAGGGTTTAGAGGTAGGGGTAAGACCTTAAACCATATTTTTTGCTTTAGAAAAAGTAAAGTTTTTCCTTTTAGAAACAAATAAGTACAAGACTTTATAGGATAATAATCCAGTTTTTTATACAGGTGCAGTGACGTAGCCAGAAAGTTCTTAAGGTGTGGGGGTCCATGGATTTGGTTCATAAGTGACAGCCTTATATATATGATGTAATCTAACGTGACTATTGTTTATTTTGTTTATTTGATTTGATTTTAACCTCTCTGTTCTATTTATGATTTTTAGTTTTAGTCTGTACTTGAAAAAGCCGTCTGTTGGTAAACGCTCCGTAGATCCTGTATGATCATGTTTACACCTGTACATAAAAAAAACAAACTGGATTGCTATTTTATGAAGTCTTGTACTCATTCGTTTCTAATAAACTTTGGTGTATCGCCAGTATTTTATTCTTTTTTTGTAATTTGTTTCGTTAAAGCGTAATTGTGCAAATATCAAACAGAACTGAGAAAGATGACACATAATTTTTCGGATGTAATGAGCGCGTTTTTTAAATCCTTCCCAACACCACAAGGGAAAACTGTAAGGAAATGGGCACAAAATGTTCTTCATAATCAAGGGTATCTATCCCATCAAGAAAAGATTTTTAGAAATACATATAGCAACAAAACAGCTTACGTCCTCTAGCGGAAACACTATGAATAATTAAAATTGGATAATGTTCCCCAATTCGAGAATATTTTTTTTTCAATCGGATTGTCAGAGACTGAGGTACAATCGGAAACAAAAATAGGCATTTACATCACATAGGTCCTTATTTTAATTTAAAATCAACAATGTTTTGTTTCCTTTTTTTTTTTCTCTCTTTTACTTGTGGGCTTGACCAGCGTGTGCAATTCGTAGGGTTATAAGTAGTTGCTCGTCTTTAATTTGGGTCACGGGTTGCAGGGAGGTACAACAGCCAGCGAGCCGCAAGACAAACACACACAGACCACCCATGTTTCAGCCGGGACTCGAACCCAGACCCATCTGGACGAATAATTAGAAACGAATGCTTCGTATCGCTTTGCAGCCGGGGCGGCAAACCACAAAGTGCTCACATGTGATACTGTGAAAGGAACTAGTTACAAAAAGAATCTTTTCTCTCTCTCTCTCTCTCTCTCTCTCTCTCTCTCTCTCTCTCTCTCTCTCTCTCTCACTCACATCAAATCGGTAAAATGCCAGCAAGGATAAATAAGAAATAGTTACCATCCACGTTCGTTAGAAAAATCCCAAACTATACGCAAAATGTTCCCCATAGCGGAAGATATTATAAGCAAAATGCGTTTTTCGAATAGCGAACCACAGATATGCAGGAAAACAAAATATACCATTATGCCACCTAGCGGGAAAGCTGTGTTTTATTTGAAGAAGAAAATGGGCGCAAAACATTCTTCATGATCAAGGTGTGCGATCAAGAATGGATTTTTCAGTCGGAATTTTAGAAGTACAATTGGCAACAAAACAGCTTACAGATATAACCTCCTAGCGGAAATACTGTGCATAATTTAAGTGGATAATGTGCATCAGTTTAAAAGGAATTTTTTTTTCAATCGGATTGTCAGAAGCTGAGGTACTGTGGAAGCAGAAATAGACATATCACTAGCTGAAAAACTATGCATTATGAATCATATGCAACATGTTCCCGCAGCGAATGGTATCTTTAATATAAAACACAAAACGTCCGTTTGTCTGAAGCAGCAAAAACTTTCAAACGCCGAGTTGTGGTACCGTGAAATTTGCATAGCTTATTAATACTGGAATTTCTAGGTCAATGCAACTATTTTAAGATCTGTACGTTGTTCCATTCGCGAGTTATGAAATAATTAATAAGCTAATCAGTAAAGTCAGCGTCGTTTGCTACGTCATCATTATCATATTCCAAATATCAAAGCACGTGACTGCATTTATCGCCGCGGCACATCCACAGGTGTTTCCATTCTTTGAGAACTGTGCATAAAAAAAATGCAAAATCGAACTTTGCGAAATCTTAACGAAACGGGCTGAAATTTTTATCAACACCATGAATTGGTAATAAGAGGAGTCCCTCAAAATTTCACCGAAGGAATCCATTCGGTCAAAACTTTTTAAAATAGGCATGGAAGTTTTAATTCATCGGTAAACAGAAATATATATGCAGAAACGGATAATAAATTTTTTACGGCTAATTTAAAAGTTATTTACCGATTCAGGCGAAATTTGGATGTCATGTTCCTATTAACAATTTATGGTGTTCATCAAAATTTCAGCCAGTTTCATAAAATATTCGCAAAGATACATTTTAACTTTTTTATCCAAGAGATTTGCCCCTCAAAGACGTCTGAAACTCCTGTTCCAAATCTGAAAGCACGTGACTGCATTCATCGCCGCGGCACATCCACAGGTGTTTCTATTCTTTGAGAACTGTGCATACAAAAATGCAAAACTGAACGTTGCGAAATCTTAACGAAACCGGCTGAAATTTTTATCAACACCATGAACTGGTTGGTAATAAGAGGTGTCCCTCAAAATTTCACCGGAATCCGGTCAAAACTTTTTAAAATAGGCATGGAATTTTTAATTTATCGGTAAACAGAAATATATACGCAGAAACAAAGACACGTTTTTAATTTTTTTATCCCAGAGATTCGCCCCTCAGACGTCTGAAACTGAAAGCACGTGATGCATTTGATCGTCGATAACAAATTGTTAACGAATTTTGTTCAGTCAGTGTTCTAATGCTGTGTCTCCTGGACGCGTGTTAAATAATTCGTAACGCTTTTGGTCCGTTTGATTCTACAGATTCCACACATTCTGTACATTTCGTTGCTTTAATTCTCGACAAATATTTATGACAGCAATGTACGGCCAAGTGCTGAAATAATCACACTATGAAAAAATAATTTGTTATGACCGAATTTGTGAAATCAGCTGTTTTCTTTCTTGCAAGCATCAATCCCCCCCGATTTTTTCAGTTACATATAAGGGAATATGAAATTAATAAGCCTAAATCCCGGGCAAAGCCGGATATAAAGCTAGTATAAAAAGAAAAAAAAATCAAATCGGATTTTCATAAGGGGTATCTTAAAATATGAAATATACATTTACGCTCCCTAGAGGGAAAACCGTGCATTATTTTGAGCAAACTGTGCCGGTAAAGTGTTTTTTGTAAGAAGCGGTATATGATCAAAGAAGAAACTTTTCGATTGGGCCTTTACACGTTCAGATAAGGACGGAAATGATAGTCAAATAGATGTTACGGGCAGATAGATGCCACATTAATCATGCAAGAAGACATGCCTTAGAAAACTTGAAAATCTCATCTTCCTGGAACGGAAACTCGTGATCAAACTCGTAACAATTCAGAAACTCGTGATCAGTTAGTTACCTTGTTCAAGACTTGGATGTAACTCTGGTTTTTCTCTTTACTCTATCACAATTTCTTTCCCTCCCTCTCTCACTCTCTCTCTCTCTACTTTACTTCTGAATTTCTAGCTTACCCGAAAAAAGAATAAAATTATTTTCCCTGACTATGAGCACTAACAAACTGTCGTGGGGTATACCGCAAAATTACTACTGCAACTATTTCTATTTATTCATGCTCTGAAATCGAAATTTCTTTTATATTTCTTCTTCGTTTGCGCATGCACCAAGGCCGGATTAAGGGGGGGGGTTAGCTGGACTATAGTCTAAGGGCCCACCATTACCAAGGGCCCAGGAAGCATGCCGCTACACCGCAAATAATACTCAGCTTATATATTTATATATAGAGAGAAGTAAAATAGTTTTAGTTTTTTGTTTTGTTGTTGTTGTTTTTGCCTCTTATGATTTCCACTCAATCACAAACGGCTAAAAGACGAACAGATTTCAAGGTAGTGTAGTGACTCACTAAGGGTAAACGCTCCATGTCGCTGTGTACAGCGGAGTCGGCGAGGCAGTTTCAGCTTTTTCACTAACATGCACCCACACCACCCTGTTTACACCTGGAACCGTTAATGAGCGAAATCCACAGTGACTTCACATCGCATAACAAAAAATATGTTCCTAGAAAAGTATACAATGCTAAATTATTAATCATTCCAAGACAAGCTTTTTATTCATGTTCTTGTGAAGACAGTGGAACAATGACATTTTATGAAAATTCTGCAGGTAATTAATTAGTTTGAAGAATGCGCTACGTATTAATTATCACAAGCATAATGCTAGTTAACGGACTTCAATAATGATTTTCTGTCATAATTTGTTTTGGAGTCCACTCAGATGACTTTAAGTTGGTAGCCCACTGAGATGAATTAGCCTAGGGTAAGGCCTCAATCCGGCCCTAGCATTCACATGAATTTTACTTAAAACGAAATGTAGCACATAACGAAATGTTAAAGAAATTTCTATGAACCATGAAAAAATAAAATTTCTCAGTTATAAATAACAAAATTCGTTTTCCAAGTATTGAGAAACTTTTCCTGTCCCTTGGCATTGAGTGTAGTATTTCAGTTGTTTAACAGTGGTCAGTTGTAATAAAATTTCCATACCATTGCTACTTGAGAAGTTCACGTGAGTTGAAACTCGCATTTGACAATGTCATCACGTATGATTTGAGGTGAAATAATTGAGAACAAATGTTCAGTGAGAACTTCTCTCGTGACAAGAGCGATGACGAGAACAAGAAGTTCAATGAGAACGTCTCTCGTAACAGGAGTGATGATGAGAACAAATGTTCAATGCCAACGTCTCTCGTGACAAGAATGATGATGAGAACAAAAGTTCTATGAGAACGTCTGTCGTGAAAAGAGTGATGATGAGAACAAAAGTTTAATGAGAACATCTGTCGTGACAAGAGCGATGACGAGAACAAAAGTTCAATGACTTTCGTAACAACAGTGATGATGAGAACAAAAGTTCAATGAGAACGTCTCTCGTGACGTCTATATAGAACGTCTCTCGTGGTAAGTGCATGAGCACCCAAATTCAGCGATGCATTGATATCGTTCGGGCTTCTTTTATAGCCATAGTACTGATGAGAAAACAATGCAGGCTCTCAATAGCATTGAAAATGCAACGTTTCAACTTAAAAGTAAATAACAACATAAGCCATGCTAATGTATATGAATTTTTAATACTTCACTACATCATATGTCCTTGCGTAAAAAATATCAATCGTAAATGAATTAAAAGCAATATTTGCATACTATTTACATACAGTGTATGTATGTACCTCATAATACATTTACAAGTTCTGCAACTGTATGCAGTGTGATTAAAATTAGAGGTCTGCCCCAGCCCGAGTCCTAGGCTGAGCAATATCCGGCTTCCGGACCAGGCCGGACTTTCTTTTCTTTTCTTTTTTTTTTTTTCATCAGTTAGGTAAAAAATGCCAGGCTCGGAGCGGGCATGTACTGGAAGGTTTAACATTTTGCGCTTGCATTGAAAAAATCAATCTTTTCATCTAACGAAACGAAGACTGACTTGCTACATAATCAGATGGCGAAATTTACGGAGTGAAATGAATTTGCCACTGGATACATTGATCAATTACAGCTTAAACAGACAAGTCGGGCTGTATGATCTGAAATGGGATATCTCACAAAACAGAGACTGGCTTGCTAAATAATCAGATGACGAAGCAGTGGCGTAACCAGAAATTAATTTTGAGGGGTACAACATCGTCGTCGCAATGTTAAACCACGAAGGCGAAATTTTGTAGTTTGAATTATCGCTATTTAAAAATTAAATTTCATCAAAGAATCGCATCAGACTGTTCAAGCACTATACATAACATTTACATGAAGTTGCACCTGCATTATGCATCAGTGAATAAAATTTCATATACAATGTAAAGTCAGCAATCGAAAAATTCTCACATTCTTGGTTTTATCAGTGCAGCTACGATATTATTCCTTACTAAAGTGACGAAAAAAATGTGCATGAGAACAGGCATTTTTATATTTCTCAAATACTATTAATTACAAAGTAACGTTCATTCTACGTTTTTATTTTCTTGCTATGGTATATTACTCAAGATAAAAGGCTTCCCCCTCCTTCCCCAGCCCCCACCATTCATTAGACTAACGCCCTGACCGCTACAACATACAACACCAATTCGCTCTCTTCTTCCTTTGGTGTCATACTAGTGGGAAACGCGTACGGGAGGTTGGGGGGGGTAGGCATTAACAATAGGCATATGTGACCTCGTCTGACCATTCCAAATAAAGAAGTAAATAGGGGCAATTTAAGGAAGACCAGAATGGCGACACTAGCAAAATAACGTCACCACGGACAACTTTTTTCAATTTTTAATACTAGACAAAATTATTTGGGGGGGGGTACATATGGCCCTTTGCACTCCCCTGGGTACTCCTGTGGCGAAGGTCAGTGAGTAAAACGAATCTGCCATCAGATGTATTGATTAATTACAGCTTAACGCTTTAACGACCATGAGCGCAAAATCTTGTATCATTCTAAATACCATAAAGCTGCATGTTGGTTCAGTTCTTTGTTTAGTAACAACAATGGTTACTGACGGTGAATCCTGCTGATCCCTCATAGGTCGTGCAGATTTAAAGAACAGGTATAAGGATAGGAAATCTGATTCACTCTAGACAGGCGTTTTGTGCCGCTATGGTAGTTTGTATGTACGGGCGTTTTGGGCGTTATGGTCGTTAAAGGGACCGACAAGTCGGGCTATAAGATGAGAATCTGAAATGGGACATCTCACGAAACAAAGATTGACATGATAAATAATCAGATGGCGAAATTAACTAAATGAAATGAATCTGCCACTGGATGCATTGATTAGTTACAGCTTAAACCGACAAGTCGGGCTGTAAGATGAGAATCAGAAATGGGACATCTCACGAAACAAAGACTGACTTGCTAAACAAATCAGATGGCGAAATTCACAGAGTGAAACGAATCTGCCACCGGATACACTGACTAATTACAGCTTAAATTGACAAGTCGGGCTGTAAGATTAGAGTCTGAAATCGGACGGTTTATTTCCTTTGAGCTTGAAATCAAATTCCGTTTTCACGTCGCATCGTTCGATTAAGCGACTGAAACACGTGTTGTTGTTGTTTTTTTCCGAGAAATGTTTACATGAACAGATTTATCAGCTTCTCGAAACCGAAACGAACTTCTGACGCCATTCATTGCTACAGAGGAGATGAGGAAGTACGAAGTATTTGTTTGCACATTTGACGATCGAGGACTACCTTGTTTATATTTCTGTGTAGAAGAGGATAACAGTATCTGTATCAGAAGTATGTAGTTAGGCCGAAACCCCAACTATGCGAGGAATTCCAACGAGAAATGGAACGTCTCTCTCTGTGTGACTATGTAAGATAGTCTTGTTTAGTTGCAGCACATGTGTTTCTGTTAACCTGGGCGTTTTCAAACTTTTCTGAATCGCGGACAACGTGGGAAAACGAACAGGACTCTAGGACCACATTGAAAAGAAAAGTAAAAATGCATGTGTTTGTTATGATTATCAATTATTTCAAACAGGTTTTGAATCTTAAAACTTAACTTTCGGGAAAAGAAACGATGCAGTTAACAAGATACAACGTTTCTATGTCACAAAGAATTCCGAAATAGGTACCTCATAAACCGACATTTTTCGGTACTCTAAACATTTCTCAGTGTGTGTTGTGTGATATTCATTTCTTCATTTTGAATATATGTTTCCTTCCATTTTAAAATCTTCTTTGGGGAAAACGTTTCGCGGCCTACGGGTTGAAGACCCCTGTTTTAAAGGAAGAATTGCGTTACTTGCAATAAATGGCGGAGTACGCTTGAAGAAAGTATAAAACGATACGGACCGAGCAGTAAACTGGAAATTCTGATCCGGGCTGGGTTTTCCAAATTAAGACCCATGCAGACCTTTAAGTTAAAAAAAAAATTGTGAAAGAAATGGATAACTATAATTTCTGTGCACGGGAATAATAAAAAAAAGCATTGCACACTACGTAGTGTCTACAGGGACGGATTTCCGACTGGCGCGCGGCTAGGGCCCCAGAGCTTGAGGGGCCCCGAAAACGTAGAAATGGATTGCCAGTTTTATTTTGGTGCTCACGGACGGAAACAAATCAATCTTTAAAGCGACCACTTTGTATTGTCAATTGATATTTCACTTTCTGATATTTTTCTTGTTTTGTTGATACTCCAAATTTTCCAGGAGTTTTTATCGACGTACTTGTTTTGAAAGCAACAGTTAAAATAATTTAGCCTTCCTTTCAGTGGTAGGTGAAGGAAGAATTCAAGCTTCCCGTACTTTTCAGGGTTTAAGACGAATACTTAACTCTCCCGCTGTTATACTGTATAAATTACTTTCATGCTACTTCCAGCAAAAGGAAAACATCTGTGTTGGAACCTTTCCCCCTTCCCCATTGAGTTGCGATGAGGACTGCTTGTAGATACTGTCCTGATGATCGGGGTGTTTGCTGGTAATTGTTTTTTTCCTTTGGGATAGGGTAATAAAGTTCTTTCACAGTCCGAATCTCCCTAAACCAATCTAAACCAAAAGAGTTAATATTTAGGCTGGAAAAATAAAGAAGTTCGAGAATAGTACACTATCTCTTTCTTATTTAATAGTGTTAAAAGAAATTTCTATTATGTCTACTGGCTTGTACTGATAATATCTAGTATTCTCACCTTTTCTATTCCTTCAATCGACACGAAACTACCTTTTGAAAAAGCAATAAGAAAGTTTCAATGATACTCTTACTCGAAAAGCTGTGGTTCCTACTTTTTCATTTTCAAACCGGATCTTCTACATTTATTTCTTGTGCTTCTGTTTCTGATAACTGCAGTGCAGGTATAAAACAATCTCACGCATCTTTTTGACAGAATAAAAAAAAATGTAGACCTCCTCTATTTTCCGAAAAAAATAATAAGATAAATGCTTTTAAGAAATACATTCTCGCTTTCCTGCACTGACTGCTGAAATTCTTACTGTCCAACTTTCTTGGTCCATGACATTATCTTCGCATAAGACCCCCAAGTTATGGGGGCTGGGAGAGGGGGACACCATAGTGTGCTCTCGCATGACGCCCCCTCCCCAATACACGAACTTTTGTCGCCACGCAACATCTTCACACTGTTTACCAAGCCGCAAGTGTACACCTGGACTTGATTCACTGATGTTTACACACACACTCCCCGAAACTCTCACCACAGCCCAACAGGAAACACCAATCAAACCCCCGAGTCGTTCAGTTCCGCCGAAGAATTCGAATGGACTCGCACACAAATTGGCTGCTGCGAGGTCACCTAGAACGGCAGGTGTGACCCGAATGTATACGCGATACGTGCATGTAGGCGGACAAAGTCCCCTTCAGAGGTGATCAAGTGACAGCGGCCTGGACAGGAGACTGTCAGAGAGTACGCCGAGTCAGCGGGTGCAACAAGGAACTCACACGACCCATGGCTGGCGCCTCCCCGGCCCACATCCACACAGAACCGACACACCACAAGCATCAAATACACAACAGCCTCCCTACAGCAACCCTCCATTCACACACACACACACACAAAAATGAGAGATATAACCCAAAAACTCACACCATCCCGACTTACACAGCCTCCTCGACCGGAGACAAGACAAAATAAACTACCGATGAGGGGGTTGGAGGCTAACCTCCTCACCCTCCAACAAAATAACAAACACAAGTCACAAAAACATAACACTAGAAAAGCCCAACACCCCCAGAGACACTCCTCGGGCTTCAACGCCCGAAACTCAGGGAGTAAGTTACCTCAGTGAAAAGTGTAGTTGTCCTCGGTAACAATCCGAGGCCAAGGCCCCCACCGATACCTAAAGCCCCGGTCGGTCAAAGTGCGGGAGTCCACTCTTGCACTGTCCCGGAGCTCACACTTAACTTGAAGAATGACCGTTCTTGCAGAGAAGCCCGAGTTAGCAGTCCGGGAATGCAGAACCCTGTTTCTCTCCCTCCACATTTTATAACAGACCTTGGTGATAATCATCCTCCATACATCCCTGCCCGCCGCCGGAGCAGGGTGCAGATAAAACACGTTAGCCGGACGAAACTGGAGGCCGTCAAGTCTCTTGTGCCAAGCCAAAGTCCAGATTCCTTGCCAGACCTGGTGCGCCATGGGGCACGTCCAAAAGAGATGGAACCTGTCCTCAATGCCCGCACACGAAAAACACCTATCGGAGGAAATGTTTCCCCACCGAAGCTGTCGACTCCTCGTCGGAAGGACATTGTAGCCAACCGCCACTTAAAGTCCCTCTTCTTGAAATCCACCCCTGTCGAGTGAATGCATATACAAGCCTCTCTCTCACAGAGAAGTTCCTAGGAACGTTAAAATACTTGATGACGTGTTCCCTAGGTCTAGGGGAAGATCAACATACGACTGCCACGTCCCCTTCCCGTTGCGGCTTGCCACTGCGAAGTCCCGCAGGCGATCACCCAAAGAGATACTTCTTGTGAATTGACTCTCTACGGGGACCCACAAATTTGTGGCCCGGCAGATACTTCTTCGCATCCAAACCCGTGAAGTAGGAAACTAAGTTCCTAAACGGGTGGTCGGCGGCAAGAGCCTCCCTCACACTTGAAAACTGAAGTGCACTGAACCAAGTAGGAAGGTGCTTGACATCCAAGCCCCCTTCCTCTCTAGGACAGCACAGGACAGCCCAAGCCACCTCCCGGGGTCTTCTTCCCGGCCCAAGCGAAGCCGAAGACCGCCCTTTCCGGATGCTCATAATACCGAGGGATGGAGACTCCAATTCTCAGGCAAAGTCGCACTTAGAAACCAGGAGGGTATTCGCCAACTTGGCGCAGTTGACCCTCGAGATGTGTACCTCTTGCCAACGCTCTTGCTTTTTCTTCATATTCGCAAGAATATTCCCCCAGGTAATTCTGTGGACCCCGTCCTTGAAAAATTGGATACTCACTAACCTGACCGGTCCCTCGGTGACGGCCAAACCTGCGACCTCCAGCCGCTCCCATCTACCCCAAAACATAATGCTCGACTTATTCTCGCTGAGACGGGCACTTGTCGCTCTTCAATACACAACAAAAGCTTCCGGCAAACCCCTCAAGCTGCCTTCCCGATCCACGAAGAAGGGGACATTATCGGCGTAAGCGAGATACTTCAAAGAAGCAACAGTCCCCGGAACGGAAACCCCTAATCCTGTTAGCACCAATGACTTTCCTAAGCAGGGTTTCTAACACCAAAACACTAATTTTAACCTCAAAGAGGGGAGAGAGAGAGACGACCAGCTATGATGACACTCCCGGAGAGACCTCTGTAGAGGATCACTACCTTACTTCGAAAGAAATTCCTGAAGCCGTGGGCCTCCAGCAACTTCCCGATGAACTTGTGGGAAACCCTATCAAAGGCTTTACTCTGATCGGCAGATAAAAGGCCGATATCCGTCGCCCAGGTAAGTAATAGCATCCCTGATGCAACGCGCGTTCCAAAACATACGATGCCCTCTGATACCACACGTCTGATTGACACCGATGAGGAGTTTAGCAACCAAACAGAGCCTACTATTGATGATTTTACAATGTACGCAAGCATTCACTTCTGAACGCTGGGCGATGGGCGCATTCACTTTTCAACGTAAGGTATAGATACAGTCCGAACTTCGCGGGTTCCACGCACAGATATTCGTGCACCACTGTTCGCACTTTTTGCATATACACTGAAGAGCAATTGAATTAGAGATACCTGTCTAGTAACGTGTAGCACCACCTTTAGCTCTGATGACGGCGGCGATTCGTCTCGGCATGGACTCGACAAGACACCGGAAGCGTTGGGAAGCCATACGGATCCACGACCCCTGAACAAGCTCCCACAGTTCACGAAGATTTGATGGAGGGGGGTCAGAGCCTCGAACATCTACTCGATGGCATCCAAGATGTGCTCGATGGGATTAAGGTCAGGTGATCCAGCTGGCCAAGGAAGCGAGGTCACGTCGGTGGAGTGTTCATCCAACCATTCGGATACAATTCGGGAGCGATGGCACGGTGCATTGTTTTGTTGCAGGATGAGGTCCCCAGTGGGATGTTGAAGACGCACAAACGGGAGCAAATGGTCGTCCATGATATCCCGGTAACGTTGACCTGTGAGGGACGATGTCACACGTACTAGGGGACCCATTTCAGTCCACGTAAACAGTCCCCAGACGAGAATGCCACTCCCACCAGCTTGAAGAGTACCCTGCGGGCAAGAAGGATCCATCGCTTCATGTAGTTTGCGCCGTACTCGTATCCTGCCATCCGCATGTAATAACGTGAATATCGACTCATCAGTCCAGGCAACGTTTTTCCACATGTCTAGGGCCCAGTGACGATGTTCTCGCGTCCATGCTAATCTTTGCACCCTGTGATGTGCCGTCAGCGCAGCGGTACCCTCGTGGGACGATAGCTTCTGTACCCCATAGCGTGGAGATGGTTCTGGATGGTGTGGCTGTGTACACTTTTTTGTGCACCAGCATTAAATTGCCGAGTGATTTCTTGCACTGTGGCCCGTCTATCCGCTGTTACAATGCGAGCTAGACGACGATGACCACGCTCATCCACACGCTGTTGTCCATGGCAGTTGGCCTTTGCAGGGATGGTTTTACCGGCTTCGATGTACTCACGGTGCACTCGTGATATAGTGGCTCGTGAAAATCCCAGTACCTGCACGACTTCCGAGATGGGGTGACCCATTCGTCGAGCCCCAACAATTTGCCCACGATCAAATGTGCTTAGATTCTTCGTCTTACCCATACTGCGTCCGACTCTTACTGATTCCTGTCACATCACTTATTATATTGTCGGATCGTTGCATACGTCATGTCGTTTTCGTTTACAGGGCGGCCCACAGCGCCACATTTGCATAATGCCAGCTGTCTTTAATTCAATTGCTCTTCAGTGTATTCGTACACCGCTTTTTGTACGCACCTCTTTGAGTAAATCCAAATTATGGAATCATCGGGAGCCAAGACCGGAGAGTAAGAATAAGGTAACACCACGAAGTGCATTTAAGGTAAAACACCTCGAAGCGCGTTTTCCGAATGGTTGCAAAGGTTTCGCGGGACCTGTGATACGGTCATCTACTTTCAGAGAATTTGCATCAAGTTTCACCATGCAGACCAGAATACGAATAATCATTAGAGCAGAACGATTTTCAAGCAAACGTTTCCTTTTCGACAACTCTGGTCCTTTTTTCAGTCAAACCTTCTAGATCAGGGGTGGGGAAACCTGCGGCCTTTCAGTGAATCCAAATTTTGAAGAACAAATCCTTTTATTTTTATTAATATGTTTTTGTCCGTCTTTTATTATTTTTATTTTAGTCTTAGAATGGCCGTATTTAAATATCAAACAGTAAAAGTCATACGGGCTGTTTTGACACCTCACCTGCTACGCTCATGATTTTGTTCAATGGCACCTGAAAAACCACAATTGGAATAAATGATTGAGCTCTCAGAAGATGACATTATAAAGTCCTTATCTGATGCTAAGAGAGATCCAATTGAAATATGGAAGAATGCAATAGAATACCCACGCCTTCCGCAACATGCACGAAAAATCCTTTCTTGCTTTTCAACCACTTATTGCTGCGAATCTACATTCTCCTACCTAACCCAAATCAAGATACACTTAAGGTCACAAATGACGGATACCCATCCAGAGGATCAGCTAAAAGTGCGGGCCTCCGTGTTGCAACTAAACATTCAAAAGCTTTCCAATAAAAAGCAGTCACAACAAAGTCATTAAAAGGTCAGTGAACTTTAGAATTCCTTTTTAGCACGCCTTTTGTAAAAAAAGATCGCGCTTATGTTATCGGTTTGTCCGTCCGTCCGTCTGTACCCACGATATCTCTGCAACTATTAATCCGACTTAAAAAATTCTTTTTGCATTGGAAAGCTTGAAATATGAAAATGATCCTTCATTTCGTTTTTTTTTACGATGTACAATTTCGCCGCTAGAGGGCGTAAATGCAGATGATGTCGAATTCAAAAATGCGTTTACTTTTATCTTTCGATTCCATTTATGTCGAAGAGTATTTTAGATATAGTTACTTTTTTCAAATTACGCATAGATTTTCCGCTATGGGTCGTAAAAGTAAATTACATTTTCCCCGATAACTCTTCTTCTAAAGCTCCGATTTGAAAAATGTTTTCTTCAGCGGATACACCTCCTGATGGAAAATCTTTTGCATGTAATTTCAAATTTTTGGTAAAGAATACTTTGGCCACCAAAGGGCGTAAGTGTTAATTTTTGCTTCTGATGTATTTGCCATAAAATCTGAGCTTCTAAAATATCGATTGAAAAAATTCTTTCCTGCACTGATGCCACTCACATCGATAAATCTTTTCGGAATATTTTCTTCTTAAAATATTCCACAGTTTCTCCGCCAGGGGGCGTAGACCTATATCTTATTTATTTTCAATATCTCTTCTTCTAGGAGTCCGATTTGAAAAATTCTTTCTTTGTTGGATAGTGTTTTCAGTGTGACATGTTTTTCATATAATTTCAAAATTTTCAAGTAATTCATAGACTTTCCGCTAGGGGGCGTAGGGGTAAATTGCGTTTCCCCCTATATCTCTGCTTCTAAATCTCCGATTTGAAAAATTCATTCTGCACAGGATACAGCTGCTGATGGGAAATCGTTTGCATATAATTTCCAATATTTGTAAAAAAATTGCTTGGCCACCAGGGGGCGTAAATCGTAATTTCCGCTTCTGATGTATTTGCAGCAAAATATGAGCTTCTAAATTCTAGTTCGAAAATGACGTCGTTTGTAGACCGATACTACTCATGTCGAAAAACCTTTTAGAAACATTTTCTTTTTAAAATAATGCATGGTTTCTACGCCTGGGGGCGTAGATGTATATATCTTATTTTTGCCAATATCTCTACTTCTGAGAGTCCGATTTGAAAAATTCCTTTTTTGTTGGATAGTGTTTCCGATGCGAAATGTTTTTCCTATAAATTCAAAATTTCCAAATAAATCATAGATTTTCCACTAGGGGCACAAAGGTAAATTGCGTTTTCTGCGTTATTTCTGCTCCTAAAACTCCGATTTGAAAAATTCTTCCTGTATCGCATACAAGACCTGATGGAAAATATTTTTCACATAATTTCTAATGTTTGGTAAAGAATGGTTTGGCCACCAGGGGGCATAAGTGTTAATATCTGTTTCTGATGTATTTGTAGCAAAATCTATGATCCTGAAAACTCGACTAATTTTTTTTTTCTTGGACCGATACGGCTGATATGGATAAACCTTTTGTGAATACTTTATTTCTAAAAGAATGCATAGTTTCCCCACCAAGGTACGTAAAGTCAATCTTATTTTTGTCGATATCTCTGTTTCTAAGAGTCCGATTTGAAAAATTATTTCTGTGTTGGAGAGCGTTTCCGGTGTGAAATGTTTCTCATATAAATTCATGTTTTTCCTAACGCACAAGTGTGCAACCAGAGGGCGTAAGTTCACGATTACGTACACAGCAATATCTGAGGGATTAAAAACCCGATTGAAAAACTTATTTCTTCTGCCAGATACTATTGTTTTCCATACCGGTTCCATTGACTTTGAATAGCTTTGATAAATTTAATTTGCGTCAGAACGGATTCAAAAGACGTGCTTATTACACCCGAAAACTTGGTGTCATCTTTCTTGTTTTTTTTCATTTTTTGAAGTTAGTACACAGTAAGAGTTTTACAAAATAATGTACATTTCGAAGTATATCTAATTGAAGTGCACGTACATCAGTTGAAGAAACCTCAAGTTCGATCCCAGGCAGGTACGAGCGCTAGAACCTCTAAATATAGCGTCGGATGGGCACGTTAAGCCGTCGGACCTCAGGTACTGGCCCCCTGGTATTAAATAAGGGCGTCGTCCTCCCCTTTTCTACCTCGCTTCCGTGTCACTTTCCTATCGGGCACTCTAGCCCAAATCTCCTAGCTTCCTATTTCTAAGCGTTGCTTACGACCTGGAATCAGACACTCCTTCCTAAAATCCTCTACATATGATCTAATCTGATCTAAAGTTTCTTGAATGCGGCCTTCCAACATGAAAAGGTTCCCGACCTTTGTTTTAGATATTGCACCAAATCTTTGTCAGTTCTGCTGTTTTCATTTCAGCCACCTCTTTAAGATCTGGAAGAATCGCGTCAAAGCAGATTCAGATCAGTATTCTTAACCCTTTAACCGACCGGAACAAGTTAACTCGGGGTTAGGAAAATGGTCTAAATTGAGCTCGAACAATATATTTGCCGTCTAAAAAGTGAGCCGGACGCGGTTGGGACGAGTGAATCTGAGCATCAGAAAGCGTTGCTTAGTTTTGTTATTCAAAGTGGTTATTTAGGGGAATAATTGACGCTAATTCTTTCTGACTAATTACCTGCTAAAAGAGGTATAACAATGGCGAAGAAATGACACACACACACACACTTGTTCCAGCATCTGTGTCAGGGAGATCGTATTTGGCATGATGTCTGATCGTATTTGGCATGATGTTTGATCGTATTGGCATGATATCTGAACGCATTGGCATGATGTCTGATCGTATTTGGCATGATGTTTTATCGTATTGGCATGATGTCTGATCGTATTTGGCATGATGTTTGATCGTATTGGCACGATGTATGTGTCAGGGATATCGTATTGCCATCGCATTGGCATAATGTCTCTGTCAGAATGGCATGATGTCTGATCGTATTGGCATGATGTCTGTTTCAGGGAGATCGTATTGGCATGATATCTGCGTCAGGGAGGTCGTATTGGCATGTTGTCTGTGTCAGGGAGATCGTATTGGCATGATGTTTGTGTCATAATGGCATGATGTCTGATCGTATTGGCATGATGTCTGTTTCAGGGAGATCGTACTGGCATGATGTCTGTGTCAGGGAGATCGTTTTGGCATGACGTTTGTGTCAGAATGGCATGATGTCTGATCGTATTGGCATGATGCCTGTTTCAGGGAGATCGTATTGGCATGATGTCTGTTTCAGGGAGATCGTACTTGCATGATGTCTGTGTCAGGGCGATCGCATTGGCATGATATCTGTGTCAGGGAGATCGTATTGGCATGATGTTTGTGTCAGGGAGATCATATTGGCATGATGTTTGTGTCATAATGGCATGATGTCTGATCGTATTGGCATGATGTATGTGTCAGGGAGATCGTATTGCCATCGTGTTGGCATGACGTCTGTGTCAGAATGGCATGATGTCGGATCGTATTGGCATAATGTCTGCGTCAGGGAGATCGTTTTACTATCGTATTGGCATGATGTCTGTATCAGAATGGCATGATGTCTGATCGTATTGGCATGATGTCTGTGTCAGGGATTCTCCGTCATGCCTGGGGATATGAAACTGAAAATAAGGCTAGAAGCGGGTGCTTAACACAAGTGACAGGTTTATGGTCTGTACTTCTAAGATGAGAGGGGGTGAAAGGAATTGTTCTGCCGTAGCTTTCGCAAAACCTGGCAAAATGTTAAAAAGCATGATGATATGAAATTACTAAAATTCGTAGAAATAATCAGTGATATCAGCGAAAACGGCATGTTATCTCTTTCCGGCCTGCTTTTGCGAGAGTTCGCACTTTTAGACGACATTAATTAATACACAGTATCACTGAATTATGCATTAAACCGAACTTGCCGAGAAATGACGCGGGATTAAGAAGCTATAAATAATGTCGTTACTGCAGTTAATTTCATTAGCTATATCGATTAATCACGAGTTTCTCGATGAAATCAGAAGGGAAAACTGCTAAGTGCGACAGTGTACTGCACTAACTTAACAGAGGGGTGAATTTTGCAATATTTTTGTTTGAAGTGATAAATGTTCTTTTCATTGAGAAACGACAACCTCTCTATCAGTTTGAAGTCGCAAACTCAACGTGTCGGCGTTGATGTTTTAACAGACGTGTCAGCATCCGAACGATCTGAATAAAGGTAGCAAAAGTGTGACTAACTTGTGAAAATTTTTCGCAAATATGTATGCATGTATCAGATATCTGAATCAAATTATCAGTAATTCAATTGTAGACTTTCAACTTACAACACTTTTCACTTACAACACTTTTCACTTACCATACGCTCGAAGGACATGCATCTTATACCTTTAATTTAACTTTCCTTTTGAGTTTCAGTCTCTTATGTAAATTTCGTTTCTTATTGGTTGAAATTTTCCTACTGAACGGCACGTTACTTCCACAAAAAACTTCTGGCTAGCTGACAGTGACAGTCAAATGAAAAATAATAGCCAAGACGAGTGTTTTGAGTGTGAACAGACGAATAACGTGTAGTAGATATATAATGGAGATTTCTATGTTTATGAAAAATATATGAACTAGCTGTTAGTTGTCATCTGATCAATTATGATTTGATGATTGTCAACTAAAAGCATATTCGTATCTGCCACTTCCCAATTTCACTACTTCGTGAAAAAAAGCAATTTCAAGTTTACTTAAGTCCCGATTCTTTTTACCCTGGCAGTTTATTTCAAATTAGCCAGTCTGCTATGTGCTCAACAAGTTGGCTAAGAACAAACACTTAAACAAGAATGTCAAATGCTTAAATCATTACAGACATTTTAACAAAATACAGAAAACATTATTTAGTGAGCCAGCCGCATTCAAAAGCTTCAGGAGTCGTATGAAAAAAGATATCAAGATCCTGAGAGGAGCGAAGAATAGTTCACCAGATTCAGTGACTCATTCGAAGTTCAAGGCGAAGATTAAATATGTGCTCTTCGTTCTAATGAAAAACTTAATTAAAATTTTCTGGAAGGAAATGTACTGAGGTTTTTCATGTCTAATTCAGAGACAAATATCCGAATCTACCCTCAAAAGCTATATGGTTCAAATTTGTTCGGAATTAAACAAAATTTCTATTTGATGAAATTGAGCAAATCGATACAAGGAAACTGCCTCAGAGATGAAAATCTTATCGAAATCGCACAGCTGACCACACCAAATATCATGTCTGATCTGAAACATTTGTCATTGTGCAAAGCTAAAAGGTCACATTTTTTTAAATTCGGGGTTTAACGACCACCGTGAGCAACTCGATTGGCTGTAAGCAGTCGCCCTTCCCTAATTTTGGGCCACTAGTTCCAGGAAAAAAAGAGACCTAGTGACGTAAGACAAAAACAACATCCATGCCTCACCAGGATTCGAATCCAGACCCTTCTTGAACGAATGGTCAGAAGCCAGCGCTTAGACCACCGCGCCACCAGGGTGGCATTTTTAAACTTCTTTTGAGCTCCTTTCTCTCTCCATTGGGTGCTCTGTTGTTTTGTTTCTGGACCGAAATGGTGAAAAAATGTTTCATCACATGTGACGACTCGATCCAAAAAGTGTGGTTCACGTTGTATCCGGCACTTCTATTGGCGACAAGTGATAACACGATTTGCCTTGTGTTCATTCGTGAGCAAGTGGGGAACCCAATTTGCAGCGACTGGTCCAATGCGTTTTTCTCACAATGCCTTCAACGGAACCAATGGGCATCTGTTGTTTTGAGATTACATTAGCAACCTCCTCAATGGATTTCTTGTACCACTCAAAAATTCCCGCACGGGACAAAGCATCTTCTTTATATAGACTGTTTTAATCACTTCGTGCGTTTCTGTGGCGGCTTTATTCAAACGCACGCAAAATTTTATAACTGCTCTTTGCTCCAGTTTTAAATCCATACAGGGTTACAGCAACGCGTCTGAACTCTACGCCGTCTACTGCAAGAATGAACTAGTGGAGCGCTGTAATGACGCGTCGTCACGTGACTGACCTTGCAGGTGTTCCGGCCCAGCCAGCTGCATTTTTCTGCGTGGGTTTGTCTTGGCGCTATGACGTCAGTCTCCTTACTTTTTGAACGACCTGCGTACAAAAGTGCGAATAACTAAGAAACATAAGTAGCTAGGGCACAGAAAACTTCAGAATTAAGGAACTCAGACGAATTCCAGGACACATCAATAAAGAGAATTACAGTATATAGTGCAGAGGGTGAGTCGAAAGTTTTGCAATATTTGCATAAACGCATGTGCTGCGGCGGGTATGTCACGTGTTTAGACTAGTTCAAGTCATGCACTGGAGTCAGTCGAGAGGGATATAAAGTAGTGGTCGCTGCCGTGAACAGCATTGCATGCCATCGTTCTGTTTGTGGTTGGGACGCCTAAAAGATGAACACCCACAACTCGCTAATTAGGGAACTTTTGCTTTAGGAGTTTGAACTGGGCCATAACGCTGTTCAAGCAACACGAAACATTTGTCATGTGAAAAGGGAAGGTTCCATGGACCACAGCACTGCAACCAGTTGGTTCAAGAAATTTCGCTCAGGTGACAGAAATCTCGACGATCAGCCAAGGTCAGGTAAGCCGCGAACCGTGGATTCGGAGGCCGTGCGCCATGCCATAGAGGCAAATCCGACAACCAGCACTCGGAGATTATCAGGAGAGCTGGGCATATCACAGATCACCGCGGTTCTTCATCGTCAGGACCTCGCTCGGCAAAGTCTGCAGGAGCTGCCGCATTGATCCTCACGAACTTACGTCAGCTGAAGCAAACCGCCGAGTGGAAGTGTGCACGAAACTCCTAGAAAACCGGCGCGATATAAGTTTCATCAAAATAATTGTTACGTGCGATGAAAAGTGGATCTATTTTCGTAATCCCAACACATAACGGCACTACTTGATACCAGGCCAGCTTCCAGAACCTGTTGCGAAACGTGGGCGCTTCGAGCAAAAGGTGATGCTCTGCGTCTGGTGGAATTAGGGGATAATGCATTACGAATTTGTTCCAGACGGTCGGACCATCAATGTCAAACTCTACTTTGAACAGCTGGAACGGATGTAACGCTGTTTTGGAGGAGAAGTACCCGGCACTGGGAAACAGAAAACGCGCTCTCCTACAGCAGGACAACGCTCGGCCTCAAACCGCGTTAACGACCCGGGAAAAACTCCAAGAACTTGAAGGCATCGAACTGATACCACACCCAGCATATAGTCCGGACCTTGCCCCGTCGGAATATTACTTGTTCCGGTCCATGGCCCACTTCCTTCGCGGGCGGCATTTCAACAACCAGGAGGATGTGGCAGCTGGGGTGAAGGAGTTCTTCGCCTTGAAGAACAAGAACTGGTACCGCCGCGGAATCGAAGAAGTGGCAGACAGATGGCTAAAGACGGTGCAACACGATGGCGTATACTTTGAATGCTAGTCAGCTTTCGTCGCAAAGGTACGTATGAAGACATAAAGTGATCTAAATATTGCAAGACTTTCAACTCACCTTCTGTAATAAATAAAGAATAGGTTTAATGCAGTAACTGCTTTTAATACCCTATTGGTGAAATGCTTTCTTCATAACAATCACAAAAGCTACAATCAGGCTTAAATATCGAACCCGAACGGGGATTACTAATGGAAGACAAAATCCTTCTGACGGCAAGTTCGAATCCCGCTCCACAGCGATTAAAGCTTGCGTAAAAGTTAGCCACGTCACGCGTGAGTTTATTTCAGCATCTCTGTGCCATGAAATAATGGGGTTCTGTGCTTTCCGCGTAAATCGGTGATTATTACTTGAAGGGTTCTGTGTTGAGTACAGCACTCTTGAAATGCCATTAATCAAGGTTTGAAAGCAGAGATTAGAAATTCTAAAACATGTTATTCCCCTGTTGTCTAAGAGAGAGCATTTTTTCCCAAAACGGTTCGTTATGAAAATTTCCTTCTTTCTTTTTTTTTTTTTTTTTTTTAAAGCTATTGAAGTTTCTTAAAAGGAAATGCTGCAAATTAAAAGAAAATACGAAATAAATAAAAGAAAGGAAGAAACGAAGTGCGAGAAAAGCAGAGATGCATACAGAAGATCGGCGTCCGACAAAACCACTTCACTGCTACGCTTAAACGAACATCCTTCTGATCGTTACTAGTTCCTTTGAAAAAAAGGAAAGAAAGAGAGCGAGCGAGAGAATGCTAATAAACTTTTCCAGAATGTCAGACTCAGAAAACTATGGGCTTCTCGAAATTCCTATCCCTTCTTCACTCTTCACTGGTTCACGAGCCTCTTTAAAAGAAACATTTCCTGCAGTTCCTTCGTGATTCCCACGTTTGACAATGCTTTTTATCATTAACTTTCTGTTGCTCAACACCGAATAAAATTACACGATTTACCCATCAGTTACGCTAAATCTAACTGCATGCATACGTAACTATGTTCGATCGTTTCTTCTGATGCTTTCCGTCACTGCCCAAGATCTTTCATTCATCCCTGCGACTTTTGTTTTTCAGGCTTGAGGGCTCAGACGAAAGAAATGCTGTCAAACGCCTTCTTTCATTATGAAGCGGCACAAACTTTAAAATCGTCATGCACTAAAATCACAAAAATAATGTCTATTGCGTATAGTTGAACAAGACGAAATTGATATTTTTAAAATATATGTATACCGCGATGAATAAATCATAGATCTCAAATATCTGCAATAACTACTGGAGAAATCTTCGTGAAAATGCGCGACAACGTGAATAACCTAGAAAGATTTTATATAATTCCTGTGAAATTTACTATTTTCTCCTCTGAAACTTCATTTTTCGTTTTTTCAGTTTCCTTCCTAAACGAATAAAAGTTAAATTACCATACGAAAATTTCATCTTGAGTTGAAATCAGATTTAATGACAAACAGAAAACAAAATCGTTTACCCAATTTGTACTTTTTGTTCTGCCACATGATACCAGAGAAAATTTCTTGTGCTATGGACAAAACTATGCCTACTGCATTTCCTAATTTGAATACGCATCTATGGAGTTTTAACTCCGTCAGCTGTATTTTAAATGATTTTAAAGTTAGCAACTTGGCTAATGTCCTTAAATATCTCTGTTGCCCATAGATCATATTTTAGAAGCGAATAACCGAACGGCTAGGTAGAAAGAATCATTTACCCTTCAAGCACTTATATTTCAGAATATCTGCATAATCTATTGCCAGCACATAATCACGCTGGTATCAATACATGTCTCAATCGAACAATGGCACTTATTCGTGATGCTCTCTCTCTCTCTCTCTCTCACACACACACACACACGCAAATGCTCACACGCGCGCGCACGCACACGCTCACACATATACTAGCATTTTCATAGATGTTATTAATACTAATGTATGCATCCTAAACACCGCAAGATTTCAATGGCATCATAACTGTTGATGGTTTTATCATCAACCGTTATGTCATTTATGTGCCTTTTCATAATCAACATGTAACGTATACTCTCGATTCACTTTCCTTTTGATTTTTACTATCTCTGGTTATTTTATTTTCCTATGTAAATTATCTTCTTACTGAACGAGATGTTATTTCACCCGTTGAATGAGATCTGGCAATGAGTGAAGTCATGACGTGGTGGTAGCCAGTATAAATATAAATAGGCGCGTTCAACGATACCTAAGGAGAGCATTTGTTGTTGTATAGAGAGAGCGTTTGTTTATGTGGAGAGCGTTTGTTTATGTGTCAGAGAGCTGTTGTTATGTGAGTAGAGCTTCGTTCATGTGCAAGGAGCTACGCGTTATTTGAGTAGCTGTGTGTGAAGTGTGTGTGATGATACCAGTAGAAGTTCATAATAAAAGGTTTTAAGTAAGTACGTTTTTCTCAGTTCATAGTACTGTCAGACCTCTGTCTGGCTGTTAGGTTTATTTCATTTAGTGTTATTAGTAACAACCAGCATAAGGCTTTATTCATCTTAAGTACTACTACAACATTACTACCAGTTATAAGCTTGTTCATTATTATTACTACACTACTAGCAGGAGACTTTATTCATGATCTTAATTAACAAACAACAACCATTACTAGAAGAAACTAGTAACAACAACCATTTGAATTCACTATTAGAAGCTTAGAAAAAGCATTAGCTTAGAAGAAGCATTGAATTCAGTATAATATTAGTGAAAGCTATATTCACTATAATTAGCTTGGTAGCAGAAGTCATATTCATTATAAACAAAAGCCATAAATAATAGGAGTTCATATTATCTCGTTCTTTCAGTACAGCACTATATATCATATCAATGTACTGAGAGAACTGCACAATATATATACATATATAGAGAGACAGAGAGAACTACACATATCCATGTACTGAGAGAACTTACTAACATGAACTCCCATTTTGTATGGTTTTCACTGATTATGAAAAGGCCATTTGATTGTGTGAAACCATCAGCATTTATGATGTCTTTGAAATCATGTGGTATTTCACATGCATATATACATGTATTAGCATTATTAGTAATATCTATGAAAATGGAAGTGCAAAGATTCGGTTATTTGAGGATACAACTCCAATAAAAATTAGAAAGAGAGTGAGAAAAGGCGACACCATATTTCTCCATCTCTTCAATGCCACATGCCAGAATGTCTTTCAATCATTGAACTGGGAAAATAAGGGAATGAAGAAGATTAATGGGGATTATTTAACTCAGCTTTGTTTTGCTGGTGACATAGTCAGTTTTGCAACTAGCCCTTCAAAGCTTCAGAGTATTATGATCCCGGAACTTACTCGGAAGAGCAACGAAGTAGGATTAAAAATGAACTTTCAGAAAACAAAATTGATATACAATGCTTTTACAAAAACTGAAGACTTGTCGATTGATAGGGGAAAAACGAGAGGTAACTGATACCTACCTTTAGCACGGGCAACAGAAATTGAGGGTCACATTGCTGATGACTCAGCGTACAGAACTTGGCTGGAGAGCTTTTGAAAGAGACAGCACAATTTTCATGAGCAATATACCATTATGTCTTAGAAGAAAAAGGTTTAATCAGTGCATCCTTCCAGTTCTTACGTATGGAGCAGAGACACCGGGCCTTAACTAAAAAAAAAAAAAGATATACAAAGGCAGACAACTGAAAGAAGCAGGGAGATGCATGCTTGTTTTTACCAGGAAATATAAGAACAGAACTCGTGGATCAGAAAATGAAAAACATCATGATCAGAGTAAAATCCCTGAGCCCTGATACGGTAATGAGCTGAACATTCGCAAAATCTTGACATCTCTAGAAATCTCCACAAATATCCACTAACTCCACTCTATTTATTTAATGTAGTCATTTTGTGTTGCTCTGACTCACTGTGAGTATTTCCAAATTGTAAAAGCTGTTTGGGGGAGTAATGTGCAGTTCAGTAAAAAGATAATTAACCGAGAAGTAATTAAATTTACTCGTTTGTAAGGGCGAAAAACATTATTAATGTAATGCCGGACATTCGACATCATTTTCATATTTTATGTGATTACGATACAAGGACTGGAATTAGAAGTCGAGCGACAAAGGAAAGGAGCAGCACATGTTTTCCCGTTTCCAGGAAAAGAACTCTGCTATTTTTCTTTCATTTCCAGAAAAGGAACATTTCTAGCAGTATATCTGCAAGTTAAATGAGTCGAATTACCAAAAGACCGTGAGGCTAATGGTTTTCGGATGTATTGTAAGACTCCAACATGGCGTCCGACCGTCTGAGAAAATGTACATATTTATTGTAACCAAGAATTCGGAATGTACGAACACAATAGTGTATGCAATGCTGTCGAGCTATGCTATCCGTTGGAGATTAGTTCATGGAAAAGGTCAAGGTCACGATAGGGGCCGTTAGGTGACCTTCGTAATCTGCAGCGAAGGTTGGGGGTCAGGGAGCAAGCGGGTCGGAAAAGAAGGGGCGGGGGGAAACAGAGGAGGCTCGTTGTCTGCCTCTCGCAAGATAGTTCATCGCGTCTCAGGCAATAGGGCAGAGGTTAGCACGTGACCAGAGGTGGGGAGAAGCGTGACCCGCGAAGCTTTATATTCAGTTAGTTGAGGGTCGGAGCTTGGTGAAGGAGCACGTGCAGGTTGCTCGGTAGGAAGCTAGAAACTTAGTATGTCCTTGTGGATGAATTTAGCGTTCTTGTGATACAGGCCGTTGCAGGCTCTCACAAGCGCGTGGAGATTCTGTACCGAAGAGCGGACAGACTCCGGCAGACATTATTAGGAAGAACAATAAAGTGTGAGCAAGGAGAACTGCACGACGACGAAAACGTACGTGTGAAACAATGCGTGAGTGATTTCTCGCCACGAACGAAGTCTCCGATATACAGCCTAGGCTCGGACAGCATTTCTTTGAATGATGATTAAATGCGGTTAAGTTTAGAAAACTTTGATGGATTCTTTTCAAGGCCTGTCTCTTCGTTGTTCATTCACCTCCCCTCCCTTGATTAGCAGATCTTAATATAACAAAGCTGAGGGAGCAGAGAACATGTTTGAACAATTGTTATAAGTTATTGGTTATCTAAGTAACAGGAACCTTGGCCTATTGTATGTGGGGTGCGTGCTCGGGTGAACGAGCTTTGATTACAGAGCCTTGCAGGACTTTGGATTACATAAGGCAGGTGGAACATTTACGTTCGCCCCTACAACGTTAGTAAAATCATGCAATGCATTGATTATGATACGCTTTCTAACATACCAGAAATCATTACTCATGTTTACTCAAATTATGAAGATAATGGCTGTGGAATAAATCTCGCTCCTGTGCGAGATTTATTTACTCCATTTCGATTATATTACACAGAATTCGTTCAGTATACCTCCGGAACAACATACTAAAGTTTTGTCGCAATAGAAGCACTTTTAGTCAAGTTATGAGGGTAATGGCTGTGGAATAAATCTCGCTCCTGTGCCCTGATCTTTGACCCCATTTCGATTATATTCCACAGAATTGGTTCAGTATACTTCCGGAACAACATACTAAAGTTTTGCCGCAATAGAAGCATTTTTAGTCAAGTTATGCGGATAATGGTTGTGGAACAAATCTTGCTCCTGTGCCCTGACCTTTGGCCCCATTTCGATTATATTAAACAGAATTGGTTCAGTATACTTCCGGAACAATATACTGAAGTTTTGTCGCAATAGAAACATATTTAGTCAAGTTATGACGCATAAGGGCGATGGAATGGATCCTCTCCTATGTCCTGATCTTTGACCCCATTTCGTCCATTTTCAATAGGGTTCCTTCCCAAGTTGTCCCCTGCCACATACTAATATTTCATCGAAATCGAACCATTTTTACGCGAGTTATCGTGTGGACAGGCAGACAGACAGACAAACGGACAAAGCTGGAGCATATGCGCTTCTTCAACCTGCGGTTGGAAAGCGTAAATAAGAAAACGGAAACTCAAAAGTAAATTTTCATAGGAATAATTTGTTGGTTTCTAAATTTGCTGTAGTACAGATGAAGCGTGTGAAAAGCAATTACAAGAAAAAGAGAGTGAGGCCATCCAAGAGGGAGATGCAGAGATGAATCTTCAAGGGGGGTGGGAAGGAAAGAACAGGAGTAAACCAAAAACCAATCAAAACTAATGAAAACTGGGGAAGAATTTATTTAGCAGAGGCTAAAGCAAGGTTTCCTTTTATTTCAACTAGCATTTATACTCGTTCTCCGAACGGTGAATCTATAATTTTTTGAACATAAAATTAAAAAAAGGAAAAGTAATTAAGGGAAAGAAAAGTAATTTAAGATCCGTAACTGTTTCACGATTTAGAACAGGGTCGTGACGTCAATGCATACGGTTTGAGGTAAAACGGATCAGGCTTTGGCGCCCTTTCATTTTAAATCAAATTTCATGGAATTTTTGCAGTATTTCAACGTTTCTGACATAATTATCTTTAAACTTATCAGCATTTTTAACAGTAAAGCTAAGCCTCCCTGTTGAACTGTTTGGTTTTTAGACATTTTTAGTTATCTGGACTTTAAAGACTATCAGCGTGCCAATTTTCAGGTGTTAAGGTTTTTGAGAAGTGGTCGAACGATTCGCGAAAAATTCAAGCAGACAATGTTCCAAAACCGCCACTTTATTATTATTATTTTTTTTTAGTTTTCGGACTCTTCTAGGTATTCGAACCTTAAGACCTATCAATACGATAATTTTGAAATCTCCAGGTCATGTGGAAGTGGTCGAACAACTCGCAAACATTTCAAGCTGAGAAATATTCCATAGCCACTGATTTTATTTTTATTTTTATTTTATTTTATACCGGCGGAAAACGCCGAACTTTAAAAGCATCGCTACGTCATTAAGCATTGCGTCGTTACCAGTTTGATCGCAGTTTGATTGTAGCCTGTCCTTTCACACAATGAGAAGAAAGAGCTAAAACTAGCTGCGTCACCATAGCAGCAGGTCACGAGACCAGAACGTTCGTGTGTGCTACCGTTGAAAACACAGAAAGCCGTTCTTTCTCTCCCTTTGCGTCTTTAAAAAATACTTAAAAATCAGAAAAATTATATTTTCTTTAAAATATTTTTTTAAAAGAGGGCTGATAGTTGTGAGTTTATGTTGTGAAAATTGCAATGCGTTATGATTTACAGTTTGCCATATATCCATTTTGTAAAATGGATCCCATCGCGAAATAGAAAATTTTGTGAAATTTAAAAATTTTGTGAAATTTAAAAATTTAGTTTTTCGTAAACTAAATCGAAATTCAAAGAAAAGGCGAAGAGGTACAAAAATTCGACCATGGCCCTTCATGCTTACAAAGTTTTGTGGCTCTGTTCATGTTAGTGTGTCCGGAACGCGAACTGAGAGCACTTTTTTGCTTATCTTAACTTTGAAATACTAGCAATCATGCCCGTTCTCCGAACGGTGAATCTATAAAATAATTTTTTGAACATAAAATTAAAGAAAGGGAAAAGTAATTAAAGGAAAAAAAAGTAATTTAAAAACCGTAACTGTTTTTACGATTTAGAACAGCGTCAATGCATACGTTTTGAGGCAAAACGGAGTCGGCTTTCGCGACCCTTAATTTAAAATTAAAATTTGAAATTTTCAAAGCATTTCAGTGATTCTGACCAAATAATCTTTAAACCTATCAGCATTTTGAACAGTAAAGCTAGGCCACCCTTTTAAATTTTTTGGTTGTCAGACGTTTCTTAGGTGTAAAAGTGGCAGAAAAATTCAAGCAGACAATGTTTCAAAGCGCTGTTTTTTTTGTTTTGTTTTTTCGTGCATTTGCGGGTATCCGATAAGATCTACCAGCATGACAATTTTTAGATCTTAAGGTTATTTAGAAGTGATCTAACAATTCGCGAAAAGTTTCAGCAGACAGTTCCAAAGCCGCCATTTTGGTTTTCGTACTGTTCTAGGTATACGGACTTTAAGACCCATATGCATGCCAATTTTCAGATCTCTAAGTCATTTAGAAGTGGTCAAACAACTTGCGAAAAATTCAAGCAGGCAATGTTCCAAAGCCGCCATTTTGATTTTTTTTTTCGTACTTTTCTAGGTATACGGACCTTAAGATCTATAGCATGCCAATTTTCAGTTCTCTAAGCCATTTAGAAGTGGTCGAACAATTCCCGGACGAACGCACTCGCATTTTTCCTCTTTGCTTTCTATATACGAGGCGAAAACCTATATTTACATAGGTATTCACGTATGCCGGCGGAAAACGCCGAACTTTAAAAGCGTCACTACGTCATTAAGCATTGCGTCATTACTAGTTTGATTGTAGTCTGTCCTTTCAATCAATGAGAAGAGAGTGCTAAAAATAGCTGCGTCACCATGGCAACAGGTCACGGGACCAGAACTTTCCTGTGTGATTAACGCTCAAAACAGAGTAAGCCGCTGGTTCCTTTCCCTTGCGTTTTAAAAAAATGCTTAAAAATCAGAAAATGACTTTTTCTTAAAAAAGTTCTGTGAAAGAGAGATGGTAGTTGCGAGTTTACGCTGTAAAAATTGCAATGTGTTATGATTTATAGTTTGCCATACATCCGTTTCGGTAAACGGATTCCATCGCGAAATAGAGAATTTTGTGAAATTGAAAAATTTAATTTCTTGTAAACTAAAACGAAATTTAAAGAAAGGGCAACGGGGTGCAGAAATTCGGCCATGACGCTACATGCCTACAAAGTTTCGTGGTTCTGTTGCTGTTAGTGTGTCTGGACGCGAACTGATAACACGTTTTTGAACTTTGCAATACCGTTTTTCGATTCTAGTGATCTTGGCGTATCACTAGAATCAAAAAACAGCTTAGTTCAGCGTGTTCTTCGAATAATTCTCTACAAACGATGTAAATTTCATATTTTTGTGTTCAATACTTTTTGCTCTGCGAGCTAAGAAACCGCGAGTGTCGCGAAATTTCTAAAACAGCGGCGACAGCGGCAGTTACTTCTTTTTAGAATAGAGAGATAATAGTAGCACGTACTAAAACGTTTCTTCTTGATGACGTGGGGTAGAATTTAGACCTAATTCTTCTTGTAATCAGGGTCTGATTAAAGTTGGGGAGGGGAAAGCAGCGTTGGGTACTGAAGCCCCGGGGCCACAACCTCGGGCGGGGTCTCCATTGGTATCCTTAAAAATAAATTTTGTACCCTGCTCTGCTTAACATTCACGCAGATTTAGAATAAATTTTGCAAATAGCAAGACGGTGAATATTCCCCACCCCCTTCCTGCTTGAACGTTAAAAAATCTAGCTAATCGAAAATTCGGTATGGTATTCTGCGCAGAAGGATTCTTTTTCTTGTTTTCTTTCTCCTCGATTATATTTATCAATGCCCGTATCCACTAGGAAGCTTAACGGTTCTTCTCTCAACGTTCTCTTTTAAAATCCCGTATTCGATCAACTACGTGCAAAGAACGTTTTATTATATTAACTTTAATGTCTGTTCAAAGTGATATCCTACGTTTACTGACTTCACAAACGCAAAATTACGGGGCTGGGGATGGGGGGGGGGGTGAAATTGCCCAAAACGTTCTGAAATCGCCAGTATTTCTGCCACTTAAATATAAATATATTATTACATTATAAGCTGAAGTCTTTGTTCCCACTATACTAACGGAAACATTTTCTTGAACTCAAAAAATGTGTATGGAAATTTTCCTGCCGCCCAGGTGGCGCAATGAGCGCTGGCTTTTGATCATTCGTCCGAGATGGGCCAAGGTTCGAATCTCTTAAGGCATGGATGCTGTGTTTGCCTTTGCCTTACGGCTCTGCCTTTCTCCTTTCACTGAAGCCAGCATCCCTAAATTAGAAACACGCAACTGCTTATAGCCATACAGTTGCTACTTTTAGTTAAAAGCCATTGATTTGGGGAGTATGGCTATTTAAAACAAATAAAGCACAATTAACATGCATGCCGCTAGTTTGGTTAGAATAGATAAATAAAGTTAGACAGCTTATTGGAACGATAAAAAATAGTTTGTTCATTTATGAGGCTTGTGCCTTTTGCCCACTAGCGTGTCATGCGCCACGAAACCCCAGTGGTCACTCAGTCAGTCATTAAGAAGGAAAAAAGTATCCTCACGATAGGATCTAAAAAATAACTTCGGGAAATCTTTGTCAAGCAGTGAATGTTCGCTGCAGAGGAGGATACCATATTTCTCATTCCTCGTCTTTCATCAGAGCCAACTTAAGGAGACAAGAGGCCCGGGCAATATTTTGGGGCCCCAGTATTACTAGTAGTGGCACATCAATGATTTGACTACGGGTGGCCGAATAAAAATGCCCAGGAGAAAGCATTCCCAAAATCTTAAGAGGGAGCCATAAAATTATCCCCGCCATACTGAAGTGTGTATCCCATGATGATGATTCATGGACGAAATGGTGTTAGTAAGAACATGTAAAAATGCATGGTTGAAAAATGGACAGCAGTTCAATTATGCTTTAATACCTCCCATAGGGTTCAGCTTGTTGAAATTATATTAAAGTAGTGGACAAAATAATACTGTCCAAATATCATGATTCAAACGAATTCTTAGTGTATAAAAATTTCCCCAATTACAGATGTGTAAAAAGAAAAAAAAAACCCATCTATAATGCATTCGAAAGATTTGAGGATGAACTGTGAGCGACTATACCTTTGCGGACTCCTCCTCAAAGAGGGGAAAGAGATAGAGAAAAAAATCACAAGGAGTTTCTTATAGTTTTCACCGTGCTTTCTGCAAAAAAAGAAAAAAAAAGGTGGCGCAGTGGTCTAAGCGATGGTCTCTGATCATTCGTCCGAAAGGGGTCCGGGTTCGAATCCCGGTGAGGCATGGATGTTGTGTTTGTCTTACTGCACTGGCTCTCTCCCTTCCCTGGAACCAGTGACCCTAAATTAGGGACGGGCAACTGCTTAGAGCCCATTGAGTTGCTCACGGTGGTCGTTAAACCTCCAATAAAAAAACTGCAGAACTCTGTCAATTCTTCAAGTATTATGCATAATCTGGGGCCCTTTCAAAATGCGAGGCCCGGGGCTACATCCCCTTCCTAGCCCCCTCTTAAATGGACTCTGCCTTTCATGATTTTGCATATGCTGTGGTCCAACATTCAATGCAACATTTTAATGTGACTTTCTACTGTAAATTCCCAACTTTTTTCCTATTTTTACTGCATGCACACCCATCCAGAAATTCAAGAGAAAATTCAGCAATGAGAATTAGTATTATTGTAAAAATCTTTGTAATATTTTCCCAGAACGGAAATAGCACAGCCCGATTTCCAGGGAAGGGGAAGTTCCCCCTCTCTTCGTCTCCCCACATGGGCGCCAATGTGAATAAACACACATTATTTTTATTACATGCAGATAGATGCGCACACGTAGCTTAATATTTCCGAAGCGTTTTAAAAGACGATTGAATAATTTTGAGGACTGACATATTTGTACTAAAAAAAACAACGCTATTACACTCAATTTCTTTGTTTGAGAAGAGTTCATTGAAATACAAAAATCTTACTCCACCATTCACTTAAACAGAGGGAAAATTCTTTGTGTCTTGTTTTTCTTAACGAAACCAACTTAAATGAATCATTCTTTTCTTATTTTTTACCCCAAAACTCATTAGACAGTGACATTTCGTGTAATGCTCCATTCAAAAAACTAAAGTTTACAAAGGAAATAAAACTTTTTCTTATTCTTTCGAGAGTTTTCGCACTAATTTTCAACTCGACTGGTTTAGTTCGGTACTCTGTGGAAGTTTTTCTTGATGGGCATGACCTCCATAGATGCAAATTTATTCAAGTATAAAAATAAGTTAAAAATAGTGAGTAAAGTTCATGCATGGCCAGTCCTTATCGCTTACGTTTTGGAGTGTAACCCATCAGTTGGAAACAGAATCCACATATTCGGGAGGAAAAATCGTTGTAATAAAAACAATTTAAAACAATGGGTAAAGTGCTATTCGTCTTGAAGAGAGATAGATAGGACAGAAAGAGGGAGAAAGAGAAACAGGAAAACAACGGATTGTACTGAGTGATTTGAAATGTCGCACAGACACTGAAATAAAAAGAGTCTGAGAACGTCGTTAGCACATCGAAGTAGGCCACTTCGTGAACCGTAATCGAAAAGGAACGGAAATTCGCAAAATGCTAAGCAACAACAAAAATTCACGATAACAGCCCAAGTGATTCACATACGGGAGGAGCAAACGTAATGAGAAATAAACTGTGGCACTCATTTTCAGTGATTACTAAAAAAAATAAAACGAACGGGAAAGAAAAATATTTTACAGTTTCAGATTCCCATAAGAAAAGTTTTGAAAAGGAAGGTGCACCTAGTGCAGTGTATATTTACAAGGCATCCCATGATTTAAAAGGATTCAAGTTTCACCATCAACGCGAGAAATTATATTTGACACGAGTAAACCACAGATTAACCTCTGAAATTATTTCAAAGCTATGTTCCCATGAATACAGGGTGTTTCTAAAAGGTGTTGTCAAACTTTGAAAAGTATTCTACTGTATATGCAAGGCAATTGCGTAAACCCTTTTTGCCCATGGTGGAATTCGAACCCACGTACTTTCCCGCTCCGGAACCCGTTATTTTCCCGACTGAATTACACCGAACTTGGCTTATCTCTGCAATTTGTGGTTTGACTCCTTCAAATGGTAAGTCACATATATGGGGGGGGGGGGGGTATATGTGTGGTACGTCACACAATCCCCCACCTCTCCTCCTTAAGAAAGCGGGGCTCGGCTACAACTGGCTTACAAAGCAAATTGCAACGAAGCAGTTGTAGCTACAGAAACGTTACATGGGGAGACAAGATGATATTCGTGGAAAGCCAAGATGATGAAGAAAGCCAACCCCGTTCAAGCAACATACAGGTCGGTGATGGGTAAACTCAGTTATTTGAGTGGGTTCGATCGTGGGTAGAATCGGTGCGAGGAAGTTGGTCATTCCATCTCTGAGGCTGTACAACGTCTGGGATTTCCACGTGCGATTGTCGCTCGTATGTGCCAGGATAATTAGCAGCTTTCGGGGGAAATTCGGCAGTAAACAGGCAGTTCATGATCCAGGTGGGCGATGCTGCTACCAAATCGTAACGTTAAAACGGAGTGCCACCGTGTAGCGGATAACATCATCAGTGAACGACGGGAAGCAACGTAGGTTTGTATGCAGACGGTTCAACATACGATGGCACGACTGGGTTATGGCGGCCGACGCCTCACACTGAGTACCCCTGTTAAATAGCACGTTAGCGGGCTGTGAGGCTGTAGTGGGGAACATTGCCACTGAACCGTACAAAACTAGAAACAGGCTGCCCAGTCCGATGAATCGAAGTTACAAAAACAATATGCCGATGGAAAGGTATCTGTGTGTGCCCTAGACCTTACGAGGTTAAGGACACCAAATCTCAAGTCGGGATATTACAGGCGACGGTGTAATGTTTTAGGGCGTATTTATTTGGGCTGAGACCATCGTCACTCCACAAGGCCACCTTGATGTACTCACTGCCGACCTACACTAGCTCATGGACATTTATTTCCGACACCAGGATGCCTTCTTTCAGCAAGACAACGCCATATCTCACTGCTCCTGTTTGACGACAGACTTGTTCGAGAGGCACTCCAGTGGGATAGCAACACCGGATTGGCCCTCCCACTCCAGATTTCTGGACAACTGAGCATCTGTGGGACGAAGTGGAGTGACACATTCCAACTCAGGGTTCGGCCGCAATAGCACCCAAATGTTCCCAACACCTGGACACAATCCAGCGGATGCTCTTGCGAATGGGCCCAAGGCGTCAACGGCTCGTTCACATGCCCTCATTGGCCAACCGTCATCGATAGCTACCCCAACACTAGGATCACGTAGCCTGCTCCTACGAATCCAGATTTCTGATGAATAATGGAGATAGACGGTCCGCATTCGTTGTTGCGCAATGAGCAGCTGTAACCACACTGACGGAAACTGGTCGGAGGCGGCTGTAGCGTGGTATGGAAATTGGCTACCTTATCGCCGCTGAGCAGCCGTCATCGGCAGTTTTTACCTACGCATTGCTTTAGAACAAGTGTTGCTGGGCATGATGCCAATGAGTCAGGATTGCACTAAACTCTTTCAGAAAGACAACGCCCCATGTCGAAAAGCATGGTGCAAAACCGGTTCAAGGATTGTGTCTAAGCACTTCCTATGCTCTCCGGGATGTCAAATTCTCCAGCTTGAATACCACCGTATAACGAAGTAAATTCCTCCGTCATTTTTATCCGCGCCAGGATTCGAACCCGGGTCCCATCATTCCGGAATAAGTTGCTCTACCAATTGAGCTACGCGGAAGTTTTATTCTGATTCCTATCTGCCTTTATGTCCTTCTGGCAGGTACGTCACATCTCCTGGTACGTTACATCATCTCCCCCTTATTTTTATTTTTATTTATTTATTTATTTTCGAAGTGCTGGAGAAGGGATTACCTTATTTTTCCTATCTCGTGGTGTGGAAAGAACATCACACCAATGCGAGATTTTGAACGGTCGGGTCATCCGGATAGTTCGGGCGCCATTATAACGAAGTAAATTCCTCCGTCATTTTTATCCGCGCCAGGATTCGAACCCGGGTCCCATCATTCCGGAATAAGTTGCTCTACCAATTGAGCTACGCGGACGTTTTATTCTGATTCCTATCAGCCTTTATGTCGTGTGCGTCCTTCTGGCAGGTACGTCACATCTCCTGGTACGTTACAACCGGACATTTGTGCTATGCAGTGAAATGCAGCATTTGCCGGTCTAAGCAAGTACCTTACTCTGTACTTGATGCTCTTTGGCCCATTGAGATCCTTGCGTTAATAAACATATATCAACCAACAAACCAACCGACCAACCTCACTCCGTCGCCGAACTCTAGTGCGTCATTCTGCCCTATTAGTACAGAATACCTGAGGATACTTTCATGGTTTAGTGGAGTAGATGCCATACCGGGAGGAAGTCGCTATAGTAGCGAAAGGCGGCACAATAGGTTGTTGAGTATGTAATCATAATGTCATAGTAAATATACAATGTTATGCAAATATACTCTTAATTGTAAATATACAATGCAACATTTTGTCTGGAACCTTAAACAGAAGCACCTGAACTGTTGAAAAATCTACTGAAAGGACAAAATTGCAGAGATCCTATCGGCAAATGCAATTATGTTTTATTTATCTATTCTTGCTTAATTACGAGTTCAGATAAAGTTACCTACCTGATATGGACCTCATAGTTTCTGAATAATGGGTCAAATAAACACGGAATTATGTAGGTAGTTGTTCTGTCAAGAATGAAGTCAACTTGATTCCTTGATACACATTGTGTGAACAAGAAAGCTTCAAAACTGTGCATACACAGAGGTTTTTGTTTAATAAATCTGAGTTTGAAAACTTATTATATTGTTAAATTGGGACATTTTTATAATTAGATATTACTCCTAGTACTATACTTTCATCAGTAGATATTACTCCTAGTTTTGCACTTTCATCACTAGATATATTACTCTTAGTGCTATACTTTCATCACTAGATATTACTCCTAGTGCTGCGCTTTAATCACTATATATTACTCTTAGGGCTACACTTTTATCACTAGAATTTACTTCAAGTGAGTGCTACTTTCATCACTAGACTTGCGCCTAGTTCTACACTCTCACCAACTGATATTACTTCTAGTTTTACACTTTATCATTAGATATCACTCCTAGTGCTTCATTTATCACTATATGTAGTGCTGTACTTTCATCACTAGATATTACTCCTAGTTCCATTTGCAAAACGCGTCCTAAGGAAAACAACGAAAGTCATATTCAGAATTGCTTCTCCTAATAAATATGTATGAAAATTATGTGTAGTCATATATTTTATGATGCTTAAAAATAGCGATTTTCTCGCTATTTGAAGACTAAAAATGACCGGGAGCTGTCATGGGAGTTATTCATGTTCAGGCTGACGTGAATTCCTGAAAACAATGAATTTCCACGGTGCAATGTATCAAAGCGGTTTCAGCTCGCTGATTTTCCACGAAATGCAATGAACGGGTGCGTCTCACTATTGAGATGCCGAACTGGTGGGCTTGGAGCATGCAACCGAATTTGGAAGTTGCAATAGCTTACTGAAAGCTGCAACTATTCGATACATTAAGTGTCTTCTTAATTTGTGCAAACCGCAAGTGAAAGCTTAAAACTTGATGTTTATGTTGTGTTATAGTAGTCTGAGTGCACCTCGTCTTTTCGGTTTATGACCAGGGGTAGACAAAAACCCCTTAATTTTCAGGATCCAGAACATTTTTCCACGAGATAAGAGCAAAATAAAAAAAGACTATAATCGATCTGAACAAAAACCACAGACACAGAAATGTAATCAACAGTTAAAATTAATGTATTATTTGTGAGATATTGTTCAGTAATTCAGTGCAATACAATATCCACAACTAAAACTGTGGAACATATTATACACTTCTATTAATTGCATTTCAAAAATGGGTTTATAGGTTTTCATTTAAGAAAGTTCAGCTTTGTCTTCTGACGTTCAATAAAACCATTACTGAAAAAATACACTTATAAGCATCCCAACACGAAATCAATAATACAGCTAGGGACATATCTGATGCTTTCTCTGCATGCGTGCACGTACGTATGTGTCTTGGGTTGTACTACAGAACTTCAGCTTAAATCACTACCGCCGATATGACTGGAGAATGAGTAAATCTATTGACAATAGTGCTAAAAATAGATTAATTATTCTGATTTTATGGTGAGCTGTCTACGGAAATACGCAAAATAGAAAAGTCCGTATTCTGTACTTGTTGCTTTATTAAAGAGATTGAAGCTTCAAAATAGAAGTCCAAGTTTTGAAAAATAAAAGCTTTAGAACAGAATTTGAAATTCTAGCGCCAGGTGAAATTTTTCAGGGGCCATGGCGACTGGGTGCCGTAGATTTATTTACCCCTGCTTATGATATAGAATAATCATAAAACTACAGAGGGTGAGCCAAAGGTTCTGCAATATTTGCATAAACGCATGTGCTGCGGCTGGCATGTCACGTGTTTAAACTAGTTCAAGTCACGTACTGCAGTCAGTCGAAAGGGATATAAAGTGCTGAATAACGTCGTTCTGTCTGTGGTTGGGACGCATAAAAGATAAACAGCCACAACCGGCTAATTAGGAAACTTTTGCTTTACGAGTTTGAACTCTGGCATGCCGCCCCGGTGGCGCAGTGGTCTAAGGCGTTGGCCTCTGATCATTCGTCCGTAAGGGGTCCGGGTTCGAATCCCGGTCAGGCATGGATGTTGTGTTTGTCTTACGGCACTGGCTCTCTCCCTTCCCTGGAACCAGTGACCCAAAATTAGGGACGGGCGACTGCTTATAGCCCATTGAGTTGCTCACGGTGGTCGTTAAACCTCCAATCAAAAAAAAAAAAAAAAAAAAAAAGAACTCTGGCATAACGCTGCTCAAGCAACAAGAAACATTCGTCATGTGAAAGGGGAAGGTTTTGTGGACCACAGCACCGCAACCAATGGTTCAAGAATTTTCGCCTCAGGTGACAGAAGAAACCTTGACGATCAACGAAGGTCAGGTAGGCCGCGAATCGTGGATTTGGAGGCTGTGTGCCAGGCCGTAGAGGCAAATCCGACAACCAGCACTCGGAGATTATCAGGAGAGCTGGGCATATCACAGACCACTGTGGTTCGTCACCTTCAGGACCTCGGCAAGGTCTACAAGAGCTGCCGCTTTGTCCCTCACGAACTGACGACAGCTGAAGCAAACCACCGAGTGGAAGTGTACACGAAACTCCTAGAAAACCCGCACGATGTACGTTTGATCAAGAGAATTGTTACGTGCGATGAAAAGTGGGTCTATTTCCGTAATCCTAACACACAACGGCAGTGGTTGATCCCGGGCCAGCTTCCTGTACCTGTTGCCAAACGCGAGCGCCTCGAGCACGAGGTGATGCTCTGCGTCTGGTGGAATTTCGAGGGGATAATCCATTACGAATTTGCTCCAATCGGTGGGACCATCAACGCCAACTTCTACTATGAACAGCTGGAGCGGATGCATGCCGTTTTGGAAGAGAAGTACCCGCACTGCTGAACAGAGAGCGATCTCTCCTACAGCAGGACAACACTCGGCCTCATACCGCCCGAACGACTCGGGCAAAACTCCAGGAAATTGAGGGAATCGAACAAATGCCACACCCACCATATAGTCCGAGCCTTGTCCCGTCGGATTATTACTTGTTCCGATCCATGGCCCGCTTCCTTGTCGGGCTGCACTTCAACAACTAGGAGGAGGTGGAAGCTGGGGTGAAGGAGTTCTTCGCCTCGAAGGACAAGAACTGGTACCGCCGCGTAATCGAAGAACTGGCAGACAGATGGCTAAAACACGATGGCCTATACTTTGAATGGTAGTCAGCTTTCGTCCTAAAGGTACGTATGAAGACATAAAGTGATCCAAATATTGCAAAACTTTCAACTCACCCTCTGTATATATTTAATTACACATTGACTAAAATGTTGTGAAACTTGATAAAAACGTCAAATTTAGCGGTACTATAGCCCTTTATTTCGAAAACCATGGAACTTTTAATCTGCAAGACGACTGCTTTTCGCAGATGCACGTGCATGCAAAACCTAAGCAATCTGAAAAGTTAAGGGAATAGCCCCGAGTGTCATCTACCACCATATTATTCTTTATGCGAATTACTTTTGGCGTTCTTTGAGGTTGGACGTAAGTACGGTGGTGGTTCACAGCCAATATACACGAGGCAGAATCAAAAGTAAAGGCAACATGCCCTTTAATACCGGTAACTGTAAGCAAATTATCATAACGCTTATCTCACTGCTCCACATAGTCCCCCCATGCAGGTCGATGCACTTCTTGTATCGTTCCACTAGCTTTTTCATTCCTTGGGATTTTCAGCTGTTTCCGAATCCAGGTCTACACCTCTTCCTTAACCTCATCATTAGAGGTGAACTTGCAACCGCGTAGAGCTTTACCGCCGCCTCCGGCCCGTTTCCGCCCAACAGTGCATCCAGGTGCCATAGCCTCCATTGGTAATCGGCGTATGCGCGCTCGGTCGTTTACGCGATGCACCAGGAATCTTGATTCGTCAGACCAGGCCACTTTCTTCCAATCATCCACGGTCCAATCTGGATGGCGAGATTGCACCCATTTCATGCGTTGTTTGCGATGACGTGCAGTGAACATGAGGACCCGGCTGGGTCTTCGGCTACGCAGGCTCATGCGCAGAAGGCTGCGATGAACTACGAGCTGTGACATATTGCCATGATTACTACTGTTGTTGCTGAGGGTAATTTGTCACACTGTGGCCCTGCGGACGCTGCGAACAATGCGCGACTGTCTCAGCTCTCTGGCATCAATGAGCTGCGGACGACACACGGCTAGATGATGGTTCGTCGTTTGGCCATCTGTGCACCACATTTGATACGTACTCAGTACAGCGGCACGTGCCGCACCGTTTCCGAGGTCGTAGTTCCGAGGCACCGTGTCATCACAATTTGTCCTTTATCAAACTCCGATAAATCGGCAGCTTTTCCCATTCTGACTTCGAACACTCTACTAAGCGAAAGCCGGTCCTCGGGTTGTATATATACTACTGTGTGAACTTCATCTGCGTTCGGTCTCCAGGCGCGCTCATTTCTCTAGCCTGGGGATGCTCATAATGTATTGGCTCGTCGGTGTATATTACGTAACATGATAATGTGAAAGAAATACCAGTTTAATTAATGAAATTTTTACCCCAATGAGGATAAGGTGTTATGTATTTGCTTGAACATAACTACGCATCCTTCAGAATATAATGAACTAAAAGGTGTTTTTTGCGGGGACGAAGAAATACACCTGTGTCTTTGCTTCTTTTCATAACAGAGCCAAGAGAAAATATTTACTAGGTGTGGAACATTGTAAAAACATTATGGTATCACATAATAGAATGAGTTTTTATTTTCCAGTAGCTAATTTGGGCAGTTTTAATTTTTTTTTTTTTAGTTTTTTGCCACAGCACTTGATTCCTACTTATTTTTATTTGCATTTTCGTATATAAATCGGAAAAGGCCATTATTAGCACGATACTGTGGCAGTATTTGGTACCGCTGTAATGTAAACAATTTCTATACCAACAGCGTTGCTTTCACTTCTTTTTTCTTCTTCGGGTGACGGTGGGGGAAGGGACGGAATTTAACGACCACATGAACAAATATAAATGTCATAAGCATACTATAAGGCCATAAGCTGTCCCCAATTTAGTGTCACTGGTCCCAGGGAGGGCAGAGAGACAGTGCCTTAACACAAATCCAACACACACGCTTCATACAGATCTCCAACCCGGGTCCAGTGCTTAGACTACTGCGACATAAACAGCACAAAATACATCGTCTGGAAGAACTTTTCTTCTCACAATACGTGGAAAATACTCTCACCGTCAAAAAAATAGCTGTACCAAGAAGGACGTGTCGGATTGCAATGCTATTCGGGAGGAAGGTAAAGATTACCAGGAACAATAAATGATTAAACATTGAGACTGATATGGGCAATATTTATTGAGCTACACGCCAATAAGTAGTGTCTCTCATTATGGCGTCGGGCAGCCATGTTGGCTCACACAGCATGCCATACGTCTCGGCATGGAGCTGTACAGGTTCCTAATGGTGTCCTGCGATAAGCCATCCCATGCAGCTTGAATCTTCTCACGCAGTTCCTGCATATTGTGCGATAGGGGTGGAGTGTAAGATAGAGCCTCCAACAGCATCCCTTACATTTTCAATCGGCGATAAGTCTGGCAATGCCGCTGTCCATGACAGAGTGTCAGTGCCTTGAAGGAAAGCTCTCGAGACAGCAGCAGTATGCGGATGAGCGGTGTCCTGTTGGAAAATCGCGCTGGAGTGAGCGTTTAGAAAAGGTAGGGCCACTGGTTGCAGCAGCTCATAAACGTAACGTTGAGCTGTCAAAGTGCCTCGAATGAACACCAAAGGTGATCTGGCATCGTAGGCAATTGCACCCTACACCATTACACCAGGCTTTCTGGACGTGTGACGCTCAACAATAAACCGTTCATTTTAGCGCTGACCACGGTACCTCCACACACGAATTCGGTGGTCGTCTCCTCCAAGACAAAGGCAGGACTCGTCACTGAAGATCCCCCGCTGCTATTCTGAGTGGCTCCATGGCAGTCTGGCACAACATCATTGCAGTCTTTGACGACGATGCTATGGTGTCAAGGGCAGTCGTCGTAACGGTCTGCGTGCGTGTAATCCTAAGTCGTGCAGCCGTCTTCCGATGGTGCTGGCACTAATCGGACGTTGCATGGAGGGCACCACTGCTCGCTGAATATTTGCAATCGTGGCTGTTGGGTCACTCCGCGCATGTCGGACGACCCGTCGGTCCCTCTCTCTCTGGTTCGTCTGTCTCCCAGACCGTTCCTGTCGCTGCTGAGTAGTTTCTATTCACTGCGGCTAACAGCGTGCTATGGCGATATCCGCACAACCGGTATGGCGCGCAATACGGCGATAAGACCATCAGCGTCCCGGAGCCCTACGACGCGGGCCCTCTTGCCTTGAACTCCTCCAGCTGCTCGATTTGCTTCCGAACTTTTCTCCGAGACATACTTCACTTGCAAAGGATGCAACCAACACAACAGCACGAGTCAGAATGCCAAACGTGCAACGGAACGACCTTATATAGCCGGTCAGGCACAGCGCTACGACCCCTCCTTGCTTGCGTCACATGCGCGGCCGAGCGTGATACTTAAATCATCTGCATGTCTCACGATGTCAAACCTGCCCACCAAGTTTCATTCCTGTCGGTTGCTTCGTTCTGGGTGCAACTATTTTTTTGACGATGGGTGTATGTCAGAATAATTGACACAACATCAGACATCTCTGAAATGCCTGTATTTACTATTTTTCACGTAACATTAATCTCATCAGAAAACCTGAAAATGACATCGTCCTGGAGAGGGAATCGAAGCCGCATCTCCCAATTTCGAGATACTTGCATGCTCTAACGGAATGTAAGAGTCAGTAAATACTCGAATATTACGTGAGACACAGTAAGTACAAGCAATTCAGAGATGTTTGATTGCTGTGCTAATTATAGTAGCGCAAAATACTCCAAGCCGCCCCGTGGAACAGTGAGCTGAGCGCTGGCTTATCACCGTTCGTCCAAGTGGGTCTGGGTTCGAATCCCGGTGAGACATGGATGTTGTTTTTGTCTTACGGCACTGGCTCTCTCCCTTCCCTGAAGCCAGTGGCCGCCCTACATTAGGGACGGACGACTTCTTATAGCCCACTGAGTTGCTCACGGTGGCCTTTAAACCCTCAACAACAACAAAAAATACTGCAAAAGGTAGACAGTTATCGAAGTAGTGCATACCTGCTCAATGCCGGGGATCACGTGGCAGTTGCATGTTATGTGTGTACGATCGTGAGGCATTTCAAAGAACCTGGCCTTAATGGTCTAAACAATAAAATTTACATGATAGGATTAACTTTCACGTAAGCATTTCTTAGTATTTTCCGTAGCAGTAAAACTAAGGCAATCATTTAAATTTCAACGAACATATTTGCGTTTCACTAAAAGTATCTGTAAGGTTCAAACAATTTAAATTATTAAAATGCCTAGAAAACCTATTTAATAATAGGGAATTAAAACAAATTCAGTAATTGAAAGCTAATGGATTTTCGTAGAAAGGCCTCGAAGATATTTTAAGCAGGGTGCCTCGAGTTTTTACGGTGCGCCACTGTATTTTAGGACAATTTTACGGGAGAAGATGGAGCTGTTCGCGTAGCAAGAAAGACGCAGAGAGGTAGGAGAAAGTTAAAAAACCGCACCGCGTTATATGTGCTGGTATAAACAGAAAAGATATGTAGAACTTCATAAAAAAAAAAACCCGAAGAAAAACGACAATATTTCTGCTGATTTCCTATAGATCTCCCGAAGATACAGTTCTTCCCAATTTTTTTCTTCACCACGCACGTTATCAGAAACTTGCTGCCAACGAAACAGTAGGGAAAACGCTTGAAAGGGCGATGAAGAGGTAGCAGGTGTCGACAAGATGTCGCAATTATTGACATACAGCTTCCCAAGTCATGACGAACCTCGATGCCAAAGTGCACTTGCTAGAAATCGGGATCTCCGCAACTGGTAGCAGCAGCCACTTCCTTTGATAAAGAAGTCGCCTGTTTTGTTTCATTGTTTTCTTCCCCCTTTTTTTACTTTTATTTTTCTCCTGACCCTCCTCTTTCTTCTCCAGTCGTGAGCTGTATTCTACCGAACACAGCTTGTTTTTTTTTTGTTTTTTTTTATGTCCGCTTCCAACTGCCATCTTTAACCCTTTACCAGTTACGCACTGATATATCCGGGTAACAACCAGCCATACAGTTTACTTTCTCACATATCAATTCTCATGGAAAGCTGCTGACATGTTTCGCATCACAGCGAATAAATCGTGACTTTTAAATAACCAGTGAAACTTCTTTTTTTTTTTTTTCATACAAGATACACCAACTGTCAGAAGGACAAGTGGGAAAACTTGCTGAAAAAATAAAACTTTTAATTACTGTATTGCTATAAATTTTGTATAAAATCTTAGCACAACCTATCCAGTGAAATATTTTCGAGCTGTTACCATGCGATAAACCAAAGTTATAAATCGCAGAAGTCCGTACGTTAAAAGGTGAACAGCATTCAGAGAAGAATGGACTGCATTTTTATGCAAATCGCAGGGTGAGGGTCACGTTTTAGGTATTTACTCGAGTACACATAGGTATTATTAACACGAGAAGCGTGAATTATATTTACTTGTTACTTAGACAGCAATCTGCTTAGAGGCAGTAATTATGTAATGATGGGAAGACAAATAAACCAGACGTTAAAAAAACGTTTTGCTGAAAGTGAAACGAGACATACGGATACTTGCATATAGAACGGATATTAACTGAACTCTATATAAGTTTGCAATGAATTAATTTGATACCACAAGTTCATGCATTTTTATTGTTTCTATTGCTAGTGGTAGTAGGTTTTTCTAATATCTTGGTGTAGACCTATCAGTCTGCTATAAACTCATGGGCATAAAAATTAAATCATCATGAGGCACTAGCGGAATCAAGGCAGGCGCGTGGGGAAAGGGGTCCCCCCTCACAAAGCTTTTTTATCTATTTATAGAATATTATCAAAAGGTCCAGAGTCATTGGAGATTTCACTGGATGGCGGCGTCGTAGGCAAGAATATATGTGTATGTACAGAAAAACTGTAAGAACTAGATCAGTGGTTCTCAAAGTGCGGTACGCGAAACTAATACCGGGGGTACGCGATTAATTAGCAACAATACTGAGTCGCATAGTGAACCGATTTTCATGTCAACAAAATTAACAATCCGAATTTACAGCTAGTGTTGGTAGGGTGAGTGGTGAAGTGTCAGTGCGTAGAGGGGTTGTGCCTTCCCTCCCGCCCACCAAAACACTACCGAAAACCGGTTTGGCCATCCACTGTCAAAACGTACTGGAGTAAAGATATTATTTATTAGTAGGATGTATCTATAATATAAAATATATAAGGGGTGCGCAGTTTAGCTAAATATTCCCAAGGGGTACTTGAAGAACAAAAGTTTGAGAACCGTGAACTAGATGACGAATAACTTAGCATCCAACGCGTCAAAAGAAAAACCTTCCTATCAATATTTTCACACATTTTTGCCCATAGTATTTCTACAGTTTTGGGATTAAATGTTAAAATATGTTACATATAATGATCAGAGCTAAATTGTAAATGGAAAATTAAATTGTTTGCATAATTTTACCTTGGGATTTAGTTCTGAATGCCATATGCAAGAATATAAATATAAAACTGACCCTCAGAATTCGTGCTTTTAACTTAAACCTAAAATTAAAAACGTACGAAAGTAGTTAACTTTTACCAAAGTACTGCACTACTTTTCAGAAAAAGTAGTTGTTGCTGTTGCAAACTGCCTTTTCAAGAGAGTAGTTGTAGCAGCGCAGCTACCTTTAAAAATTAACTTTTTATTCACTGAATTTAGGGATTCAATTTCAAGGAAGGAATAAAATCAGAGCCGAAAGAAAATGCACATAGCAATCACCTTACCCGCGATTAGAGTTCACGTCATGGGACTAGGAGTAGGACCGTAGCTAGCAGGGGTACAAGAGAGGACTAAAAGCCCACACCCCCTCAAGTCAAGCCAGCTCCCCCTGGAACCTGGAAAGTGGAAGTTGCTGCAAATTCTCTGATCAGGGGTTTATTAAAACGACCTTCATATTTCATTATAAGCAAAACGTTTTTAACGTTATTTATTCACGTTATTGCATTTTTGTATTAAAAAAAGGGAAATTGAGATTCTACAGGACGAGTGATGAATAACTCAAAACAAATGACTTCTCGATGTGAAGCAGTAGGAACATCTGTGCCAGTAATACTCTACCACCACATGAGCACAGGACTTGTTGGTGTCATGAGTCAGAGAATAATGTCTTTTTCTTAGAGAAACGTAACATCTTGGAAGAACGTTATTAAATAAAGCAAAAAAAAAAAAAAAAAAAAAAAAGCAGCAAAGGTGGAGGCCTAAGTGCTCAGAAGACTAAAACACTATTCGTCAGTGGGTAAGGGGTGTGCAGTTTAGGCTATGAAATACTGAACTGCTGTTCAAAAACTTCCTCGTAGTTAATTACCTACAACTAAGTGCCGTGAGGAGGTTTTGGCTAAATGTATCACGCTAAGCTTTGGAAAATAGTACTGCAGGGAAGTCTTTGTGAAGGAGAGAGAGAAAGAGAGGGTTCAACATTTTCCTGTTCATTGTTTTGCTCTGGTTACGAGTGGTTTCATAAATCCTTATGTGGGAGAAAAAGGGTTTGTCGGGGCGAATCTAAGTTTTCTTCGTTTTTGAGTGGAGAGGGCAAGGGGTCTGGCTGTTGACCATAAGAAGAGATGACCTCCGACCGCCAGCGAAAGAGAATGTGCGATTAAAGATGGAGAAAAAAGTAGAACCCTAAGAAGAGGAGTAGAAAGAGTTAAAATAATAAATGTCTCTACCATGGTGGATCCACTGAAAACAACCAGAATATTAAATAAAGTAAATCACTAAATAGTTTTTCCATTTGAGTTGGGAGTTATTTTGCCTCCGGCTGTAAGGAACCTGGAACTAAAATACCATCAAGAAAATTCGGAGAATGTGATTTATTTTTTTATAATTCAAGAGAGTTCAGTTTTTTTCTCTTCTGTTTTCATATTTTGCATTTCATTTTATTGTTTTTACTTTTTGAAATGGAGAGATTATTTGCTAGTGAAGTAAATTAACAAAAGGCGCCAAAACACAAAACAAAACTTGCATCTGTATTCGTGGAAGAATATAGTTTGTAGTTTAACATACCAAACACTGTATTTTTGCCAATGGACGTCCGAATTACAAAACCCTCCCCCATGTCACATTTGCTCCGGTTGTCAAGAACCCTCCCCCTTCTTCCCCTGTAATCTCGGACGTACTTTACGGACGGCCCCTTATTGGAATTGTACTAAACCTACTAACTGATCACGAAACGCAATTCCGTACGGAATTGTTGTAGAAGAACTACTCTAAATAAAACGGTAGAATTTCACCAAAGAAACCCAGAAAATCAGACCTTATCACTCCGTTTTCCGTTTCTCGAGTTTCCGTCCTGGATTATTATCAAAGATTACAAGCTTCCTGTGTCAGAGCAAAACAATAACTATAAATTGGATCGAATGCAAAATGTTAGTTACTCCGACCGCAAAATTTCCAGGATTTTGCTTAGAGTTGTTTACACACAAATTACGCAATTCCTCCAGATTCAGTGCCCGGAGTTTTCCTGTGTTCCAACCAGCGCCGGTAGGAATACAGGAAACTCCGGGGACCACTCCAGCGACAACTCCGGGGGCTGAGCCTCCTGTAAAAACTTTTGAACCTCTCCTAAGAAATATTCAACGAACATGGTAATAATTAGCACATGTTGTATTTGAAAAAAGAACTGAACGAAAGGACAAACTCAATATCAGCCTTAAAGCGCTATATATCAATCTGAGTGACAGGAAAAGCCGGTAAGTCAGCTGATTCAAAATCATGTCCGTCAAGACATCAATACGGAAATTGGAAGCCTTAAAACACTGAAGTGTTTTTACCTGAACCTTGTACGCCCATACATTTTTCTGTACTCACTTCAGATACCCATTTTTTTAAATGTTTGTTTTCAGTGCATAGTAAAAAGTTTCAATCCTCGTATATTGGGATTTCTAAACAAAAATCACCTTTCTCGAGTCTCATCTCAAATTGAAACCCCCTTGTGCATAAGTCAGTTTTCTTGTTCTCCTGTTTTCATATTTTGATCTCAATTGAAACCCAACTATGCATAAGTCAGTTTGGGAATATAGAAGTACTAGTAGCACCTTGGTTGTTTTTGTCGCTCCTGCCTCCTCCTTTTAGCCTGCATTCAGGCTTTGGGTACTCTCAAAGCCTCAATTACCAGTAATTAAATATTAATCGTATTAAGAATTAATCAGTATGCTGTTTTTGGACATCCGTGGGTGGCTTTCCTTCGGAGTTCTTAAAAAACATTTCGTCCGAATATTTTTTCGAAATCTCATAGAAAAAATAAACAGAAATATCGCATTATAAAGAATATTATTTTTGGCAAATCTACCATAAGCATTTTTTAAACAAAGCTTGGGAACATTAAATTTCTTCTTTATAGGTTAAACAATCTTCGAGTCCCTTAATTAGAAAAAAAAAAAAAAAAAAAAAAAACATTCCGAGGGTATCTCTTCTTTTGGTGCAGTATATGGCCCCGGGGAAGCTTTCAAAAGCACATACAGAACAGTAACTATTAATTCCGAAACATGTTTAATCAATAGTTAATTTACAGTTTGTCATACAAAATAGATAATCAACCTATTCCTCTGCTGACTCTCCACCAAAATATTATAACTAAAAACATCTTCTCTGGAAGCATTTCAAAAGTATATTTGTATAATTGCTTTAAAAAGGCTAATATATAAATAAGTATAACCTTTCAAACATTTTTCTAAGCTTACTGATTTTTCAGTAAGTAATACTATATTAGATTAAAATTAATGTAATGGACTTCTCATATGACGACCTTTTGCAGTCCTGGGAAATTAATTTCAACGAAAGTTAACATTAATAAGCATGAATGGAATACGGGATTACACCATATAATACAAATTTTGAAGATGACAATCCGTTTTTTGGTGTAAATATGACAAGGATGGTAAGTCAGATTTTCACCAAAAAAAAAAAACGCATTGTCATCTTTAAAATTTGTATTAATAAGCATCTTTGATAACATCTTATAACTTAAAAACATTTCCATGTTTCGTCAGTTCTTGGAGAGATATTGGATTGGTCCCCTTTTACTAGTTTTCTGCCAGCTGTGTTAATGTGGGAGGGGAGATGACCACTCCGCTGCCGTACGCCTCTGATATTTTGAGAGAACACTATTTCTGGCAGTTCCAGGCAATCTGCTGCTCACAAGTTTCAGTTCACTTCACTGCACTGTTAGTGAGTGGTATAACAGTTTTATCATTTTATATAGCGCCTGAGTTCTTGTAGGGTGAGTTTCCAGCCCATGGATTTTCCTTACAACTTTAGGTTTTAATGAGGGATTTCCCACGATGAGTGTCAAAGTGGCGATAATGAAGATTCAGAAATTGGCCATACGGTACTAGAGGAGTGATGCAATAAATAAGTATCCCGCGTTTTTCTGAAAGAAGGGAGGAAAGAGCACGGAACTTGAAGTTGGAAAGAAGCAGATAGGAATAAATTCTCCGTCCGAGGGAATGAGTTTCACGGCTCTCCGAAAAACTCATTCCAATAGTTTCATCATTTTATAGCGACAGAGTTCTCGTTGGGTGAGTTTCGACCACATGGCTTTTTCTTACAACTTTAAGTTTTAATGAGGGATTTCCCACAATGAGGGCCAAAGTGGCGATAATGAGGATGCAGCAACTGGTCATACGGTCCGAGAGAAGGGGTGATGCAATAAATAAGTACCCCAGCGGTTTTCTGAAAGAAGGGAGGAAATAGGATGAGACTTGAAGTTAGAAATAGGCAGATCGGAACAATTCTCCGTCCGAGAGAATGGGTTTTTCGGCTCCCCGAAAAAGAAAGGAAAGACGAGGGTAATAGAATGTTCGATGCCGAGAAGGAGATTGAAGCAGAAATTAAGTTGGAAACAGAAATTCGAAAGCATGGAGAGAGATACAATAAAAGAAATCACGGAAAAGCTTACACTTGATCTTCCCCATATACCGCATTGAATAAGGAACGGTACTACATAAGTGCGAGTTTTCATTTTGAGCTAAAAACCCAACTGTTTAATCTCCTTGCAAGCAGAAGCCTGACGAAAACACGTGGCAGGGAACTGAAAGTATTCCAGTAAAGAGCCGTGAAACACATTGATGCATTTGGGAATCTACAAATATTCCACCTCAAATTCCCGTGATCATTATCTTTGACGTAACAAATAAGAAATGTTTTAATGTTCGTCATTGTTTTTTCAGTTCCCAAAACAATGACGGACCTACAGACACACTGCGCACTAAAGAATTGAGATAAAAGCCTTTTAGCAAAGGAATCGTACCCACAAGGTGCAGTATGAAGAGATGGAACTAAAAACTTGTTTGGGTGATTCACAGATTGGTGCCTTTAAGGCTGTCTTTGAATGAGATTTAGGGTTCACCTTCTGCGATTGATGGCGCAAAATTCCTCCTTGGGCGTTGCTTTTATGTCTTGAGTGACTGTCCCAGAAGCTGACGTCAGTGAATCACTGCAGACCTCACCGTATTCAGAATGGAAGTGATCTCTCGTTGGCTCCACAATGAAAGGACCAAATACGCGCTGTTACATTTTAACCAATGACGTTATTTGGGGATGGAACTCTGTAAGTGAATGGAGCTCACTAGGTAGGCGGAGTTTCTATAGCTCAAATTCAGGGGTTCTCTGCTGATATACACATTTTCTTTTCAAAAAATGAACGTACAGTAGGATTTAAGATGATCTATAGAAGACAAGATTCCAATCTGAGGTTTGTCCCTATTCATTGATTTCTATTTGGCTCAGATAATTAGAAAAATCAGGCAGAAATAAGGATTTCGTTGCTTCCAGACAGAAACACTGCTATGCTAACTTATCGCGCCATCTAGCGCCAAACTGGAATGCTTTCGAGTCAGACAAATTGAATTTTGAAAAAAATTCTAACACATTTTTCGGAGGATACCTGTGGCATATATTAGCTATGGGTCGTTTTTATTTGTGTTCAAAATTTCAAACATTACGAATTAATAGTCTTCGAGAAATGCAGATATAGGGTAGAAGATGAACCCTAACACTCATTCAAAGACAGCCTTAAATGCCATAGGAATGACTGATAGGTATTTTTCAGATTTAAGAACGGCATACGAGCGGGACTTGAAAATTTTTTAGCCGATTATACACAGTGCGACATTTAAGTATATATAATGAGACTAATTTTTATTTTTAATCTTGGTAAAACACACGGGTTGGGAAAGCATGGTGTTTCGATACGTCATTTACCGGCCACGCTGATGATCATTTGCAGATGATTATTTAATGATTATTTATGCTGTTCATGGCATCATTCTGCGAAAACACATTGTCACAGCTCTGTCATGGAGAAGAGAGCAAATATCCGGTTATGTTGAAAATTGGTAAAACTGCATCTGAGACAGTTGAACTGTTGCGTGATGTGCGCGAGGTTATTTACCTTTTTTCAAAGAGGTTAGAAGTAAAAGGAGCTGGCAACAGCCCCTCTCCCTGTGCTACTGGCGTGACGCCACTTTTTATCAGCTGACTACGCCAATGCGCCCAATCTAAGAATCTCCTGTATATCTCTATGGGAAAATCGCGATTTTGAACGGATTTTTCGGACCCTTACTCTACTCATACAGGCATGAAAGAAAATTGAGGCTGAAATATTCATTCCCATAATAAACAATTTCCAGAAAAAACCAGGAAAATATGTGTTGGTATTTCTTTAAAAAAATTGAACAAAATAATGATTTTTTGAGCGGAAGTGCATAGTGCGCATGGTTACTTACTGCCCATGTGTAGGTAACCATGTTTAAAACATAACCAAAAGCCTAATGCTAAGAAATAAGAAGTCCGAAATATTCCTTCTTTCCATCCTTGGTTTGCATGCGCTAAGCAAAACTGCTTAAGCCACAGGAAGTGACGTCACGTTCCCGAACTCTCGCAGCGCAGACTCCCACCATCTCAGAGAGAGACAGAAACAGTTGATCTGTTTTGGCTTCACTCAAAACGGGTCCCTTCACCTCCTCTTCTTCTAACCTCCTTGCCTTTCTCGGGTACAAATATTCCGATGGTATGGGTGGTAAGATCTGGAAAATGACGAAAGGCCCGGACGCCTGACTTCACTGCGCACATCTGAACTCGTTGAGAAAGTTCGCAAAAGGATAAAAAGTGATCGTTGGGTGACCTTGGGGATGCTGGAATGTGAGCTCCGTGTCCATAAAGAGACGATTCGTTATATTTTAGTGCACATTTGGGGAAGGGGGGGGGGGTGTATGCTCCTTTGGATGTGCACTGGGCTATTTGCTTTTCTCGTGCACAAACATTCCGATGGTATGCACGATTCAGGAATGGGCGGGAAGATCTGGAAAATGACGAAAGGCCCGGATGCCCGATTTCACTGGGCACGTCTGAACTCGTTGTGAAAGTTCGCGAAAGGTTAAAAAGTGATCGTTTTGTGACCTTGAGGATGTGGAATGTGAGTTCGGTATCAATAAGGAGACGATTCGTCAAATTTAAGTGCAAGATTGGAGGGGGGTATGCTCGTTTTGTTCTGCATGCTTTGTCAGACCACCAGAAACATGCACGAGTGCAGTACGCAGACATCCTGGAGACTGTAGAAACAATGCGGAATTTTCTCCAAGGCATTTTGGCAGGTGACGAGACATGGTGTTTTCGTTTGTTCCTGAAACGAAGCGTCCGAGTGCTCAGCGGAAGTCGCCACAGTCACCCAAAGGAAAGAAGATAAGGTTACAGAAGTCCAAAATCAAGACAATGCTGTGTGCTTTTACGACAGCAAGGGAATTCGTACATCGCGAGCTCATCCCTGAAGGTACAACGGTATGGCGATGCTTACACATCCATTTCGGAACGATTGTGGAAGAAGATTGTTTGTCTCAGGCCTGATTGCAAAAACGGACAATGGTTCCTTCTTCACGATAACAAACCTGCACACTCAGCAGTCAGTGTACCGCAATTTCTGGCGCGAAAACAAGTGTGTGTGCTCAATCATTCTCCCTATTCTCCAGATTTGTCACCGTGTAACTACTTCCTTTTCCCTAAATTAAAGCCGCAGTGGTCTAAGCGATGGCTCTTGATCATTCGTCCGAGATGGGTCCGGGTTCGAATCCCGGTGAGGCATGGATGTTGGTTTTTCTTTCGGCGCTGGCTCTCTCCCTTCCCTGGAGCCAGTGGCCTTAAATTAGGAACGGGCGACTGCTTAAAGTCCACTGAGTTGCTCACGGTGGTCGTTAAACCTCAAATAAAAAAAACAAAAAAATTAAAGCTGCTTTAAAAAAAAATAGTTCATCAAGATATTGAAGACACACAAAAGACTGCGACATCAGCTCTTCACTCCATACCAAACGATGACCTATGCAAGTCTTTTCTTTCCTTGGGTTATCGTCTCACGTCTTGTACTAACGCAGGAGGAATGTACATCGAATAAAATATATTAACGCAATTTTCCCGCTTTTCCATTGTTTTTAATTCAGTCTCATTACTTAATTACCGCACTGTATAGATCCAGAAACTTTTCGTGAAAGACAATATTGCCAACCTGTGATGTAACACTTTCTGTGTGTCTACACGAAATTTCATGTCTGTAACTATTTTCTTTTCCTTTACAGTGGGCGTCGAAGGGAAGAAGAAGAATAAAAATAGCCATTGTCGAAAGAATGAAGCACCATGCAATTACGTTTACGCCATCTAGCGAAAAAACTGTACATCGCAAATTATGTAATAAAAATTCTGCACACAGCTGCCGAATAGAAACGCAATTTTTTGCAGAACGGTTTCTAGATACGCATATACGCATCATGCTAAACTGAAGGAAAACAGTGTATGAATTATCATTTTCATAATTCCCTCTATCCGAACTTTTTGAATTTCATTGCCGAAGTACGGAAAAAGTGATACCGCAAAACAATGGCGTAACCATGTTTTAAAAAACTGGGGGGGGGGGTCCGATCACACATACACACATTATATGTATATATATACAATATTATGTACATACTGTATAAGATAGAATTTGGGACCCCCTCTATCTTATGGAGCATAGCAGTTGCTGAGGCGCGATCTAACGGGCACGACATAGGCGCCTCTGTTGGCGAATTGTGGAACTTAGCGAACGCAACTGTAAAACTATGATAGATAGGGCAGAAATGTAAATTACGAAGTTGTAGAGCTGACTTTCCTTATTAGGAATCGATATCGCTGTTTTATTAAGTACACATTGTACACGTGTTTGCATTCTACGAAAAATTACAATCTTATATTATTAAATTTAGTTGGTTCACATCATAAAAAAATATGGATCATATCATTATATTCCCGAAAAAAAAGTTTTTTTTTGTCTTTTACGTTGGGGATCCCCGACTCTGAAAATCTGGGAGGTCCTCACCCCCCCCCCGAACACGTTAAAAAAAGACGGCTAAGAATGGAAGCATTCAACAGTCGAACTCTAAACACTCACGCATTAACCTGCCAACCGCAACTGTCACTATTATGAATTCACTGCTAGATGAAGGTCGCCCCCCAGTCTTTTACACAACTTTCTATCTGAAGACGGTCTCTTCCAAGTAACTCCAACACGGTTTCGAATTTCATACACCAATCTTCCACATGCTTTTCTTCTGGGTTTTTCCTATCCCATGGCATCCAATCTAGTACTTCAGTTGTCTAATGACAGTCAGTTCTAGCAATATATCCTGCCCATTGCCACTACAGGGTCTTTAGTGTGATCATGACACCATCGACTGTTATCATTTCCAAATATTACACACACATGTATGTGCAATATATTGTTTTTCTAATTCCATAAACACATAGAGAGAACAATTTCTTCACGCCTTTTAAAAGTTATTTAAAATTTTACAAAACGACTTCTTGCGCGACGGCCCATTCGGCACTAAACTGATGTTCCGAAGGCAGTCCATCACCAAAAATGTCTCTCCTCCCCATTCCCTATCGTCCCACAGATATTCTATAAAGAAGTCTCCCCTTTTCTTGGATGTGTCTTGTCCAGTCATAAATTGGTGGACAAGTAACCAGAAATGCATCGTTAATGGCTCACACAAATCACTAACTCGTTTCCAATCTCGCACGGGTGAGGCTATTGAAAATATACTATGGCATTGAAAAAACAAGAACAACAACATAGAACCACAGAGATATTTTAAAGAGTTAACTGCTAAAGCACGATGTTTCTTGGCTATACCAAACATACATCTCTCTCATTCTCTCTACGCTTCTTTCATTTGTTTGCAGCCCATAAATATCTTTTTCAGTTAAGCTCCATATTTCTGATCCATAAGTAAGAACTGGGAGATTGGATTATTAAACACTTTTCTTTTGAGACGTAATGGTAAATTGTATATATAAAATTATTTCTATTACATAAGAATGATCAATTTTTAAATTACACGAGATCGGTTCAAATTACAAACGACTTGCTGCAGTAACTTCCTTTGGCGATAAGCACGGTCCAGCTGGGCTAAGGGGATGGAGGAGAAAGATTAAGGGAGGGGTAGAGGAGCGGGCAGCTACACGGAAATGAGATTCCAGCAAATCAAAAACTCTTCAAAACAGGAAGAGAGAAAACCACTGAAGTACATACAGCCACTCTTGCGTTCTAATAAGCATTTGACGATGCACGATCAGTAGCTCTTCATTTGCATAATAACAACCAGAATCTGAATAAGAACACATTTTGCTTCAGGTTGTCAATTCGTGAAGTGCTAGATACAACTTAATACGTCGCACACCGAAAGAGGATACAAGGCGGTACAGACTATTTCGAATGCGGCCAAGTGATAAATTACGGTTGGCTGTTCGCACAGAAATATTGACCATTGCCATCGAGATGCAACTAACACAGCAACCGCATTTCACTGAAATGAAAAAGGAAAATATCAAATTGCTAAGAAATGTCTGTAACACATTGAATAAAACATGAATGTCTGTGGTTACGTTATATTTATTCTTTAAAGTAGTACGGCAAGAACTAATTTGTGATGTATATCGAGTTCTGAAGTTAGTTTAAGTAACTCATTGTTTAGATAATAGATGATATCGTTTATCAGCGAACGACATCTCATAGCTTGAATTGAAGATAATTTGGCCGCCCCGGTGGCGCAGTGGTCTAAGGCGTTGGCCTATGATCATTCGTCCGTAAGGGGTCCGGGTTCGAATCCCGGTGAGGCATGGATGTTGTGTTTGTCTTACGGCACTGGCTCTCTCCCTTCCCTGGAACCAGTGACCCTAAATTAGGGACGGGCGACTGCTTATAGCCCATTGAGTTGCTCACGGTGGTCGTTAAACCTCCAATCAAAAAAAAAAAAAAAAAAAGAAAAAAAAAAGATAATTTGTGAAAAAGGGGGAAAAATTTCTTGTGTCAATGCCTTATAGAGCCATTTCCGTTCTGAACAGCATAAGGTGAAGAATAAGTTATATGTGTTGCTAAGAATGTGATAGGAAGGAAGATATTTCCTGTCGTTGCCATAAAATTTCACGCAACCTACGAGTGTTGAGCGTAGAATTGAATCGGCGAATAAACAATTAAAATGTACATTAAATTCATTCTTTAAAAAGGTAACTGAAATTCATTCTCTAACAGGTTTAGTCGTAGACAGTCCTGGGGTCCGCTGCTAGAACAAGTAGCCTCCATTTCTTCCTGTCCGGCACATGGCCCTTCACATCCCCGAGTACGTTTTTCACCATCTTTACTTGGTTATCCAATTTTCCTATTGATGGCATTTCCATTGCTTTTCTATTGGGCTTTCTTCCTCCCTTCTCCACACATATCCAACGAATCTAAAAACCTTCTCTATTAAATTTTCATTGCTTTCCCTTTTGTCCAAACTTTTTCCTTTGTCCTAATTTCTTGTACGTCCTTTACTTGATATCACTTTCATCCATTCACGAATCCTCACGGCTTTAATGCATTTTACTGGTTCAGTTGTCCCCTTCGGACCAATCATCATTGTAATAGTCGGCTTGGACCAATCGCCATTGGCTTAATCAGTTACCCTAATTAATAGACGTAGAAAATTTGGTTGGAGTGCATTTGGAATGAACAGTATAATTTTCAGAAGCAATTAGGAATTTACCATATAGCAAAATTTCCCTTCCCTGTCGGCGATGGAATTGGAATCTTCTTTCTCCGTTGTCGGACATTCTACATATCGAACTGCGTCGGTAAAGGCTTATCGATGCAACTCGCCGTTTTGACACGTGTATCACCTCTGAAGAAGGTACGTCATATATATCATCCGCGTTCAAAAATAATACGTGTACGTAGTAATTGAATGTCATTTGGTATGAACATACCTTCATCCATGGAAAACAGAGCCATATCATAAGAGATGTTGAAAGTGTCTGCCCCTGTGCAACGAGACAGGCTTGAACACGAAACTCCATATTTCGGAAAGTTCGCGCGTGCTGCTGCGGCGTAATCGCTACCACTGCCTCGTAGATGTTGTTCTCCAATGCCTGTTGGCGCACTCGTTGTGACCTCATACGTTGCGCACGTCGGAATACGTGATTCCCCCGTGTTAGTTCAGTTGTTTGTTTGTCGCGAGGCTGAAAGTATGCGTTAACGATGTCCTCCAGGTTAACCATACTGTAACGTATACTCTAGATTCAGTTTCTTTTTGATTTTACTATCTCTTGTTATTTTATTTTCCTATGCAAATTATCTTCTCACTTAACGAGATGTTGTTTCTCCCGCTGAATTATATGTGGCAACGAGTGTAAGTCATGACGTGGTGGTATGCAGTATATATAGGCGCGCTCAAGTATACCAAAAAGGTTCGTTTTATATGTGATAGGTTCTTCCTGATTATTGATATGCGATTTACCTACGTTTCTACGATATTACGATAGTACGAAAGTTCGGGCTATCAGTAGTTGTGTTATTTTGGACTGTGTATTTGAGTAATACCAGGAGCTCCCCAATAAAAGGTTAAAAGTGAGTACGTTTTCTTAGTTCATTTTATTGTCAGACCTCTGTCTGGCCGTTAAGTCTATTTCATTGAGTGTTTTCGTTAAGTTCAGGGTATATTGTGTTTACCGCTCTAATAAAGAGCCTTCAAGGTACTAATGTACTAAAACCGAAGTTATATTACTGATATTCAAGATAATGAGGAACGCTGAGTAAAAATAAATTCCATATTCTTGGAATTTATTGCACGTGAGTGTCTTACCTAAACAAACTCTAGCACTTTGAAGATTAAGCACACTTTAGCTACGTCAAGTAGCCTTTCAATAACCCTAACGTGACTTAACGTAAGCTTTCCTGCACTACACGTCCAGCCGGAGAATTTTATTCATTATAATACATGGAAGTGTGTTTCTTGTCCGTGTGAATTTGGTCGGATGTTGGACAGCACCGAGTAAACCGTGTATTCTGCAACTGGTTAAGAAGCTGGAGACACATGGAACATTACATGATCTACATGGAGAGGCCGTCCAGAAATGTCAGAAACAGTAGTGCAGGACGTCCAGCAAGGACTCCTTGCTTCCCTACGAAAATCTTTGTGTAGACTTGCCCAGGAAACCAGTAGGTCAAAGAGCACGTGTCATAGGGCAGCAAAGAAGGTTGCAATTTAGCCGTACTGTTTGTCTGCTTTTCACGTACTGAAAGCGCCAGATCAAGAGAAAAGAACATGGTACTGTCAGTAGTTTCAGGCATTTGTTGCGGATTGACCGGACATCTTGGACTACACCCTTTTTTCCGACGAAGCGTAGATTCACTTATCGTGATACATAAATGCACAAAACGCGCGTAAGTGAACAGCGGAAAATCCTCACGCATTTATGGAGAAACCACTTCGCGCACAAAAAACTGGAGTGTAGTGTGTGTGCACTGTTACGTCGGCGGATCATTGGGGCCATCTTCTCTCACAACAGCCGTCTGCATGGAAATTTTTCAGGCATTCGTTAACCAACTGCACCCTGAAGACCTGACCAGTGGATATTTTCAACAAGATGGGGCAACTTGTCATACGTCACATGTCAGTATGGCTGAAATTGAGTCATTCTTTGGAGATTACGTGATTTGTAAAGGAATGTGGCCACCTTGATCTCCTGATCTAACACCTCCTGATTTATTTCTATAGGGGTATCTCAAATCAGTGGTGTTTCAAAACAAGCAGACAACCCTTGAGGCATTGAAGAACAACATCTGCGACGCAGTGGCAACGATTACGCCGGTGCAACTGGTGCAAACTTTAGGAATATGGAGTCTCGTGTTCAAGCCTGTCTCGATGCACAGGGAGGGCCCTTTCAACATCTCTTATAATACGGTTCTGTTTTCCATTGATGAAAATATGTTCTTACAAAATATCATTCAATTACTGTAATTATTCACGATGTTATTATTAAAAACTTGGGTAACGTAGCGAGTGGGACACCCTGCTAAATGGGATTCCAAGAGACAGGAAAAGACCCACAAGAAGACACACGTGGGAGATGGGTGGATGAAATTCGAAAGCATACCGGATTGACATAAACGGGAGTTGTTCAAGAAAGAGAGTTGTGGAAGAGAGGTGTGGAGACCTTCATCTAGCAGTGAAATTAGAATCGCTGATCATTATAATGAAATGTCTGTGAATTAGAAAACAATAATTGCCACTAAAAACCTTCGAGTCATAATTCATAAGAAGTAATGTGTTGCTGTTAACAATGTTCGTGCGGTATATTCATATACATACTGTAGATACGGCATAGCAAGACTTTTTCAAAAAAAGGCAATTTCCCTGGATGATATGCATCAAACACTTCTGAGAAATCCACGTACCGCGTGTGTGTGTGCGTATATACATACGTACACGTATTTTTTTAGAAACTCCATTAATTTAAATCTTGATTAAATCTTAGGTTTAAATCGTCCGGAACGTCGTGAGAATACTCTTCAGTGCGGTACACCGATTTCTACATTTACAACTTGACGCAACTTTTTGTCCTTGGCTTTTTCGCAATTTCGCGTCTGACTAAACACCCAGCCCATTTCCATTCCCAAACAGGAAATTCTTCAGATCACTTTTGGCGCTTCGGAACGTAAGTCCTGCTAACGTGCTGCAAGGAACCAACTGCGCGGTATCAGCAATCTTGAAATTACAAGTCGCACATGCAAGGGCGAAGCACTTCAACCATTGCATCTCATAAGGAAAAGTTCGATCAAGTGGGAAAAAACAACAACTTTAGTTTCGGTTTTCTTTGAACTGACAAGAACTCTTTTGGTATAAAAAGCCATGAATTTCCAAGTATAACTTTGGCGTAAATAATGACATTCAATTCTTAGCAGTAGATTAAATAATTTAAATTTTAACAGGAAAGAATTATGCTTCAATAACAAAGAAATATAATGTATTACAGCAATCCTCAACAGAATGAAGGAAGACAACCAATCAAAAGTTAAATTTATCTTTAGCCATCGGCAATTTTAAAATTTTAAGTAGAAAATCAAAACTTTAAAACCATTGTAAATGCTGCATGTGGCGAAATCGCCCATAAAGGCAAGTTAAAAGAAACCGAAGATATCATGCAATAAAACGAGCATCAGTTAAGAAATTTCTTTCACATATAAAATACTATATAATGGACAAACATTTCGAAAACAAAAATCAAGAATCTGAGAACATCCAGAATTTGAAACACCGAAAAGGAGAGATCAGTGTACGCAGTAAAATTGTGAGTAATAAAAAAATGATATTACATAAACTTCATTTTAAAAGTTTAGGTAGTATCATCTGCAATTAAAAACGTTATATTGTGAGCCTTCGCCAAGCTAATGGTATTAAAATTATTGATAAACTACACATGGGTACCCGTTTTTATGGTTAAAAATTTTGCTACTGTTTTAATCATTGCTACCCGTTTTAATGGATTTTTTGGTTTAAAATTTATTTTTCAAGGTAAATAGCGGTTGCTGTAAAATGTTATAATCTGGCTCGATTAATTACCCTTTGTTCTGAGTAAAATCGGATTAGAAGGATAGAATTAATTTTTCTTTTTCCTTCTAACCTCTTTTAATTCAAAATAAGGAATAATCGAGCTAGATTAAAACATTCTACAGTATCCGCTATTAACTTCGAAAAAAGAATTTTTAACAAAATTGTATGGATCAGATGAATAACGTGATGTCACAAAAAGAGTGCTATGTTTCTTTACTTCCGGGGAGCTACGGTTCAGTTAGGATTTACAATACTCACAGAATGTTATCGAAGGGAAAAAGCTACCAGTTTGCCGTCGCGCCGTAATACAAACCTAGTTGCTGTTGTTGATATTTCGGCCGATTTTTTGAGGATTTAGTCGCTTGTAATAAATTAAATGGCACTTAGAAATTATGCATTTTTAGCCAAATCATACGGCATCGTGATTCATTTATTTGTGCGAAGCACTATCATTGTAATTAATTAATTACAGAGTCTCACAGGCGCGTCTGATCTCTTTTGTCTGAACATAGGCAAAGCAGTTTTGTAGTCGCATTTACGTTTTCGCAGGATTCACGGTACGTATGCTGCTGAAGATATTTATTTAGCAGAGAACAGTCTCAAATGTGCTTAAGAAGAATGGAAATATTAGATAAAATAATTTAACTGATGAAGAGATAAGCCCTTTATTAACAAGTACAAAAATTAATTATAGGGCGCCGAAATCCAACGCACCCTAATTGAAAATCGTGTACTTGTTCTCTATATCGCATTTAATTAAATCGGGTTATTTGAGACGTTGTGTTCTTTGGCGCTTCTGTGACACACATGGGATCTCGTGGAGGCATTAGGAATGCTTTCAAAATAGTCTAAAAACGAATTATCAAAATAGTCTAAAAACGAATTACGGTTGCCAGCTGGTTTTGCCCAATCAGGTTAATTTTTCAAACCACATAACGAAACACTTCAGAAATAAAAATTGTTTTGGTATCAATTCTCTTGGCAATAAATAAATGTTCATCGTTCCTTATTGATAATTTATCAATCGATAAATACACATCTTTTGTTTATCGATAAAAGACTGCACTGATCGTTAAGAGAACTGTTATTTTCCGATCGCTAATATCATTTGACTTTGGAATACATAAGTATGTAGGTAGTAGAAATAATATCCAAATTAATTTTCGGAAGTATATCTTAATAAAGATGTAATATTTTAATGATGACCTCATCTCTGTGTCGCAGAAATGATGAAGTACCTCCGCTGTTCTTCCAGAGAAAAATATCCCACCGCACTAACCCTTAATTAACAGACTTGTTGAAAATTTTCCCCAGGGAACTCCCGCATCGCTGAATTGGGTGGCAGATTACATATGGAGTTCTTTGTACCTATTATCATGGAAACGTAGCGCTTCTAGAAGGAAATATACATCTAAAACCATGGAATGCACTAGCATATCAAAACAAATATAGCAAAAAATGCATAAAGTTGAGCATTAGTAAGCTTTTTAAGAATTGGAAAATGCGTTAGTTCCCACCATTAGGAGCAAAATTCTGTGGCATTTTCTGATTAGATTGGTGTCACGGTCGGTTACACAACTGCAAAATGGTTCTTTGTAACCAAGTCGTCCAACCCTAAATTAAGGTCTAATGTAGTACATTTATGAACCCGTTCAATTAGCAGGAATTACTCTTTGAAATACTTTTCCTTTCTTGGTTTAACCACCCAATTAATACATGTATAACCACCACTATTTGCAGATGTAAGGGCTATAAGAAGTCATACCTCTCAAATTTGAAGCCCGTTTACAGAGCCAACGTAATCCGGCAGGGGCGTATCCACTAGAGATGAGACGGGCTGGGCCAGAGCCAGAGCCCGAGACGGGCTACGAATAGCATCATCAATTTCATCTCGGGCTCGGACGAGCTACGAATAGCATATTAGTTACATCTCGGGCTCGGACGAGTTACGAATAGCATCATCAATTTCATCTCGGGCTCGGACGAGCTACGAATAGCATATTAGTTACATCTCGGGCTCGGACGAGTTACGAATAGCATCACCAATTTCATCTCGGGCTCGGACGAGCTACGAATAGCATATTAGTTACATCTCGGGCTCGAACGAGTTACGAATAGCATATTAGTTACATCTCGGGCTCGGACGAGCTACGAATAGCATATTAGTTACACATCGGGCTCGGACGAGTTACGAATAGCATATTAGTTACATCTCGGGCTCAGACGAGCTACGAATAACATATTAGTTACATCTAGGGCTCGGACGAGTTACAAATAGCATATTAATTACATATCGGGCGGGCTTCTTTTTTTTGTTAAAATACTGAGAGTCTTTTTTTTTTCCATTTTTTTGTTTCTGAGTTTTAGGAAGAGGAATCAGGTTTTTTTTCCGGCAGAGTTTCCGTGAATCCTCATTGCATGGGGAGGGTATTGATGTGTCATTGTTTGATAGCCTAAGCGCTTTTTAAGAGAGTAATTAGCCTAGGAAAGTAGCGGGTTGAGGCAGGGGAAATAGAGATTAGGGAACTCCACCTTCTTACAGTCGCAATAGGACGGTCAATTCTGTGGCTCGCTAAAATTGCCATTGGACACATCAGAGAAGACGACCTCAATTCTCAAAAGAACCATGCGCAATAAAACAGATGAGGAGGGGAAAAGGAAAAATCCGCTAGTGTCATAAATTTGTCATTGAAACGTAATGCACAGGAGAAGAAAAATCTGTAACAAATTAGGACGTAGAGGGTGGAAAAAGATAAGAAAATTGACTATGTTGTGAAGAATAGAGTGCGGTATGATGAGAGTTAAAGTGCGAATCAAAGTAAATTCCCCAGAGGAAATAGTCCGCTTGAAAACCAGCGGTAGGAGAGCCGGTAGATTTATTGCTTCGACGGATTTGTTCCGCCTGTGTGAAGCCGGCCTTAAGAGTCCTCCATACCCCGTGTTGTTTCAATGCGAAATTTAAACAAATATAGCATTATGCAGATGGGAAAATCAATTTTTATATTTCGAGAGAAAATATCAAAGTATTTTTCTGCTTTTTAGCCTAGCAGATATCAAAATCGGAACTTTTTTTAAATAATTGTCAGTCTGCCCATTATTTTACACTTTTGGGATAATAATTAAAATAGCACTCCCCTAAGTGACGCTAATATAGAAACGCAGAAAGATGGTTCAGTGTGTACTTTACACGTGAAAAAAAAACGGATTTCTAAATTGATTTTTTATATATGTAATTTCGTTCTGCAAATGCATGTTTTGAGCTATTTTTCACGAGGTATGGAGGACCCTTAAGATCTCAGCTCTGAGGACGGAAGTTCGTCCGCAGTATTTCATAAGGCCTCGTTAAACCAAACATCGTGTAGAAGGCGGCAAGGGAGCAACAAATTAAACAAAGCTTTTCTAATAGTTGTTACTGTCGCATCCACTCAACATTCATCACTTAAGTTGAGTTACTCTTTTTATCCATTTGCGCTTTACAATATGAATGATCCGTATCCTGAAGTTATACGAAAAAAGTTAAATACTAGTGATTTTAAAACAGTTAAAAATTAAGTGGGAAAATCTACCGTGTGGAAACCTTTTCCCCCAAATTATTGATCGCACGACCAATGCAAAATTGGATTATGTTCAGTGTGAGAAATGTGAATGCATTTTGAAATATAAAAGTTCTTCAGGATCTAGCAAACCTTTGCGTCATGTCAAAACAAGCGTGGAGACCATCTCCTCCCCATACACACACAAAAAAAAAAGATAGACAGTTTCTATTTCTTAGATCAGAAAAAAAAATCAGCTACTGCAAAATTTTCTGTGAAACTGTTATATGTAAATTTTATTTCAAGGTTATATCCTTCTTAATGAGACGCATAAATGCTGAGCGTCATATTCCATGCTCCTTCCTGTTTCATGTAAAAATCGGATAAAAGGGAGAAAAGGATCAGCATTTGGAAAAGTCGGGCTCGGCCGGCATCGGGCCCCACAGTAGACAGACCTCACGGGGCTGAGCCGGGCTCGGGCCGAAACATTTCGGGCTCGGACGGATTCGGGCTTCGAAAACCGAGCACAGAACGTTTCAAGGTTTATTAACCAAAGAGACAAATTCTAGACTCTCATGAAGCAATGAATACTTAAGGCGGTAGTAACATTTTCTATTTTAGGAAATATATCATCTGTTCGAGCACAATAATGAAACTATATCGTTCTCTTAAACAAGTTAGTAAAATCATGCAATGCACTGATTATGATACGCTTTCCAACATACCAGAGATCATTACTCAAGTTATGAGTATAATGTCTGTACAAAAAATCTCGCTCCTATGACCTGACCTTTGACCCCATTTCGATGATATTCAACAGAACCGGTAAAGTATACATCCGGAATAACATGATAAAGTCTTGTCTCAATAGAAACATTTTTACGTAAGTTATAACGCATAAGGACGATGGAATAGATCTTGATTCTATGTCCTGACCTTTGACTTCATTTCATCCATTTTTAACATGGTTCGTCCCCCGGTGGTTCCCTACCTCATACTAAACTTTCATCAAAATCGAACCATATTTACGCAACTTATAACGCATAAGGGCAATGGAATGCATCCCGCTCCTATATCCTGACTTTTGACCCCACTTAATCCATTTTCAATAGGGTGAGTCCCCAAATGGTCCCCTACCACATACTGATATTTCATCGAAATCAAACCATTTTTACGCGAGTTATCGTGCGGACGGGCGGACGGACAGATGGACAGAGCTGGAGATATACGCTTCTTCAACCTACGGTTGGAAGGCGTAAAAAATGAATGACTAACTGTAAGAACATAAAGACCTGTCTGAAAATTTAATCGTTAAAAAAAAACAGGAAAAGAAAGCCACAAATGTTAAAAACAGATTATTAGTTTGCTTAGTAAATTGCGTTGTGATACCGTTTTATATGAATGATTTTGTATCTATAAGTTTTTGAACTTTGCAATATATATTTAATGACAGTAAGCTTGTGTAATGTACAATGCTTTCACCCATACACAGTCGAATCAGAATGAATATTTCTTCAATGGGAGAGCATTTTTACAAAATGAACTAAAGGCAAGTTGTATGGAAAGGATACAGAGAGAGAGCCAGGCTGACCCGAATAGAAAATAACCAGTCTTTACAACTGAAAATTTAAAGACCGCTACGTAGGTAGTACGTATCCAAAGTAATGGACGAGTGAGTTGACATGTGTATGCATAGCACCAAAAAAGTTAATAGCCATCTTTTGCCGCAGGGACATATCTGCTTCATTAATTGAGTTTATGTCCCCGTGGGGGGCGTCGGCGTTTGACTCAGCCATTCTAATTTCCTGCAGTTTGATCATTTCGTTGCTTTGGATAGTTGAAAAACCGGATCACTCACCCCTGTGTGGAGAGTTCCAGGTTCGTGTCCCGCCAAACACCAGCCATAATTTGAAGTGAAGAACTGGTGTAAGTTAACTTTTATTGTTTAGAAAATTTGTTAAGATGACAAATTTTCATATTTTCCTAATACAAAATTTTCCACAAAGTACAGCTTCGAAATGAAAACTCAAAGTGTTTTCAATTAAAACTAAGTCCAGAAAAATCAACTCTGTTAGTGAAAATGGAGTAAAATCTAGGTGCTGCCTATGGAACTATGCAATATCAATACTCTTTTATATATATAACTTGAACATTTTATATCACGATTTCGTTTGTTCAGCATCATCGCACGATCAATTTATTGAAAAAATCCACTATAAGTAGTACACACTATTTCAGTAATAAATCATTTTCTTTTAAGCACTAATAAATGTTAAATAATTAACTGAGAAACAAGAGAGTCTTAGTATATCGCTTAGTTGTTAGTGAGAATCTTCCAAATACGTGGAGACAATGTGAATAGACAAATTCATTGCTCTTTCCACGTTTTTCTTTAATTAACGTACAGCAACGGAAAAATTGCTTCCGGGCATCGCTGGAATCGTACCACAGATCTCTCGATAACTAGCCGAGTGCGTTCGCCTTACGCTACGGTGGCCAATAATCCACGGCGCTATGTGTGTTTATCTATCAGCATCTGACTTCACAAATCCGTAGGGATGGGCTCAGCAACTGAGACGTCACCATACGCTACGGTGCCAACAATCCACGGCACTATGTGTGTTTGTCTGTCAGCATCTGACTTCACAAATCCGTAGGGATGGGCTCAGCAACTGAGACGTCTCCATACGCTACGGTGCCAACAATCCACGGCGCTATGTGTGTTTATCTGTCAGCATCTGACTTCACAAATCCGTAGGGATGGGCTCAGCAACGGAGACGTCACCATACGCTACGGTGCCAACAATCCACGGCGCTATGTGTGTTTGTCTGTCAGCATCTGACTTCACAAATCCGTAGGGATGGGCTCAGCAACTGAGACGTCTCCATACGCTACGGTGCCAACAATCCACGGCGCTATGTGTGTTTATCTGTCAGCATCTGACTTCACAAATCCGTAGAGATGGGCTCAGCACTTGAGCCATCTCCATCTGGTGGGGCTTAACGGCACAACCTACTAAATTATAGCCACCAGATTGAGATCTCTCAGTTGCTGAGCCCATCCCTGCGGATTTGTGAAGTCAGATGCTGACAGATAAACACACATAGCGCCGTGGATTGTTGGCACCGTGGCGGTATGGTGACGTCTCAGTTGCTGAGCCCATCCCTACGGATTTGTGAAGTCAGATGCTGACAGATAAACACACACAGCGCCGTGGATTGTTGGCTACCGTAGCGTAAGGCGAACGCACTAGGCTAGTTATCGAGAGATCTGGGGTACGATCCCAGCGGTGTCCGGAAACAATTTTTCCGTTGCTGTATGTTAATTAAAGAAACACGTGGAAACAGCGATGACTTTGTCTATTCACTTAGTTGTTCCTGATTCCACAGAAATTTTGAGTATATTTGTTTAAGTACTGTCCGTGTAAATTATTTGTTTATATCAGTTTAGACTTACATTCTGCGACAAATTTCGTTTTCATTTTGTCGAAAAAGAGTCCACATCTGAGTGAATTTTTTAAAAGCATATAGGTATCCATTTTCTGTTCACACGAGCTTAAACCATCTAGTAGATATTTTATTCCGTTGTAAAAGATTCACGGATTCGAAGAGTTCAATATCTTTTGAGAAAAGTGAAAATTATATATATAAGTCATAACCTATAATCACACACATCATTTATTTTCAGAGTGCACCTTGATGCATACTTCATTTTGACTTTGCTGCTCAATTGGCTTCGAGTTTTGTCTTTATGCAACTTAGATATATATATACTGAGTGGTCACTTTATCAGGTAATTTCCTCGAGACTGTGGAAAAGAACAGTCATGGTCTGTATAAAAAAAAAAGTAATAACAGTCGCAAGGGGAGAAATGCATTGGACACATGTTGAAATCGGTACAAAACAGCAAAGAAATAAGGCATCAGTTATTTTTTACATTACAAAAATAAGTTGCTTAAATGGTTGAAAACAATTTATCAGGTTACAGATTTTTGCTCCTATTGTGGCAATACACTCGACCTCAATGTACGTGAGAGCCATTTTTCAGAAACAGCGCATATTACATTCGCGCGAGCAGAACTTAAAGAGTTATAGGACAGAATGGATTAGCGTGCTGAATTACGTGGAAGTACATCTACGTACGTTTTTGCATACTGATCTTTATACACTGAGTGGCACTTTATTATGACCACCTGACAGTTTTAAGCAAATAAGCTATGGCTGCACGCTGTTGCCGCCAGAGGGCGAGGCTAGTATAAAAAGGGAAAGCTTAGAGTTTGCGACAGCAGTAGAAGTGATTTTTGGGTGACGAGAAGGGTAAAACATGCGATTCGACGGACTTTCAACGTGGGATGATTGTACGAGCTCGGAGCCATGGAGCGAGTATCACCGAAACCGCCACATTCGTGAAATGTTCCAGAGCAGCTGATGTTAAAATGTTTAAAGACTGGACTGTCAGCCAAAAAACTGGGTCTCTACCTGCAACGTGTGGTCGTCATCGACTAGTGACTGCTCGGGCGGAACGGAGAGTGTCCAGACTGGCAACAGACAACAGAAGGGCAACAGTGCAACAAATTACAGACCATCTTAATCAAGGATCCCCTCAAATGATCTCTGCACGCACTGTTCGCCATACACTGCATCGGATGGGAAATGGCAGCCGAAGGCCTGTTCGAACACCTTTGATGTCTGCAGTTAACAAGAGAAAACGTCTCCAGTTCGCACAGGAGCACAAGGATTGGACAGTCGAAAATTGGAAACAAATTATGTGGTCCGATGAATCACGTTTTCAGTTGCACCATACTGATGGCCGAGTGAGAATTTGGCGGAAACAGCACGAAAGCATGGACCCCAAATGCATTGCTACAACCCTTCAAGCTGGTGGAGGCAACGTTATGGTTTGGGGAATGTTTTCCTGGCATGCTTTGGACCATTTAATTCGTGTTGATCAACGTCTGACTGACACATCATATCTAAACATCGTTGCGGACCAAGTGCATCCTGTCATGTTGATGGTTTATCCCAATGGCGATGGCTACTTTCAGCAAGATAATGCGTCCTGCCATAGTGCTCGTATTGTACATGATTGGTTTCAGGAACATGCCGGTGAGTTAACTTTGCTTAGGTGGCCCCCCACAATCTCCAGACCTCAACCCCATTGAGAATTTGTGGGATGAAGTTGAACGAGCCATCAGACAGCTGGATCCACAACCCTGCAATCTCACACTCCTGGAAAGTGCTATTTATCAAGCATGGTCTCAGATTCCACAAACCACCTATCAACATCTCGTGGAGTCCGTGCCACGAAGAATCGACGCAGTATTAAAGGAAAAAGGTGGCCCAACGAAGTACTGGGGGGGGGTCATAATAAAGTGGCCACTCAGTGTACAAGTTTCGCAAAGTAATTAAAAGAGGCATAAAAAGGATTTAAAACACATAGGTTTACATTTTCTTAAAAGGAACATTACAGAAACTGACCATTTTTTTTTATTTTGCAATAAACGACAATTTGGACTAATCAGATTCAATATTGTATGTCCCAAAGGGCGAGCTTAACCTTAAGTTTCTGGTTCAGAAATACAGCTGTACCGACTCATGTGCTCGTTTCTTATTTCCTTATTTCCGTGTGTTCTTACTTTGATATCACTTTCATTCATCTAAACATTCTCATTTCAGTTCTTGCCAACAGTTCTTACTCCAAGCTCTTTCCTTATGCCGTCATTTCTTTTGTGTTCTTTCTTTGATATCCCTTTCATCCATCTAAGAACCCTCGTTTCTGTTCTTCCAATCGTTCTTCTATCAAGCTCTTGCCTTATGTCTTCATTAGTTCCGTGTTCTTTTTTTAACACTCCTTTCATCCATCTAAGCATCCTCATTTCTGTTCCTTCCAATTGTTCTTCTTCCCAGCTCTTATGTTCTCATTACTTCTGTGTTCTTTCTTCGATATCCCTTTCATCCATCTAAGCATTCTCATTTCTGTTCCTTCCAATTGTTCTGCTTAGCTCTTATATTCTTATTACTTCTGTATTCTTTTTCGATATCCCTTTCATCCATGCATCTAAGCATCTTCATTTCTGTTCTTTCCAAATGCTTTTCTTCCCAGCTCTTTCCTTATGCCTTCATTTCTTCTGCATTCTTTCTTTGATATATACTTCTATCCATCTAAGCATCCTCATTTCTGTTCTTTCCAAATGTTTTTCTTCCAAGCTCTTTCCTTATGCCTTCATTTCTTCTGCATTCTTTCTTTGATATACTTCTATCCATCTAAGCATCCTCGCTTACCTTCTTTCTAGTTGCCCAAGTTTCTGATCCGTATGAAAGGTCTTACACTTTCCCTGTACATCTCTGTTTTCATTTTTATTGGATCTTCCTCTTCACAGGTTATCCCCGATATCTCTTTCCATTTATTCCCACAAAGCCTTCGTACACCTGCCAACCTTTCGTAAGGTTAGGCCAGAGATCGGAAATATAGGTAAGACACCTGACTAGAAATGTCTCCTATAGCGATATTATTTTCAGAGCGGTGACTATTACAACTGCTATTCACGATCCATTCCGATCACCTCAAATGATGTCCAGATAAGTAGACAGCACCATATACAGACAAAACACTCCGAAAATTGAACAAATAATTCATGTCATTAAAACAATTCAAAATTTCGGAATTCAAAACATGTTAAGACGAAAACTGGGGTTTCATGATTATAGTCTACAGTTTGTTTACGTTTAAAGCAGAAACTTTTAAGAAATAGCTACTCTTAGAGAAATAACTAACCATGCGTTGCAAAGGGCACTTGATCATAGCGTCGACATACTTTCCGGACTAATTTACCGTTCATTTGGGTTTAAAATAGTTATTTCGAGAAACAGAAAAAAAAATGCTTTTAAGAAGCAAACACAATAAGGAAAATTTTTCAGAAATATTTGTATGATATTGAAATGAAGTATTTATAGTTCTAGCCAAAACACACACACACACACACACACACACACACACACACACAGCAGCAGCAGCAGCAACTATCACAGAAATGCAGTCAACCATATTTTGCTGTTCGGTTCCACTACCTGCTCTTGCCCCAAAACAATAAGTATATCAAGGGAGCAAAAATGTTTGTTTTCGAGTGAATACAATATACATATATTGCAAACAGATAATTTCTTCACATTTTAGCAAATTCAAAAGGTTAAGAAGAAAAACTACACTCCACTTCTAAATTGTTTCATAAACAAGTAAACATGAATGTTATCTTATCATGATATCTTTTCGCTATGAAGAGAAAAAAGAACTGCATTATTAGTACACGAATAAAATATTGTTTGCAAATGAACGTTGTCCTAAATTTAATTTTGATGAAACAAAATTGTCGAGAAGAAACGACACTTCACAACGTACAAGCGACTTAAAAGAACGCAAACCTGAAAGTTACCTGAAATTTAAGCATGATGCTATGAATAACGACCACCGTGAGCAACTCAGTGGGATATAACACGTAAACGTGAATGTTATACTTTTAATCATGATGTCTGTCTATTGTCAGGCAAGATCGTTTTCACTAAGCCAGGTGGCGTGTGATCTAAGCGATGGCTTCTGATCATTCGTCCGAAAGGGGTCCGAGTTCGAATCCCGGTGAGGCATGGATGTTGTGTGTGTCTTACGGCATTGGTTCTCTCCCATCCCTGGAACCAGTGACCCTAAATTTGGGACGGGTGACTGCTTATATCCCACTGAGTTGCTCACGGTGGTCGTTAAACCTCCAATCAGAAAATGTTGTTTACTAAATCTAATCAACCTCAAAAATAAGTAAACTTTATATTTTGAATTACGATTTACCTCTTATTGTCAGATAAAAAGCGAGATCTTATAAATGTAAATGGTTTAAAAGATATCAAAAAACGAATATATTTTAAATTTAATTTTAATGCCTCTGTCCTTTGAGGAGAGAAAACCCACACACTTCACTGCATCTAAACGGTTTAAAATACACGAAAACATGAATGTTATCTTAGATTTTAAATCATGATCTGTTGTCACGGGGAAAACAACCTTTACTGCATTTAAGTGGCTTAAAAGATACACAAACACGAATGTGATTTAAAATGTTAAATCATGATGGTTTTCCATTATCAGCTGGAAAACCGACTTGACTACATCAATACGATTTAAAGGACAAATAAATATGAATTATCTTAATTTAATTAAAAAGTTGCTGAACTGTCAGGAGAGAAGAGCTTTACTGCACCTTAACGATTAAAAAGTTGCCGCATACATGAATATTACCTTAAATTTAATCATATTGCCAGCAGAAAAATATTTTTTTAAATCTATTCGACTGAAACAAAACACGTAAACGTGAATGTTATACTTTTAATCATGATGTCTGTCTATTGTCAGGTGAAAAGTGAACTTCACAACAAATAAATGGTTTAAAAGACACGGAAAAAATTAAAGTTATTTTAAATCTCGACGTCGGTCTATCGTGAGGACAGTAAACAAACCTATCTGCTCTTAATCATTTCACCCAGCTTTTAAAAATCTTTAACTGATAATTCTGTGTCTGGCGCTCTTTGGCCAAACCTGGCCCTTGCGCCACTAAAATCAATTAACTAACTAACTAACGAACCGGATTCAGAAATTTCCGTGACTTCTGCAAACTCTGGGGTCCCTGTACGTACGCGATTTGCCATACACAGAAATCCATACATTGAGACATGACTAATATACACTGCGCAATGTTTTTGTTATCTGTTAGCACAAAATGTGCGAGGAAAATTGCATGTTCGTGCTTCAACTACACTACTGTAATTTGGTAAATGACCTATTCTAAAATTTTCGGTTGTAGTTTTAACCCGGATATATAGAAATAAACATTCATTCGATAATGGCATTCAAAAACTGCTACGAACTCATATTCCACATAATCCATTTTAATTCACGTAAATCAGATTAATATGAAGTTCGATGACAAATGTTTTAAGACAAAGTATAACTGATTAGAATATAAAAACATTTAATGACTGTCTTGGGGTACAGGGGCCCCAAAACGCGGCCGAAGACCCCCGCAGTTACGGTAGCCTTAAACCGACCCTGACTACAATACGTGTTCATAGAAATCAGTAAGCTTTCATTTATGATTCATAAAGTTTTCCCGATTTCTAAATATCAGGTCATTGTATTCAGAATCACAGAGTGATTCGTTCATTTAGTAATTTTGAAAAACACAACCGCAAAAATACGGAACATATGGAAACTAGCTGTGAAAGAATGTCTTACAAAACAAATCATTTTACAGAAGTGCCACACTTCAAAATAATTCCGAATTCATAAGCACACCTCGTAATTAAACAAAAATATTAAGGAATCGTGGTTCTTCCTTAAGCTAAAGTTGTTTCACTGGAAACTTCACTTCTTGACAGAACACGAAGTCAACTAATCATAAACACGGTTTGTGTAGGAAAATAAAATCAGACGAGCAACGTTTGTTTTAAAGAGACATGAATTTAACAAGCATGTGCTCGCACTGTTTAGTTTTTAGTACAGTTAAAGTTCGTTTTGTTTCGCTGAAAACATTATCTGTTCAGTTGAGTACGAACAATCAGAGGTATATTAGGCTTAAAGTTTTGTAAATCTCGAGGCATGATCAAAGAAAACAAAAACACCGAAGTTTGGTAAATCTCGAGGCATGATCAAAGAAAACAAACACACTCAAGAGCGTTTATGCACGAATTTTCTTTAAAGTAAATAAGAAAAATAAATAAAATTGTGTTAATTTTAATCGCTATCCAGTAGTAAACTTTTGAAACAGTGTTTTGATTCAATACTTATGCTTGTAAATTTAATATATTACCAGCAAAAAATGTTCTAGTTTTCCTTCACATTTTTCTTAATGATTATTTCATTTCCCAATAGACTTTGAAAATGTCTGCTATATTGAATTCAGCATATAAATAAAACTGATATAACAGATTACAGAATGTATTTATACTAAAATAACACACTCAACACACACCATTTCAAAAGTGTGTGTTGAATAAATTAATTTTGGTTTTTAATAATCTTTGGCTGATATCAACTGATAGAAACACCTTATTCTATAAGTTCTGATTACAATATATAAATAGTTCACGAAAGATAATTTAGGTTCCCTCGCACAAATCTGGGCATGCTCATTTCTGAGGGGCATTCTTCAGCAACCAAGCATGCCCGTAGTTGCCACCCATGATCTGAGGTGTGCTGTTTGTAATAGATGTATTATATCTGTGCATGTACATGTATTACAATTCACGAGAAAAAATCATATAAAATGTAAAACAGTGTATTAGTTATGTTTTTTAAATATCGAAACTACATAGCATGTCCTCCACTAAAACCAGACAATACCACAGTAAAAGTGGTACGTTACTAATACATATGAATGAGTGATAAGAATGTCTAATTAACGTTGATGTATGGGTGATAAGACTCCACTTATCAGGCAATTTTGAACTCTCTCAGAAAGCTACTCACTTCGTAATTTCGGTCAGTCAATCCGGAAGGGTGGGAAAAGTAATACGTGGCGTGTTACTACAATTTTCCAAAACAAAGCTGTTTGATAACGTCACGCAATTTTTTACGGGGATGGTATAACATCAACAAATGGCAATAGCAGTTTCTGACGATTTCAGCACCTTAGGAGTCAATTTTCGACTCCACGAAATGAGTCACTCTTCTATTTTCTTTAACATTACTATATGAGAAAAGCAATAATAAATTCATCCCGGTAATCGAGTGGCTAAAGGCGCCGTTTTCTGGCTAAATCGTATGAACCAGGTCAGGAATTAAACCCCGGACAAGGTAAATGGTGTACTAATCCTACAGTGTTGGCACACCTCCCTTCCCGGATCAGTCCCCTAAACTAGGAACTTGTGATAGACTCATTAGATGCCAAATAAAAATCAAAGAAACAAAACAACAACCCAAACAAAAAAAGCAATAATAACGAAGGGAGCCTCGAAATATACTGCTGAGGAGGTGTGTGTGTGAAAGGGGGGGGGGGGATTCATTTGTTGCTCTATTTCTTTCCATTTTGAATTTCTCTTCCTGTTCATTTTGGTTTTACTCATAGCTAACAGCATTTCTGTTTGCAGTTACAAGTCCCAGCAATGTTTGTGCATGATTCGAATTTTGAAGATTATATTGGTTTCAGATATAATCACATTTTAAACTTGATTCTGCAAAATATTGCACTGCAACCGATTACAACCTGCCGCTCCTCTGCGAATGATTAACACACACACACACTTAATTAAGACTTATTATTTTATTGATTTAATCTGTTGAAATTGTACTATTCAAGGACACTTTACCAAGTGGAGCTTCCAAGATGTTGATGTGGTGTTAAACGAAAACTATTTGACAGGTTTTTTTAATGAAATAATCTATTGCTTCTTCGTATGGACACAGGAAGTAAAAGAAGTTTATACTAACATATTTTGGGGCAGAATTATATATTCACAATTTTCGTCATTCTGAAAAGTTTGCCATTTCTTATGAAATACATGCTCTTGGGCTAAAGCTTACCCCTTTTTCAGGGAATATGATTGCCATGCAAATAAAGTTAACAAATAATTAAAAAAGGAGGTCTGATCGTATTTCAACTAAAGTCACCTTACTAGCGCCAATATTAAAAACAAAGTTCACTAACTTTATTTCTATTCTGCAGATCACAACAAAAAGGCTAAAAAATATTTTAACTGAAATAAGAGAATTCACCCGTAAAGGTCAACAAAGTTAAAACAAAATTAAAAAAAGAGTTGAATACAAAAAAAAAAAAAAATGACGCATTTTCTGAGATGTTAAATCCGGCTTGCACAATGAGCTATGACACGAACAGCGCCCATGAGTAAAATATGAGCTGTATTTAATTAACCACGTGAAAAATTGCACACGAAATTTAAATTTGAATGCATGTATACACTTACTTTTGATGCGCATGGTATCACACGAAAAAATAATTAAATTCAGTCTTGCCCAAAATTTCTTTCGCAGAACTTCCAGCTGGATTTGCCGTACTGCTAATTTTGCTTAAATTACCAAATAAACGACAGATATGTCCTACTGAAATATATAATGTAACTACTGTTATTCGCAACTAGTTATACGAAGTGAAACATCGGTTATACGTTTTTCTAGGGAATGGCCTTAAAAGACGTATAACCGTAAAAAATGTATAAATGAAATTTCAAAATGTAAGTACTGTTGTGAAATTTATGCTTTAAAAGACTATAAGATGTTCCTTAATAATAATTTATTTAAAGTCGAATTAGCCGCGAAAGAAAATAAAGCGTTACGTATTTTATCGCATTGCAGAACGCATACAGCCTATAAAAATCAAACTTCTATTTTGACGACACTGTCACTAAAAAACTTGATTCCAGATTAAGTGAAATCCTCACAACTAAGAATCTCAGACCAGTGTTTCAGTATGGAACAGCTTTTTTTTTTATGCGGATTCTGAGTGCGTCGTTTTAAACCAGAATGTTGAATATTGATGATACTTTTATGAATCTATTCTTTAGCCCACGAAATAGTGGAGCCTGTTACGTTCCAGAGATTTATCAATTTTTAAGTAGCGTACATGTGTCTGCGAGTCATAAAATTCGAAATCCATTTTTAAGTAGCGTACATGTGTCTGCGAGTCATAAAATTCGAAATCAATTTTTCACCCAAACCGAAAGTAAACAGCCATACCCTTCTCCGATGGGATCAAAGTTCAACTTTAGCTGCATCAAGGAAGAACACAACGCTGGTTTAATTCTTTCGGAGTTGTAAAGTACCGAGTTATTTATGTATGAAAGAATCAAAGAACGGTGTATATCTGATAAACTGAAATTCAAATTTTAACGTATATAATCACAAAACAACAACAACAAAAAAAAAAACGTATAAATGAGTTACGTAGTATAACCAAGGCAAAAAAGCGATAGAAACTAGAGCAAAATATACAACTAACGCAAAATTACGCATAAAAGTGAAAAACGTATAAATGAGAAACGTATGACCGAAGTTTACTGTACTTGGAAATTCATTTATTTATTTTTTGAATAATGACCAATTTGAAGTGGCCATTTTATAAACAACACTGGCTCGCCAGAGCGAATGAATTTCACACTACTCGTCCAGAATTCAGCCAATGCTGAGTTTTAAGCGAGTTATGAACTTCAATTAAATTCGGATCGTGTTGTACTTCTTTCATATAGAATTGTGCACGAAACACAAAAAATAAATATACTATTATTATTTTTTTTATTGAAGGTTTAAACGACCATCGTGAGCAACTCAACGGGCTATACAAGCAGTCGCCCGTCCCTAATTTAGGGTCACTGGTTCCAGGAAAGGGAAAGAGCCAGTGCCGTAAACAAAACACAACAGCCATGCCTTACCGGGATTCGAACCCGGACCCCTTTCGGGCGAATGATCAGAAGCCATTGCTTAGACCACTGCGCTACCAGGGCGGCATAAATACATTAATAAATAGGAACTGTACACCTACTATACTAAAAATAGTATAACTATATTAGTAATCCGAATTTCTAGGTGTAGAATAGAAAATCAAAGTTTCCAAGTTTTCGCACAACAACTAGATGGCTTTCTCAAGGAAGGTAGACAGCTACTTTTGAGAAATAAATATGTGGTTTTTTTTATTTAATTCACTTACATTTTTGAAAATTGCTAAGGTATTATCCGAATGGGTTTCCAAAATTTTCGTGCGATCGTAACGCACTGAATTTAAATGAAAAGGCAGCTAAATGAAGACCTTTCTAAATCGATATGCTCTATAAATTTTGAGTAATACCATTCCTTTCAGTACTTCGCAGAGAAGCCCACGTCTTAATATATTTCTTTAAAGCAAAGCTCCTCCGCGATCCTACGTAGAACGACACTGAATGATCAATTACTCTGTAATTTAAGTAAAAGTACGATAAATATTTGTAATTATCCATTGCATTTGTTCTAAGCGTTTTCAAGTATTTGCAGAAATCTCAAGTTACTCTGAAATTTCAGTCGTTGAACTCAGGTAATTTTTACTAATAATTATCCCAAAATTATTATTTTTAAAAATAACCTTTGCAGAAATCTCAAGTTTTCGAAATAAATTTGTGATATTAGAAGTAGAATTTTCATTTCAAAATTCAATATATTTCCCCAGAAAGTTTATAAAAATTGTAACAATGCGTTATCAATCAAAGGATGATTATTTTATGAATAAAAACAAATGCAGATATTAAAAGTTCAGTTGCTGGACATGAATACACAGAAGCGATAATAATTAAAAATAGTATTACTCAAAGGAACTGCAGAATTTCATTTAGCTATAAGATTATGGGGTTCCTGAAATAGAGATCTTTGCAACGAAAAAATGTTTTTGATTGTCTCAAGGCTTAATTGCATTACTCAAACAGCTTTCTATTCTACTATTGATACATATAAGTAGTATTCAGTAAAGAATAATGGAATATTAACACATCATTTTGGGTGAGTGTGATTCGGGAATTATAACGATCTAGAGAACATCTAATAAAGTTTAAACAAAAATGAATCCAAATGTCATTAAGTGGACATTCGGAAGTTCTGTTACAAAATATGTTCCAAATAAATCAGGCGTACTTTTTAATTACATGTACAATGAAGCTTTGAAAAAAAACTCTGCCGCTATAATTTGCCGGCTTAATTCTACGAGATAATCGCTGAGTTTCTGAGGAATAAAGGGGGTGGGTGGGTGGGGGGTCAACGACCACCATGAGCCAGTAGCGCACCCAGAAATTTCCCAAGGGGTGGTGGGGGTGGTAATCCCCTATATTTACCAGGGGAAATAGTCAGGTACCACAACATTAAGGAGGTTGACGTTTGCACATTTATTCTTATCGAGTTACTATCAATGTTACAGTACAAGAAAGTTAAATGATTAGAAGAAGCAGTAGAGGGAATTAGTTTCCTGGTTAGATTTTTCTAAAGTTATTTAAACTTATCTCTCTTATAGTTATTGTATGTTATAATTACACGGTACATGATTAAGAAGTATATGTAGATCGCGTATCGTGATTTTTTGTTTCAAACTTCGAAGTAATAATTTTCCGCCTTGTCAGCCGGGGGAGGGGGGGGCATGGGCCCTCCCCGTAGGTACGCCACTGCCATGAGCAACTCTAAAGGCTATGAACGGTTGCCCATCCATTATTTCGGGCCGCTGGTTGAGGAGGAGGGAATGAGCCCATGTCGTAGGATTGTCGGGCCACTCTTGCCTGCCTCGTCAACTAGCCAGCTCGAAACACTAGCCAAAACCTTCGCCTCTTAACTCCTCTGCGATTTCCGTTGACACACAGATGTGGTCGAACTGAACGGTTATCTTTGATGATTCCTGAAAACGTTCTTTTACTCGTGATTTTCCTCACGACTAATGATTTGTAATACTGCCATTTTAACAGATAACTTTTTATCTAACTTCGTGGCACCTTATTAATGCTAACATCGGTTTGCACATTCACCTGGAAATATATGCGTGCTCAGCACAAGTATTTAACCCCACTCTTCATTAGCATTTCCCAAATACACGTCAGACGTCGTTGAACTTTAATATTTAACGTGCTCTAGCAGTTATAGCGTGATTACGAAACTGGTATTAAACGCCCGCCCAAGGTGGAAACCATTCACACATCTTCAGAGGTCGTAAATAAGTCATTAATGAGCTCGTCGTCGAAACTTTATGTTATCTGATAAACCGGCAAATGTACGGCGGGCGCATTCTATTAATGGAAGTTTCGGGCACGCGCAGAATAAATAGATTGAAACAGTCCTAATTACAGCAAAGGGCTAATTAACTTTACATTACACCTATCACGATCAGGATCCTTGTCCCTCATCATCCATTAGCGGAAGAGGGTGCATTAAGCTTAAGTTCCAAGTAATCAACCGCAAGAACAATTAGTAATCGACTTTTCTCCGAGTCCCCTACAGGTACAGCAGTTTGATTGCCACCCTGGAGAACGGCATGTGACGGCGAAATCAGCCACTTCAGAATCAACCTTCTCTGTGTCCACACGACAAATAAAGAAGATAATGGCGACGACCACCTCGAAAAGCACGGAGTATAAATTTTATTGATTTCTTTATAAAGCTGGAGGAGAGTCGGGGACAAAACGTGTAAGCAAATCTAAACGAACGTGCACCACTTACCGCTGATTCCAGGTATAAAAAAAGCCGCAGGTGTTGATGAAAATGAGATTTGTGTAAAGGAAAAAAAAAGCACCACAATTTCCAGCCAGTGGGATTCGTTGACGACTGTTTAGCCGAAAAGCGTGCGATAGTGGAAATGCACTCCGAATCACATGGACACCGCTGTTATGTTGACGATGGTAACCGGCAAAGCACGTACAACCCAGCCGGAGTGCCGGCGAGAACTGGCAGGCAGCACTCACCGTCGGATTGGGAAGGGTGACGTCACAGATTGTTCTTCCTCCCTCTCTTTCTCTCTCTCGCTCTCTCTCTCTCTTTTCCGAGCTTGCTTCTTGTCTCTATACAGTCTACCGCAATCCACGAGTTCAGCAAAGCGTGCGAGCTGTTGATACAGAAGCTATCGCTCGCGTACGGGTGTATTTTGTTCTCTCGAAAACGAACGTGCCCGATAAAAACAAAATCAATATTTGAAGCCATTTTTTTTCATGATCGCAGGAGCTGCGGTTGTTAGCACTGCGACCAGTTTTCAGTGCGTATCCAAAAAACCCCTCCTTGTTTTGCTTACTGCCGGCATTTCTCTTCAAGAGCTCCAAGCTCATTTTCGTGAAGTACTACTAAAGGATCAAAGTAAAATGCTCTATTTCTTATTTATTAATTTGCATTTTATTTGCATCATCACATCAAGTAGTGAACTGAAACCATATCGCATCCTAAACTCAACTTTTCCGGCGTAACTTGAGAACAACAGAGGTGTGTATTTTTTTTTGGGGGGGGGTAACGTCCAGTATGAGTAATTCTAAGGGATATACAATGAAGTGCCAAAAGTAATGGGATAGCAATATGCAAATTTTTAACTGGCGCTGCCGTCGTATACGGCTTCGACGCACGCCACGATTTTTATCAGTTGTGAGATGTAATCTCGTGAGTCAGGTTGAACAACCGCCAGTAGGAGTATGGCAAGCCGACGTGAATTATCGGAGTTTGAATGATGCATGGTAGTGGGAGCCAAACAAATGGGACATTCAATTTCCGAAGTTGTGCGAACATTCAACCATCCTCGATCCACAGTGTCACGTGTGTAGCGAGAATACCTCATGGAAAGCATTACCACCCACCGTGGACAGCGCAGTGGCCGACCACGGGTGCTGAATGGCCGTGACCAGCGGCGTCTGTCCAGGCTTGTCCATGCTAACAGACAAGCGACACTGGCTCAAATAACATCTACATTCAATGCAGGAGGTACCAGAGACATATCCATTAGGTCAGTGCAGCGTAATTTAGCGTCCATGGGGTATGGCAGCAGAAGACCCACCTGAGTGCCTTTGCTAACACCACGACATCGGACACAGAGCCTCACCTGGGCTCGTGAACACGGTAATTGGACACTGAAAGACTGGCAACACCTGTGGCGTGGTCCGATGAGTCACGCTACCAGTTTTTACGAGCTGATGGTAGGGTTCGGGTGTGGCGCAGACCCCATGAGGCCATGGATTCAAACTGTCAACAAGGCACTGTGCTAGCTGGTGGTGGTTCCACACATGTGTGGGGTGTCCTTACGTGGCACGGTGTCGGTCTTCTGGTCTTTGTAAATACGTCATTAACCGGTAATCGCTTTGTTGCTCTGCTGGGTGACCATTTGCAGCCGTTCATGTACCCCAACGACGATGGTATTTTCCAGGCGGGCAATGCACCATGTCATCGGACCCAGGTTGTCAAAACTTGGTTCGAGGAACATTCGGGACAGTTCCGACGGATGGTGTGGCCACCACGTTCGCCCGACATGAACCCAACGGGGTATTTATGGGACGTGGTGGAAAGGTCCATTCGCACTCAAGGCCCTTCACCTACAAATACCAGGAAACTGTGGGCGGCTGTTCAGACGGCATGACTCAACATCTCTCCAGGAGTCTTCCGGCCACTTGTGGAATTGATGCAGCGTCCAGTTGCTGCACTTCACCGGGCTAGACGAGGTCCTACACGATACTAGGTATCCCATGACTTTTGGCACTTTAGTGTAATTTGTCTCCCGTCCCCAATTTGAGGCTGCTGGTTCCAGCAAAGGGGCAGCACACCTCCCATGCCTCATCTTCACCGCCCCGGTGGCCGAGTGGTAAGACGTGTTAGTCTCTAATAAATTGTCCGAGAGGGGTCCGGATCCGAATCCCCAGTGAGGCACTAATGGTGTGTTTGTCTTACGACACTGGCTCTTTTCCTTCCCTAGAGCCACTGGTTCTAAATTATGACAGGCGACTGACTGCCCATTGGGTTGCGCACAGTGGTCGTTAAACCTCCACCATAAAAAAAAATAATAATAATAATAATAAAAATAAAATAAAGCAGCCTCATCCGGAATTCGAACCCGGATCATCCCAGCCGAATGACCAGAAGCATGCGCCTCAGACTCCTCAGGTGGCGGAGGAGAAACAATTTTCCCTCCAATACTTTTCACTTTTGCAAATAATCAAGTTTTGCTTACTCTTTCGGACATCATATTTTTTAAAAAGATAAAACTACCTCATAACAGACGACTTAACTTGACTTTACTCGGCTTGAAAAAATAAATTATTCCAAAAAGGAACAGCGAGTGTTCTGAAAATAATGAAATTTCATTATTGCAATCAAGAATTTATACACACAGCCAAAACATCCCTCCATCACACACTCACATTTTTTCAGACACCCCCATAAAAAAAAAACTCAATACCACTGCATTTGGAGGTCTATAAACACACACACACACACACACATACACACAGTCACCCACAGGTACATGCGCAGTAGAACCCACTCATAACGGGAAGCGCGGGACTGACGGAAACCCTCGTTAAATACAAGCTTTCGGTAAATCCGCTTTTGGGTGAAAATCCCGATCATGTAAGAACGTGGATACGTGATAATATGCAAATACGTTTACATTATATGTTCACATCATTTGGATGTACTTGAACCAATTAATTAAATACATTAGTATTATGGTTAATTAATTAAATCACTCAAGTGCATTCAACTTAGCATCCACGTGAGACTTACAGCTGCTTAATACACAACCAAGAAGTAAAGCAACACCAATACTCCCAGTGCAAGGCCCACTTGGAGGGTTAAAGGAACAATGGATACAATTCCAGGATTTCTTATCGCCTGTTTCTCCTTCCGCTACATTCCTGTCCCATTACTCCCTTATCCTGATCTGCGATTTTGAAATCCGCTATCGTGTGTGTGTGTGAAGCCCACCCCATCCTCTTTTTTGCCTAGGAAAAGTTGGTATGTTTTTAACTCTGTTGACGTGATGCACCCTTAGATAGGGGCGCGGAGAGAGTCTTCTGTATAACTGGCTTGTTGTGAATTTGATGTATTCCGTCCTCATCGCTCTCTCTCTCTCTCTCTCTCACACACACACACACATGTTTGTGTGTGTGTGTGTATAACTTTTGTTTGGTATAATGTTAATTCACAGCTAATCTGACCGTTCTTAACGAACAATATTTAATGAAGTCCCGGGATTTAATGTTGGAGAGAATAGCTTGCTGATCACGTTTAACAAACAAAGTAAAACAATGAAATGAAACTCCATATTTAACGAGGCAGAGAAAATCTGCTGTGTACTGTCTCCAAATGGAGAAATATGGAAATGATAGCATGCTAATGAAATTCCAACAGCGCAGGGAAATCGCGTGTATTAGTAAAAGAATGCTGATAGAAGAGCGACGAGGACACACCCATAAAGCCTAGGAACAGGTGGCATATGTATATATACATATATATATTGACAAACGCCACTGGATACCCCTTCAACCCTTCAATAGCAAACGAATGGATCCGCTGCATTGTTATGATGCGCGGTACAGCTGCAAACGATACAAAACCAAGCATGCAGCTGACCGCGATCATATCGCACTGTGAGGTTGAGTGAAAATGTCGCTGCGGGAGAGAACTGACTTTGAGAAAAGAAAGATTGTTGGGTGTTATTTTAGTGGGGTTGTCCATATAAGAAACCGAGAGGCATTTAAACATACCCAAGTCAACTGTTTTGGATGTGCTGAATAAGTGGAAGACACATGGCGCGCCTGAAGCAGCAAAACGTAACGGCAGACCAAAGAAAATCAGTGATAGAGGACGTCGAATCCTCAGGAGAGTCGTTGCAGCTAATCGATGCAGTACTGCACAAGACCTCAGTACACAGGTGAGTAAAAATGCTGGAACCTCAGTGTGTACACTTACCATTCGCAGAGAACTTCATTCCATGGGTTACCGTGGTAATACGGCTGCTCATAAGCCTTTCATCTCCACTCGGAATGCTATTCGTCGTTTATTATAGTGTAAAGAACATTTATCGTGGACCGTAGATCAATGGAAACAGGTCTCATGGACTGATGAATCCAGGTACACGATCCATCAGTCTGATGGCCGTGTGTGAGTATGGCAGCAGCCCGGGGAACGCTATTTACCACAGTGTACTGTTCCTACGGTCAAGTTTGGAGCTGGCAGTGTACTCGTGTGGGGGTGTTTTTCGTGGTGTGGTCCCGGTCCATTGGCTATCGTAGACAAACCTGTTAACCAGCAAGTCTAAATCGATATTCCTGACAATTATGCCCTACCAGCTCTGTGGCAATACTATGGAACTGGGCCTTGTTGGTACCAGAAGTATAATGCACCGAGCCATAAAGCAAGGACTGTTACGGCGTGGTTTGACGATAATTCCGTATCGCGTGTGGACTGGCCAGCACAGAGCCCTGATCTTAATCCCATAGAGCACCTATGAGATGAATAAGAGCGCCGCATAAGAAGTTTGGAACCAAGGCCTACTACTAAGCAACAGTTAGCGGCAGCATTATGTACGGAATGGAAGCTCATACCTATCGCTGTGTTCCAAAACCTTGTCGAAAGCATGTCTCGAAGGGTCAGTGCATGCATTAAGGCCAAAGGTGGACCGACACCGTACTAATGTATGTCAGTAAATGCTATGTTGTGTTTCTCTTCTAGGTGTCAGGTGACTTTTGTCAATATAGTTTATATACTGTATATACATGCATTTAATCCGGTGGTATAGTGTACTGCTATTGGCGGTCGTCAGAGCCCCTTTATTGGGAACAGAATTCACCACGAGAAGGCGGGGTTGACATTTGTCAAAGTCCGAAGTATATAAATTCTATAAGTTCTTTTACTGCGAGTCCTATTTTGAGAGAACGGCTGAACATAAAGATATGGTTGAGGTATCAAAATAAAGGTCTTACCGTGTAGATGTGCCAGTCGAAGAGAAAAATGAGATGGGGGCAACGGTTCGGGCGTGGTGTGGCGGCAAAGTTCCCATGTAAAGTCTATGGGAAAAGCGTGCGGTTGACATTCGATCGCCTGCGGTTGACTCATGCGCTGTTGAAAGCGGTAGCATGGAGGGACTGAGATAGTCCAAAGTCCGAAGTCTTCTCTTAGCGAACCGTTGCGCAAAGCACGCTAGCAGGCATTTGTATCAAAATTCTTCTCATCGGAACAATGAACACTCTCGAAGACCTGCTTGCGTTTTGCCGTTGGACTGTGTGATGTATATATACAATTTAATATTCATTCGATCCATTTTATTCACGAAGGAAATACGTTTCCCATTATGTATAGATGAAAATAAACATTCCGTTTACCATTGTTAGTGAATATATTACGGGCGACTGCTTATATATAGCCCATTGAGTTGCTCACGGTGGTCGTTAAACCTCCAAAAAAAAAAAAACACGAACCTGGACTATTGTCTTTACTGCTGAAGTGGCTAAATGCATTTGTCAATCAAATAAAGTTTACATTTGTAGTTTCGTATGAGTTTATTATTTACAAAAAAAAAAAAAAAAAAAAAAAAAAAGCTGACCGTCTATTCCGACGGGTGAAGAGCATTCGCAACATTTACAAACACAAGTGTGACTGATGATGAGAGTTTGAAGATTGCGCTATCCAGTTGGATTTTTGTACAGTGGACTTCCGCCTCACATTTTACGAATGAAAAAGGGTGCAGTCGTGATGCTCATCACGAACCTGGCCGCCCCGATGGCGCAGTGGTCTAAGTGAAGGTTTCTGATCATTTGTCCGAAAAGGGACCGGGTTCGAATCCCGGTGAGCCATGGATGTTGTGTTTGTCTTACGGCACTGGCTCTCTCGGTTCCCTGGAACCAGTGATCCTAAATTAGGGGCGGGCGACTGCTTATAGCCCATTGAGTTGCTCACGGTGGTCGTTAAACCTTCAGTCAAAAAAAAAAAAAAAAAAATTCACGAACCTGGGAAATTGCCTTTACTGAAGTGGTTGAATGAATTTGTCAATCAAATAAAGTTTACATTTTTTGTTTCACATAAGTTTATTCTTTTCAAAAAGACCAAAGAAACAAACTAACCGTCGTTTCCGACGGGTTTCGTCTAGTAGAAGTGTTAATTTCAAAAGTTGTTTAACATATCTTTAATGACATTCCTCGTTTTGCCGGTGTAAACATTAAACTAACCGTAAATCAGAAAATGACGTTATGGTTATCGTAAAAAAAATTTAATGAACTGAATGTTTCCAATACAAATAGAGGTCGATACAATTCATTTGATATCCGATAAAGCAAAGAGAAAGGTTCTGATTATTTCGGAACAAATTACGAGAAAAGCACATTGCTCACTCAGCTCATTCATGTGTAACAACTACTTTTAACTGAGTGAATTTTCAGTTTAATAAGAATTCATTTCAAACACAGGTTCCCCTTTATTATCTGCAAGGGCTGATTTGTGCTTAGGCTCCCCTGACAGTTTAGGGGACCCAGAATCGCAATGCAAAAAAGACATTTTTATCAGAGTTGTGTATGATATGTGGCCACTTTTTGAGTTATTTACTTTTATTAAGAACGCAAAAAGCAAAAAAACATGACGGGAATAAAAAAGTTGTATATTTGAGAGGTTTCAAAAAACAAAACCTAAGTACTTTGTGAAAAGAAAATATAGTACATATAAATACGTACCATTATCATCAACCACGTTGAATCCACTGTTGGTTAAAGGTCTCCCCGAGTTTCTTCCACGTTCTGTTAGTTTTCGATGAGATACATTTCACGCCAACTACAGATATCAAAGTTTACGGTGCACAACGTGTTATACAGTCGTTTGCAGTTACAAGTCTTCAAGTTCCGCATTCTTCAAGAACTGCAGCCTGATATCGTCAAAAATGTGAAACATTTGGCCCGTCCAAAACGTAAAATATTGCTAGGAATGGATCAATCCCATGACAACCCAAACCACCAGAACTTGTCCTGCTGGATTTCTTCTCTGTGGTTATGTTAAAGATTATGCAACAGTTATAGCAGATATTAGGACTTTACTAGAACACATTACGGGTTCAATAGCAACAGTTACAACACAATTTTTTTGAAAATTTATGGTGTGAATATGAATATAATTTAGACATTTACATTTCACAAGGGATGTAGATGTAAAAGTTAAATTCATCAACTGTGATCAAAATTTTGTACGTTTATTTAGTTTTGTTTAAAACTGTGTTCAATTACCAGCTTTTATTTAAGAGTTTTAACATCCTTACATCAAGGTAATCGTTTACGGACAACCTGTGTTCCCTAATTTTTGTGACCTTTAAATCAGTTAATTTCTAACCCTGGGCTCATAGGTTTTAGCAGGAGTAACCTTTAATAACCTTTTCGAATATCTTGTAAGTTAAAATCAGTTATCTTTTTCGTTAGTGTTTAAAAGAAGATTTGGAGACGGTCGTTTTCCTAGTTCCTTACCAGCGGTTTTAATGAGGCAAAGTACTCTCTTTCGCTTCTGAATGCCATTAATTTCCGATTCCAGAGATATACGAAGCACAATTTTTATGTTTTTATTTCACCGTGGAGTGAATGGACAATGATCTTATCTTTGTAGGGACAGTGTCAAGCAATTCTTACATCTTCGGTTTAATGAGGGTAATTCTCACGGTGGGTCGAAGGCGCTGAAAGTCAGGGTCTTAAACTGATAATGCACAGCGAAGTAAATTGTTAACGAAGGGTGCAATAATGTACATCGAAGTGACAATCGAGCAGGCCGAGTGGTTATAGAGAAGAGGGGAAAACGTCGGGGAAAAACAGGGAAAAGGGAGAAAACACCAGAAGTGTTACATTCATCTGAGGCTTGAGTCCGAGAAGAGCAAAAGTTTGGAAGAAAATTCTCCGCACCACTTTGTAAAACAGATTTTCTTTCCGTGTAGAGATGGGAGATTTAAAAGATTTGTAAAGTCGGATGAAGCAAACGTAGCAGCGTGGTAATTGAGGAAGAAACAACAATTCTAAGCAAAAACAGATCAACAGGTTAATAATTTGGGAAACGCAAAGAAATCACGGGCAAAGCTCCTCGAAAGTGATTTTCCACATACATTCACTGAATGAATCTACTCTTCAATAGATAAGAGCGAGTTTTCAATTTTCAATTTGGCTAGTATTTCATTTGCTTCATCATGGGGGGGGGGGATGCAGTTGAAATCACCGAGCTGTTCCTCACAAGCGTAGGTCTAACGGATTCAAGCAACAGGGCACTGAAAGAGACTCTGTGAACAACCATGTAGCTAAATGACTGACCGCTCTGCCGCATCAAGGTTTATGCTATTTTAAATCTTGAAGATGCCCTTACATCGACCACTAATTTCATTGATTAAAGTTCTCTCACGGTATATATAGGCTATTCAAGATCATTCGAAATTTCAAGCTGACTACAGCTTTAACACCTTTCCCAAGAATTCTCATGTACGAGATCCGAAAATCTAAATAACAGCAATTTCCGGTTTTCATTAGTAGTCGACGCATTGGGCGGCTGGTTTCTAATCTGGAGAGATCGGGATTGAGTGTTTGGTGATGCACTGACATGGCATTTGTTCATAAGTTCTGATTCCCTCCTTAACTTGCAGCCAGAAACCCTCCCGACGAATATTTCACCTCATTCGGTTTTCTTGAGCAGTTCGGTGCTCGACAGAACTCTCGAGAGCATATCTCTCTTTTCCATTCATGCCAGCCTGTCATTGCTACTGCCTTAAAATTCTTCAGTTCTTGCCGTTGTTTACCATGTCTCCCTATCTCATTATAGGTGTTTCACTGCCCCGCTTTCCTGATAGATCCATGTTCATAACATCGAATCCTATGCATCCTTCATTTCTTTTCAACACATATTCATAGCAGCAAAGTCTATCAGTTTAGAGTTTTCTTTGAAACCACCGACACTTTAAATACCCTTTTCATACTTACTAGGTACTTATTTTAATGGCCCTTTGGACCGATACGGATGCAGCTCTCACAAATGAATTTTAGCCTATGTATTATATGCATATTGGGTTTAAGTCTGAAGAATTAGGGGGCAGGGAAGTACTTTGAAGTCCTCTTCCAACCTCTCTCCGACATTTCTAGATGTGGCACGTCGCATTGTCATAATGCAAGATCCCATGCGCTTCAGGGAAGACAATCAGCATGTTTGGGTGTACATAGTCTGCAAGGATGGATTCATAACGAATTCGGTCCATGGTGATTTCCACAATTATGAGTGAACCGAGAGAATGGCACGAAAACATTCTCCAGACCATAACGCTGCCCCCATCAGCTTGTGCTCTTCCAGCAATGGTTGGAGAGTGTTTGTTCTCCGATGTTTCTCGACTTATACGCCAACATCCATCTGTTCGATGAAGCAGAAAACGCGATTCATTCTAAAAGGCAATCCTTTGCTAATCAGTGGAGGTCTAATTACGATACTGCCGTGCAAATGTAAGCCTTTTCTGCCGATGCACCTTCGTTAACATAGGTTCAGTGACTATCCGTCTGCATCGAAGCCCCATACGCAGCACGGTTCGCTGAACTGCCGTTTTAGGCACACTTCCGGTAGCCCCCTGGTTCATTCGGCCAGTGAGTTGCTCTACTGTAGCTTCTCGATCGGCCTTCACGCACCTTCGAAGCCGACGTTCACCTCTCACATCGATGGAACGTGGTGTTCCGCAGTTTGCACGTCGTTTATTCGCAATGGTGCCATTACTCTAATCACGATACACTTTAACCACAGCAGCACGCGAACAGTTCACAAACTGGGCTGTTTCAGAAATATTGCCACCCATGGCCCGAAACCCGTAAATCATCCCTTTTTGCAAATCTGATAAATCGCTCATTTTATCCATGACAGCAACGAATGATATATTTTCAAAATATATTTTCAAACCACACCTTATATACCCTCCAAGTCAGCTCACGACACTTGCCTTCTTTCATTGGCTACGCGCTGTTGACGTCAAAAGTAGGAGGTGGTCACAATAATGTGAATCCACTGTGTATATTAAAATTTCCTTATTCGTATTATTTGTTCTTTACTATCAGTCCATTGTTCTCCGTTTTTCCGTAACTCTGCATTAGTTCTGCTTATCCTCAGCGCTCTATTTTCTACCACTCTTCTCACGCATTTCCTTTTTCCTTCAATTTTTTTTGTTAATTTTCCGCACATAGTACGGAGCCGTACCTAATCAAGCTTGCAACTTCTTCTTTATCTCATGTTATTACCACATCCAAATTCGAATAGACTGATTCCTGGTCCACTGCTTCCAAAGGAAAAGAAATAACAAAAAATAGAGAATTTTCGGCCCAAAGAATGATTGCATAGTGCTTCGTTTCTCGATACGTAATTCTCGTTTGTGTCTCCCTGGGGTTTTTATTTTTTTATTTTGTATTTTTTGACAATTAGCCCATTTACATTTCAAATACTTATTTTAATTCAACGAGAATAAACAAGAGAAGTTAATTCTTTTCCTGGAAGAAGGCTTTGAGAGGGGGTAATCCGCTTCTCACATTCAGCTTAAGTCCTCTGAAAGCTATATGTGTTTACCATTGGCGTATGTTCGAGGCTAGCTGCGAAGGCACAAATAAAAGTTAATTAAATATACACAAATAAAAGTCAATTATCAACGGTGTTAAGATATGTCAATGCTTTCGGTGCGAAAAAACACGAATGGATTTTCTTCTTTCGATTATGAGAATCAGTCCTGCGAGCGATGATCAACGGCGTAACGCAAGTAGGTCTTCGAGTGACTTCGCTGTTCTGATGCGACGAGCTTCAATACTATCACCTGCTAGCGTTTCCATGACAACATGAAGGGGCTACGGAGCTCGTGAGTGGCCATTGCTTTGGCGATATGTCCGTTTCGAAAAAACGAAGCCTTCGGACTACCTCAGTCGCTCCATGCTTCCAGCGCGTGTTTCGCGAGAGCTGTTTCTGTTTGTGTGAAGTGTTAATGAATTAAAATCAGTGATATTATATCTTAAATTCGTGGCTTTGTTGGATTCGAACTATTTTGATAAATTTTGTGAAAGCTTCCCTGAACATCTACTAAGTCTTATCAGAGCTTAAAGAACTCTATGCTTCAAATTTTGATACAGCTCGATTAAAAAATAAATTGAAAGTTTTTAATTCCCTTGATGAATACAAAACAACTCAGTAAGAAACATTACTTGTTACATAAAGTTGAATAATTGGACATAGTGTTTATTGAGGTGTACAAATTAGCAGATCAATATTAAACAGTTCATCAACAACTGTAAGTGCCCAAACAAGTTTTTTCGTATTGAAAATAATCAAGATATATCTTAGAGCCACACAAGAACATGCACATTCGAGCAACTTGGCTTGTTTGTTAATAGTGAAAAACGTTATTTTTAAATATGAAAAAGTACTCGAAACAAACATTTCTGTGAAAACGTAACACTCAAGTTCACACAAAAGGAAAGAAGAATGGAGTTCGTGTACAAATAAGTGTTCAAATCCTAATCCTCATACACTGGTGTGCAAAAATTAAGGACGAAGAGGATAAATTAGCATAAAAGCGGAACAAGCAGGCAGAACGGACCGAAAGACCACTCAGGAGATAGATTAGGGTCCGGTACGGTAGGGCATGCGCATATATAGAGCATGACGTACGGGAGGGGGGAGTGTCGGAAGGGTATAAAGCACACGGACGGTGTACGCTCAGCAATTCGGTAAAAGCTATTGCACGGTGTACATCGGTTTAAACGACGTGGAGTTGCTGCCACCGTGTGATATGGCCAACAGGCAATCCAGTAGACGACATCTGGATGACTTTACCCGAGGTCGCGTCATTCGGAAGTTGGAAGTTGGAAGAAGGTCGAAGTGTGAATAGTGTGGCCGAGGAGTTCGGGATCACTCACAGCATCGTTTCACGAACTTGGAGAGCATTTCAAACGACAGGAACAGCTGTCCGAGAGTTTAGCAGTGGTCGTCCACGAGCAACCACGGCGGCGGACGACCGGTATATTGTCCTACAGGCGAGAAGAGACAGACGGCAGACAGTGGGAGATATCGCAAGGCACATGCAACAGACAACTGGACGTCCGTTATCGCGTTTTACCGTAACTAGGAGGCTGCACAAAGGTGGTCTATTTACACGACGACCAGTACAGTGTGTGACATTAACGCCTGATCATCGGAGACGGCGGTTTCTGTGGTGCCAGGAACACAAGAACTGGACACATCAGCAATGGGGTTGAGTTCTCTTTACGGATGAGAGCCGATTTAGTCTAACGAGCGATTCTGGACGTATAAACATCTGGACAGAGCAGGGAACACGCAATCACACCTCCAACGTAATCGAAAGGGACCGATTTGGAGGTGGCGGAGTTCTCGTTTGGGGTGGTATCATGCTTGATAGCCGTACTGACCTCCACATCTTCCAAGGAGGTTCAGTCACTGGTGTCCGCTATTGTACCGAGGTTCTCCTGCCTCACGTGCGTCTGTTTAGAGGTGCTATGGGTCCTGAGTTCCTCCTTATGAACGACAACGCTACTCCTCTTCGTACAGTGGCTGTCGCAGAGCTGTTGGAGAGTAAAGATATTCACCACATGGATTGTCCCGCAAGATCCCCGGGCCTAAATCCAATCGAACACGTGTGGGACCTTCTCGGGAGACGCTTGACATCACGTCACTAGCCGCCAGCAACAATTCCGCAACTGCGATTGGCGCTACAAGAGGAATGGGCCGCGATGCCTCAACAGCTCCTTGACAACCTCGTCCTCAGCATGGATAGACGTTATAAATCATGCAACGCAGTCAGGGGTGAACATATCCCCTACTGAAGACTGGATTTTTCTTGGCAGCCGACTGTCACATGGACGTTTCTGTCTTCTGTCCAGTTGTGCTCGAAGCTACCTTTTTAATAAAGTGCCTTTGTATCCTTTGGATTCCTTGTTTGGACGGGTTTGCTCACTTGTCCTATATTCGTACATCTTGGGGATCTTATGGTATGATTTGAGTCGATGTGGAGCACTGCTGTACGACGTTACGTTCGAAAAACCGTCTCGTCCTTAATTTTTGCACGCCAGTGTAATTATTTGGTATCATGTTAGCAGTAGCATGTACCTAAAATTTAGAAAAAAAAAAATGTTACCTTTGTCACTTAACGTTAAAATAATAAAGTAAACTTCGCAATTTTTAAAAAGATAGCCCAGATCTCGGACCCAAGATACGCCACTTGTGTTTACATTAAAGTCAACAACACTTGTAAAGCGAATGTACTCTTTGTTCAAAATACCTGCGCCACAGTAAAATGTATTTACTCGTATGTCAAAAGACGACGAAAATTACATTATGAATTGAAAAATATGTTTAAGCAGAGTTATTTCAGATTAAATTAATTTATGGAAAAAGATCCATTAAATTTGACGACAAACAAAAAATGAATTTTTAAAGTAGCTACTGAGTTCCCGAGTCCCAGGAAACTTTATTCTTCCATTATGCAGCAATTACAGAAAAAAGCTTTTCAGCATCTCAGTTCACACATAATCATCGTAAATACAATGGGAGAACGAAACAAATATTTTATCCTCAGATCTTTGTAAACAGATGACAGTTTCCATTAATCTGATAAAAAGCTCCTCAGCGATGCACCAAAGATATCATTGTCGAAAAATCAATACACTGTTAGCGGCAGCGATTTCAGTAACCCTTTGGTAAAAAATTACGAAGCAGTTTTTGAACGAAAGTAGATCGTAATTCCTTCTACGTGAAATTTCGCGCAAACGAAAATCCTTGAATCTGTCGAAAATGATAAATAAGAAACCGCATATTTGAGAGTGGCGGTATTTAAGAACAAACAAAGATTATGAGAAATCATCGGGTGGATTCTGGACTTTTATAAAGAAAATTATAATACCAAGCTACCTAACTGGAAATTTTGTGTGCAGAAACGTTTGAAAATACATGGTAAGTTGTGTTTGTAGTTGCAACAATCGAATGAAGAATTGATATCTAAAGAAGAAGTATGGATAGAGCGCTATTTCAATCATCGATAAAAAAAATCGTTGCAAAAATATCTATGTTCTTATGCCCCCTGGTATCAGGAATATCAGAAAGCTTGTGGATGATATTTATCATTGTTGGAACTTCCTATTTAGACTTTTATTTTCTAGTCCGATCAGTAGAATTCGACATAATGTTGGAGCAAAAAGATCTAAATTTATGCTTCCTACTGAAAAACTCTTGCATCAGAAAAGCTTGATGAAGACATGCTATGGCTGTGGTGACTGTAATCAGTAGAAAAAGAAATATATACATATATATATACACTGAAGAGCAATTGAATTAGAAATACCTGTCTAGTAACGTGTAGCACCACCTTTCGTCCTGATGACGGCGGCGATTCGTCTCGGCATGGACTCGACAAGACACCGGAAGCGTTGGGAAGCCATACGGATCCACGACCCCTGAACAAGATCCCACAGTTCAGGAAGATTTGATGAGGGGAGTCGGAGCCTCGAACATCTCTCTCGATGGCATCTCAGATGTGCTCAATGGGATTGAGGTCAGGTGACCTAGCTGGCCAAGGAAGCGAGGTCACGTCGGTGGAGTGTTCTTGTTGCAGGATGAGGTCCCAAGTGGGATGTTGAAGACGCACAAACGGGAGCAAATGGTCGTCCAGGATATCCCGGTAACGTTGACCTGTGAGGGACGATGTCACACGTACCAGGGGTCCCATTTCAGTCCACGTAAACAGTCCCCAGACGTGAATGCCACCCCCACCAGCTTGAAGAGTACCCTGCTGGCAAGAAGGATCCATCGCTTCATGTAGTTTGCGCTGTACTCGTATCCTGCCACCCGCTTGTACCAACGTGAATCTCGACTCATCAGTCCAGGCAACATTTCCCCACATGTCTAGGGTCCAGTGGCGATGTTCCCGCGCTCATGCTAATCTTTGCTCGCGGAACGATGGCTTCTATACCCCATAGCGAGGAGATGGTTCTGGATGGTGTGGCTGCTTACACGTTTTTGTGCACCAGCGTTAAATTGCCGAGTGATTTCGTGCACTGTGGCCCGTCTATCCGCTGTTACAATGCGAGCTAGCCGACGATGATCCCGCTCATCCACACGCTGTTGTCCATCGCAGTTGGCCCCTGCAGGGATGGTTTTACCGGATTCGATGTACTCACGGTGCACTCGTGACACAGTGGCTCGTGAAAATCTCAGTGCCTGCACGACTTCCGAGATGGAGTGACCCATTCGTCTGGTCCCGACAATTTTCCCACGATCAAATGCGCTTAGATCCTTCGTCTTACCCATACTGCGTCCGACTCTTACTGATTCCCGTCGCATCACTCCTTATATCGTCGGATCGCTGCATACGTCATGTCGTTTCCGTTTACAGGGCCGCCCACAGCGCCACATTTGAATAACTCCAGCTGTTTCTAATTCAATTGCTCTTCAGTGTATTTTTCAAGTCGGATTGACAGAAGTGTACGTGAATTTCCAAATGTAAATATACGTGGTCACCTCCTTGAAAGAAAACGCCGCGTATGACGTTGAGGTTAGGGTAACTGCCCTCCTACCAGATGGTCGCTAGTTCGATCCCACGACGTAGGCTGTGTTGCTCTGAACCACAAAATGCGCGCCGGATGGGCACGCTAAGCCGATGACCCGAAGTATGGGACCCGTCACTACGAATAAGGTCATCTGTTCCTTTCCCTCGCCCTCTCCCTAGATACGCTCGTTCTGACGTTATAGTCCTGACCTAAGTTAAAGAACCTTGGTCCTGACTAGCATCTTCAATCTGCCATTCCTACTTTCTCGAATTGCCCACTCTCTGTTGTATCCGAGCCTCGAGGTTCAATCTAACGCAACTTTTCGTTTCTGATACGAAGTACAAAAGCCCTATGAGATATATGCAACTACGTTTAAACCTTCCACGTGGGTGCGAGAATCGGGCCATGCATACTTTCTGGTACTTTCAAAAGGAAATGCAAGTACAGTAAAGCATTGATCAAACGTTTTTCAAGGGACCAAAATAAAGAAAACGTATAACCAACACTTCAAGTTTTAACGATATTATTGTAGAAAATATTATTTAACGTAGAAAGTAAATGTTCGAAGCACTTACCACGAATGGAAGATCATTCCTTGATTTAATTGACTTTCATTTTTATTTAAACATTTTCTATAATAGAAATGTGCTGTATCGTATTTTTACCGATACGTTGTCTAATTCGGCCCTTGGGCATTATTTTTCAATTATAATTTTAAAATACTGTGTTAGCTGAGCCTGAGATCAAATTTTTAAAGTAATGTTCATTATGCACTGTAGTGAGAGCAGTTTTAGTAGTCTCGTTTAAATCATCAATAATTAGAATTTTTTTCATCACATCATAGGCAGCAAGAACGTTGGCAAAGTAATAACACTGTTTTCGTCATCACTGTCACTTCCGTTCTCACCATTTTTTACTTCAATCACTTCATCAGTTGTCAAAAGCGATGGCATTACAAGTACAGAATCCCTGCCGGTGTAATCCTATATGTTCTACAAAATTTCGCCCGGTATTATCACTGGTTCCGAATTTTTCAGTTACCAGGGTCCTTACTTTAAATGGTCATACCGTTTTTCCCATCTGAGGCAAAACCTTTTGCCAAACCATAGCTACAACGTTCATAGCTATCAAACCGCCAATTTTCATTTTAACTTATTCACAATGTTCGAAGTATTCCACGATAGATCCCTGTCTTTCTCAGTAGATGCTTATGGCAGCGGTTAACGGAAAAGATGAAAGGAAAGTTTGAAGTAAAAAAAAAAAAAAACAGATTCATCTCCGAAAACTCAAAACTGGGAATTTTTTGGAAATCCTCCAAATACGTGGCGTCAGTGAATAAACAAAGACATCGCTCTTTCCTCGTTTTAACAACACACAGCAACCGAAAAATTGGAATTCGGTCACCTCCGGGGAAATGAATCCCGGATCTCTCGATATCTAGCCGAGCGCGTTAGCCTTACACAGCGGATTTCACTTTACATCTCTCCCTTTGGATTTAACTGCTATAATTATTATATAGCCACAGCCGTTAATGCCCACCAGATGGAGACGTCTCAGTAGCTGAGCCCATCTTACGGATTTATGATGTCAGAAGCTGACAGAAAAACACACAAAGCGCCGTGGATTGTTGGCCACCGTCGTGTAAGGCTAACGCGCTCAGCCAGATATCGAAAGATTCGGGATTCATTTCCCCGGCGGTGACCGAACTACAATTTTTCGGTTGCTGTGTGTTGCTAAAACGTGGAAAGAGCGATGCCTTTGTTTATTCACGGGAATTTTTATTTTCATCTAAAACATGAAAACCTATAAACGAAACTTACACTCTGACGAATAACGCATAACTGAAATAAATTAACGTCAGCGCATATCGGAATTTGCCGGAACTGCAGGAATTCTACGTATAAATGATAAAAACGTGTAATAGGAGCTCTACAATATAAATTTACGTCTCCTCGCAAAAAAAAAAATATTGCATCAGAGAATGAAAGAATTGAATAGAGAGTTTTGCATAATGCCTGCTATGAAATGAAAAAGCAATTTTTCGATACGTCATTTCGAAGTGTTGATATCGTGCCAAACATAAAAATGCCTTTACACCACCTAATGGCAGAACTTCGGATCACTGAAATTCGAAATTGTATAAATCATGGATGGCATGGATAGCACTATCCTCTGCAGATATTATTTTATAAATCTGACTTGTAGATCAGGAAATATGACATAAAAAAAAACGGATCTACTCACTTATATTTGTGGTTATGTTGTGTATACAAATAGACTGACAGACTTATAAATCTGATCATATGGTGCATACAAACGAAATCTGAGATAGATCTGGAGAAATGATGTGTGCAAACAGATGGTCTGATATACATATCTGGAGATATGGTGCGTACAAGCTAACGGACTGGCTTATAAATCTGCAGATATAGCGTATACAAATACACTCACGGACAATGAAATTTGCGCACCGAGAAGGAAGCATCGGATTGAACTGAAATTTTATGGACGTATAATGATACACATGATGGCAAAAACAGAGCTTCAGGACAATTACAGAGGGATCTGTGGCAAGCAGTCCGGTCATCTTCAATAGCACGTCGCACCGCCTCGTGCGGCGATACATTCTGCAATACGGTCCGGCATGGAGGCGAACAGACGCCTGATGTTGTCCTGCGGCAGACTGGCCCACACGTGTTGGACGGTGCGCTCCAAATCCCGGATAGTGCGGCACGGTGGCAGCCGGCGTTTCAACTGGTTCCACACATGCTCGATAGGGGGCATCTCCGGGGAGCCGGCAGGCGATGGAAGTGTCTGGACATGACGTGGGCAGTACTGGGCAACCCGAGCCATGTGAGGGCGGACATTATCCTGTTGGTATAGAGCACTTGGAATCCTGGCCAGGAATGGGAGCACATGGGGCTATAGGATCTCATCCACGTACCGCTGGCCCGTCAATGATCCACGTACCACTACTAGAGCTGATTGGCTATTGTAGGCAATGGCTCACCAGACCATAATGCCTGCAGTGGGGGAGGTGTGGCACTCGATAGCGAGGTTGGAATTGTGCCGTTGACCCGGTGACCTCCACACCCGGACACGATGATCATCTGTCCCCAAAACGAAGCGGCACTCATCGCTAAACACCGCACGTCGCCAGTCTGTGGTGTTATACGTCGCTCTGGCCTGGCACCAGCCGGCGATGTTTCGGTGTTAATGGCAGTACACGTAAGGGCGCTGGGATCGCATATTCGCTTCCGTGAGGCGTCGGCAAAGGATTCCTGGGTGCAGAGGAGCCGCTACATCTGCTTGTATAGTGGACCGTGTTCCCGTGGGATCCGTTCGTGCCTGGCGCACGATCAGTCGATCTTCTCTGCCGGGGGTCCTCCTGGTCCGTCTGGAGCTGCTCCGCCGAGTGGCAGTGTCGTCACGTGTCCACTGCTCCGAACACAGTCCGACGGTATGGTCAGAGTGATCCACGTGGCGGGCTGTACGGCGCGCCGACCACACTACGGTTTTCAGCCCGATGATCAGGCCTCTCTCAAAGTCCGTAAGTTGCGTAAGTCGACGTCTCTGGCATCTACATGGCATTCTTTTCACTCTGTACTCTTGCTTACGTCGGCCGGTGCTTTTCGCTTTTATAGGGCATCGACTACGCGCCGGTTTATAAGGCTGCCGGTTCGTGCTTGTAACTGCACCGCGGGGTGTACTGTCACGCGCACTGGCACCAAACGTGGATTATTTACAAAATTTCGCTGTTATAGCATGTTTTCTTCTAGGTGCACAAATTTCATTGTCGTAGAGAGTATGGCATCCACAAACGGACTCACTAGAGATCATTAGCGTAGAGTGCGTGCTGGTATGCAAATGATCCACGATAGGTGCGAGTGCGCATGACCGCATACCCTGTGGTGGCGCTGCAAGCACGAACCGGCAGCTAAACTGGCGTGTAGTCGATGTCCCCCTCCCTCCCCATTGGATATCAAGGCACATTTTTCTCTTGAACGCCGAATCCCATGATTTCTTTTTCTCTTTTAAAGCCGAATTTTAAATCTTGTGCATTAGATATGTCAAGATCAATCTGAAAAACCGATGAAAAACTGACTCAAATCACATTTGTTTTTTTCCAACGAAGTCGCGGATTTTTGAATTCGTTTCATTGGCGCAATTTTTCCACATGCAAGCAACACACGTGCAGGGTTCACTCGCTGTAGCTCACACTCCTAGAAGATGTCTTTATTAACAAGGCAACAGGAAAGAGACCATCCACTGCGATAGAATCCTTTCCAAGTTTTGAAGATGCTTTTTTTTTTTTTTTTTTTTTTCAGTATCAAGAAATTACTACAAATTCTATGAACGCTTCCCGTCTCAACAGCCACTCCGGAAAGTACATTTCCTACTCTCAGGCGCCAGCAAATGTATCTTCGAAACACAATGCCTAATTCTCGAATTTCTGTATTTGTGTTGTTGAACATTCATCGAGAAGTAGAAGTAAATACAAGATCGACATTTTCAAGGCAATAGTGGCGAAGCACGGTTACCTTGTACAATGATGCTAAGATATGTAAGTACAATTTTATTAAAGTACTAGCATAACTTTACATTTTCAGAATTCTGCACTATTATTTATTTCATAAAATACTGTTTTCAAAATTGCGTCTTTATAAATAACTCCGAGAAATTTCATACTGAGAAAGAAGTACTCTATTTTACATTAACCACATTTAATAAATATATAGCCCTCTACATTACATAAGGTTTTATATCAAACTTTTGTAAATTAGTATTTTCATTATCAATAAAATCGTTAATGTATTAATGAATTTCTATACAAATAATTCTAATAATGAATTATTGATAATTAACGCTTAATTATTAATTGATTATCCTAGATTAGCATTTATTTTCAGTGTTTGGGATTGATACTACTTGAGCCCCCCTCCCATCCCATAATTTTTGAATTACTACGCCCCTGCTGGAGATATAGTATCTCGAAACAGATCAAATCAGATTATATGTAGAGGATTTTAGGAACGAAGTGTCTGACCCCAGGTCGTAAACAACCCTCAGAAATAGGAAGCTAGGAGATTTGAGCTAGAGTGCCCGATAGGAAAGGTATCTCGAAACAGATGTAGATATGGAGATATAGTATCTCGAAAGTGATTGACTAATATAATAGATTTGTAACCAACCAACGGAATTGACATATACAGTATCTGAAGACACGCTGTTACAAAAGGACAGACTAACATATAAATTTGGAGATATGGTGTCTACAAATAGACTGACTGATATCTGGGTCTACGGCGTCAATAAACGGACTGACCAATTTATAGATTTGTTATATGGTATTTACGAAAGGGCCAGCTTTGTAGATACAAAAGTGTCTACAAATGGATATATAGTGTCTACAAATAGATTACTGTTCTCAAAAGGTATGCTAAAATTTAACATTATTAATTCTTCACTGCATTTGCCAATTTCTCAAAGCTGCAGATAATTGTAATTTATAATACTTAGCTGATTACAAATACCACGGCACAGCCTTTTTACAACATATATAAGTCACGAAATTGCTTACGAATTTGTTGTTTCAAGTTTAATTTTTCTTTCACAAATGTTCAAGGACCCGGAAAACTCAGTAGTAGTGAGTCTAGGATTTGGAATTTTTAGCAATTGCAAAGCTTTCCAAGACATTTTTGTGAATAAAGAAGAGAAAAATGTCATCTTTTCTCGCTCGCGCTTTATACTAATAACAAATGATAGTATCGCAACAGGAAAATGACACAAAATACAGGGTTATAACAAATAAAATAGACAGTTTCAACATTTTATAAAACCGAAACGATGTAAGATATTGACACTCACGATGCACAGTTCTATAACCTATGGCAACAATTTTAATATATAGACGGCGTCACGAAAAGATTGTACGTTTTCCCGTCACGTGGCCAGTAAGGGAAGATGATCGCAAATGCTGTGGAGAAGCTTGAATTAAGCAAAACGCAGACGGTTTCTGGAAGGAGCCTGACATTTAACTGCTATTTCAATCATCGATTATAAAATCGTTGCAAAAATTATTCAGCTGATAAAATGTTTTACTTAACGTGGCTCTAAGCAAAACATTTTATCACCTGAATAAATTGAAATCTTCAGAAAAGGACAACTAGGCGTTTTCCACAGTTTAAAAATCTACAGGTCATAAAAGATAATGTATAGGAAGTTTGAAAAAATTGCATGAGAACTTACATAATTTCATATTTCACAAAAAATATGAGTCAAAAAAAAACATTGCTGCATTGCAAATAAAAACTAGAAAGATCACATCGAATTCGAGCCGGTCTCCTGAACACTTATGATGACTCACCGTTCGAAAGTTCACTAAACGCCATTTATGATGACCCAGGGTTCGGAACGAAAATAAATTGACTTAAAACTAACTCTTCGAAGTCAGGGATTAATTTCTTGTGACTAAGTCGAAGATTTAGCACTACTACAAATCTTAATGTGATCGAAGACTTGACAGCATATAATCGTATGCATTCATAAACGGAGTAAGCACTAACGTGAGCTACGTGCCTAATCAGTATCGACCTTCTCAAGTTGCCTGGTTCCCTTATACAAGTTATCCTGAGTGACAGACATAACCTGGAAAAGAAAAACTAATGGGAGTTCATACCTAACGTTCAATATAAAAAAACAACGGAAAGCAATCAAAATCTACGTTAAGTCAACAAAAACGGGAGGTTAAAAAGACAGTATGTGTCTCATCATCACCTAGCAATCATTTTATTCATTTTTTTCCTAACAAACAAATTAGAAGCTGGCAATCAGTCGAAAAAGCAGGTATCTGGGACCTGACATTTAACTGCTATTTCAATCATCGATTAAAAAAATCGTTGCAACAATATCTATATAATTGAATGTTTGTTTGTATGTCTGCTATACAAATCTACAGTTTTCAATTTAGAGCCCCCGATTATTATTATTATTTTTTTATTGAATGTTTAACGACCACCGTGAGCAACTCAATGGGCTATAAGCAGTCGTCCGTCCGTAATTTAGAGTCACTGGTTCCAGGGAAGAGAGAGAGAGCCAGTGCCGTTAGAAAAGCACGACATCCATGCCTTACCGGGACCTCTTTCGGACGAATGATCAGAGGCCATCGCTTAGACCACTGCGCCCCCGCGGCGGCCACCGAATTTGCTATACTATCTCATCGTACTCTAAGGTAGACCGTAGACTGTTTTTGGAAAGGGTCGGGGCCAGGGGTCAAGCGCTCCCATACAAAATTTTCGTAAAATCTACAGTTTTCAATTTAGAACCACCAAATTTGGTATTCTATCTCATGGTACCCTAACTTAGACCGTAGTCGGTATTGGAAGGGGGGGGGGATCCCAGGGTCTGTCGGAGCCCAGGGTCAAGTGGTCCCCACCCAAAATTTCCGTAAAATCTACAGTTTTCAAAATTGCCTTTATTCTTCAGTAAAATAACATTTCTATGTACATGACAATGGAATTCTGCCAATAAATACAGCGGTATATACATCAGCTGGAAGGTTCCAGTGAAACGTAAAACAAAATATTGTTAAAATCATAAAGTTTTCAATTCAGAACCACTAAATTGGGTATTCTATCTCATGGTACCTTAGCTTAGACTAGACCGTAGTCAGTTTTTGGAAGGGGTCGGAGGCCAGGGTCGGTCGGAGCCCGGGGTAAAGGGTTCCCCCACACAAAATTTCCGTAAAATCTACAGTTTTCAATTTAGAATAACCTAATTTGGTATACTACTGTATCTCATGGCACTCTTACTTAGACCACATATATTTTCGTACGGGGACGTAGCCCGGAGTTAAGGGGCCCCGATACAAAATTTTCGGAAAAAGTTGAATTATTTTACTTTTAAGAACTGCAACACAATTCAGCACTACAATATCCGATCTGCGGTCTAAGTTAGAGACCGTAGATAACAATGAAGTGCCAAAATATCCGTTCAATTGTGTATGAAAAGCACAATGAGTAAACATTAGCTTTCACCACCAACGGCTGGCCTCAACAGGAAGAAATACATTGTAATGTAAATAGAGAGTACCACGTATTCAAACTTCAAAACGGTAAACAAAAGGATGATCAATGCCAAGGTCAAGTCGTACGCACGTAACAAGACGTAGGTACATTGCATTCCAGTGTTGCGGGATTCTCAGAAGCACACGCCAGATGTACAGCAGTTCTGTAGATGTCTCTTCGAAGGTAAGTATTTCCATTCCTTTTTCCTTCTTTTTTGTTTCGTAAAAGTAAATTAACTAAATCATGTTTTTTTTATTTTTCACATTTGCTGCCGTGCCCGGCTTCTTTTCCCTCTCTCCCTCTATTTTTTGTTTGTTTTTTTAGCAGAAATATTACTACATTAGCCAGTCATTGGCATTGGCTGGCATTAATTTGGAGGAAACTAGCTGTTGACACGAACAACTCTAAGTTGACTGCTCAAAGGTTGGCAATCCTAAAAATCTCTACATTTTTGCTCCCAATGGAAAAACCAAAAATATTGTTTACCAAAAAGCAATAACCTAAATGAATTAAAATAAATTTACTGGAAAATTACAGGAATATAATTTTCATTCATTAACATTAACGTTAACCCGCTGCACTTGGTGATTCCACGAAGAGTAATATTTACCCGGGAAATACCGGGTATCCCTGCTATATACATCAGATAACGACCTACTGGAGGAAGAACATTGCAATTTGTAATATGACGTACTCTGTACAGAGGTGGCGCACATGTCAAGGCGGCGATTAGCAGTGATAAGCCCTTGCCGGCGTAGCTTATTTGGGAAAGCTTTCGGCTCCAGAGCAAAAGGATGTGGGCTGGAGTCCGGCTACCGACAAATCTGGGTTTCCCTTTGGCGCCCGAATGTAAAAATGGACCTACTGGTACTTTGAAAAAATGTGTGATGTCAAACTTTTGTTATCTTTGAGTCAGCTCCTTCTGACTGAAATGGTTTCAACTTCTACATCGACACCTCACCGACGTAGGAAGTGTTCAGCTTTGTCAGCGTCATCTCCTGTACAACCTCAAAAGAAATATCCAGAACTAATGTTTTTCACACTTCGAGGACAGGTGAAGAGTAAATTTTCTTTCTCAATAAATTTCTTAGGGGTCGCAATGAATAGTGTCCTTATTTAATTTTGATTTTTTTTTCTTTTTGACTAGGAACTTTTCCATCCTCTTATACTAGCTAAATATCTTTCAACGTTTTTTTTTCTCTTTTATCATATTTTACAAACATTTTTTGAATTTCTTCTTCCTTTTGTTTTTCTGACTCAAAGGATTTAATTTCCACAAGTATGCTCTTTCATTAATAATGTGCACCAATATGTAGGTGAACTTTTGAACTCCATTTTAAATGAACTCAACTTTTGTACTACAGCAGAATCCGCTTATAACGAGAAGCTCAGAACCGAAGGAAATCCTTGCTAAATCAAGGCTCTCGCTAAATTCGTTTCGGGGTGAAAAATCCCTCCATGCAAAAATATGCATGCCTAATGATATGGATATAGGTATATTAGTAAATTGATTTTAGTGGCATAAAATTGAAATCAAAGTTTCCAAGCTTTAGCGCATCAAAGGCATGTGGTTGATGTGCGAAAGTTTGGAAACTCTGATTTCTATTTTACCCCATTAAATTTGGATTACAAGCATAGTTTACTCTTTTAAGTAGAGTTACTGTACAGTTCCTTGTTATTAATATGTGTATACGGCTATATTATGTACAAATAACAAACGGACATACTTGAAAAATTTATTTAAACAACTGCAGCGGTATAAATTAAAATCAAATAAACACTTACATGAATACATATTAGCAGTAATTCCTGAAGCATTCATCATGTGTAAACATTATTTTAAAATAAAATGTTCTTTACTTTGCTTTATGTTCCCTTGAGTTTCGTAGAATAGCACTTTCATTACTACCGTATCCCTCTCTGCAATCGTCTCCCAGAAATCCACTTAATACTTGTACTTGAAACCCACCCATCCCCTCTTTGCCTAAGAGTAGGTCGCCTGTTTTTCAACTCTGCTGATGTGATATTCCTAAAACAAAGCTTTTCGGATGGGTGGTGGAGATATCCTCTTGCACAACTCACTTGTACAGAAATTGATGTACTTCCTCCCCATCGCTTTTCTACTTATATTTTTCCACTACCACGCCAAGATTTCCCTGCGCTGTTGCAATTTCGTCCTGTATGCCACCATTTCTATTCCTCCATTCCCACGACAATGCACAGCTGATTTTCTCTGCCTCTTTAAATAGGGAATTTTATTAGATTTTGTTACACTGCTTGTTAAAAGTATCATCTTAGATAAAAAAGAAAAAAAAAACATGTAGTCAGCGGTCTTATATTGGGTAGAAACGATTGGTCGATGTACAAAGCCCCCCCCCCCGCCCTCTCCCATCGCACAGTGGTCCAAGCTCTGGCTTATGGCCATTCGTCAGAGATGGGTCTGCGTTCGAATCCCGGTGAAGCACGGATGTTGTGTTTGTCTTACAGCACTGGCTCTCTCCCTTCCCTGGAGTCAGTGGCCTTAAATTTGGGACGGGCGACTACGCCGATGAGCCATTTCATTGTGACCAACCCCAACCTAGAGAAATGACCGTGCCTGGAGACCGAACGGTGGCGCAGGGGAAGTTCACGGAGCAGTATATATACAACCCGAGGATCGGTTTTCGGTTAGTAGAGTGTTCGGAGTCAGAATGGGAAAAGCTGCCGATTTATTGGAGTTTGTTAAAAGACAAATTGTGATGGTACGGCGCCTCGGAACTACGATCTCGAAAACGGCGTGCCTCGTGGGTTGTACACGTGCCGCTGTAGTGAGTACGTATCAAAAGTGGTGCACGGATGGCCAAACGACGAAACGTTGTCCAGCCGGGTGTCGTGCGCAGCTCATTGATGTCAGAGGGGGCGGAGAGTGTCGCGCGTTGCTCACAGCGACCGCAGGGCCACAGTGTGACAAATCACCCGCAGCTAAAACAGTGGTGATCAGGGCAATGCTTCGCAGCACACAGTTCATCGCAGCCTTCTGCGCTTGAGCCTGCGTAGCCGAAGACCCTGCCGGGTCCTCGTGTACGCTGCACATCATCGCCAACAACGCATGGAATGATTCCAAGATCATCGAGATTGGACCTTGGACCGTGGATGATTGGATAAAAGTGTCCTGGTCTGACAAATCAAGATTCCTGGTGCATCACGTAGACGGCCGAGCGCCGATACGCAGATTGCCAACGGAGGCTATGGCACCTGGATGCACTGTTGGACGGAAACAGGACGGCGGCGGCGGCGGCGGCGGCGGCGGCGGCGGCGGCGGTGTTATACTGTGGGCAATGTTTTCTTGGGACACTTTAGGCCCCATTATCCCAATAGCACAGTCCCTGACAGCCGCCAAGTGTCTGAACATCGTTGCGGACCAGGTTCACTCATTCATAGCAACTGTGTTCCCTGCTGGTGATGACCATTACCAACAGGATAATGCGCCACGCCACACTGCCAGAATCGTCAAGGAGTGGTTCGAGGAATATACTGGTAACTTTCAGTTAATGCCCATGCCTCCAAGTTCACCTGACAAGAACCAAATCGAACATTTGTGGTTCGACTTGGAAAAGCTGGTTCGCGCTAAATCACGGCCACCTCGAAATGTGCGAGAACTGGAGGACCTGCTGTTGAAATTATTGTACCAGATACTTCAGGATACCTTTCGCCACCTCATCGATTTGATGCCTTGCCGAGTGGCAGCTCTGTTTTGCGGATTAAAGGGGATCCTACAGCTTATTAGGTATGTGGTCATAATATAATGGCTCTTCGGTGTATATTCCATTGAGTTGCTCACGGTGGTCGTTAAACGCCCAAATAATAATAATAATAATAATAATAATAATAACAATAAACGAAATGTTTGAGGGCAACAGCGGCTGGAACGGAAGTAAGTATGTATTATAACAGTGGCTTCGAAAGGAAAATTTAAGCATACACAGCTCGCCGCATAGTGGCGCGAATGAGCTATACCAGCAGACGTCCTCTTCGTATATCACTCGTCTCTACTAAGAACCGACAAATTTGTCGGACACAGGAGCAACAAAATTTGACGTTTGAGGACTGGAAAAAGTCGCACGATTCAATGAATTACGTTTTCAGTTAATACACGCCGATTGACTGGCTGGTAAGAATATGGCGTCAACAGCGCCAATCGATGGATCCCAGCTGCGTAGCTTTAACTGTACAAAATGGTGGAGGCGGTGTGGTGATCTGGGGTCTGTTCTTTTCTGAGGTATTGGACTCCTTATTATCTCTGGAACAACATTTGGATGTCATGTGCGTGGTGGCGGTGTTATTATTCATTTGATATCGCCTTGTGCCCAGCTTTGCAATCCGGCAATTAGTGAAATTTCAGATTTCGGTCACTCTAGTAGTTGCTGCTAGAGTGACCGAAATCAGAAATCAAACCTTCTCTTTCTAGGTCTGACAGTACTTATCCTTTAGATATACTTTTTAGTCCTCTAGGTTGGATCCACGAAAGCAGATTCACTGGCTCTATTTACAGGTTTTTATGTACATTCCCTAATTGCAGGAGGGGTGCAGAATATGTACACAAATCCGATCCACTTCGGTTGTTGTTCCACTATGAATCAGTCATTCATTCAATATACCCCAATGAGTAAATTGAGGAGTCCATCGGGTGGTAAGTGCTTCAGCGAGTTCATAGAATGTGGTGTCATTCCTCTTACTCAGGTTTAGAGCAATATAGTAGCGCAAGGTGCTCTGTGTTAATTGCGAACTCAATTTAATCGAAATATCTCTGTGTTACTTGTACCGCAGTACATAAACGAATTCTTTTATATCCATAGATATTTCATCAATGACCTCGGCAATTCTGTCCTAACTACCACTCGCCTGACTACCGCAGCCATCAGGGAATAGACTTCAGCATACTTGTGTTTGCAGCAAAACCAAGAGAGTGCCCGCCAAATTTCTTGGCCCCTGGTCTGAAGTGAGATTTCACCCAACTCTCTGGCCATCAGCCAATCCCGTCAGTGCATTTTCTCCAGGATGCATACTTTGGGAATCTCATAACTTACCAAAACTGTCACCCCTTTCGGACTCGGACGTCCCGTTCCCGGACAAGATTGATGATTTGCGAACACGCCTCTCTTCCTCTCTCTCATGCCTCCCGAAAGAGATTCCCTGCTCCACGTTATACAGCATGGCGTCTCACCACTGTCTTTTTTTGAAACTGACCTCTCAAACTAACTTTTAGACGCGGGTTGCATTCCGGTATGAGGAAAGAATGCCCACGGAAAAAACGCCCACTTTTCGAAAGTAGGAAAAAACGCCCACGGAAAAATCGCCCACAGACAAAATGCTCACGGGAAAAATATGTGATCGACTGATAAGTTTATATGTCTGTTATAAACGGTGTTCGGACAACTGGTCACAGACTGCTGGCCAAAAACCTTTTTTGGCCAGCAGTCTGTGACTAGTTGTCCGAACACCGTTTATAACAGACATATAAACTTATCAGTCGATCACATATTTTTCCCGTGAGCATTTTGTCTGTGGGCGATTTTTCCGTGGGCGTTTTTTCCTACTTTCGAAAAGTGGGCGTTTTTTCCGTGGGCGGTTTTTCCGTGGGCGGTTTTTCCGTGGGCATTCTTTCATGCAATCTGCATTCCACGTCGCCACAATGTGGTGTCTTAACATCAATGCAGACCAGGCATACCCGTATATGTGCATGGTATCTCCTGATGTACTACTTCAAGCCGGATAATGGGCCATGTCACAAGATCTGTCGTCACACAGTGGTTCCAGGAGCACGACAGTGACTTCGAAATGCTAAAATGTCCTCCACAGTCCCCAGATGTCAACCCAATTGAGCACTTGTGGGATAAGATTGAGAGAGCCACTGGCAACAGAGATCCTCATCCATTCGGCAATTCATGAAAGCCACCGTATGTGCTTGGCTGAACATACCTGTAGAACGATATCAGTACGTCGTTGAATCGATGCCACATCGAATCGCCGCTATTTTGAAGATCAGGGTCGCCCAACACGTTATTAGGTAGGTGTTCCTAATAATCTGCTACTTCAGTGTATATTTAAAACTACCATAATTTTGTATGATTTTTAGGCCTGGAATTTTTGATTCGTTAATTAAAAGATAAAATTTAGTATCAGGAAATTGCACGCTAAAATGTTCAGCGCTTAAATAGTACTTTAAGCGACGTATCTCTGTTTATATATGAAATTTTCTCCACAAACCAGTCTTCCTTCCCTATTTGAGTTCAAAGTTGCCAGGTCTGTTTATATTATATATTTGCTCAGCGTTTACGAGAATTTCTCGAGCTAAATATTCCCAACATTTGACAGGTTTTTTTTTTCACGTCTCTAACAGTAAATATTTCTCAAAATGTGAAATAACTGTCTTTTCTCTACATACTGAACATATCTGTAATGCTTATTTGATATTACGTTAAAAACATGAAAAATAAGGCAACTGAATTTCCGAATAAAACTGATTCAGCAGCATGAGTTTGTGTAATTGTTCCTCGGCTCATCTGAGGATCATCGCAGAAATACTTGCCTAATTTTCAAATGTAGGGATCTAAGTACAAACGCAAAAGGTGCGTGATGTTCAACTAGGAATAACATCCCGTGATTGCTTTCTTGCGAAGTATATCTTTCTCCGAAATGAATAAAAAATGGGGATCAGGGGCATAGAGGGAAGGAGGGTTACTCGTTGTCAAAGTAACGAAAACGAATTATGATGGATCTGGTCAAAACCACTTTCTCGTTGTTTGTTTTAAACCTGTTCTTTTGGCACTTAAAGTGATACATCCTATTTGTGGTCGATTAAATTATTTTGAAGCCTCACAGTCTTCTGAATTCGTTCTGCTTTTTCATCGGTTCTTGACCTCTAATTAACATGTTTAAAATATGGTAATGTTGCCTGTTAAGACAAGTATTTTAGGAGCTGCCACGGTTTGTTATTAAGTATTCTACAAGTAGAAAGGCTTCACACAGTTGCATGACTCGTACGGAAATTAAAGAAGAAATATGTGTTAAAATATTTTTCTTTTACTCCTGAAAAATTGTTTCTCTTTATACGTTTTGTAAATCACTGTAGCAAATTATTTGAGTTTTGTTCTTCGTAAAGCGGTATTAACTATTGAGTAACAATTTGTTTCTGAGTGATATTTTTTCGAAACATTGTCATGAAATGTTGGCATAAGGGAATATTAGCATGTCACTTATATATATATATATAAGAAATAACCACTTATATCGGTACAAGAAACCTCTACGTAAGACAAAAATCACCCCCACCCTACTCACCATCCCTTTCATTCAACATAGAAACAAAAACACCTACCCAATACATCCAGTGCTCGAAGGGAACTGAAACAAAACATGCTTCCGAATTAACTGAAAAACTAATAATTACAAATTAATCCTACGAATACATACAAACAGAATACAATCTACTTCAAAAAAACAAAATACAAAAAAGAACGGAGGCCGGGGACCAATGTTCAGGGGAAAACATTCCCGACTCCCGTTCTGGTTCAGGTTTCATGCAGGCCTATAATTAACACTAATAAGTACCAAACGAGGGCTAGCAATTTTGTTAAAATTTAGAAATAACACCTGGAATAGATATGTAGTATACCAATGCATGTTCATTTACTTTGTTGTTATATATATATATATGTATATATATATATCTTCAACAAGAAGAAGCATTTTTAACGGGAGCCAAAAGCCGGAGAGAAAAAAAACAAACGAAAAAACAAAAACAAAAAAACAATGCAAACAAGCAGTGAAGAACATGTGCAAGAATGCAGAAAGTTTTGAAAATGCTGAACTTTGGCTTTTTCAAGGACCAGCAAAACACAGAATTAATCCATCTCTATAAAGACCTAGTTGAACATGGGTTTTCGCTATGCCATAAATTCAATTCAGTTCAACTAGGTCTTTGTAGAGATGAGTTAATGATGTGTTTTGCTGGTCTTTGAAAAAGCCAAAGCTCAGCATTTTCAAAATTTTCTGCATTCTTGTATGCTCTCCACTACTTGTTTGAATTTTATTATTTTTCTCCGGCTTTTGGCTCCTGTTGAAAATGCTTCTTCTTGTTGAGTGTTTTTTCTGAGAATTCTTCTCTGCTGCTTTTGCGCTTTTAGGTTTTCAGGAGGAAATACTTTTTATTTACTTTATTGTTATATATATATATAAGCGTTGTTTCGTGAACCCTTAAGAAGGTTTTCACGCTGTGCATTTTCGAAAAACATGGATGTGAAAGAGAAACAAAGATGTACCTTTAAATTTTGCTGTCGGTCTAAGAAGTCTGTCGGAGAGACTTTCCGTCTTATGCAAGAGGCTTAGAAAGATGAATGTCTAGGAAAATCAACAATTTACAGATGGCATAAAGAATTTATAGATGGTTGTGAGTCGGCGGCTTTAATCGCGCATAAAGGAAGACCTTCAACGAGTGTTACAGAGGTAAACATCAGTGCAATAGGTGTTATTATACGGGAAGATAGACACCTATCAACAGAGATATCGAACATATGGTTCACATTTCAAAAATAATCAATTCACAGAATTTTAACCAAGCATTTTGGCATGAAACGAGTTTGTTCAACTTGGGCTCCCCATTTGTTTTCATGTACGGCCTAACAAGGACCACACATGGCCAGTTATGTTGTTTCTTAGTTGAAGAAAATGCACATTAAGTTAATGTTTCAACCTGCATATAGTCCAAGCTTGTCGCTATCAAACTTGTCGCCATCTTTCACTTGAATATTTTCTCCAGCGCATCGCCTGTTTATTCAAACTCCTGTGCTAAACAACGTCCCCTACTCACTTGAGTGTAATGACGTTGGAATACACCAATTTACATATCCGTAATTCGCCGCCAAAAGTTGTCGGAATTTACCTATTAAACGAGATATACAAGGTCGTATCAGAATACTATGACCACCCCTGGCACCACAGTGTACCCACCCAGACACGTCACAGAGTGCACGTGACAAGGTCGACGACACGGAGATATAAGGGGCCTGCCAGGACAAATGAGCCATAGTGCGTTACGTGAGCACAATGGGCAGAGGTAGTGATTTGACGGATTTCAAAAAGGAATGATCATCGGCCACCGCGCCAGGGGTGGAAGCATCTCAGAAACAGCAGATTCCGTGGGCTGTTCGCGAGGTGCTCTAGTAAGGGTGTACCAAGAATGGACCGTTGGCACTCCGAGTACCTCCAGACGTCATTACTGTGGAGCCCAAAATTCCATCGATCCCAGAGGAGAAAGTCACCTCCGTCGACTGGTCAAGGGCAATCGACGTGCAACAGTGCAGCAATGAACCACGCAAATTGGGCACTCAGGTACGTGTCCCCGATAAATGTAGAGGGAACCCTGTTACGCACGGGTCTCCGCAGTCGACGCCCCGTCAAGGCGCCAATGTTAACCCAGGTCCATCGGCAACGACGTCTGCAGTTTGCATGGGACTACCGTCATTGGAATGTGAAAGAGTGGGAAAAGGATGACTTCTTCGACGAATCGAAGTTTCTACTCCACAGAAGGGACAGGCGGTGGCAGATACGACGTCAGACACACGAAGACCAACACCCGGGCAAGCTTTCCAGTCAAGTACAGGCCGGCGGTTGCGGTGTGCATGTCTGGGGGATATTTTCCTGGAATGACCTGGGACAGCTGGTTGCACTGAATGGGTCTCTGAGCGCCAATGGTTACCTGTACATCCTCGCTCACCAGATGCATCTTTTCATGTCGGACGTTTACCCTAGTGGTGATGGTGTCTAGCAACAGGACAATACGCAGTGCCACGCCACTCAGGGGATGCGTGACTGGTTCCAGGAACACAACAGCGATGTCTCCGTTCTCGCTTGGACGGTGAAATCGCCCGACCTCAATCCCATAGAGCATTTATGGGACTATTTGGATAGGCAGGTTCGACGTGCCGACCCACATCCACGTCATCTCCGGGACCTCCGTGCTCTGCTGCAGGTTGAATGGGCACGTGTGCCTCAGGCAACCTTATAGGGCCTCATTGCATCCATGCCACCCCATAGACGCCTTAATTTGGAAAGCCCGGCCCGGCTGAAGCGCGCACGTCTAAGGCTCGGGCCGACCCGTAAAATTTCAATTACCAAAACACGAATTTGACACCTGGTGCACTCTGTTATTCGACTCCTGAAGAGTTTTCGTTTTCTTCATTGCTACATCTATTCTATTACAATAAACGTTAATTCAGAATATTTCTGAGACTCTGTATAAATCACGTGACGTCCGAGAAGGGGGGGCTTGTATACTCAAAAATATTGCATGAATAAAAACAATTTCCATGCCTTTCAAATTTTTTGGGTTTTCAAATTATCATTCTCTACCGCCGGATCCGGAAATATCCATGGGAATAAGTAGGGGGGGTTAATTTGAAAAGTACAAAATATCCACAATAATGAGTCCGATCGTTTTACTGGGAGAAGATTTTATGGCCTTATAAACTGCACCTATCTCTACTGGCATATCATATCGCTGGAACCCAATATGTCTCTCGTGTGTGTGTGTGGGGGAGGGGAGCACATTTGTGCCGCTTAAGATGCGATATTCTAGACTTTGTGCTATCGTTACTCAAAAGGGTTTTGCATTTGGTGCACTGCACAACGTTTACCGGCCGACTAGTTTCAGAACGGGACAGCAATTTAAAATATTTCCAAATACCGCTTTCCCCCTTTTACATTGTCTACAAGCACATATTCCCCCGGAAGCGTTTTTTTCGCGAAAATCTTTCGCTTTCTTAAACTTCATAATAAGTATGGAAGAGTATTTATCAGCAACACTGAACTTAGCATATGCCAAGGGAAAACAACGACAGACTGCCCAGCTAATTAGTGTCACAGAAGTTTTGAAAACGGCTGCCTGATATTACAAATGGGGAAAATATGGCACAGATTTATACACAGAAGTAAGTTTCTCTCAGCCCATTTCTCCCGTGCCATTTAAGACAACTTACAAGCTTTTCACACATCTAGAGGACAAAGTGCCGCAGATCAGAACAATAAAAAAGACTGTCTGCGAGCGGGTGGCTCGGTTTAGAAATGCTGCAGTTAATAGCTTGCCCTGTAGCATAAGAAGAAGGTGAAAGTTAGGGAGAGAGAGGGAGAGAGAGAAGGGACCACATTCACATTGAAAAACTAAGGGAGCTGACCCACTCCAATTGTTTTGTAAGAGGGGAGGATGTCGTAAAACTTCTTTTTTTCCATCAGCGGAAATTATTGAAACTTATCCTGCTGTTGTATGTTGTGAGATTTCCAAACGAGAAAGGCACCGTACAGCGATTGTTTTGCTCATAAAAAAACAAACAAAAAAAACCCCTGCTCGCCCCGTGTCTGTTTTACATTAAATATTGAAGGCCCAGCCCGTTTTCCCAACTTAGAAATCAGCAAAGGCCCGACCCGGGAACGTGCAGACCTCTACCACCCCATCTCGCTGCTGTCATCCGGGCCACGGGTGGTTATTCCCATTATTACGTAGGTGGTCATATTATTCTGATAGTACACGGCAATACAGCGATCTGTTCCCCTCTGATGCACTGCAGTGAAACTTGAGTACGGCAGAAGAGACATAGGAGTCGTTTGTGTGATGAAATGTTTTGCTTATGGGGGTGTTTGTTGCAAGACACGTTCTGATCATGTGTTGCAAATGTGTAATGCGAGCAAAATGTTGTTAGTAAGGTGTTGACTAATATTCTCAGGGGGTTTGAACATGTTGAAAGAATGAGTGGTAAGATGCTTACTGAGAGAATTTATTCAGCCCAAGTGGCAGGGAAAAAATGTAGAGGAAGAGCAGGGAAATCACGAGAGAACCAGTTTAAGGAATGTCTGAATGAGAAAAAGATTATGAGTATGAAGTACGGAAGGTCCTGTGTGATGGATGTCAGTGAAGCTCGAGTCGTATACCGAGATCGCTGTAAATGGATACGTTTGATACATAAACAGTAAATAAAATCTAGCCCGCCTCAGTTTCAAAATTTAATTTGGCAGATGAGCTTTCTATGAGGAGATAGTCTCAGTGAACAGCGAAGAGGTATGCATGTAAAAATGATCTAGAAAATATTTTCAGATATATTACACAAGAAAGGTGTATTAGTACGATGCTCTGATGATATAACTGTATTTAAATTGCTAAACGGAAGCAGAAAAATCCAGAACGGAATTTCAACATAACCTTGATAAGGCAGCCATCTAAAATACATTCAGCGTATTCCAATCATGTTTTGAAGAGGAAATGCATAAATCTTTAAATGCTAAAAATTCATCTCGATGAAAGCTATTTCCATCTATCCAGCAGTAGGGGTTGCTGAAAATACAGGAATCCCGGTGTGCTCGATGCATATACATGAGCTTTATTTCTCTTTTCCTTTTTTATTTACTTAACTCTGTTCTTTATTCAAGCAGAAGCACTGGAGAACATGATATTGTCGAATTATGTTATGTTGTAGAACATATTTCACTCATTTTTTATAGAATTATTTCTGATGTCCTGATCGAGAAACTATTCGAAGGTGCAGCTGAAATGTAACAACTGGAAATACAAAAATAAAAAGAGAAGAAACTTCATCTTCCCTACAGGTTTATAGTTCTTGATTGCTAACAACCAATCTTCGAAAAATCCCTTTGCGGGCAGTAAATGTTGTAGCCAATAGGTGTCATTAAAGTTTTAGGAGATCACGTGGACAGAATCATCATCGTAAACGGAAGATGATTGAAGGATTGTGCATAGTAAATCTACCCTGCTGTTAGCTTTCAATTGGTACTTCTTTCATCCGCATGCTGTTACAAAGGTACTTAACCCGTAGAAAAGAAGCGGTTTATGGCAAATGCCTTGGTTTGTTGACTCCTCGAAATGAATCTACAAAGTACTCTCGAGCCATAAATTGCTTGTAAAACATCCTCTCACGGAGCAGGTCATGCGTGTATTTCAACAGAGTTCGACTATTTATTTACTCGGAGCTCGGAGTGTTTTAGATATTCACTGTTTTGCATTACACCCAGGAAATAAATTTCTGCAGGTAGGCTTGTAGAAACAAGTCCTATATTTGAGTACATTTTATATTATGTGGTTTAATTACCTTCAGGTTCACTGAAGGCAAAGGGGAATCGTTCGTGCTCTTTGCAAGGTTAATGTTTACAGGGGATCAAATTCGACATTTGAATAATTTCATGTTATGGTTCAATTGCCTATATGAGTAATGGTGGCTATGAGAATTGAAACATGGGTAATACGAGGTTATTGTCTATGGGGAAGGAAGAAGACCAAAACATGACAGCAAAAAAGCAACCCCCGTGTCTCAGATGAGATTAGAATTCATTTCCTCTGCATTCAGAAAGTTTTTTTTCGGGGGAGGGATTAAAAATTGGAGGGGGCTGAAACTTGTTGACTGATTATATACACACGGTCGAGTCACATTATTGTGACACCAGATAATATCCAGAGTAATCGTCGTGTGCAGCGCCGACAGCAGCTAGACGGGCTGGGAGTGACTCAATAAGGTGCTGGAATAAACAAAGACATTGCTCTTTCCACGTTTTAGCAACACACATCAACCGAAAAATTGTTATAAGGTGCTGGAAGGTGTTCACAGGTAGCCATGCTGAATGCAATGCATCTGACAGCTACGGGAGGTTGCGTGATGGAGGACACGATTGAGGTGGTCCTACAGTTGCTCAATTAGGTTTAAGTCTGGGGAATTAGGGGGCCAGGGAAGTACTTTGAAGTCTTCATCGTGCTCTTCCAACCCCTCTCCGACATTTCTAGATGTGGCACGTCGCATTGTCATACTGCAAGATCCCATGCACCCCAGGGAAGACAATCAGCATATTTGGGTGTACGTGGTCTGCAAGGATGGATTCATAACGCATTCGGTCCATATTGCTTTCCACAGGTATGAGTGAACCAAGAGAATGCCACGAAAACATTCTCCAGACCATAACGCTACCCCCACCAGCTTGTGTTCTTCCAGCAATGGTTGGAGAGTGTTTGTTCTCCGATGTTTCTCGCCTTACACGCCGACGTCCATCCGTTCGATGAAGCAGAAAACGTGACTCATTGTAGAAGGCAATCCTTTGCGAATCAGTGGAGGTTTAATTACAATACTGCCGTGCAAATGCAATCCTTTTCTGCCGATGCACCTTCGTTAACATAGGTGCAGTGACCATTCGTCTGCATCACAGCCCCATACGCAGTAGGGTTCGCTGAACTGTCATTTTAGACACACTTCCGGTAGCCCCTTGGTTCATTCGGCCAGTGAGTTGCTCCACTGTAGCGTGTCGATCGTCCCTCACGCACCTTCGAAGCAGACGTTCACCTCTCACATCAATGGCACGTGGTGCTCCGCAGTTTCCACGTCGCTCATTTTCAATGGGGCCATTTCTCCAATCACAATAAATTTTAACCACAGCAGCAGGCGAACAGTTCACAAACTGGGGTGTTTCAGAAATACTGCCACCTTTGGCCCGAAAGCCGATAATCATCCTTTTTTTCAAATCTGATAAATCGCTCCTTTTATCTTTGACAGCAACGAGTGATATGTTTTGGGATCATATGTAGAGGATTTTAGAAAGGGAGTGTCTGAACCCAGGTCTTAAACAACCCTTAGAAATAGGAAGCTAGGAGATGTGGGCTAGAGTGCTCGATAGGAAAGTGACACGGAAGCGAAGTAGGAAGGGGGAGAAAGACGCCCTTATTTATTACCGGGGGGGGGGGGCAGTACCCGGTGTCCTACGGCTTAACATGTCCATCCGACGCACGGCGGATATTTAGTGGATCTAGCGTTCGTACCTGCCTGGGATCGAATATGAGGTCCTTTCCGCGGCGGTCACGAACGTTGCCCACTAGGCCACTTGCGGCGCATATATGTTTTCAGAATGCATACACCAAAATTTATATACCCTGCAAGCCAGGTCATGACACGCGCCTTCTTTCATTGGCTACGCGCTGTTGACGTCAAAAGTAGGAGGTGGTCACAATAATGTGACTCGACTGTGTATATATAAGTTAAAAATGAATTTCAGAATTGTACATAAGAACCATAAAATAATTCTAATAAAATATTAACAATTTGATGGAAGTTTGTTTTATCATGTACAAGGTTTTGTACCTGTGATTAATCTAAAGTATATTAATTCTGCACTCTTCTAAAATCTTTTTGTTGGGAGGATGAACTGAGGAAAACTTTAGGGGCCCCGGCCTCAAGATTGCCCATGGGCCCAAAAATCCTGCCGTTACACCACCCAAAACGAGGAACCTCCTAGCAACTGAAGATGCGTTTTGGGACTCAGATGAAATTCTCTGCGGTGCGCTAATTGGAGTACATGAGATACTTCTTCTTAGGGTCACGTAAGCAGAAAGGGGATCCACCGAAGTAATAACTCTTCAGAAATAAATAGCAGTCAAATAGATGTTACGTTCAGATGGTTGCCAAATTAATCATGAAGTAGACATGCCTCAGAAACATATTCGGATAATTATTTCTTCTGGCATACTCAAACGTAAATCGGGAGATGCTGGTTCGAATCCCGTTCCAGAACGATGTGTTACATGGCTTGGAGCTGAGCTATGCTACAGCGCCCTGTGTGAAGGGTTCGTTTGATGCTTAGCTTGCCGCAAGCTCTGTATCGGGGTTTAATCCGTATTTCTCCCTATTTGAGCAGATAGATAAAGTATAAATAAACACGACTAAAGTTAAGCCCTGCTCTTGCAGTGAGGAAGACTTTTATTCAGATGTTATGGGGAATGTCACAAAGCTTTGCCTTTGCATCAACAAACTGCTCGCCCTTTTTCTCTCGGCCCGTGTTTGCTTCCTACCTTCTCATTCTCTGTCGATTCCCCTCATCTTTTTCCAATTCCCACCGACGGGACAGCTTTCACACTTCCTCTTTCCACTCCTTAACACTGAATACCCTGCAACCGAGTGCCACGTCTTCTTGCTGAGACCCCCCCCCCCCCAAAAAAAAAGTCGTCTCCTGCCGAAGAGTGAAGTCCACGCTTTCCCAGAAAGCGCGGACATTCCTTAAAATGCCTTCTCTCTGGAAACGCAAAGTTTCCTTTAATTGGCTTCGCTGTCCCCTCTTCTCTCTCACTCCCTCGCAGGAAAGTATCCACGTAACAACTTCTACCCCTTGCCTGAGACGGCTGAAAAGCAATAATGTCCTGTTCCCCTTTTCTCACATCCACGCAACCATAAATCTAACACCCTCTTAAAGAGATGTGTGAGAAAAGAGTACCGACGCCCTGCTCATCAAAATGGCGGGAATTGGAGGAAAATGAATACAATTCATCATCCTTAAAATGGCTACCGAACTTCACTTCTGATAAATCTGGATGCCCAGGTTACAGATGTAATTTTCAAGTTTTCTGAGAATGTCTACTTGTGTTGCCGCGAAAATGCTTCTAATTTCGGGCACATTGCTTTTGGTAAAGAATTACCCAAATTCGGGATTTAATTACCCAATTAATGGTGTTAATTATGTTAATTAATTAACATAATTAATTATTTAATTTAATAATTGCAGTAATTCGTAATTAGGTGCAAGAAATATTATCCCGACCCAGGCCGCATAAGGATTCGCTGGTTTCTTTTCTTTTATTCTTCTTTGCTTGCCCTTCGCGTGGGAAGGAGATCGAAACGCAAACGCTAGTCCATCTGCAAAATTCCGCAAACGAAACGAAAGGCATTTTTATTTATTTTCCCGGCATTTGCGAAGCAACAGCACTGCGGATTACATAATGCAACCCTAACTAACAATCGGTCAATGACGACTATACGGCAGAAGTCTAAGGAAGAATCGAAAATCTGGTAAGAAAGTAAGCCTAGGCAATTAATGTCACCCAGGCTCGGTGTCGGAGAACATATTTCAGTCGTGCCTCCGAGCATGCTTAAAGATTTAAAAAGGGTTTTCTCGGATGGTCCGACAATAGAACTCCAAAACGGGGTGACAGTTAGGGCCAAATAAATTTTTAAAGGGCTTAGCTCAGCAGATGGTCAGCTGGCCAGGAGAACATCTGCTCGAAGTAGCCACTGGTCAGCAGCCACTGGACGACAGCCCATTTGCGAACGAAATGGGGGGGGGGGGGCAGAAACCAATGAAAGGGGCGAGTTCCACTTCCAGGAAAAAGGGACACGCCTAGCATCATGGCGTAAGCGAAAGCGAAACTAAAATAAAATGGAAAACTTGGAGAAATCAAGGTGTGTGTTGTTGTGGTTGCAGTCGAGTCGCTGTTGTTGTCATCTGGAGGGAGATCGAAGTTCGACGTCAGCGTGTTGGCGAGAAATGCCTAGCTGTACGTGGGTCAAGAAGTCGGACCCAAATCAGTCAACAATGTTAGTTACCCAAGGTAAATAGAGAAGGGATTCACATTCGTCGAGAGCTCCCGGGCTGTGTTTTATCCACGGAGGATACCTACCTAAGACCACGGCCGCAAGAATACACGCTCAATCCTCAACCGCGGATCGGGGTAGTGCAGCAGAAGTTTTTTTTTGGGTAAGACATCATCCAAATATTTCAATCCCTTGCATGCTGAGTATTCATTGAAATTTTAGAAATGAAATATTATTGCTCACCTCGTACTAGTTGGATTGATAGGGTATAACAAAGTAAATTTCTCCGTCATTTTTGTCCACGCCAGGGTTCGAACCCGGGTTCCCTCATTCCGGAACAAGTCACTCTACCAATTGAGCTACGCGGACGTTCGTTCTGACTGCTATCTGCCTTTATGTCGTGTGCGTCCTGCTGGCAGGTACGTCACATCTCCCCCTCCCCCCGAAAGAGGGCCGGGGGCATGGCCCACGGGTCAGCCGTGACCATGAATCGTTGCAGGCAACCATCCGCTGTAGAACGTACACTTGAGAACTCCAAGTCAATCTGGTGTGTGGAATGCAACGTCACACACATTTATTTTTCGAAGCGCTGGAGAAGGGATTTTCTTATTTTTCCTATCTCGCGGTGTGGAAAGAACATCACACCATTGCGAGATTTTGAACGGCCGGGTCATCCGGAAAGTTCGAGCGCTATTATAACGAAGTAAATTTCTCCGTCATTTTTGTCCAAGCCAGGGTTCGAACTCGGGTCCCCTCATTCCGGAATAAGTCATTCTACCAATGGAGCTACACGAACGTTCGTTCTGACTGCTATCTGCCTTTATGTAGTGTGCGTCCTGCTGGCAGGTACGTCACAAGGGACTTTACTATTTCTATAATTCTCTGGCTAAACCATAACTTCTTTTTGTAGAGATGTCTTTACATAACTTAATCTGATCCCACCATTAAATTGTACATAAATTAAGAAATATATACTAAATAAATTTTATATACTGCTGGCCACCCAAAATGCAACACCAAGAAGGACACGAGATAGCAAAGCCAGATTTACTGGACACATAACAACAGATACAAAGATGAAACGATTGAGCTTACAGGTCCGTGCGACTTGCGGAACACGCAGACATCAATAGTTCGTGTGGTCTCCATGGCTAGCAATAACGGCCGCTACACGCCGCGGCATCGAACGAAAGAGGCTCTGGATGTGAGCCTGGGGTATGTCGGTCCAGGCTGCTTCCACACGTTGCCACAGTTCATCAGGCGTAGCCGCGGGTGGTGCTTGCCGGGCCACTCGGTTGCCGATCAGCGACCAGACGTGTTCGATGGGCGACATATCGGGAGAACAGGCGGACCATGGCAGCAGTGACACCTGGTGGGCCGTGAAGAATTGTTGCTTGATGCGTGCCACGTGCGGGCGCGCATTGTCCTGTTGAAACGTGGCCGCTGGCTGGTCCTGCAGGTAAGGGAGGACTACAGGCTCCAAAACGTCGGAAATGTAGCGGTGGCTGTTGAGTGTACCGGCGATGCGTACCAGAAGGGCGCGAGTGTCATATCCAATTGCGCCCCAAACCAAAACGCCAGGCGACGGACCGGTATGGCGATGCATAATGCAGGCGTCACACAGTCTCTCGCCGCGGTGCCGCCACACGCGGATCCGACCATCGTGGTGTTGCAGGCAGAAGCGGGATTCGTCGGAGAAGACAATGTCGTGCCATTCCGTAGTCCATGTGCAGCGTTCAACGGCCCACTGCCGCCGCACTCACCGGTGGTGTAACGTCAATGGTAATCGGAGCAATGGGCGCCGTGCAACAAGTTCCCGCTCCTGCAGACGACGTCGAACGGTACGTGCTGACACAGGTTGTTGCGCAACACACCCTAATTCCCGCGCTAACGTTCGTGATGTGGCGGTGCGAGCCGTCAATGCCCGCCGCACAACATGCCAGTCCTCTCGTTCGGTGGTGTACCGCGGCTGCGGCAATCACTCACGTCGGCCCGTCCGTCCCTCATGCACCCACCGAATCCGTACTCGCCTCACTGTGGCTGAATGTCGTCCCACACGGGCGCCGATGTCTCGGTACGATAAACCGCTGTCGCGATAAGCCACTGTTCGTCCTCTGTCAAACTCCGAAACGTGCTGGAATGACTGCCGTATTCTGCGACGAGGCATAAGGAAGCTTCCCACGCACAGGTCCGGCAGCACAACACATTTCCACTACTTACACGCCGCCTTCTGTGCACCCTTCAAATAATAATTCTCGGTGGCGTGCCGGGCGCACATGATTTGCATATGCCCTGCAATGCTAATCGTTTGCATGTCCTCTCGCGGGCGATGCATGCTGCGAATTTCAGGCAAATCGGATGCTTCCTTCTTGGTGTTGCATTTCGGGTGGCCAGCAGTGTATTTGTTTCTTTAAACAACGTGTTTTTATTCTCGCTGCTCTGCAAATGAGTACGAGTGTCGGTGTTCTGGTTTAATTTTAAGTAATATTTTTTCTTTCTTCAAAGATACACCGATTCAAGCATGATACTGAAATGTTAGATTTTAAATTTAATTTCTTTGCTGCGTATGAGTTCTTGCGACAACGTCGTACGAGCTCGTGTGAAACACAACGCTTTCAAGTTCCAACGGTCAGACTGGGTCGCCTACACTACGAAACCCAATGTCATTGTTGCCATTTAGTAGATCAAAACTCATTAACAAAATTTATACCCTCAAGTTCCCTCAAGTTTTAATACTTACATGATATTCATTGAATAATTAAAAGAACTATGGATATAGGAACACGCAAACATTTTGATTTCTGGAGGTTGCAAAACACGTTCTATCTCTCTTGTGTTGATGTATCGCAGCACCCAAAATACATATAATGATTCAAAACTTCTAACAGCAGTGATGATAATTTCGTGCTCAATTCTTAAAAATAAGTTCATGACCACTTTGTACCATAATCCTTACCAGACACTAGGTATAATAAAGGAAACAGCTTTGAAACATTTCGTAGTTTTTGACACAGATAATATTACTAGTAAATTAGCGAACTGCCTTCAGGTAGTTGAAAAGGCTGTACAATTTTTTCTTTCTTAAAAGTTCATAGCATGCTATACAAGTCTGTTTATTATCTTTTCTACTTCTTTTGTCTTCAAGTCCTAAGAAACAAGAGTTTGTAAAATCTAATACATCGTCTTACAAGATAGCATAATCCCATTTGGCACGCATCAAGTATTTAAATTACTTGTAATGAAGAAAATAAAGAGTAGCGTGACTTGGTTAGAAGGTCGAACAAGTGTTTTTTTTTTTAATCTCTTTATTCGTTTTCTTCCTTCTTTCATTTTTTGTTAATAGATGGCTTGAAAATATTTCGAAATTAAATGTATAATCTTTGTCATTCACCTTTCTTCTTCTTATCTTCGCAAACCTAAATATCAACCACGTGATGAAATATAGTGCGAAATAAGTTGCAAAGACTGAAAAAGAAGGCAATGAACTGTTTATAATATTTTCTTTCTGCTGAAGTGAAATTTGGCGATTTGCAATTATAAAAGAGCAAGAGAAAAAGCTGCGGGTGATCCCGTAGTTTAAGGCCTAAGCAATCGATCAAATATACCTGAGGCCACAGCTAGGAGATGACAACATTTATGGACACACCCAAGAGTTCTCGAGGTCCCAAGTGCATACTTAGGGTCCGCTGATGGGGAATTGATGTCCCGATATCAGCTGGAGTCTCCATTTTTGTCACGTGGCTTTCGGAGCTCTTGAAAAGGGGACTGTAGCACACCTGCAGCGTGAAATAATAAAGGGTAGCCATGCTCTGTCAACTCGGTCTTCAAGGTAAAATGTAAATATTTGTTTTTCTCATATTTATGAGGCTCTTGACAATAAAAGAGGAAAAGATACGGCGGCGAAAGTGACCATGCGCGAACCAGGCGATGAACGCTGGAGCACATGGAAATGAATGAATAGCCAACGCGATCGGGGCTTTGAATCTCAAAGGTGTCCTTTTTTTCCCCCACTCCGAAATCCGTTTGCTATCTTGTTAAGAGACAAGTGTGGAGAACAGTCGGCCGAATTTCAAACTAGTAACGGAAGAGTCTGAAGCAATGACCTTTCAGCATTTTAATATCACTGTCCCCAGAATTTTTTTGAGATTTAACGAACAGTGAGCAACTTAATGGACTATAAGCAGTCCCCCGTCCCTAATTTAGGACCACTGGCTCCAGAAAAAGCAGGCAGCCAGTGCCATAAGGCAAGCGCATCACCCATATCTCCTCCGGGTTTGAGCCTGTACGCAGCTCTGGATTAGCCAGAAACCAGTGCCTCTGAAACATGAGCAACTTTTCTGTTTTATTAGAATATTATTGAGAGTTGGGAACACTAGGATAATGCTTATTAAGAGAATACAACGTGGATTGTCACAAATATTTATTTTTTCAAGTCGGCCATGGTTTCGCGGGGTATTGACCTAGCTTCATCAGGACGAACGGCACGTAAATGTTCAAATTGTATATGATATAAAACTAAAGTTCGTGTAGATTACGTCAAAGAATCAGTATGAAAAGGAAATAAAATATCTGTTTATTGACGTATAAATATTATTAATAAAGCGCAAGCCTTCAACACCAACGGGTGCTTTCTTCAGACTTGTTCGTGGTTAGGCAAGACAACAGGAATAAACAACAGAAAATTTTAAAATAAACATGAACAGAATTTGAGAACGTGATATGTTGCCGTCGGGTGCATGCGACAATGTCAACAGAAGCGTGTTAAGCGTGAAGAAATGTGCGCCATATTTGGGGAAGCTCAATTGAGACGTCATCGTTGCAAACCACAGGGTTACTCAAAATCTCCATGGTTTCCCTGACGGCAGTGCCCCTGGCGGTAGTATAAGCAGCAATTCGATTTATCTGGTCCCATTTCGGGATGGCGGAATGGGTAACCACTTCCCTGGATAAGGCGGTCAATCTTCCGTGCGAGACGTCCCGCTTGTGTTAGATTAGTCGAAGAGCGAAAGAGCGTTTTGTCATTCCGATGTAATGCTTGGTGGTACCATCCATGTATCCCAATGGTATTGAGTACACTCCCACATCACTCAGAGGGGTATGGGTGTTCCGGGATGACAGCAGGTGGTGTGATCTCGATCTTGGTGAGCGTATCCCAAAGCTAAGCCTGAGTTTCTTTAAGGTGTTCTGCAAAAAGTAGGTCAGGCCGGGTACATAAGGCCAAGCCCCAATGTATTGCAGATAAGGCTTGGTATGGCGGCTACCCGGATTGGAGAAAACAGCGTCGGCGTTCTTGATAATGTCTTCGATCACTTGCACACTGTAGCCAGAGGAAGAGGCCAGATCTCTTAGGTTGTCGACTTCTTCAAGTCTGGATGCAGTGTCCGATGAGAGAATAAAGGCACGTTTAGCCCTATGTATGAAAATGGCTAATTTGTGCGTAACGGGTCCCATAGAGGTGGGTAGGATTACATTCGGGATATATGTTGGTTTGTAATAAACCTTCGTTTGGAGGGATCCAGAATGAGATTTCTTGACTAGGACGTCCAAAAACGGGAGACTGCCGTTGTCCTCACACTCCATGGTGAAACATATGTTCCGGTGGAGGGAATTAATGAAAGCGAAAAAAGCGTTCAGTTCTTCAACTCCATGCTGCCAGATAAAAAATAAAACGTCGGCGTATCTGAGCCATATAAGATGAGCGAGCTTAGCTCCACTAAGAATTTTTGATTCCAGCGGTGTGAGGATGGCTTCAGCTAGTACGTGAGCCCATAGCAACCCATGTAGTGGTGAGCCCATGGCAACCCCTATAGTGGTGAGCCCATGGCAACGCCTATAGTGGTGAGCCCATGGCAACGCCTATAGTGGTGAGCCCATGGCAACCCCTATAGTGGTGAGCCCATGGCTACCCCTATAGTTGTGAGCAATGGCAACCCCTATAGTGGTGAGACCATGGCAACCCCTATAGTGGTGAGCCCATGGCAACCCCTATAGTGGTGAGCCCATGGCAACCCCAATAGTGGTGAGCCCATGGCAACCCTTATAGTGGGGAGACCATGACAACCCCTATAGTGGTGAGCCCATGGCAACCCTATTGGACTGCTTGTAAATTAGGTTATTAAAACAGAAAAAAATGTTGATTCCGTCACCACTTCTATCGCATAGGATATACCCAGTAGTGAGTCCCGTGAGAATATTGAAGAATCAGCAAGTGCTCGCTTCCAAGTGTCCACTTCCTCGTCGACAGGTACAGACGGATAAAGTGACACCACGTCAAAACTACCGATGATGTGGTGCGGAGCCACAGTGAATTTCTTTGGCCTTGTGACGAAGTCACCCGACGACAACAGGACTGTTGTGGAGGCAGGCAGGAAAGCTTTTAGGAATGTTGCAAGTTGACCCTCGAGATTGATTGATGGGGCTCTCTTACGTGAAACAATAGGCCTAAGCGGGAGTCCTTGCTTGTGATGTTTAATTCTTGCAAAGAGCGAGGGTATATTCGGCCCCGGAGGAAGCCATGCGGCTGATCTGAGGGTGTCCGGGATAGCGGGCATTTTCGCCACTCTCTTAACTTTCGCAATCCACCTATTTAATGGGCTAGAGGTAATTTGGATTGAATCCGACTGTTGTATGAACTCCATGATTTTACGGTTGTATTCATCGGAGTCCATTATCGCAATCTGGCCTGATTTATCAGTGAGTGCGAAAACAATCGATGGGTCGTCCTTTAGCCTTAGGACAGCTGTTAGGTCATGTGGCCTAGAGTGTCGAGTCTTGGGAAGCTTATTCGATTTGTTCAGGCGCTGGAAGCATTGAAGACGGATTGAATCCCTCTGTGCGGTTGGTACCTTATAGAGAAGGCTTTCAATTGCTGGGATTAGCTCACGGACGGAAGGCTGGGTGTTCAGGCAGAACTTTGGGCCCTTTTCCAGTATGTCCAGTTCCTTCTGCGACAAGATTTTTGACGAGACATTGATTACTGGGATGGTAAACTTCCGTGAAGGCGTATCTCTTGATTCCCTGAGACGGGAGAGCTTTTCATTGTGGGTGAACACAAGCGATCTGTTCTGGCGGTCGACCAGCATGCTGAGCCGGCGAAGGAAAACATCCAAAATCAGAGGTATGGATTCTGCAGCCAGCTTCAGGAATAAATGGTGCTCCAAGGACATAACGCGTTTTCTTTTAAGCTGCACAAGATGGGACAGAGTCTGGCGCTGGAAGTTCAGTTTTCTGCAGTGTTTAGCCATCGATGACTTCTTTAGGTTACAGTTCTGAATATAGGACTTGTGCTCCTTCAATCGAAAACGCAAGGCTCTACGGGCCTGTCCGATATAAGAAGCGCCACATTCACATGGAATTCGATAAATTCCCAGCGAGTTTTTGTCTTCAACATAGTCCTTTTGTCCTAAAAAGTTCACTTTGTTTATGTGTTTAAAAATTACTTTAAATTTAAAGGTTTTGAGAATTTTTGAAATTTTGAAGACAATGTCACGGGAAAATATTATAATGGACAAAACTATCTCGCAATGGCCGTATCACAGGTGTTAAAGTGGAGATAGGCTTCGGTTTCCGGAATTTGTTAGAGTCTTGCCTATAATGGAAGGGTTGTATCCTCGTTGTACTACAACACGTTTAAGAAAATAAAGTCCTTTTTCCAAACTGTCTTTCTCTGAACATATATGTATCGCGCGATATACGCAACTCTAAAAGACGCCGAGTTTTTGTTGCCAAGGGTGATTGGACTTGGCATGTGGAGGTGAGAAAACAGCGAAAGGCTTCCGATAAATATACAGGGTGTCCGAGAATTATTGGACGCATTACAAAATTATGTACAAAAAGAAAAACTATGAGCATTTTCTGTTTTTCTATGTCACGTATTACTAACACGGTTTCTATATTTTTGTTTTGCAGAATTGTTATTCCCAGAATTCGGTAGATGGCGCTAGGTGTGGCCTGATGAGGATTGTATGAGAAATGCGCAATCAGTAGTCATGTCATCCGTACAGCAGAAGGCGATGTGTGCGCTATGGCTTGCGGAATTAAAGTCTGCCATTAAAGTTAAAAGACGGTACCGTTTAGAGTATGGTTGTAATACTCCGTCAACGAATTCAATTAAGCGGTGTATGAAACAGTTTAAAGAAACAGGCAATGTGCAACATCGTGGAGGAGCCGGTAGGTCTAGCGTCAGCGGTGAGACGGTTGGCCAAGTTAATGAAAGTTTCCGACGAAGCCCCAGGAAGTCCGTTCGTAAAGCAAGCAGAGAACTGTGTATTCCGAAATCGACAGTTCACGATATCTTGTACAAAAAATTAAAGTTTCATGCTTAAAAAATTCAAATAGCGCAAAAGATGCATATAAATGATCACACTCTGCGATACGATTTCGCTGTGGCTATGTTGAATCGAGTGGAAAACGACGAAAACTTTCTCAATACTGTAATTTTTAGTGATGAATCCACATTTCATGTACCAGGTATTGTGAATCGTCACAACTGCAGAATATGGGGCAGTGAACCGCCTCATGCTGCTATTGAACTGGAACGTGATTCTCCAAAAGTTAATGTGTGGTGCGCCCTATCAAAAAGAGAAGTGATTGGCCCTTTCTTCTTCTGCGAAAAAAACATAAACGATGACATTTACTTGGATATGCTAGAATATTTCGCTATACCCCAGATCAAAAGATATGACAACGTCGTTTTACAACAAGACGGGCCTCCGCATTGGTCAACGTGTGTACGTAAGTGCCTAAACGAGCATTTCCCCAACAGATGGATTGGGCGTGGTGGTCCCATTCCGTGGCCCCCTCGCTCTCCAGATCTAACTCCATTGGATTATTTTATGTGGGGTTATGCGAAAGATCGTGTCTATTAGACGCCTTGTACTGATTTGCAGGAACTGAAGCAGCGTATCGTAGCTGCTATTAATTCCATAACTCCTCAGATGCTTGCCAATACATGGCATGAAATTGAGTATCGCTTGGACGTACTACGAGCAACCAAGGGATCTTACATCGAAATTTATTAACTTGTTTAGTTACATTGTAAGTTAGTACAGTCAGTTTCTTTCTATCTGTTTAATGTTTTGTTTTATATAATTTTGTAATGTGTCCAATAATTCTTGGACGCCCTGTATATTCCATATATATATATATATATCTTTCCATACATAACAGAAGTCTTTCTATCAAGCACCCCATTTCTATCAAGCGCGTGAAAGCAACTAACCAAAACCCGTGATTGTAAACATCATTTATGATATCATATACAATTTGAATATTTACTTGCCATTCGTCCTGATGAAGCTATGTCAATACCCATGGTCGACTTGGAAAAATAAATTTTTGTGACAAACCACGTTGTATTCTCTTAATATGCATAATCGTCACAAGTCTTTGAGATCAAGAACCAGGATAATGCATTTTTAAATCGTATAAAATGCTTAGAAAAATATTTGGGAACATAACAAGAGACCGCAGATGAAGACATAACAAGGAAATTTGTTATATATGACGATTCCGGTTATTAACAGGCAGGGGTCAAAAAATATGGTACTTGTCCACCAGTCTGCAGAAAATGTCTCAGTCAGAGATTTCGAAAGTGCCACTAGTCAGAGGCAACTTGTGAAAACACTAATTTGTTAGTGACGGAGGTCGAACTTCCGCCCTCTCACTCCGGAGTAAGTTGCTCTCCCAACTAAGCTACACGGACGGAATGTTCCGCTGCAGATTTGTTGTCTTGACACGTAATTCACCTCTATAGTACGCCATGTCACCTACCTCTTAATTTTTTTTTTTTAAGCGAAGTAGGAATTTTTCATTAATTCCAGACGATGTGTAGAAAAAACATCACACATTTTTCGAAGAACCCAACGGCCAGTGGATCCATGTTGACGTTCGGTCGCCAATGTGAAAACACAAGTTTGTCCGCGTCCCCTCACTCTGGAGTAAGTTGCACTCCCAACTAAGCTACACGGACAGAATGTACCCCTGAAAATTTCTCGTCTTGACACGTGCTTGACCTCTGCAGTACGTCACAAACCATAATTTTTGACTCGTTATGGAGGAGGGTTCTACGTCAATTCGTCGCGTGCGTCAATTCGTCGACTGCGTCAATTCGTCGACTGCGACGATTCGTCGCGCGTCAATTCGTCGCCTACGTCAATTCGTCGCGCGTCAATTCGTCGACTGCGTCAATTCGTCGCGCGTTAATTCGTCGCGCGTCAATTCGTCGACTGCGTCAATTCGTCGCGGACAAATTCGTCGACTACGTCAATTCGTCGACTACGTCAATTCGTCGCGTTTACAGATTTTGGTTACATACAAAACGAATGCAGGAAAACGTACGATTTCGAACGTCTTGCTCCATGATCAAATTTATAAAGTTTGGCCACGCAGACAGGATAGGAATATTACGTTTTTCTTTGGCACTAAAAATATTAGACGGTAAACGGTTTTTGGAACGGGGCAGGGCCCGGTTGGTCAGAGCCCCCCATATACAAAATTTTCGTAAAATCTACAGTTTTCAATTCAGAACCACCAAATCTGGTATACTATCTCGTGGTATTCTAACTTAGACTGTAGACGGTTTTGGGAAGCGGTTGCAGAGAGGAGGAGGGGGGGTTACAGCCCCCTACAGAATTGCCGTAAGATATATTTCAAAATTGTCTTTATTCTTCAAATAAAAATAGCATTTTTATGTACATGACAGTAGAATTCTGCCAATAAATACAGTGATATATACAACAACTGAAAAGTTCCAGTGAAACGTAAAACAAAATATTGTAAAATCATAAAATTATTTCACACTCAAAATTTACATCATATATACAGAAGTATTCAGTGACAAGGGGGAGAATCGCTAAAAGTGCTCAGAAGAGCATCTTCTTACATTAAATTATATACACAGGGACAATAAAATTTCTCAATATATTCAACATAATGTAGGGGACATTGCGTGTGCAGTAAACTGTGCAGAAGAAAGAATTATATACAACATAAAATACAACAAAATCGAAGAGATCATGGGAAACATGGTGAGCTATCTCCAATAGCACATATAACAGAATAATCACAAATAGCGAATCATGTGGGTGAAAAAGGAGACTCCACCTAGGAGCCTCATACCACCAAAATTAATACGTAAAATCATGAGTTGTGACGGTGAATGTGGGCGACAACAAAAATCACACCTATAAGTTGAGATGTAGCTGCAAATTGTGGATATGGAACCACCCAGCCGATTGGGTCCAGGTGGATTGAAAAACGTTATCGGTGTTTGTTGAGGCAGCACGAGAGTGCTCCATTCGGAGACGAGTGGTTAACCGTGCTAGGAAGCGTCTCCGAATGATAGCACTTGCCTCCTGAGGAGGTGGAGTAAGAGCAGGGAGGCGTTGTTCAAGATGGAAAGCATATACAGTGAACTTCACAAGAAGAAAAATGTAACGGCACACAAGAGGCAAGTGAGTAGGTGGATGCTTAGTTTGGAGTAGCCAAGCATATGCAAGAAATGGTAACGATCGAGCACAAATTCGATCAGCAAGACGAAATGCTGTGTTTAGGACTGGCAGGAGTACGGGGCAGAAGAGGTATTGATGTTGGACGTCGCTGACTTCAGGGCAAAAGGAACAATGTGGAGAGGTGAGAAGGGTCATGCGAAATAGTACTGATGGGGCGGGGAGACGAAGGTGAAGAAATTGCCAATGGACATTGAGTTCAAGAGGGGAGGAAAGGGGAGAGGTAGAGGCTGTCCAGATGACGGGGAGAAGAGAAGGAGAAGCAGAATGAACAGAAAGTGGAAGTGCGGGAGGGGAAAGAAGGAGCCAATAAAGAGAAGAGGAGGAGACAGAAGTAACTAGAACCGGGGAGCTACGAATGAGGAGAAAGAACGGTAGAGAAAGAGGGGCGGAGGGGACCGAGAAGAGACCATCAGGGGAAGCGAGGAGTGGAAAGAGGCTCCAAAGCGCTGTGCGAAGGAGAAGATATTCGTTAGCAAGAGTAATGGTTGGAGATAGAAACAGGGAAGAAAGAGGTCTCCAGGTTAGATCAGAAGTTACGAGAGAACGGACAGTTATCACACCAGAGCGGATCCAATGAGGAAAGTAAAAGTAAGGGAGGTTAGGAGGGTGAATAAGAGAAGAGAAGAAGAGAGGTTCATCTAGAAGATCAAGAGTTGAAGAATAAAATGAACGGAGAAGAGGAAGCGAACGAAAGAGAGAAAGGCCCTCTCGCAGGACAGAAGGGAGGTGGGACGGAAGAAGAGAGTATGAATCCATCTTCAGAAACAGTAAGAAGGTGAAAGATGGGTCACGAGAAGAAGCAAGAACATTCAAGGTAGCGGTAAGGGACGGAACAGTTGAAGTGGCAAGGCGAATGAAATGAATAATGCGATGTGTTTTATAAAGGACTGCTGGATCAGGAAGCTGGATGCCACCTAATGAGGCTGGTAGATGAAGCGCGGCAGGTTTAACCCAGTGATGTGAAGTCCAGATGACGGAAGTTGAGAGGCGAGTGATGGTCTTTATGGTCTGGGCGAGTCTTTTTTGTGACACGGGAACAACCGTCGACATCCAAGAGTATTCGCATAGGGAGATAAGTTGTCGACGAACAATGGCTGCTCGTTGACGGAACGATGTGAAAGGGCGGGCCTTACTCCAGTAGGCAGCAGCCCGTTGTATCCGGGGAAGAAGAGCAGTCCAGGTGGCAGATGCAGAAGCCAAGGGCAAACCGACATACGCACCGAGGATCTTCTGTGTAGTGGCTGTCCACTGCGCACCCCAAGGAGCATCGGTGCGGACAGCCCATGCCCCGCACCACAAGCCAGTACTTTTAGTGGCATTCAGCGCAGCTCCAGATATTGCAACATATTGTTGATATACAGAATACAGGCGATCAAATTGAGATTCATCCCGGACACAAAAGGTCACATCATCAGCATAGGCGGTGAAAATTATCCGATGATGACGAGTACTAGCCACTGTCGGCGGTAGGACATCCAGGAGTGATCTTTGGGCTGCTAACAGGAAAGGCTCAAAAGCGAGAGCGAATAGCTGGCCGGAGAGCGGACATCCTTGTCGGATGCCTCGCCTAAACGGAATTGGAGCGGTTAGAAATGTAGCCGCTCGAACATGGAAACTGGCGCCCTGATAAAGGGCCAAGAGAGCGGAAGAAAAGGCAGCAGGAAAGCCAAATCGTGAAAGGACAGCACAGAGATAAAAGTGAGACACGTTATCAAAAGCGGACTTTTGATCCAGATTGAGAAAGGCAAGAGGTTCATCAAAAGAGCGAGCGAGGAAGTGAAGATGAAGGAGAAGAGAAACGTTAGTGGAAATAGTCCGACCAGGCACAGTGTATGTCTGGTCAGGAGAAATAACGAAAGAGAGAACAGAATTAAGGCGACGGGATAAGAGTTTTGTATAGAACTTATAGTCAGTGTTTAGGATGGAGATAGGGCGCCAGTTTCCCAGATCCAAGAGGTCACCCTTCTTAGGAAGGAGGATGATGTGTGCCAAAGTAAAGTCGGGCGGTAACGCAGGAGAGGAAAAAGCAGACGAGAAACACGCAGACAGAAAAGGCAGAAGGCACGGTAGAAAAGCACGGTAAAAGGACAGAGGAAGGCCGTCAGGTCCAGGAGCAGCATGAGGATTGAGAGTAGCGAACGCCTCACGGAGTTCGCGAAGAGAGAAAGGGGAAAGTAAAGAAGTAGATAAAGTAGAGGGGACCTGAGGAAGAGAGGAGAGAAGAGGAGAAGCTAATGAGAATGAAGACTGCGTTACTGCACTGTACTTGGCGGTGAAATACTGTTTAGTGAAAGTGCATAGCTTCGATGGGTTCGAAGTGATGGAACCATCCTGGAGGCGAAGATGACGCAAAGATGTAGCAGAGCGATGTTGAGATTCCAAGGCGGTTGAGTAATCGTGAGAATCAGCTGTAGGGGAGAGATGCAAGAAATGCATCCTGCAGGCTGCATCGGATGCGCGAGGAAGAAGCACGGCGTGAAGATCTGCCAGATAGCCGGGGTATTGCGGATCATCAAGAGAGAGCATCGACAATAGAGCACGTAGATTCGCAATTTTCATATCGCTCTCATTCCGAGAGGCATGGGAAAAGCGCCGTACAAAAAGGACCAAGTCGTGTTTGACACTGAGCCACATTTGCATCGCGTCTGACGTAGTATCAAGAAGGGGCTGACGACTACGGAGGAACTCACGCACAGCAACACAAAATTGTTGATCATCCAGGAGCGAGTCCGGAAAAGTCCGTACTCGTCGAGTTCAATTTAGAACTACCAAATTTGGTATATTATCTCATAGCGCTCTAACTTAGACGGTAGACGGTTTTTGGAACGGGTCAGGGGCCCGGTTGGTCAGAGCCCCCCACACTACAGTTTTCAATTCAGAACCACCAAATCAGGTATCCTATCTCATAGTACTCTAACTTAGACGGTTGTCTGTTTTTGGAACGGGTCAAGGCCCGGGGAGTCAGAGCCCCCCCTCCCCCCATACATACAAAGTTTTCGTAAAATCTAGTTTTCATTTCAGAACCATCAAATTTGGTATCATGAAACTAACTTAGACGCTAGACGGTTTTTGGAAGGGGTTGGAGCCCGCGGGGTCGGACCCCCCCCCCTCTCATAAAAAATTTCGTAAAATCTACAGATTTCATCTTAGAACCACCAAATTTGGTATACTATCTTATGGTACTCTAACTTAGTCGGCAGACCGTTTTCGGAACGGGTCAAGGCCCGGGGGTCAGAGCCCCCCACATACAAAATTTTCTTAAAAACTACAGTTTTCAATTTAGAACCACCAAATTTGGTATACTATCTCATGGTACCCTAACTTAGACGCTAGACGGTTTTTGAAAGGGGTTGGAGCCCGCGGGGTCGGACCCCCCCTCTCATAAAAAATTTCGTAAAATCTACAGTTTTCATCTTAGAACCACCAAATTTGGTATACTATCTTATGGTACTCTAACTTAGACTGCAGACCGTTTTTGGAACGGGTCAAGGCCCGGGGTCAGAGCCCCCCACATACAAAAGTTTCTTAAAAACTACAGTTTTCAATTCAGAACCACCTAATCTGGTATACTATCTCATGGTACTCAAACTTAGACGCTAGACGGTTTTGGGAAGGGGTTGGAGCCGGGGGTCAGACTCCCCGAATAAAAACTTTTTCGTAAAATCTACAGTTTTCAATTTAGAACCACCAAATTCGGTATACTATCTCATGCTACTCTAACTTAGACGCTAGACGGTTTTTGGAAGTTGTTGGAGCCCGCGGGGTCAGACACCCCCCGAATAAATTTGTTTTGTAAAATTTACAGTTTTCAATTTAGAACCACCAACTTTGGTATACTATCTCATGGTACTCTAACTTAGACAGTAGACCGTTTTTGGAACGGATCAAGGCCCGGGGGTCAGAGCCCCCACATACAAAATTTTCTTAAAAACTGCAGTTTTCAATTCAGAACCACCAAATCTGGCATACTATCGCATGGTACTCTAACTTAGACGCTCGACGATTTTTTGAAGGGGTTGCAGCCCGGGGGTAAGGGCCCCCTCATAAAAATTCGCAAAATCTACAGTTTTCAATTTAGAACCACCAAGTTTGGTATACTATCTCATGGTACTCTAACTTAGACGCTAGACTGTTTTTGGAAGGGGTTGGAGCCCGCGGGGTCGGAGCCCCCATTAAAAATTTCGTAAAATCGACAGTTTTCATCTTAGAACCACCAAATTTGGTATACTATCTTATGGTACTCTAACTTAGACAGCAGACCGTTTTTGGAACGGGTCAAGACCCGGGGGTGAGAGCCCCCCACATACAAAATTTTCTTAAAAACTACAGTTTTCAATTCAGAACCACCTAATCTGGTATACTATCTCATGGTACTCTAACTTAGACGCTAGACGGTTTTTGGAAGGGGTTGGAGCCCGGGGGTCAGACCCCCCCCCCCGAATAAACAGTTTTTCGTAAAATCTACAGTTTTCAATTTAGAACCACCAAATTTGGCATACTATCTCATGGTACTCTAACTTAGACGCTAGACGGTTTTTGGAAGGGGTTGGAACCCCGGGGTGAGAGCCCCTCCCCTCCTCATAAAAATTTCGTAAAATCTACAGTTTTCAATTTAGGACAACCAGATTTGGTATACTACTTATGGTTATCTAACTTAGACGGTAGACGGTTTTTGGAAGGGGTCGGGGCCCGGGTCAAGGTAGCCCCATGCAAAATTTTCGTAAAAAGTTCCGTTTTTTACTCTTAAGAATACCCTATTTACGTTCTAAGGCGCTCTTTGGCCCTTTGAGGGCCTTGCAGCATAAACCATCAACCAACCAACCAACTAACTAACCTACGGTCTAAGTTAGGGACTGTAGATAACAATAAAGTGCAAAAATATGCGTTTAATTGTGTATTAAAAACACAAATCTATATAGTTTAGCTTTCACTACCAACGAACGGCTTATCAGAAAGAAATATAATGTAATGTAAACAGAGAGTTCCAGATATTCAAAATTCAAAACGGTAAGAAAAAGATGATCAATGCCAATGTGAAGTCGTATGCATGCGACATCACATAGGTACATTGCATTTCTGTGTCGCGGGATTCACAGAAGCACACGCCAGATGTACGGCAGTTCTGTAGATGTCTCCTAGAAGGTAAGTATTCCCATTCCTTTTTCTTTCTTTTTTGTTTCGCAAAATTAAATTAACTAAATCAAAAAATTTAAAATAAGTTTACTGGAAAATTGCAGGAATATCTTTTTCATTCATTAACTTTCACCCGCTGAACTTGGTGATTCCACAAATAGTAATATTTACCTGGCAAATAACTGGTATCCCTGCTAGTACAAATTATATTAATGATTTATTTGCGTCCAGTTCAATCTAGTATGTCCATAAGAGCGTTAGGGGCCGTATGAAAAATACATTTCAACGTGTGCCGCTACGGCGGCGGAGTGATCTAGGCGCTGGCTTCTGACCACTTGTCGAGAAGGATCCTGGTTCAAATCCCGGTGAATCATGGACGTTGTGCTTGACTTCTGGCACTGGCTGTCCCCCTTCCCAGGAACCAGTGGCCCAAAATTGGGAATGTCCGACTGCTTATAGCCCACTGAATTGATCACGGTGGTCGTTAACCCCCCCCCCCAAAGATTGCGACGTGTCCATTGCTATTTGTTGTGGACCGTACAAAAAGTATGTTTTTGATATCAAGGTGTCCACTTCCATGTAGGCTGGCCATAAAATGTTAGGAGACCGTACAAAATTGCACTTTTGTTTTCACCTTGTCAGCGCTTCGGTATATGGTTGAAGTATACGTATATATAGTTGGGCCATTTCAGCACGTAGTTTGGTTTATATAGAAAATAAAGATGTTACATTTTTACTCAGCTACAACACATTAATCCCGAAGGCTATTTGTTGAAATCTTTAATCCGCCGTGCTCATATTCACAACGTTAACATAACATGTCAAGTTATTAATGTTGCAGTTTTACCCTGTCACAAAACTTTAGTTACAAGACCTTAGGCGTAAACATTTTTTAGGAATTTTTAGTCCGACGTATTCATAAGGTTTCGATAACATGCCAAGGTTATGGTACTGCGTTTTGACTGAGGCACAAAAATTAATAAACAGGCCTTAAGCCCTTTTATCAGTTTTCAATCAACCGTGCTCATATACATAAAATTTTCAGAGAAAGTCAAGTTTACTGTGTTGCGCATTTACTCGAGTACAAAACTATAAACAGCCATTAACTTTCACCCGCTGAACTTGGTGATTCCTCAATTCATCCATTAACAAGTCTTTTAAGTGATTGTATGCTATGGTCATATTTATAATGTTTGATGACAAGTCAGGTTAATGATGTTGCACTTATTAAAGACTTAAAAAGGTGTAGAGGCTAGTAATTATTATTTGAAGTCTAAATAAAAGCTCATTTTTAACATGACTCGTCATGAAATCCTTGTGAATATGGCATTTATTTTATTTTGTACATTTTACAAAGCGTATGCATTTTTTTTTTGGCATTTGTTTTAATTTTGTGTTGTACTTGTTACATAGCGTTTCGCATTTTTGTAATGCTTGTGACTTGTGATTGCATTTTGAATTTTTATTTGTTTCACATTTTGGATTGCATTTTGAATTTTTATATGTTTCACATTTTGGATTACTTTTTGACATTTTATGTTTTTGACATGCTATTTTGAAAATTTTGTCTTTTTTAATTTTGCGTTGGTTTTACATTCTTGCATCTTCGGCGGAATTACATTCTTGAAAAATTCAAATACAAGTTAGTAAAAGGTATAATTCAATTAGTGAGAAATACCAGCACATTTTAGTAAAGGGTAGAATTATATGAAATTCCTCTTAAAATGTCCAGCATGTTAACATTGTCTCTGTGCACCAAAGAAGTTCGAATTCCTTTTTATCTTGCCAGCGTTTCTCTTCTGGGTGGATTTGTTGGAATCTGTGCTATCACTCTTTCGATTTTAGCCATAGTTGTTCTCTGCTCTTTCGCAATTTCACTGATTATTTCGTACAGTCACAGTTTTTTCTCTCCCAGAATTGTATTCCAGCGTCTGTCTAATCTTTCAAGTTCGTTTTGTGTTCTGGGAAAGCCAAATAAATTGTTTTCACTAACTGACCAAATTGTTGGCGGGAACAGCGGAGGGCTTCTGCTTGGATTGTTTCTTCTGCTTCCACAAAATTTTCCAAGAACATAATTTTCCTCAAACCACTGAACTACAGAATCTGCATATTCTAGTAAAATTGATTTCACAAAATGAAATGCCCAAAACATTAAAAAAACTGCAACCACACGAAACAAAATACCCAAAACATGGTAAGAAATTCTGTTGAAAGCACAATGAAGGTATACGATAGGAGAAATATATGTTTTTAAAACTTAATACAAGTGTCAAAACTGAAATAAAAAGAAAGAAAAAAGAAATATTCCAAATTTCATTGTTACTTTAGATATTTTGACCTGTTGACATTTCGTAAATTGTACTTGCACTCGGTCAAAAAATATTACTTACAAGAACTCTTTAGTAACTTTTAATCGCTGTGGTCGTATTTATAAGGTTTGCATAACAAATCAAGTTAATAATGTTGCGCTTTCACTTAGGCACCAAATGCTAATTATTGGCCGCTAGGCCTAGGCCTTTTAAATAATTTTTGATAAGCGTAACACTCTTAAATTGATTTGTCATGCAAACCTCATATAATCACAGCATTATAAAAATTACTGTAAATGCATATGCCTAGGTCTCGGGCGTAGCTATTAATGCTTTGTGCTCGAGTAACATTTAAACAGAATTCATTTTATTTTCTATGAAAACTACATAAATATCAGCTCGGAGGACTGAAAACTATCAAAAATCTCTAGGCCTAGGGTCTGCTTAATAGTTCCAACCTCAGAAAAGCGCATTGCAAAAATCTTGGACTTCTATGAAAACATTATGAAAATTAGCACGGCACACTGAAAATTGCTAAACAGGCCCAGTCCTAGGGTTTTCTAATTATTGTTTTGTACCTGACTAAAAGTGTAACATTATCTTTAGTTCTTACTAGCAGGGGTACCCGGTATTTCCCAGGTAAATATTACTATTTCTAAAATCACCAAGTTCAGCGGGTGAAAGTTAATGAATGAAAAAGCTATTTCCGTAAATTTCCAGGAAACTTATTTTAAATATTTTGATTTAGTTAATTTAATTATACGAAGCAAAAAAGAATTTACATTATTTACAGTACATTGTATTTCTGCCTGATAAGGCAACCGTTGGTGGTGAAAGCTAACGTTTATTAATTTGTGTTTTTAATACATCATGAACCGGATATTTTTTCAATTTATTGTTATCTACGGCCTCTAACCTAGACCGTAGGTGCGGTAATGGAGTGCTGTATTGGGATGCAGTTCTTAAGAGTAAAAATTGTAATTTTTACGAAAATTTTGAATGGGCCCCCTTCACACCGGGCACCGACCCTTTCCGTCTGTGGTCTATTACTGTAGTTACAATACAATGAGGGAGTGTACTAAATTTGGTCGTTCTAAATTCGAAACTGTAGGTTTTACAAAAATTGGCATGGGGGGAGGGCTCTGAACCCCTGTCTCCAACCGTTTCCAAAAATCGCCTGCATTCTCAGTTAGAGTACCATGACATAGTATACCAAATTTGGTGGTTTTAAATTGAAAACTGTAGATTTTACGAAAAATTTTTATGGGGAGGGCTCTGACCCCGTGCCTGACCCGTTCCCAAAACCGTCTACCATCTAAGTTAGAGCACCATGAGATAGTATACCAAATTTGGTTGTTCCAAATTGAAAACTGTAGATTTTACGAAAATTTTGTATGGGGGGAACGATCTAACCCCCGGCCCCCAACCCGTTCCGAAAATCGTCTACGGTCTAAGTTAGAGTACCATGATATGGTATACCAAATTTGGTGGTTCTAAATTGAAAACTATAGATTTCAAGAAATTCTATATGGGGGGGGCTCTGAACCCCGGGCTCCGACCCTTTCCAAAAAACCATCTACCGTCTAAGTTAGAGAACCATGAGATAATATACCAAATTTGGTCGTTCTAAATTGAAAACTAGTTTTTACGAAAAAATTTTATGCGGGGGGGGGGGGGCTCTTACCCCGTGCCCGACCCGTTCCAAAAACCCTCTACCGTCTAAGTCAGAGTACCATAAGATAGTATACCAAATTTGGTGGTACTAAGTTGAAAACGGTATATTTTACGAAAATTCTTTGGGGGGAGGGGGGTGCTCTTACCGCCCGGGCCCCGATCCGTTCCAAAAACCGTCTCCCGTCTAAGTTACAGTTTCATGATACCAAATTTGGTGGTTCTAATGTGAAAACTATAGATTTTACGAAAATTTTGTATGTGGGGGCTCTTACCCCTCGCGCCTTGACTTATTCCAAAAACCGTCTAGCGTCTAAGTTAGAGTACCATGAGATAGTATACCAAATTTGGTGGTTCTAACTTGAAAACTGTAGATTTTACGAAAATTTTGTCGGGGAGGGCATTCTAACCACCCGGGCCCCGACCCGTTCCAAAAACCGTCTACCGTCTAAGTTAGAGTGCCATTATATAGTATACCGAGTTTGGTGGTTCTAAATTGAAAACTAGATTTTACGATAATTTCGTATGAGGGGGGGGGGGGGAGCCTCTGAACCCAGGGCTCCGACCCTTTCCAAAAACCGTCTACAGTCTAAGTTAGAATACAATGAGATAGTATTCCAAATTTGGTGGTTCTAAATTGAAAACTGTAGGTTTTACGGAAATTTAAAATTTTGTACGGGGAAGGGGGAGTAGGGTTTGCTCCGACCCCCGAGCCCCGACCCGTTCCAAAAACCGTCTCCCGCTAAGTTAGAGTTTCATGACACAAAATTTGGTGGTTCTGAATTGAAAAATAAAAATTTTAAGAAAATTTTGTATGTGGGAGGGGTCTTACCCCCGGGCCTTGATCCGTTCCAAAAACCTTCTACCGTCTAAGTTAGAGTACCATGAGATAGTATACAAAATTTGGTGGTTCTAAATTGAAAACTATAGATTTTACGAAAGTTTGTGTGTAGGGGGGGGTAACCACCCTTGCCCCGACCCGTTCTGAAAACCGTCTACCGTTTAATTTAGAACACCATTATATAGTATACCCAATTTGGTAGCTCTAAATTGAAAACTTTAGTTTTTACGAAAAAAATTTATGTGCGGGGGTCTCTGACCCCGTGCCCGACCCGTTCCAAAAACCGTCTACCGTCTAAGTTAGAGTACCATGAGAGAGTATGCCAAATTTGGTGGTTCTAAATTGAAAACTGTAGATTTTACGCGGCATTTTATGGGAGGGGGCTCTTACTCCCGGGCTCCAACCCCTTCCAAAAACCGTCTAGCGTCTAATTTAGAGTTTCATGATACCAAATTTGATGGTTCTGAAATGAAAACTAGATTTTACGAAAATTTTGTATGTGGTGGGCTCTGACCCCCGGGCCTTGACCCGTTCCAAAAACGGTCTGCCGACTAAGTTAGAGTACCACAAGATAGTATACCAAATTTGGTGGTTCTACGATGAAAACTGTAGATTTTACGAATTTTTTATGAGAGGGGGGGCTCCGACCCCGTGGGCTCCAACCCCTTCCAAAAACCGTCTAGCGTCTAATTTAGAGTTTCATGATACCCAAATTTGATGGTTCTGAAATGAAAACTAGATTTTACGAAAATTTTGTATGTGGGGGGCTCTGACCCCCGGGCCTTGACCCGTTCCAAAAACGGTCTGCCGTCTAAGTTAGAGTACCATAAGATAGTATACCAAATTTGGTGGTTCTAAGATGAAAACTGTAGATTTTACGAAATTTTTATGAGGGGAGGGGCGACCCCGCGGGCTCCAACCCCTTCCAAAAACCGTCTAGCGTCTAAGTTAGAGTACCATGAGATAGTATACCAAATTTGGTGGTTCTAAATTGAAAACTGTAGATTTTACGAAAAAGTTTTTATTCGGGGGGAGTCTGACCCCCCCGGCTCCAACCCCTTCCCAAAACCGTCTAGCGTCTAAGTTAGAGTACCATGAGATAGTATACCAGATTAGGTGGTTCTGAATTGAAAACTGTAGTTTTTAAGAAAATTTTGTATGTGGGGGGCTCTGACCCCTGGGCCTTGACCCGTTCCAAAAACGGTCTGCAGTCTAAGTTAGAGTACCATAAGATAGTATACCAGATTAGGTGGTTCTGAATTGAAAACTGTAGTTTTTAAGAAAATTTTGTATGTGGGGGGCTCTGACTCCCCGGGCCTTGACCCGTTCCAAAAACGGTCTGCAGTCTAAGTTAGAGTACCATAAGATAGTATACCAAATTTGGTGGTTCTAAGATGAAAACTGTAGATTTTACGAAATTTTTATGAGGGGGGGGGGCGACCCCGTGGGCTCCAACCCCTTTCAAAAACCGTCTAGCGTCTAAGTTAGAGTACCATGAGATAGTATACCAAATTTGGTGGTTCTAAATTGAAAACTGTAGATTTTACGAAAAAGTTTTTTTTTTCGGGGGGGGGGGTCTGACCCCCGGGCTCCAACCCCTTTCAAAAACCGTCTAGCGTCTAAGTTAGAGTACCATAAGATAGTATACCAAATTTGGTGGTTCTAAGATGAAAATTGTAGATTTTACGAAATTTTTTATGAGAGGGGGGGGGTCCGACCCCGCGGGCTCCAACCCCTTCCAAAAACCGTCTAGCGTCTAAGTTAGAGTGTCATGATACCAAATTTGATGGTTCTGAAATGAAAACTAGATTTTACGAAAATTTTGTATGTATGGGGGAGGGGGGGGCTACGACTCCCCGGGCCTTGACCCGTTCCAAAAACCGACAACCGTCTAAGTTAGAGTACTATGAGATTGTGATGTGATGTGTGTTTTTTGAGCTCTGTCTTTTACGTGCTTTCGAGTAGTTAATCGAGTGGTGTACTTTTTCTTTTCGCGTGCATCTTCCAGTTGAAGATCAGTGCTTTCGTTTCGTTTGTCTCACGAGGTGGTGAGTGAATTACTTTATTCTTTATCGGTAGTTATATTTTTCGAACGAGTTGGTCTTGTTCTTCGGTAAGCCTCGCCGTTGACATGGCGGCATTAGATAAGGGTGAAGCTCACGCCCTTATCTTGGAAGAGAAGCCATCTTCCTCCTCTTCTTCCAACCCAGCTGCTGACACAGCTTCGTTGGTCGCAGAGATCTCTAACTGCCTTACTGACGTCATGAGTTCCTCTGTCTTGCCTGCGCCTACGGCCTGCCTTCCCACTGAGGGTACTGCCGTTACAGGTCTACTCTCTGTCCCTGTCGCGGATGCTATGGAGGTGTCGGGTGACGTCGCTTCTACGGCCACCACTTCATCTCAACTGCCAGATTCCCCTATAACAGCTGGAGTTTCGCCCTCTACATCTAGTAGAAGTACTGTTCCTCCATCATATGCGACTGCCATGTCTAGTGGCTCTACGTCACTCCTATCGTCTGATACTCTCCTTCCCGATTCGTATCTTCATGTCGTGGGATCCACAGCAACGATAGATATTCCCGAAGACTCACCAGCCGGCCGTCAACTGCAATCAACGATGGACCTCGGCGTATGTTTTGATGCGCTGCCGGATACAAAGCTTCAGCTCTATAGCCGAGCTCTTAAATCCATTTTACCGGCGGATGCAATAGATTATGTTGCCCGAAAACCACGATCAGTGCTGGTTTACTTCAAGAAAAAGGAACATGCTGACCTTGTCTTGACAGCAGGACTGACCATTAATGATGTACATCTACTACCACAACCAGTCGCGCACCGCCCCGTTCAGGTGACTTTCTACCCTGTCCCGCCAGAGGTATCTGATACAATTCTTTGCACGTTACTCAGTAAGTTCGGCCGAGTAGTCGGTCCCATAACAACCCTCTCGGCGGCACCCAGAGACCCAGAAGACAAAGCCATTCGTGGCTTCCGTCGCACCGCTCGTGTGCTCTTTCCGTCTGATACTCATCTTCAGGCCTGTCCAACTGTCCTTCACGTGCGCTGTGGGCAACAGCGACGTCGTATCGAGATCATCACTTCTCAGCATTGCACCCTTTGTCAAAGTGAGAGTCATGTGCGAGCCAATTGCACTCGTGCTGTTTCCATAACCGTGCCAAGTGCTGTGGCACCTTCTGTCCCTCCTGTTACTGCTGTGTCAACGTCTCCACACGAGTGGAAGGTTGCAGGACCCAAATCTTCCCGACGTCGGCCTGCAGACGTTGGTCGACAAACGTCTTTGGCAGACTCACTTTCAGTTACAGATCGGAATTTTCCCACGCTTCCTACGGCACCCCCGCAGCGTATACTTTCTGCTCCTACAGATTTACCTGCTGATATGTCGTCGGTGTTTACCGTTGGCGCTGCAGATCCAGCAGCCGAAACCCTTTCCAGCACAGAAACTTCTATACCAGCTGGTTCCTCCACGATTTTTGGCAAACGCAGTGTCTCCTCACGGAAGAAGTTGAAGAAGTCTAAAACGTCCTCATCCCAGCACTTGTTCACTAGGCGGTCTAATCGCCCGGTTACTCGCGCAATCTTCTCTCGACGTGGCATTTCGTCTTCTCAAGTACAAACCTGGACTGAACCAGAGACGGAGGATGTTTCTCCCTCGTTAGAGGACTTCACTAATCTCCTTCAAGAGAATGCTTTCCCCGCTGAGCCGCTGCCTTACGTAGATCTTCTTGAATATTTAGTGAGTCCCACCAGCACGGCCACTGCCCGTGCTTTTTTACTAAAGTATGAAGCTGCCCTACCTCGGGTTCTCAGTCAACTTGATTCTCTTTTGCACACTCTTCGGCGGAACGTCGATGACATTCCGTGGGGTCTGGGTTTTATCCAGCGCCTACATGTTCTCGCTACTGCAAGTCAACACATCTTACATCCGCCGACGGACCTAAAAGTTCAAGGTCACGTCACTTAATTGTCGCGGTTTTGCGACACCACTTGCGAACGCCTTAGCCTATGAGGACCTTTCCCCACTGAGTGCGGACGTGCTACTTTTACAAGAGACGAACTGTCATCCTACCACTTTGTTTACCCGCTGGAGATCATGGAATTTTGCTTTCCACCACGCATTCAGCTGTTCATCATATGGTGGTATTGCCGTCGGGGTACGCTCGACTTTTCGCTCTACGATGACTCTCTTCTCTGTAAAAAATCTCTGTCGTGACCTCTTACAACAAGTCACGTTCACTATTCAAACGGAGAGGTTTCATATCTTTAACATCTACGTGCCAAACACCTCCACTTATGTGTCGGAGCTTTTTCTGTGCTTTCGCGGTGCTCTCTCTGGTATACCTGCCACCGACCGAGTTCTCGTTGGTGGCGACTTTAATTGTACTCTACACCCTCAACTTGATCGTTCCCCGCCTTCACGCGAACATCGTGCAGACCTTGTACAGCAGCTACAGTCCCTCGTTTTTGATTTCTCACTGATAGATGTCCATCGACACTTATATCCAACTACACCCTCCCATACCTGGCGTGCATCTGGTGCAATAAACCCAGCCACGGCCAGACTTGACAGATTTTATACCACGCCCATACTTCTTCCAGCGATCTCTGCATCCTGTTGCCAGCCCACTGCGTCGTCCGACCATTGCGCCATCACTCTCACAGTGTTCCACACTCATGCACAGCACAGGACAACCCGGCCGTGGACATTTGATGCCGCTCTTTTGGATGACGCCGGTTTTTGCTCTTCAGTCCGCCATTTCCTCTCCGAATGGCGCACGCAACTGCAGTCTGCGCCGTGTGCCCTGACTTTCTGGCTGGAGGTAAAACATCGCCTCTTGCTTCATGTGCGAAATCAGGCTTTTACGATCACGACGCTACAGAGGATGCGTTTGGATCACATCCGTACGATGCTTTCCCTTATAAATATGGCTGACCCTCTTTTTGCTGTGTATAAGGCTGAACTGAATTCTCTCCTAGTCCCACTCGCGCAACAGGTCATTCGGCGGCTGAGATTACAGCATCTCGCGCCCGATGCCTGCACTTATGAGTTTCTTTCCAATCTTGAAGCTAAGCGTCATGCCTCTGCTTCAATTCGCCATCTCCGCCTCTCTACTGGCGAGGTATCCTCTGACCCAGTTACTCTTTGCTCTGTTGCCCGCAGCTATTTTACAACGAAGTTTTGTGAGACTCCTCCTCCTTCCAGCACTGCATTATCTGGTCTACACTCTGCTTTACCTCAAGTCCCCTCTTATTTTTCTGATTCTCTCCTCCGGCCTCCCACGCTAACAGAGATTTCCGAGACGTTTTCTTCTCTAAACTCCAAGGCTGCACCTGGCCCAGATGGACTTCCTTTCTGTTTCTACAAAGCTTTCCTCCCAGCCCTCCTTCCTTTTCTGCTTAGTGCTTTCTCCGCTGCTTTCCACCTATCCACCCTTCCGAGGAGTTTCACAATTGCCCATATAGTCCTCTTCCCAATGAAGGGTGATCTCCTAGACTTGGGGAACTGGCGTCCCATCTCACTTCTGAATCTTGATTACAAGCTTTATTCTAAACTACTCTCGCGCCGTATTAATCCAATCCTCCCCCACATCCTGTCCTCCAACCAGACCTACACTGTCCCAGGGCGCTCCATCTCGCATAACATTCAACTTCTCCGTGACCTAATCCATCTCGCTCGATCTCGCTCTGAACCTCTTGCTCTGCTGTCTCTCGATCAACAATCCGCCTTTGATAATATTTCTCACGCTTACCTCTCGTCTACACTTTATAGTTTCGGGTTTCCACCTTCTTTTGTTTCTGTTCTCCTCTCCCTCTATCAGGACGCCACTTTCCACGTCAGGTTGCCCACCCTTCTCACAGCGCCAATTCCTTTCCGTCGCGGCGTCCGGCAAGGCTGCCCCTTGTCCGGACAGCTCTTTGCTCTTGCGATCGAACCTTTTCTCCGCTCCGTTCACAGATCCTTCTATGCTTCTCTGCCTCCAGTGGTCGCCAGCACTCGCCATCATATTGTCACCTATGTTGCCTATGCTGATGACGTGACTTTTTGTGTTCGACAAGATGCACAATTCTGCAAACTTCGCCACCTCTACGCTCGGTATGCCTCTTGTTCTAGTGCCACGCTAAACGAGTCAAAAAGCACTGGCTTGTGGTGTGGGTCGTGGGCTAGTCGAACCGACTCTCCATGGGGAGCCGAATGGTCCACATCCTCACAGCGTTTTCTAGGAGTGCACCTGGGCAAACCTCCTACAGCCTCGACGATAACGTGGAATGCACTGCACCCCCGCCTGCTGCGTACGGCTGCCAACTGGAGACAAGCACAGTTCTGCACTTCTCTGTACCAGCGTGCCCAGATCACTCGAACATATTTGTTATCCATGTGCACGTTCTCTTGGCTTGCGTCCAAACAACCTGTTCATCGTCTTCTTGCAATCACCCAGTGCCAAACCAATATCGTGTGGGCTGGTCATCATTGGGTTAACGCTTCACTTCTCAGCTTGTCTCCTCAGAATGGCGGTATTGGACTGCTTGACGTGCGGTTATACTATCAGGCATTCCGAGTGTCTGCATTTCTTCGCCTTCTTGCTTCACCGGTTCTGCCTGCGGAGACAACCCGGGACGTCACTGTCTCCCCGCGTAATCCCCACCTTACTTTTCTTTCCTATCTATTAATGGATCACTGCCCCCTCCTTTCCAACTTACCTCCTGTCTATCGGGAGGCTATCAATTTGCTTCGCTCTTTCCCTCTGTCTCGCTCTCCACCAGCTACAACCTCCGAACTACTCTCAGAACCTCTATTTTTCTCCTCCGTCCTTCATCCTCCGCACCTCCCCTGTTTTGCTTTCCCCACCTGGCTCCGCGCCGGAGTAGTCACAGTCCGAGACCTTGTCACCCCTGATTTTCTCTGGCGCTCCTTCTCCGACTTTCCTCCTGCTATTCGTGCTCTACCCCATGCTCTTCAGGTTCACACCTCCTTACTCTCATCCCTTATTTCTCTCTTTCCCGATCTTGCTTCCCCCGCCGGTCTCGTTCCCGTTCTATCCGCGTCTCTCCCCCTCCCCTTTTTCTTGTCCGCTCACGGCATAGATCTTCCGATTTTCTCCTTCTCCGCATCCGCTCTTTACAGATTTCTCTCTCTCTCCCGCTCTTCTACGCCTACACCTATCCCTGATATCCCGTCTTCCTCTCTCTCTGCTGTGTGGTCTGCCACCCTCTCTCCTCTATCTACACCCCCAGAGATCAACACCCACTGGTTCTTCTTACATAACCGTCTTCCCGTACCCTCAATCTTGCACCGGATGACCCTTCTTTCCTCCCCACTCTGCCCTTTCTGCGCCGGGGAGGCAGATGTGAGTCATGTCTATCAATATTGCACTATACTGCTACCAATGCTGAATCTTGCCTTTTCAATTGCGCAAAGATCCTGTACAACTGATCTTTCCTTCAGTGCTTACCGAACGCTGTTGCTCAACCTTGTGCCTCCAATCAGACTCCCTGTAGTCTGCACCTACATTTTTGTGCTAGTGAAGCACGTTATATACGTCTATCATCAACAGTGTCGTGCTCGGGAGGTGCCTCCTACGGTACCTCACGCAAGTGCCGCGTTGCTCAGTTTTTTCGGGAATGTCTCCTTTCTCGATTACGCCTTGAGTACCACACCGCCGTTTCTCGACAAAGTGAACCCAGCTTCTTCTCTACATGGTCCCCAGCGGCCCCATGGTTCGCTGGGACACCGACTTCATTGCATCTTACAGTTGGTGCTTGTATGACTATTTAACACTTAACTCAGTGACTCTTTATATCCGAACCTTCGTCACACCTGCTCATCAAGGTATGTCTTATCTCCACGAGATTCCTGAACATCTATTTCCATCTGAATGTCATGCAACTATAATGTCTCTTTGTTTCTACAGTAATCTGTACATATCCCATTTCTATGTCACAATTATCGGTCATTCTACTTTTGCTCGTCTCATGTACATGTACTTATCTTGTTTTCATAACGGTGCCGTTGCGTCTTCAAGTGAACCCAGCTTCCTCTCTCCATGGTCCCCAGAGGCCTTGGGGTTGTTGGGACTCCACCTTCGCTGCACAGTACAGTTAGTGCTCATAAGACTATATTATAACTTTTTACTCTGTGCTGCTCTACCTGAACTCTTGCCATAGCTGCTCAACCTAGTGTGTACGATCTCCTCAAGATTTGTTTACATCTAAATGTCATGTATATATTGTAAATAGGTATCTACTGTCATCTGTAAATAGTGCATTCATGTGTCACTGTTCTTTTTGAGACGTTTTTTCTCTTGCTCGTCTCATGTACATTCCTTGAATAAATACTTTGTGAACACTATGAGATAGGATACCTGATTTGGTGGTTCTGAATTGAAAACTGTAGTGTGGGGGGCTCTGACCAACCGGGCCCCTGACCCGTTCCAAAAACCGTCTACCGTCTAAGTTAGAGCGCTATGAGATAATATACCAAATTTGGTAGTTCTAAATTGAAAACTATATCTTACGGCAATTCTGTAGGGGGGGGGCTGTAACCCCCTCCTCTCTGCAACCGCTTCCCAAAACCGTCTACAGTCTAAGTTAGAATACCACGAGATAGTATACCAGATTTGGTGGTTCTGAATTGAAAACTGTAGATTGTGCTCCGTGAGTTTTGTTTGTATTTCAAGTATTTAGGCTACTAGGATAACTAGGTTTGTGCTTACCTCCACTATAAAGGTTTGGTGATTCGTTTCGGACATCTCCCGAAGTGGTGAGTGCCTTTTTTCGTTTCTTATCGTCGTGTTTAAAATTCCTACCGAGCTGGTAGAAGCCTAGTTATCTCGGCGCCATTAAAATGGCGTCATCCGGTGGTGTTGTCAACCCTGACATCACTTCCGGTGATCACGGCACTTTGCCCAGCGGTGGCGTTGTCACGTTGCCCTCCGGGTCGACGTCAACCGTTGGCGGCGTATCGTTTTCCTCCCCTGACGTCACTATTACAGCTCTTGCCCCAGCTGCTTCTCATATAGTGACAGTTGACGTCATGGACACTATGGATGACGTTGCTCCTCTGCCTTCAATGGATGGCGATGCTCCTCTGCCTTCAATGGATGGCGGTGCTCCTTTGCCTTCAACCTCCACTTCTACTGCTCCTCGTTCCTATTCTTCAGCGGTAACTTCCCAAAGGCTTCAGCCCAAGTCTAATTCCATGCGAGCGGAAGCCGCAGCTTTAAAACCTCATGTCCGTCGCTCTGGTAATGAGGTTGTGCTCGAAATTCCAGTGGATTCTCCAGCAGGTACCTCTTTCACCACGGCTACTGAGTTGGGTGTGTGCTTTGAGGCGCTGCCAGACACACCACTCAAAATGTACTCAACTGCTCTAAAACAAAAGTTCTCTCCGTCAGCGATACGTCATATGTCGCGCAGAGGGCCGAGTGTCATTGTTTATTTTTTTCATGCGGCAGATGCTACCTCTGTCTTACAGACTGGGCTGGTTGTTGGTGATCACCAATTATTTCCTGAGCCTGTCGCCCAGAGACCAGTAACGGTCTCGATGTACCCAGTACATCCTGAAGTCACAGATGCTATGCTTTGTGCTTTTCTTATGCAATCCGGTCGTGTTGTGGGTAACATTACCACACACTCCGCTGCTCCAAAGGACGAGGATGATCGTTCGATTGAAAGTGCCCGACGAGTTGCGCGAGTAGTATTCTCTTCGGATGAACATATCAAGTCTTTTCCTACTCTCTTCACTGTAAAATGCGGAGATCAAATCCGACGCATCGACGTTTTAACCTCCTTTCATTGTCAGACTTGCAAGGCGTATGGCCATCAACGTAGTGAGTGCTTCCGCCGCCCTGCTGTACCTCAGTCTTCGGGACCAAAAGTCACTCGTGACAGCCCTGTGTCGTCCACCCCTACCGTTTCTAAGGAGGTGTCTTCAGAACTTCATCAACCTGCTCTGCCATCGGGCCTTCCTCCACGGGGTCCTGCCCCACAATTGTTGACAGAGGACTTTCCTCATCTGGTACCGACAGCTCCGCCCACGTTCCTTGCAGCTCCAGCTGACCTGACTGCTGACCTTCATCTTCCATCGGATGAAGACACTCCAAGTACAGTTACTGACATGGACTGCCCTACTGCTAGTGACACTTCTGGCAATCACTCTGACCCTACAACTACCAGCAAGCCTGCTCGACGGGAGTCCTGGAGTGCTCCGCAGACTCCGCTCCCTCCTCGCATCGGTGCTGCAAGAGGTCGTTCTGTTGACTCATCTTCCCGCTCCTCCTCTCAACGTCGTACTTCGCCACGAACAAGTCGACACCCTGCTGTGATTCCAGGTTCTAAGACTCCACCCCCAGTGCTTTCCCTAGATTCTTTTCTCCGATACCTAGCTGAAGCGAAGGCGGATATACCGGTAGGTCCGCTTTCTCTTCATAAAATATATGAAGTATTATGCTCTCATAAACATCCTAGATTCTTTAATCAGTTTGTTGCACGTCATTTGCTTGATCTTCCTACTGTTCTAACCCAAGTTTCTAGTGTGATATCTGTGTATCGAAATCTTGTGCTTTCCTATCCCGATCTCAAATTTAGTGTTGACAGAATGAAGAAGCAAGCGAAGAAAATAACAGATTCCAGCGCACGTGCGTGTCGACCTGGGAAGGACCTACCGATTCAAGGTGGTCACACTTAACTGCAGAGGGTTCTCTGCTTCTCCTAGAAATGCTCTAGTGTATGAGGACCTGGCGCCTCTACACGCAGATCTTCTCTTGCTCCAAGAGACCAATTGCTCTGCTACCACTTTGTTCTCTCGTTGGCGGGCTTGGCCCTACGATTTTCACCATGCTTATCGAGTTGGACGGAATGGTGGCCTTGCACTTGGGATCCATCACCGCCTACTCCCTCTGATTTCGACGCCAGTGATTCGTGCCTTACATGTGGACAACCTCCAGGTCGCTGTCTTTTGCATTGAAAACGTGACCTATCATGTTTTTAACATATATGTCCCCTGTGATGAACGTCTGTTACCTGATCTTCTCTCCACACTCCGTACAGAGCTGTCATGCATCCCACCGTCTGAATATATTCTCATCGGCGGAGATTTCAATTGTACGTTGTTGCCGGCCCTTGACCGCAATTCAACCGTTGGAGAATACCGCAGACAACGTGTATTACAGATTTCCCAGCTAGTTGATGATTTTCAATTGGTTGATGCGTTCCGGCATCTACACCCGTCGGAAATCTCTTTTACCTGGCGCTCTTCCATCCATGGCAGCACTACGGCAGCACGGTTGGATAAATTTTATGTTTCGACTGCTCTTCTCCCGTCGATCGCAGCTGCTTCCCATCATCCTTCCGCCGCTTCAGACCACAGTATTGTCAGTCTGTCGGTGTGTGTTTCGCCTTCACCTTCAAGGACTCAACGAGTATGGACTTTTCCGGACTCGCTCCTGGATGATCAACAATTTTGTGTTGCTGTGCGTGAGTTCCTCCGAAGTCGTCAGCCCCTTCTTGATACTACGTCGACGCGATGCAACTGTGGCTCAGTGTCAAACATGACTTGGTCCTTTTTGTACGGCGCTACTCCCATGCCTCTCGGAATGAGAGCGATATGAAAATTGCGAATCTACGTGCTCTATTGTCGATGCTCTCTCTTGATGATCCGCAATACCCCGGCTATCTGGCAGATCTCCACGCTTTGCTTCTTCCTCGCGCATCCGATGCAGCCTGCAGGATGCATTTCTTGCATCTCTCCCCTACAGCTGATTCTCACGATTACTTAACCGCCTTGGAATCTCAACATCGTTCTGCTACATCTTTGCGTCATCTTCGCCTCCAGGATGGTTCCATCACTTCGAACCCATCGAAGCTATGCACTTTCACCAGACAGTATTTCATCGCCAAGTACAGTGCGGTAACGCAGTCTTCATCCTCATTAGCTTCTCCTCTTCTCTCCTCTCTTCCTCAGGTCCCCTCTACTTTATCTACTTCTTTACTCTCTCCTTTCTCTCTTCGCGAACTCCGCGAGGCGTTCGCTACTCTCAATCCTCATGCCGCTCCTGGACCTGACGGCCTTCCTCTGTCCTTTTATCGTGCTTTTCTACCGTGCCTTCTGCCTTTTCTGTCTGCGTGTTTCTCGTCTGCTTTTTCCTCTCCTGCGTTACCGCCCGACTTTACTTTGGCACACACCATCCTCCTTCCTAAGAAGGGTGACCTCTTGGATCTTGGAAACTGGCGCCCTATCTCCATCCTAAACACTGACTATAAGTTCTATACAAAACTCTTATCCCGTCGCCTTAATTCTGTTCTCTCTTTCGTTATTTCTCCTGACCAGACATACACTGTGCCTGGTCGGACTATTTCCACTAACGTTTCTCTTCTCCTTCATCTTCACTTCCTCGCTCGTTCTTTTTCTGAACCTCTTGCCTTTCTCAATCTGGATCAAAAGTCCGCTTTTGATAACGTTTCTCATTTTTATCTCTCTGCTGTCCTTTCACAATTTGGCTTTCCTCCTACCTTTTCTTCCGCACTCTTGGCCCTTTATCAGGGCGCCAGTTTCCATGTTCGAGCGGCCACATTTCTAACCGCTCCAATTCCGTTTAAGCGAGGCATCCGGCAAGGATGTCCGCTCTCCGGCCAGCTATTCGCTCTCGCTTTTGAGCCTTTCCTGTTAGCAGCCCGAAGATCACTCCTGGATGTCCTACCGCCGACAGTGGCTAGTACTCGTCATCATCGAATAATTTTCACCGCCTATGCTGATGATGTGACCTTTTGCGTCCGGGATGAATCTCAATTTGATCGCCTGTATTCTGTATATCAACAGTATGTTGCATTATCTGGAGCAGCGCTGAATGCCACTAAAAGTACTGGCTTATGGTGCGGGGCATGGGCTGCCCGCACCGATGCTCCTTGGGGTGCGCAGTGGACAGCCACTACACAGAAGATCCTCGGTGCGTATGTCGGATTGCCCTTGGCTTCTGCATCTGCCACCTGGACTGCTCTTCTTCCCCGGATACAACGGACTGCTGCCTACTGGAGTAAGGCCCGCCCTTTCACATCGTTCCGTCAACGAGCAGCCGTTGTTCGTCGACAACTTATCTCTCTATGCGAATACTCTTGGATGTCGACGGTTGTGCCCGTGTCACAAATGATGACCATCACTCGCCTCTCAACTTCCGTCATCTGGTCTTCACATCACTGGGTTAAACCTGCCACGCTTCATCTGCCAGCCTCTTTGGGTGGCATCCAGCTTCCCGATCCAGCTTTCCTTTATAAAACACATCGCATTATTCATTTCATTCGCCTTGCCACTTCAACTGTTCCGTCCCTTACCACTACCTTGAATGTTCTAGCTTCTTTCCGTGACCCATCTTTCACCTTCCTACTGTTTCTGAAGATGGATGCATACTCTCTTCTCCCGTCCCACCTCCCTCCTGTCCTGCGAGAGGGCCTTTCTCTCTTTCGTTCGCTTCCTCTTCTCCGTTCATTTCCTTCTTCAACTCTTGATCTCCTAGATGAACCTCTCTTCTTCTCTTCTCTTATTCACCCTCCTAACCTCCCTTACTTTTACTTTCCTCATTGGATCCGCTCTGGTGTGATAACTGTCCGTTCTCTCGTAACTTCTGATCTAACCTGGAGACCTCTTTCTTCCCTGTTTCTATCTCCAACCATTACTCTTGCTAACGAATATCTTCTTCTTCGCACAGCGCTTTGGAGCCTCTTTCCACTCCTCGCTTCACCTGATGGTCTCTTCTCGGTCCCCTCTGCTCCTCTTTCCCTACCGTTCTTTCTCCTCATTCGTAGCTCCCCGGTTCTAGTTACTTCTCTCTCCTCCTCTTCTCTTTATTGGCTTCTTCTTTCCCCTCCCGCACTTCCACTTTCTGTTCATTCTGCTCCTCCTTCTCTTCTCCCCGCCATCTGGACAGCATCTACCTCTGCCCTTTCCTCCCCTCTTGAACTCAATGTCCATTGGCAATTTCTTCACCTTCGTCTCCCCGCCCCATCAGTACTGTTTCGCATGACCCTTCTCACCTCTCCGCAGTGCTCCTTTTGCCCTGAAGTCAGCGACGTCCAACATCAATACCTATTCTGCCCCGTTCTCCTGCCAGTCCTAAACACAGCATTTCGTTTTGCTGATCGAATTTGTGCTCGATCGTTACCATTTCTTGCATATGCTTGGCTACTCCAAACTAAGCATCCACCTACTCACTTGCCTCCTGTGTGCCGTTATATTTTTCTTCTTGTGAAGTTCACTGTCTATGCTTTCCATCTTCAACAACGCTTCCCCGCTCTTATTCCACCTCCTCAGGAGGCAAGTGCTATCATTCGGAGACGCTTCCTAGCACGGTTAACCACTCGCCTCCAAATGGAGCACTCTCGTGCTGCCTCAACAAACACCGATAGCGTTTTTCAATCCACTTGGGCCCATTCAGCTGGGTGGTTCCATATCCACAATTTGCAGTTACATCTCAACCTATAAGTGGGATTTTTGTTGTCGCCCACGTTCACTGTAACAAATCATGTTTTTACGTATTAATTTTGGTGCTTCGCTATTTGTGATTTTTCTGTTTTAATGTGCCATTGAAGATAGCTCACCATGTTTCCCATGTTCTCTTCGATAATGTTGGGTTTTATGTTGTTGTATATTATTCTTCCTTCTGCACAGTTTACTGCCCACGCAATGTCCCCTTCATTATGTTGAATATTTTTTTAAAATCTTAGTCACTGTGTGTATAATATAATGTAACAAGATGCCCTTCTGAGTACATTTAGCGTTATTTCCCCTTGTCACTGAATACTTCTGTACATATGTTGTAAATTTTGAATGTAGCATCACTGATGCATTTCTGTGAATTAGTACCTAATGTTTAATCTTTAGTATGGTAGTAATGCTTAATTGGAATTTGTGCATAGTATAGAATCATGTCTTGCCCTGTCTATAATACTGTAGGTAAACATTTTCGTTTGTATCGCTCGTGCTTTATTGTCTGCCTCTCCTTCGCCCTACGTGGCGAAATAATTTTTTTTTTTATGATTTTAACAATATTTTGTTTTACGTTTCACTGGAACTTTCCAGCTGATGTATATACCGCTGTATTTATTGGCAGAATTCCATTGTCATGTACATAGAAATGTTATTTTACTGAAGAATAAAGGCAATTTTGAAATGTAGATTTTACGAAAATTTTGTATATGGGTGGCTGTGACCAACCGGGCCCTGCCCCGTTCCAAAAACCGTTTACCGTCTAATATTTTTAGTGCCAAAGAAAAACGTAATATTCCTATCCTGTCTGCGTGGCCAAATTTTATAAATTTGATCAGGGAGCAAGACGTTCGAAATCGTACGTTTTCCTGAATTCGTTTTGTATGTAACCAAAATCTGTAAACGCGACGAATTGACGTAGTCGACGAATTGACGTAGTCGACGAATTTGTCCGCGACGAATTGACGCGCGACGAATCGTCGTGGTCGACGAATTGACGCGCGACGAATTGACGCATGCGACGAATTGACGCGCGACGAATTGTCGTAGTCGACGAATTGACGCGCGACGAATTGACGCAGGCGACGAATTGACGTAGTCGACGAATTGACGCACGCGACGAATTGTCGGGACACCATGGAGGAGTAGACGAGCATAATTTTGGAACCCTGTTAACTGGTGTATTAAATTACACAAACTGGAGAATATGAGCACCGAGAGAATGCTCACATAAATCACACATACCAAATGGAAGACGGAGTAAACGTTGAGAAGATAATTTTTGAAATGATTTGGAAAAATTTCGTATTTTGGATAGGTGAAGGAATAAGCAAGACAGCGAGTAATGAAGGTTAACGATGTTGGCACCTGAGATATGAGGAAGATTGAAAAAGAGGAAATCAATACTTTCAAGAAAGGGCTTTCGTACAGATATACACTATCTACCAACAAGTAATTGGACACCTGTGATAGCAAAGGAAAACGAAGTTTATTCACCTTCAGTAATTGGTGCAGCCTCCACCAGCGGCGATTACAGCTGCGACCCTCCGGGGCATACTCTCAATCAGGCGTTGTACGACGGCTAGCGGTATTTTCTTCCACTCGGCTTGGAGAAGACAGGTCAGTTCCTTCACCGATTTCGGACGGTGAAGGCACCCCTTAAGTCGACGCTCCGACTTGTCCCAGAGGTGCTCGATAGGGTTAAGGCCAGTCCATTCGATTAAACCCATCGTCACCATACCAAATCATGGTGGACCTCGCAACATGACAGGTGGCATTGTCATCCTGAAAGTAACATGGGTCCACCCCGTAAAACTGCCACAACATAGGAAGCGCATGGTCATCCAAAATGGTGCACTAGGTCTCGGCGTTGAGTCTACCAGGAGTTGCGACCAACGGTTCCGTGCCATACCAGGAGAAACACCCCCATAGCATAATTCCACCGCCGCCGAACTTCACAGTTGGCACAATACATTCCGGCAGGAGGCGTTCTCCAGGCAGACGACAAACCCAGACCCTGCCATCCGAACGGTAGAGGGTGAACCTTGATTCGTCGCTCCAGAGAACCTGTTTCCACTGTTCAACGGTCCACTGTCGACGTTCTTTGCACCACGTTAGCCGAGCAGCGCTATTGGACTTGGTGATCAAAGGCTTGTGGGCGGCAGCACGTCCATGATAACCGAGCAGATGGGCTTCCTTACGGATGGTATTCATCGAAAGAACACTCCCGGATGCTTGTTGAAACTCCTCGCGGATGTGACCCATCGATTTGGTGCGGTTCTTCCGAATTTCTCTGGCCAGCACCCGTCGGTCTCTAACTCCCAGTTTTGTGGGTCTGCCGGGTCGGGGCACGTTCCGACAGTCACCTCTCATCTTCCACTTGCTAATCACGTAGGCCACTGTCGATTTTGGGGACTTCAACTTGCTGAATATGTCACGTATGGATCGGCCATTTCTGTGATACCTGACGATTACACCTTTCTCGAAGTCAGAGAGCTCCGAACTGCGTGTCATCTTGCATGCGACTGGTTGCGTTGTTGTTTCCCACACGATATTTAACGGCGGCGGCCGTGACGTGTATGAGGACCGCAGATATCGTCGATTGCAGGGGTGTCCAATTACTTGTTGGTAGATAGTGTATAAATACATTTAGTAGACAAAACATTACAAATAGGGTTGATGGGCAGTTCACATGTGCACCCCCTCGCAAAGTGGAGCAGATTACGTGCGGGAACAGACTGTGCGCCAAGCGATCCTGTGGAAAATTGTGCGCGAAACGACTGTGTTATATTCTATCGTGGACGAAGCGACCCTGCTAATCGAATCATTTTACTTATATATATATATATATATATATATATATATATATACAAATCGTAGTCAGTTACATCTAATTAATTAATTACTTACATCAAGTTTTTTATACTAAATAGTTTTTTAATATGATTATATATATATATATATATATATCTCATCATCATCATCATCATTGTCAACCATTATCAATCCACTGCTGGACGAAGGTCTCCCCAAGTTTCCTCCACAACGGTCTGTCTTGTGCCAGTCTCCTCCATGTCACTCCCGCATACTTTCGAATTTCATCCACCCATCTCCCATGTGGTCTTCTTCTGGGTCTTTTCCTGTCCCTTGGAATCCAATCTAAAATTTCGGCTGTCCGTCGATGATCTGTCCTTCTGGCAGTATGTCCAGCCCATTGCCATTCCAGGGATTTAACTCTGATAATGATGTCTTCCACTTTTGTCATTTTTCGGATCCACGAGTTCCTCTTCTTTTCTCTCCTGGTTACACCAAGCATGCACCTCTCCATGCTGCTTTGAGTTGTCTGCAGCCTTTGTATGTCTCTGCACCATACGTAAGCACTGGAAGGATGCATTGATCAAACACTTTTCGCTTAAGACATAATGGGATATTGCTCTTGAAAGTTATGCTGTTTCTTCCAAAAGCTCTCCAGGCAAGTTTTGTACGCCGATTAATTTCTTCATCAATGTGACCCTCACTTGATATCTGCTGTCCATGATAAACGTACGCATCTATTATCTCCAGCTTTTCTCCATCAATTGATAAATCTTCATTTCTTGTGAAAGCATTGAACATCACTTTTGTCTTCTGAAAGTTCATTTTTAATCCCACTTGTTTACTGTTGTCAGCAAGTTCCTGGATCATACTCTGCAGATCTGATGGGGTAGTTGCAAAAATGACTACGTCATCAGCAAAACGAAGGTGGGTTAGATAATCTCCATTAATCTTTATCCCCTTGTTTTCCCAGTTCAGCGACTGAAAGACACTCTCCAATGTGGCATTAAAGAGCTTTGGAGATATGGTGTCACCTTGTCTCACTCCTTTTCCAATTTTTATGTGTGTTGTATTTTTAAACAACCGAATCTTTGCACTTGCATTTTCATAGATGTTATTAATAATATTAATGTATGCCTCTTCAATACCGCAGGATTTCAGAGCCATTGTAACTGCTGATGGTTTCACCGAATCAAAGGGTTTTTCATAATCGATAAAAGCCATGCACAATGGAAGTTCATATTCCCTCGCTCTTTCAATTAGTTCTCTCAGTACGTGGATATGATCTATTGTGCTGTAGCCACTCCTGAATCCAGCTTGCTCTCTCGGTTGAGCCACGTCCAGCGTTACTTTCAATATATATATATATATATATATATAAATCGTAGTCAAATTATTTACATCTAATTAATTAAGTACTTACATCTGAATTTTGTAGCTTTTGTCCTTAGTCCGACTTGGTAATATAGATTAATGTTTTCAAGCGTTTTTTAAGGTCTTTAGAATTTCCAAATTCCGCCATGATATTGCGAATACGTTCGTCTACTTGTATATACATTTTCTTCCTTTTTGGTCCAAGTTCTCCTAATTCTTTCAATTGTTGTTTGTGCATGACACGTTGAATTCGTCTACGATAAAAATACAACCGGGTAGCTTTGCGCACGATTTCCGGAGGGTCGCTTGGCGGAAGGTCGGTTCGCGCACGACACCGTGGAACACACCCAAAGCGAAGGCAGCTGATACATAGGCGGACAGGGGCTTCCCAACAGTGTTTTGCGATCGACAAACATTGGTAAACGTGGTGATCTGAAAGACTCTGGTTCATGGAACCATTGTCTGGGCAAGACAAATGGGTCATTCCATCACCTAAAATTAAAACCCTGGGGTTCTCGAGGGCAACCGTATTAAGGGTGCACCGCGAGTATATACGATCAAAGGACGTACCTTTGGGCATAAACTATTGTTTTGCGCCTGAGTAAAGGTGTGGCATTATTATTATTACTTATTTTTTATATTAACTTTACTACCACAAGAACTGTGGGCTCAAAGTTGCTAAAATGGCCCAACCTGTGGCACATATTATCATTGCCTATCGTAATACAACATTACAAGAAGCTATTTCGATACAAATGATTTATTTCCCCATTTCACCAACGCAGAAGAACACGATGAGGTAACTGCAATAATAATGTAATATTAGACGATCTACGGAAAAGTGGACAAGGCGAAATCAAAAGTGTAATTTTTGTAAGACCTCCCCCTAACGATTTTGTGGTCATCCTACATGAAGTTGGACATGAAGAAATAAAATATGCAGTTTTTATATGGGCCTTCTAACGCTTTTGTGGCCACTTGGCTGAATCGCACTAATATTCAAGATTTTCGAAGAGCTGACCCTAGGATATTGTATCTTTCGATGATCTCGCTTTTAACAAATCCACCTAAAGTCTTGATTTTCGAAAAATTTGCTCTGCGATGAATTATCCGATCCATGAATTCGTTATTCACCTGGAGCCAGTGTTTTTAACTCAACTTGCTGTATGTGATGAATGAATAAACTAATGTCCTTGATTAATTCGTTGAACATATGTCTCACACTCTGGAAATAACTACGAGAATGAAGCTACCGGTGTGAAAGAATGAAAGAAACAGCACCTGCGTGTAACATCAACTGCTTAATCTCCAAACACTAAAAATTCAGGTGGCTCCAGGTGAATTAATTCATCGAAAACGAATAAGCAGTTGATGTTACACGTAGGTGCCATTTCTTCCGGGCGTTTTATTCACGTATTTTTTTTTCTAGAGTGTGAGATACACAGGTGAATGTTCAACAAATTAATTAAGGACATTAGTTTATTCATCCATCACACACACACACAGCAACTTCAGTTAAAGACACTAACTAGATTTATTTTCAACTAATAAAAACACCAGCCAATGTTTTATCCATATCATAAATTGTCAAATTCTCTCATCCGATTAAGAAACAATATCCAGTTTTCCAGTAATTTAATCATAATTTCAACAGTCGTTTACGAAACACGCTCTTTTGACTTCGGTACGGAAGTTCGTAGTTAATTGATTTGGCCCCAGCCAATTTGGCCGTTTGTTAATTTTTTCTTAGAACCTTCCGAGTGCTCATGAGCGATCATCGTCGCTAATATTTCAACTTATACTCTCTCTTTCGTTTTTTAATTCACTCAGATTCCTTCCGAAATATCTTGAAAAATACCTAATTAGGTTGTTACTAAATACCATATTTTGAGAAATATCTTTCAGTTTCTTTCCAAATACCTGATTATCGCATGTGATAGCTTTGGGAAGACCTCGTAGTTTATAGAAACTCAGATCGTGGAATGAAACTCTAACAGGTTAACTACTGGAAAATGAAAGTACGAAAAAATAACGTTAAAAATGCTTCATGCAGCAAACGCTCGGCATCAGCGTCAGATACACACAAATAAAATTTAAAAATAATGTGTAGTAAGATGTTGTGTGTCAAGACGGCAAGTAGCAGTGATAAGCCCTTGTCGGCGTAGCTTAATTGGGAAACCATTCGTCTCCGGAGCAGGAGATTGTGGTTTCGTGCCTCACCACAAGCAAACGTTTGTTTTCACATTGGCGCCCGAACGCAAAAATGGATCTCCTGGCCGTCAGGTTCTTTGAAAAACGTGTGATGTTCGTTTCACATATCGTCTGGAATAATAAAAATTCCTTCTTCGCTTCGAAAAATTAGTGATGCTTCTTTCACACATCGTATGAAATTAGTGAGAATTTCTTCTTCTACAGATAATTACTTCAAGCGTGGCTGACCCGGAAACGTACGATTTCGTCCTAGCCCTTTCTCAAGTGCGGGATATACATATGTGATGTAGTACAGAGGTGACGCACATGTCAAGACCGCAAGCAGCAGTGTTAAGCCCTTGTCGGTGTAGCTTAATTGGAAAAGCATTCGGCTCCGGAGTAGAAGGATGTGGGTGTTCGCCACAAGCAAATTCGTGTTTTCACAATGTATTAATGAAACTACATCACAAAAAGAAAACAGGAAGAATACAGACAAGTAAAGTCAGAATGTTCCGAAACATAGGTATTAAAATAAGAGTTCCGACAAATATACAAATCACATGCCAGTTTAAAGAGTAGTTTGGGCACAAACCTCATGAAAGTAGCTACATTAAAAAAAAAAGTGGATTGGCTCATTTGAATTAATGAAGTAAAGCATCAGCTTACATAATTTGCAGAGAGATCTTTTAATAATGAAAATAAAAGATGTTCTGTTTGGAAAATAATCTTACATGCTTCACTGAATTTTCCTTGACGAACTAAAACGTTTGTCATGTGAATTAGAATGTTTCTAGTACTATTCCAGTTAAAAATACAGGAGATGACAATACCCGTATTGCGATCCGTTAAAACTTTGTCCATATCATGTAAGACGCTTTTGGTAGCGATTAACACGAAAATGATAATTATGGAATGGAAAAAGAAAGTTATTAAACATTTAAAACTTTTCACACTTGGTATTAAAAGGCACGTGTGCAAAAGCCAGAGCACATTCTTGGCTTAAAAGTTTTTTGGCGTTGCTGCAAGTTATTAAAAATTTCAAACAGTTAGAAAGTTGGGTGAAGCGACGCCTCTAGTTTCTTCGTAGTTTTTGCCTGGACTTCAAGAACACCCGAGGAAGCCTCTCATTTATGGTGAGAGTTCCAGCTAAGGAGAAATTCAAATAATTTATTACCTTTTCCGTCACCTTCAGTAATGCATATTTAAAAAGGTAAGATGGCCATCACTACGAGGAACGTAATGGATTTTTCTCTTTTTCGAGCTAGCTGAATAAGCGCAAGGTTCGAGTCATTAGGGACATTAGGAACACAGTCTGCACAGCAGGAAAACTTAACTGACATAAGAGGGGAGTTCCAAGGCACAAGTTTTCGCGACTTTGAGTTCAAAAATCTTATTACTGTTGAGTGTTAGTAACATTTTTCGTGTTGTGTGATGATAAAAAAACTAGTAGAGTCATAGCGTGGGATGTGTAACTGGACGTGACAAGAATTTAAGAGGAGCACCTGACATGATGGTGTCCGGAAGCGCAAAGGGCTCCCAGATCAGTGTTCGAGTAAAAAGCATAATAAACAAGAATGCCAGCTGAGAAATGATGGAAAATAACATTTAAAACTGAAAACAGATGTCTATTATTTGGACAAGAATTATTTGTTTGAGCTTTCAGGTCACCTTTCCTGCTCCCCAGACCTCCTTTTTTTATTCCTTTTATTCACTGCTTGATTATGAATAGAAAAATTTAGTTTTGCTCGCTATGTACAAACTTTAGACGAACAGGAGGTCAACGTCATCGTAACAGACACACGCATTTTTAATAAATGGCTCGTCAGTTTTCGTAATTTTCAATTGCATGAAGAATATAGATGCATGGTGAAAAAGTTTACGGTTTCATCATGGGGCTAAGAATGTTAAAATGCCTTTTCTTACTGGAAGACTATCATATGGTAATACTGATCGTACGTTGAACACCTCACGAAGGTAATGTTTTATGGCAAAGTCATTAGGTAATGCAGAGTAACTTGATTTGCCGCAGAAATATCTAAGGTGGAATTATTTTAGTTTCAGAAAGCAAATAAAATGGTAAGCAGCTACAAGTAAATTTAAACACGGTGTCATCATCATTTATCATCATTATCAACCATTATCAATCTACTTCTGAATGAAGGTTTTCCCAAGTTTCTTCCACATCTGTCTGCCTTGAGCCTGTCCCCTCCATATTAATCCAGCATGCTTTCTAATTTCATATATCCATCTCCCATGTGGTGTTCTCCTGGGTAGTTTTCTGTTCCTTGGAATTCAGTCTAAAATTTGGGTTGTCCATCGGTGGTCCGTTCTTCTGGCAACATGTCCAGCCCATTTGCCATTTCAGGGATTTTACTCTGAATATGTTGGCTTTCACTCTTGTCATTTCTTTTATCCACGAGTTCCTCTTCTTATCTTTTCTGGTTATAGCAAGCATACTTCTTTCAGTTGTCTGCTGCCTTTGTATGTCTTTTTTAGTTTAGGTCCATGTCTGTGTTCCATCTGCAAGAACTGAAAGGATGTATTGATTTAACACTTTTCTTTTAAGATATAATGGAACATTGCTTTTCAGAATTGTACTGTCTCTTCCAAAAGCTCTCTAGCCAAGTTTTATACGCCGATTAATTTCCTCATTAATGTGACCTTTGCTTGATATCTATATAAACGATGTACGCCAACTTATATACGACTACTCATATTTCAATGCTATGCGTTCTTATTTATATAGCTAAAGTGACAGCCGATCAGCAAGACATATTAGTCTCCAGTGCGTAGAGAACTAGCTTCCAGGAAAGAAAGAAATGTTTTCAGAAGCATAACACTGGTATGATATAAATATCAATAACACTTGTTGTGCTTCTTTTCCTTAACTAAATGCAATATGTTGCTCCTATATATTTACAACATTTGTATAAACTGGGGCTGAAAATTAAGGGATAATCTACAAAACGTATATAACTAGCTGCCAATGCATGAAAAATTTTGTACTGAGATTTAGCAAACATGAAAAATTTCCTATACAGAAGTCTATCCCTCATTTACTTTTGCCACCGGTAAGCCGAAATATGCAAATTAAGATTGCGTCAAAATGGCGCGTGAGTCTAATCGCATCTTGTAGCTGTTCTAGGCAGCTCTTGCTTTTACTTCAGCGGAACGTTGAGCTGATTATGTCACGAGGACATCGTTCTAGACAACTCTTGCTTTTACTTCAGTGGAACGTCGAGCTAATTTTGTCACGAAGATATCGTTCTAGACAACTATTGCTTTCATTTCAGTCGCACGTCGATCTCATTATGTCACGAAGACATCGTTCTAGACAACTCTTGCTTTCACTTCAGACATCGCTCTAGACAACTCTTGCTTTCACTTCAGACATCGCTCTAGACAACTCTTGCTTTCACTTCAGACATCGCTCTAGACAACTCTTGCTTTCACTTCAGAGAAACGCTGAACTGATTATGTCACGAAAACATCGTAAGGATGATTTTCATTGGTGGAGGCGACCGGTAGGATGGAGGCAGATTAGTCCCAGATGGAAGTTCCCAGAGCATTTAATGTTCCACAGAATGTCCTCTCAGTACTTTGGAGACAGTTTCAAGAGACAGGAGATGTTCGTCATCGACCAGGACAAGGCCTACAGACAATCGATATATGAGTCTGACTGCCAGACGTAACAGATAGATATCCGCTGGGAAATGCTCTTTGGAGCTTGCTGCAGCTACAAAAACGAAATTTTCAAAGTATACTGTTTTTAGTAGTCTTCGTGAGTAATGCCTTTATGCAAGGAGATTAATTTTTGTATCCCACTAAATTCCATTGCCTGGAGAGCTCGTTTAGCCTGGAGTAGCCAATATGACACTTCGAGTCCAGAATGTTCTTGTCTTCTCAGATGAATCACGTATCAGCTTAAGCACTGATTCGGGACGTATTCTCATCTGATGAGAAGCAGGGACCCGTAAGAATCCCTCTGACATCAGAGAAAGGGACTACTCTAGTGGAGGAACCATGACGAATAGACGCACAGACCTGCACATTCTTCAAAGTTACTCTATTAGTTCCTTGAGGTGTGGAGATGAGATCCTGAATTCAGATCATTCAGAGGAGCCATCGGTCCACATTCTATTCTTCTGGCCGATAATGCTCATTTGATCGACAGTTTTCACGAAGAGAAAGTATATTCACCAAATGGAGCTCTTTTGAATTTCCAAGTGTTGTGGCCACTGAGATCGCCTGCCTTCAATCCCACTGAGCATTTATAGGATGCTCTAGGGAGACACTTTGGAGATCGCCAGCCCCATGACACAGAATTTGAAAAATTCAAAAGAGCTCTTGTTGAGGAATGCCATTAATTCCTCAAGACCTTATCAATAAAGCCTGTATAATGGGCTACGTCTGTCCCTAACACTCTTACGTCATTCAGTACTTGCAGTGTCATCTGCTTTTATCCGGTGGCCGAAATCGGAACTAAGCTCACCGCTATCGCACGAAACGTAAACTCAAGGAGAAATACAGAAAAATAAAATAAAGTTAGTAAGACAAACGACTTCAGCTGTGGCAACACGCCCGTGCTCGAACAACTGTCTGCGTCATTTAGACTGCCCGTTAAATACTTCAATCGTTTATTATAGTTATGTATAGGCATTTTACGATTCATGTTATAAAAATTTCAGTCACAGCTTTTTCACCAGTGCATCGCACGGGCTATGAGTTAGTATCCTCATAAACAATATGACAAGTCGTTGTTTGAGCTATATGGCTGTGAGAGGGGATCATACTCCATTTTAAAATAACACATGTCTTAAGCAAAAGACTTTAAATATTATCCCGTGCAGTGCACTGCTCCTTCGTGTAAATTGCAGGATTATGATATTAACACATGCAAATTATAAGATTATGACTTTCTTTTGCTTGATTTACATAAGTAATGTAATTATAAATATCTTTACCAAATTTCATTGAATTTCCCTATAAATACTTCGCGTTATGTGCGAATTTATAAATATCCGTTAATTTTGAGCACCAGTGCACGTGTATATAAAAATGTGTGTGTGTGCGTGTGTGTGTGCTTTCGAGAGAGAGAGAAGAGAGAGAGAGAGAGAGAGAGAGAGAGAGAGAGAGAGAGAGAGAGAGAGAGAGAGAGAGAGAGATTCCTACCATTATAAACCCAGTAGAAACATATATGTATAACTCAGTAAACATTAAAGATAGGGGTGATGGGCAGTTGACATGGGCATCCCTCCCAGAATGGAATAGACCCAAACCGAACTCAGGCAATAAATAGATGGACAGCAGGGCTTCCCAGCAGTATATCGCAATCGACGAATATTGGTAAGCGTAGTGATCTGAGCGACTTCGATCGTGGACGCGTTCGTTATCGGCTCTAGACAGATGGGTCATTCTATCACCTAAGTGGTAAGAACCCTAGGGTTTCCAAGGTAAACCGTATCAAGGGTGTACCGCGAGTATACCAGAGTATACCAGTGAGCAAGCGGTGGACGACCACACACCATTGATGACCATCGTAGATGTAGACTATTTATGCTCGCACAGACCGACCGCTTTACTACGGCTGCGCAAATCACATCCAGATTAAATGTCGGATGCTCAAGCAGCGTCAGCGAGCGAACGGTATAGTGCACGCTTCATACCATGGGCTACATATAAAGTGCACACCTACCTACAAACTACCACCTTCAAATACCAGATCAGATTCCCTCGTTTTCTGCCTTTCTCATTTCTCGCAGAAAAAGCGCGGGTTTGCCTCCTAGTCCACTTTGCGTGTCCCCCACCTGCGACCATCGGGTCAGCTGCATGTCACTTTTACCCCTCTCGCACCCCTTCGTCAGCAACTTACTTCGCACATGCGCATTTACATCATTGCGCCTTACTCTTGCGTTCGTTCCACATCCTTCTGAACAAAAAATAAACTCCAGATATTACTTTATTTCTCTGGAGATGCTACAACACCATTTCAAGAGCAATAAAGTAATTCCAAACTGAATTCCATGTGCAGGGAACTGACAGTAATACTGTCTATTTTCTCCTAACATGAGAAGCGATGCAAGGAGTGGCCACCTCCCCTCTCTCATTAACGGCTGGCTGAAAACTAGCAAAGTGACCATCTCAAGCTCCCCCAAAACACTAACGAAACAGGAACTTATTTTAACTGATAAGATGATATTAAAAAGAAAGATTGTTAATAATTTTCGCGGAAATAAATGAGCCCAGGGCAACAGTGTCATTGCTTTTCTGAAGCTAAAAGGAAACAGTATTAACTTCCGGCTTCCATTCACTTTTGTTTTTTCTTGATTGAAGGTTCAACGACCACCATAAGCAACTCAATGGGCTATGGGCAGTCGACTGTCCCTAACGTAGGACCACTGGTTCCAGGGAAGGGAGAAAGCCAGCGCGGTGAGACAAACACAACATCCATGCCTCACCGGGAGTCGAACCCGGACCTTTTACGGACGAATTGCGCCACCGGGGGCGACTTCCCCTCTGTTCCTTTCTCTCTGTGGGAATCATGATTCATTCCCATGTAATTATAAAGCAGCGAATGATGCGAGAGAAAAAATTCAGCTACCAATCGCTTCAAAATTTTTCAACTGCGAACAGCATTCGTCTTCTCAGTAATATCAACGCACATTTGCTTAAATGTACATGAGTTTAAAAAATTATTTATTTAGGGGTACTAAAAATGCTTGATGCTAAAGATCCGGGAGCTTTTACAGAGACTGTTTCGTTACGTAGGAGAACGAATTAAGTTCTGCCTTTAATCTGGAATTACCAACAGTTCGTAGATAAAATAAGAGAATCTTAATGCCTCAGAGAACGCAGCGAAATTGATTTGGGAAAGAATTAAATTTTGTTTCTTTTCGATGAACTTTAAATTACCTCCGAAACACAAGAATACTCTCGTGGTCACACCTCAACAGCAATATGTTTTCAAGGAAAAAGTACCTTCTCCACGGGTTAGTGGTTGGGTGCTCACCGTCAGGTTTGATTGATAACAGCAGTAAGGAGACGTCAACGCGCGATAACGATGTTTGCGATATGTGCATCTCTATCTGGTGTCTAAGACTCACGTCATCGTCACGGGGTGTCATTGAAAGCTGCGGAGAGAAACAAAATATCCTTTGAATGCGTCGATATCTCTTTCTATTTTTCAACCAACCGAATCCATTCATGTATATTTTTGAAATTGCAGCGTGACAAAGAAATTCCTTAACTCGTCTAAGAAAAAATTTCCCTCGGAGAGAAAAATGTTCCTAAATATAAGATATGCAAAACCTGCATGTTTTCACATAATAGCTGAAAATACCTGACTTGTTTATCGTGTCCACGGAGAATTTCATTTCACACGGACGATTTTGGAATTTCTTCAATGATAAAATCTGTGATGTAGTAGCCCAGGATCGGCCAATAATTTAATTTAATTTAATTAAAATGATTGGCTTTAAATAAGAGAAAATCTCCTAGCTCCTTACCCGTTCAACAACAACACAACACCTTCAAAAATCTCATTAAAATATAAAAGAAACAAGTTAGTAAAATCATGCAATGCATTGATTACTTATGATACGCTTTCCAACATAACAGAAATAATTACTCAAGTTATGAGGATAATGGCTGTAGAATAAATTTCGCTCCTGTGCCCTGATCTTTGACCCCATTTAATAGTAATAATAATAATAATTTTATTTATTTATGCTGTTACATGACAATATTAAGTTAGAATAAATTATGCATACAAAGGCTATTAATTGAACAGCAAAAGGAACAAGGGAAAATGCCTCTTAGGAGTGCTGACAAGCATTTCGTTACATCAAATTGTAAGACAAGCAAGTTTGGCCTTAGTAGATGAATCCAATTCAGAACAATAAATTTAGAAATGACTTTGTGTTTTTAGTAATTAATTAGTATTGGTGTTTGGATTAATTAAGGAAAGTATTTTTTATTTTCTGACTTTATTAAGTGTTTTTTAAAGAGTAATTCAAGCTTTGTTTTAATAGCTGGGTTTTAGGCTGTATTGGGTGAAGCGGTAATCTATTTCTTGTTTGGTAGTTATGTCTGTTGCAGTTAATTTCAATTAAGTCTAAACGTAGATTAATCTTAAGTCTTTGAAACATAATTTTATCTAGGTTGTAATGGAAAAGTTGATCTATTGTTAAGATTCGGAAATCATTAGGATGAACTGGAGGGTGTAAATATGGATGTATGTGTGCTGTACTTCGTTTTAAAAGTAGGTTTATTAATCTAATGTATTTATTTTGTAATACCTGTAATTTATTTACATTTGTTTTAGTTGTTTGACCCCAGGATAAAATGCAATAGTTAATGTGAGTCTAAATTAATGAGTGATATAGGAGAATTAGCGTTTTAACTAAGAGAGTTGTTAATAGTTTACTAATGAGTCCAATATTTCTTAATTTATGCAAAAGTATTTCTATGTGTTTATTCCAACGTAAGTCAGGGGTAAAAATCACTCCCAAGTAATTAACGTGTGGTACCATATCAATTATTTGATTTTCCAATAATAAATTTATGATATGGCCAAGTTCAGAACTCTGTCTAGTGAAAACCATAGCCTTAGTTTTAGAAATGTTAATTATCAGTTCATTAGTAGTTAGCCAATTTGAGTAAAGATGTAAATAAGTGTTAGCTTTAGTAATAATGTCATTTATATTATGTCCACTGAAAAGTAGTGTTGTATCATCAGCATATAGTATGATATTATTGTCTGGTGTTATGGTGAATATATCATTAATATATAAATTGAATAATAAAGGTCCCAAAATCTATCCCTGTGGGACTCCATATTGTTATTGCTCTAAAGTGGAACGGAAATGATTAATTTGTGTATATTGTTGTCTGTTTGTTAAATAGCTTTTCAATAAATTATAAGGCGTTCCCCTTATTCCCAAAGTATATAATTTATGAAGAAGGATTTCATGGTTTATTGTGTCGAATGCTTTTGTTAGATCTAAAAACATAGCTAGGGTTATATTATTAAGTGCCAAATGTTTTTGAATAGTGTTTTGTAAATGAAGGACTGCAATTTCAGTAGATTTATGGGGTTGAAAGCCAAATTGATTTTTATTTATAATATTATATTTTAGTGTAAATGTCATTAATCTTGTGTATATTAGTTTTTCTAAAATTTTAGCAAATATGGACAGGTTTGCAATGGGGCGATAATTATTAGCATCATTTTTTTATTTATGCCCTTGTTATCTTTAGTGCATGCAGAAAAATTGCTGTGTGGAATACTAAGTTAAAGATTATTAATAATGGGGTTATTATTAATTCAGCAAAATTGTTTGATTGCAATAGGGGAATATCATCATCGCCAGAACCGATATTAAATTTAATTTGCTGTAAAATATGCGACAGCTCAGAGTATGTAATTTCTGTAAGGAAGAATGAATTAAAAACGTGTACTGTATTTGAATTTTGTGTATATAAGGTATTTCCAGCTAAATAATTTTGTTTAAGAGTATGCGGAATAGAAATAAAATTATGATTAATATAGTTTACAATATCTTGTGTTCTTGTTAGCTTTGATTGCATGTTATCAATTATGTATTCAGGAGTTGTGATTCCAGTTTGATTACCAAGTAAAGTATTTAAGTGTTCCCAAGTCAGTTTCGAAGAATTTTGAGCAAATATATGTGCATAATAGTTTCTTTTTACTGTTCTAATAGTGTAATTTAAGGAATTTTGAAATGTTTTAAATTTGGTAAAATCACTTTGTAATTTTGTTTTAATAAATTTTGAGTATAACCTATTTTTGTTGTTTATTTGATTTTAGAGATGTGAGGTAATCCAAGGTTTGCGAAATTTCTTTCTCCATCGTGTATTATTCAAAATTGTTGGGAAGGCTTTATTGCAGGTTTCTTTCAAAATCGTGATAAACCTATTATAAGCTAAGTCTGGAGATTCATACAATTCAAGTTCTTCCCATGTTACCAGTACTAAAAGTGTTTTGAATTTATCAAGATTTATTTTATTTATGCATCGAATTTTGTGAAGTATAGGTGTAGTTTTAAAGGTATTTCCCTTCCGGTAGATTAAAAAAAATTGTAAGTGATAACTAATATCATATTGTAATATTCCTGTTGTTGTAAATTGAACTGGCGCATTAGTTATAGATAAGTCAATTGTAGTATTAGTATTGGGGGTGATTCTAGTTGACGATTAATTGCATTCAGAAACCCAGATGTAGTTAGTAGTTGGTTAAATTGATTAGTTATTGAGTTGTTACACGAAATATCAATAATAAAATCTCTCATTATAAATGTTTTTGTATTTGTAAGATTTGCAAATTCTAAAAGGTTATTTAAAATTACTAAAAATTCGCTATAGTCTGAGTTAGGTGGTGTGTAACATACGGTAATAATGTAAAATTCATATATTCATATTTCGATGATATTAAACAGAATTGGTTCAGTACATCTCCGGAACAACATACTAAAGTTTTATCGCAATATAAGCATTTTTACTCAAGTTGTGATGATAATGGCTGTGGAATAAATCTCGGTCCTGTGTCATGATCTTTGAACCCATTTCGATGATATTCAACAGAACCGCTTCAGTATACCTCCGGAACAGCATGATAATGTTTTGTCGCAATGGAAGCATTTTTACGCGTTATGACGCATAAGGGCAATGGAATGCGTCCCGCTCCTATGTTCTGACCTTTGACCCACTTCACCCGTTTTCAATAGAGTTCGTCCCGAGATGGTCACCTACGACATACTAAAAGTTCATCAAAATCGAACCATATTTAAGCAAGGTATAACGTATAACGGCAATGGAATGGATCCCGCTCCTATGTCCTGGCTTTTGATCCCACTTCACCCATTCTCAATAGGGTTCGTCCCCAGTTGGTCCCCTACCACATACTAAAATTTCATTGAAATCGAATCATGTGTATATACGCAAGTTGGGACGCATATGGGCAACGGAATGGATCCCGCTCCAATGTCGTGACCTTTAACCCCATTTCGTCCATTTTCAATAGGGTTCGTCCCCAGGTGCTCGCGTACCACATATTAAAATTTCATCGAAATCGTACCATTTTTACGTGAGTTATCGTGCGGACAAACGGACAAAGCTGGAGCACATACGCTTCTTCAACTACGGCTGGAAAGCGTAAAAAAGCCAGGTTAGAAAGAACAGAAGACTAACGTCTCCGTTTACAGGTTAAAAGGTTTATTTAATATGCATATATGCTATATTTTTAAAAGTATTAAAAATATACCACAATATTTTGGAACAAATGGCTTTATCATCCCAATCAGTAGTCAGTCGATCCGCCTTTTGCTTGTACGACAGCGGCTGTACTTCGAGGCAAACTATCAACCAATTTCCGTAGGTGTCGACAGTAATGGCTCTCCATTCATCCTGAAAAGTTGCTGCCAGAGTGAAGAGCGAAGGCGGTCTTTGTGATCGATTTCATATCCGTCGCTCCAGTTCATCCCAGAGGTGTCCTGTGGGATTAAGATCTGGACTCTGGTAGGCCAGTCTAACAATTCCACCTCATTTTCAAGAAACCAGTCCTGCACACGCAGTGCAGTGTGGCAGGGAGCACTCTCGGGTTGGAAGAGACAACTGTTATTTCCATAATACTGCCGCATTGTTGGTGGGGCAGAATATTATTATCCAGAACGTCGAGGTACACATCAGAGTTGATGGTTTGTGGTGCGAACGGGTCGAATCTCATCCAAGAAAAACAACTCCATACTGTGTTGGAGCCTCAGCCGAACTTAACAGTTGGAAGAACATAGTCCGACGAAAATCGCAAGACAGGCTGTCTACAAATCCAAACAGGCCCATCAGATTGAAAGATTGAAAAGCTTAATCCATCAATCTAAAGAACAGCTTTCCTGTCGCCACACGGTTCAGGAACGACGGGAGGCAGACCACTCCAAAGGGTGTTTCGCATTCACGGTAATGATGTGTGGCTTGTGTGCCGCTACTCTATCATAATAACTCACACTGTGCAACAACTCTCTATGGATAGTTATTGTGCTAACCAAGCCATTAAAAGCATTGTCTGCTTCAGCAGCGATAGGTACGACACAGGAAGAACGAGATTTTTTTTAATGGCTCTTCTGTCACGTTTCGTCATTTTGAGCAGCCTTCCTAAACTTTTTTTTACTTTCTTTTTTTGCTGTAGTTGCATCTTCCTGCTAACATCTCTTCACGACATCACTTGCAGTCTATTTAGTATGTTTAGTGTAGCTGCAATGCTCCGTATGCGCGAACGTTACTCAAGTGGCATCCTACGACCAGCCCATGCTGGAACTCGGAAAGTTGACGTCCACGCGGCATATCCGCTTCAAAGTTACTGATAACACGACAGAACATTTGATATGTTTAGTTTAGCTGCAATGCTCTACATGGAAACGTTGCTCAGATGACATCCTATGACCAGCCCATGCTAGAACTCGGAAAGTTGACGTCCACGCTGCATATTCTCTTCAAGGCTGCTGAAAACACGACATAACATTTGGTATGTTTAGTTTAGCTGCAATGCTCCACAGCTCAGATGACTTACTATGACCAGCCCACACTGGAACTCGGAAAGTTCATGTCCACGCGGCATATCCGCTTCAAAGTTACTGATAACACGACAGAACATTTGGTTTGTTTAGTTTAGCTGCAATGCTCCACATGGAAACGTTGCTCAGATGACATACTATGACCAGCCCACGCTGGAACTCGGAAAGTTGACGTCCACGCGGCACATCCGCTTCAAAGTTACTGATAACACGACAGAACATTGGTATGTTTAGTTTAGCTGCAACGCTCCACATGGAAAAGTTGCTCAGATGACATCCTATGATCAGCCCATGCTGGAACTCGGAAAGTTGACGTCCACGCGGCACATCCGCTTCAAAGTTACTGATAACACGACAGAACATTTGGTATGTTTAGTTTAGCTGCAATGCTCCACATGGAAACGTTGCTCAGATGACATCCTATGACCAGCCCACGCTGGAACTCGGAAAGTTCACGTCCACGCTGCATATCAGCTTCAAGGTTACTGAAAACACGACAGAACATTTGGTATGTTTAGTTTAGCTGCAATGCTCCACATGGAAACGTTGCTTAGATGACTTCCTATGACCAGCCCACGCTGGAACTCGGAAAGTTCACGTCCACGCGGCATATCCGCTTCAAAGTTACTGATAACACGACAGAACATTGGTATGTTTAGTTTAGCTGCAACGCTCCACATGGAAAAGTTGCTCAGATGACATCCTATGATCAGCCCATGCTGGAACTCGGAAAGTTGACGTCCACGCGGCACATCCGCCTCAAAGTTACTGATAACACGACAGAACATTTGGTATGTTTAGTTTAGCTGCAATGCTCCACATGGAAACGTTGCTCAGATGACGCCCTATGGCCAGACCACGCTGGAACTCGGAAAGTTGACGTCCACGCGGCATATCCGCTTCAAAGTTACTGATAACAGATCAGACCAGATCATATGTAGTGTCTGACCCCAGGTCTTAGGTTGGTTGGTTGATTTTTATGACGCAAGAGCTATGTTTGGCCAAAGAGCGCCAGACACAAGACAAACAAACAAACAGTATTGAAAACGTGGCATACAGCTGAAAATCTGGCTGATTCAGTAAAAGTGGAAAATGTGAATGATGGAAGGGCTAAAATCTAGATACGTTTAAAAAAGTCAATTTGTTTTAAAAAATGAAAAGACAGCGACATTACCGCAGTGTTCATCTAGGGGCCGCTGCAGCGTAGCGGCATCCTCGGTCAACTAATGAGAATGAAAGAAGTTAAAACGTTCATCACGAAAACGAACACAGCTATACACAACATAAGCGACGGCGAGTCGGCAATTGTACGTCTCACACATCGGCGCAGTGTCGCCACACAGTAACAAGTTAGTAAAATCATGCAATGCATTGATTATGATACGCTTTCCAACATGCCGGAAATTATTACTCAAGTTATGAGGATAATGGCTGTGAAATAAATATCGCTCCTGTGTCCTGACCTTTAACCCCATTTTGATGATATTATACAGAACCGATTCAGCGTACCCTTGGAACAACATGATAAAGTTTTGTCGCAATCGAAGCATTTTTATTCAAGTTATGAGGATAATGGCTGAGGAATAAATCTCGCTCCTGTGTACTGACCTGTGACCCCATTTCGATGATATTCAACAGAGCCTGTTTAATGTACCTCTGGAACAACATGATAAAGTTTTGTCCGAATCGAAGCATTTTTACGTAAGTTATGACGCATAAGGGCAATGGAATGGATCCTGCTCCTATGTCCTGATCTTTAACCCCATTACGTCCATTTTCAAAAAAAGTGGACCCCAGGTGGTCCCCTACCACATACTAAAATTTCATCGAAATCGAAACGTTTTTACGCAAGTTATGACGCATAAAGGCAATGGAATAGATCATACTCCTATGTCCTGTCCTTTGACCCCATTTCGTCCATTTTTAACAGAATTCATTCCACGGTGGTCCCCTACCACATACGAACATTTCATGGAAGTCGAAACATTTTTACGCAAATTATGAACTATACGGGCAATGGAATTGATCCCGCTGCTATGTCGTGACCTTTGATCCCATTTCGTTCATTTTCGATAGGGTTTGTGCGGAAGTGGTCCCCTACCACATACTAAAATTTCATTGAAATCGAACCATTTTTACGCGAGTTATCGTGAGGAAGGACATACGAACAAAGCTGGAGATTATACGCTTTTTCAACCTAAGGTTGGAAAACGTAAAAAAGCGGTGAGTGAAACGACAATGCCCAATGCGGAGGCTCGCAAGCACAACGTCCTCCCGACGGTTCCGACGAAATGAGGATTTCCAGATTCCAAGAATAGGTTTAATACGATGCAGTTTCTTTTCCACCTCTTGGTCCCACAGACCCTGCCACGTTCGCTTGGTTGGTTGTTAAATTTTTATGGCGTGAAGGCCATGTGTGGCCAAAGGACGCCAAACCCAAGACAATCAGACAGACAGTATTAAAAACATTGTATAATGATTAAAATTTGGCTGATTCAGTAAAAGTGAGAAATGAGAAAGATGGAAGGGCTAAAGACAATGAAACAAACAGTATTAAAAACACGGTACAATGCTTAAAATCTGGCTGATTCAGTAAAACTGAAACAATAGATCTTAAACAACCCTTAGAAATAGGAAGCTAGGAGATTTGGGCTAGAGTGCCCGATAGGAAAGTGACACGCAAGGGATGTAGAAAGGGGAGGAAGACGCCCTTATTTATTACCGAGGGCCGGTACCTGGGGTCTGACGTCTTAAAGTACCCATCCGACGCACAGCTGATACTTAGTGGTTCGACCGTTCGTAACTGCTGGGATCGAACCCGAGGTCTTCTCCGTTGAAGTCACGAACTTTGACCATTAGGCCACCCGAGGCGCAACTGATAAGACGACAGAATTTCTCAGCTTTGTATACCTACCTCCCCACTCACAGCGCAACTTCCTGCGCAACCATAATTTGCATTGCAAATGTTTGCTAGTATCCGAATACTTTTGTTATATAATGTATATACGGATATATCATATCTTCCAAAGGTGATACCGTATCTGCAAAGCTCTTTAATGCCATATTGCAGAATGTTTTTCAATCATTAAGCTGGGAAGACAAAGGGGTAGAAATAATAGAGAATACTTAACCCATCTTTGTTTAGCTGAGGACATAACCATTTTTTGCAAGTACTCCCTCAGAGCCGAAGAGTACGGTCCACGAACTTGCTGTCAATAGTAACAAAAATGTCGCTTAAAAATGAACTTATAGAAAATAAAAGTAATGTACAATGCTTTTTCAAGAACTGAAGATTTAGCGATTGATGGAAGTAACCGATGCCTACATTTCTATAGAAGTAACCGATGCCTACATTTACCTTGAACAACACTCAACAGATATCAAACAAGTGCTACATCGAAGTCGAAATTAACAGGCGTATAAAGCTTGGTTGGAGAGCATTTGGAAGAAACAGTACAATTTGCAAGAGTAATTTACCGTCATGTTTTAAAAGAAAAGTGTTTAATCAGTGCATCGTTCCATTTTTAGAACGTCTTTAGTAAAAAAAGATCATGCTTATGTTACCGGTTTGTCCGTTTGTACCCACGATATCTCTGCAACTATTAGTCCGATTTGAAAAATTCTTTTTGCATTGAGAAGCTTGAAATATGCGAATGATGATCCTTCATTTCGTTTTTTTTTTACGATGTACAATTTTGCCGCTAGAGGGCGAAAATACAGATGATGTCGAATTCAAAACTACGTTTTATTCCACATATTTGCTTCTAAACATCAGATTGAAAAAAAATTTTATCTTACGATTCCGTTTATGTAGAAAAGTATTTTAGATATAGTTACTTTTGATATAGTTACTTTTTCATATTACGTGTAGATTTTCCGCTAGGGGGCGTAGAAGTAAATTACATTTTTCCACTCTTTTTCTAAAACTCTGATTTGTAAAAAAATTCTTCAGCGGATACACCTCCTGATGAAAAATATTTTATATATAAGTTCAGATTTTTGATAAAGAATATTTTGGCCACCAGGGGCGTAAGGGTTAATTTTTCCTTCTGATGTATTTGCCATAAAATATGAGCTTCTAAGATATCGATTGAAAAACATCTTTCGTGGACTGATGCCACTCACATCGATAAACCTCTCCGGAATATTTTCTTCTTAAAAATATTTTACAGTTTCTCCGCCAGGAGGCGTAGATGTATATCTTATTTTTGTCAATATCTCTACTTCTAGGAGCACGATTTGAAAAATTCCTTCTTTGTTGGTTAGTATTTTTAATGTGACATGTTTTTCATATAATTTCAAAATTTTCAAGTAATTCATAGACTTTCCGCAACGGGGCGTAGAGGTAAATTGCCTTTCCCCCTATATCTCTGCTTCTAAATCTCCGATTTGAAAAATTCTTTCTGCACCGGATACAGCTCCAGATGGGAAATCGTTTGCACACAATTTCTACTTTTTGTAAAAAAAAAAAAATGGTTTGGCCACCAGAGAGCGTAAATCTTAATTTCCGCTTCTGATGTATTTGCAGCAAAATATGATCTTCTAAATTCTCGATTGAAAAAAACGTCGTTTGTAGAACGATACTACTCATGTCGACAAACCTTTTAGGAACATTTTCTTCTTGAAATAATGCATGGTTTCTACGCAAGGGGGCGTAGATATATATCTTATTTTTGTCAATATCTTTGCTTCTAGGAGTCCGATTTGAAAAATTCCTTCTTTGTTAGATAGTGTTTCCGATGCGAAATGTTTTTCATATAAATTCAAAATTTTCAAGTAAATGATAGACTTTCCGCTAGGGGGCACAAAGATTAATTGCGTTTTCTGCGTTAATTCTGCTTCTAAAACTCCGATTTGAAAAATTCTTCCTTATCGCATGCAAGACCTGATGGAAAATATTTTTCACATAATTTCTAATGTTTGGTAAAGAATGGTTTGGCCACCAGGGGACATAAGTGTTAATTTCTGCTTCTGATGTATTTGTAGTAAAATCTGGGCTCTTGAAAACTCGACAAAATTTTTTTCTTGGACTGATACCGCTCGTATGGAAAAATCTTTTGAGAATACTTTCTTCCTAAAATATTGCATGGTTTTCCCACCAGGGGACGTAAAGTCACATCTCATTTTTGTCGATATCTCTGTTTTTAAGAGTTCGATTTGAGAAATTCTTTCGGTGTTGGAGAGCGTTTCCGGTGCGAAATGTTTCTCATATAAATTCATGTTTTTCTTAACGCACAAGTCTGCAACCAGAGGGCGTAAGTTCACTATTCCGTTTGCAGCAATAACTGAAGGATTAAAAACCCGGTTGAAAAACTTCTTTCTTCCGTCAGATACTATTGTTTTCCTTACCGGTTCCATTGACTTTGAATAAGTTTGATAAATTTAATTTGCGTCAGAACGGATTCAAAAGACGTACTTAGTACACCCGAAAATTCGGTGTCATCTTTCTTGTTTACTTATGGAACAGAGACATGGACCTTAACTCAAAAGGACATCCAGAAGCTGCAAACTATCGAAAGGATCGTGGAAAGGTGCATATTTGTCATAACCAGGAAGGATACGAAAAGGAACTCATGCATCGAGAAAATGACATGAGTTTATGGCATGAAGATCAAGGTAAAATCCCTGAAAGGAAATATGCTGGACATATTGCTAAAAGAACTGAACATCGTTGGACACTTGAAACGCTTTACTGGTTTGTAGGTGCCAGGAAAAGACCTAGAACACGACCATGTGTATATACACTCAATGGACAGAACAATAGAGTACCTACTTAATAGTTTGTTGCTTTTCCACTAGCCCGAATAACAGCCTGTACACGCCGAGGCATCGACACCAGATGCCGGAGGGTTTCCGGAGGTAATGCCAGCCATGCCTGTTGCAGCATTGTCCACAATTCCGCCTGAGCGGTCGGTCCAGGATCCATGGATCTGATGTTCTACTCTACAACATCCCAGAGAGCTTCCACAGGGTTCAAATCCGGGGACCTTGGGGTTCACTGGATGATTCCGAACTCAGATGAGTGTTCCTCGAGCTATGCCTGGGTGGTTGCGTTCTGGTGGGGCGGCGCATTGTTTTTCTGAAACAGATCATCAGCCGCAGGATGCGCGAAGGCCTTGAAAGCGTGTAGGTTATCATACAGCACATGCTGGTTTCACTCAGCGGTTGAAAACCTCTCCAGACACACTAAGGGACCTAATGTGTCCCACAAGAAGGCTCCATAAACCATTACAGAGCAATCACCGCCTTGAACTGAGCCCACCTAACACGAGAAGGCCATGGCTTTATGCTGTCGACGCCACACTCGTACCCTCCCGTCAGCTCGGTACAGCTGAAAACGGGATTCATCGGACCACACGACGCGGCGCCACTGCGAAGAGGTACAGTCTTTATGTTCCCGGAACCAGGCGAGGCATAATTTCCGATGACGAGCAGTCAGCAGTGACACACGATTAGGACGTCGGCTCCCGTAGCCCAAGGCATGTAGGGTACCTGCAAAATTTCTGAAAAGATTCAGGGATAATACAAATTTTGAAGATGGCAATCCGTTTTTTGGTGTTAATAATGACAACGATACCAAGTCAAATAACATCCGAAAATTCGTCGTCCTGGAACGGGAATCGAATTCGCGTCTCTCAGATAGCGCTCTGCTATGCTAACAACTACACCACCCAGAACGACCAAGTCTCAAGTTTCCGATTAATTTGAATAAAACCATCACAGGATCCGCTGGTCGAAGCAGCCGGCTTCATGTTTAGCGAATCTGTAGGTTAAGAATCTTATCGGAAACTCGAGACTTGGTCGTTCTCGGTGGTATAGTGGTTAGCATACCTGGGCGCTGTCTGGGAGATGCGGGTTTGATTCTCGCTCCAGGACGATGAAATGTTCAAGTTTTCGGATATTATGTGTCATAATTAACACCAAAAAACGGATTGTCATCTTCAAAATTTGTATTATTTAGTGTAATCCCGTATTTCATTCATGATTTATCTGCTCCTCCGGGCAATCACAGGATAAGATTCTTAACCTCCAGATTCGCTAAACACGAAGCCGGTTGCTTCGAGTAGCGGATCCTGTGATGGTTATATTCAAATTAATCAGAAACGTGAGACTTTGTCGTTCTGGATGGTGTAGTGGTTAGCGTACCCGGGCGCTATTTGGAAGACTCGGATTCGATTGCCGCTCCAGGCCGAGGAAAATTTCAAGTTTTCGGATGTTATTTGACTTACCATCTTTGTCATAATTAACACCAAAAAAAAAAGATTGCCATCATCAAAATTTGTATTATCTGGTGTAATCGTTCATGTGATTCAGGGATCTTTTACCTGAAATAAAATGTTTTTTTGACAGCAAAAGGAGAATCACAGCCTCAACTGAAAGACGAAAAATCAACGCTTATCCTTGCTCTTCTCTGTGATATTACAGAAAAGCTGAAGCAATTATTCCACGTATTCGCAAATTCACAAAACTATAATCCACATGACCAGCATAGAGAAGATATTCGAACGAAAACCGCCACTGTTTGTAGCTCAGTTAAAACGAGGTGATTTGAAAAAAAAATATTATAAAGCAGAAAAGCGGAGTGATGGAAGAAAAACTGAGTACGATCAATATGCAGATCGTGGAGCTGTGGTGCTAAAAGAATATTATTCGAGGCTGAATTTAAACTAGAAAATATTGCAGCGTTTGTATCTTTTCTATTTAAAGAAAGAATGAATATGAAAAGGACAGAGGGGGTAACAATAGCAGAATTCCTGGATACTGACCCAGCGTCGCTTGAAGACGAAATACTGAGACTAAAATGCGATGTAAAAATACTAGCTGTTGTCATGTAGGAGTTTCTGAAATCAAGTGCTTCAAGTACAAGCAATTTTTGGAGCCTACTTTGTCACAAAACATGTTCGTGTATGAGGAGACTTATGGTGCATATCATTTCCTTTTTCGGTTCAGCCTGCCTGTTCTAATCAGCATTTTGTTCAGTAAATGTAATTAAGACAAAACATTGCTCTCGTTTGATACATGGCGAATTTTGGTGATATCTTGGAGATGATCCTGGAACATATCTTGGAGATGATCCAGAAGTAGATAAAATCCTGGAAACTCTGGAGAATCTATTGATTTTTATATATAAATATATATATACACAGCCCTGATCAGAGTTAAATCCCTGAAATGGCAACTGGCAGCTGGACATATCGCCAGAAGGACAGACCATAGATGGACAGCCGAAATTTCTAGATTGGATTCCAAGGGACAGGAAAAGACCCAGAAAAAGACCACATGGGAGATGGGTGGATGAAATTCGTAAATATGCGGGAGTGACATGGAGGAGACTGGCACAAGACAGACCGTTGTGGAGGAAACTTGGGGAGACCTTCGTCCAGCAGTGGATTGATAATGGTTGACAATGATGATGATGATGATGATATACACAGCCATTTGCAAAAGTTTAAGACCACTTGTCAATTTATTGAAAATTAAGATTCAAAGAACCAGCTAATTACTAGTCAGAAATATTAAAAAAATACACCACAAATGAATACTTACATTCTTTAGAACATATAAAGACCGAAATCAATACTTTGTGTGGCCACCTTTGTTTTCTATAACGGACAGAATACAATGTGGTATACACTCAATGAGGGATTGCAGTAGCCGCTTGAAATGTCTTTGCACAAACGCACTTTATCGCTTCAACCAAAGCTTGGGAATTTGATGGCTGTTTTTCTGCTACCTTGTCTTTTAAAATGGTCCACAAATTTTCGATGGGGTTAAGGTCGGGACTATTACCGGGCCAGTCAAGCACAGTTATGTTTTTCCCTGCAGGTAGTTCTTTACTCTCTTTGGTATGTGGCATGGAGCACCATCATGCATAAAGATTGTGCATCTGTACACTTGCATATGAGTTAACAGCTTCTCACGTAACATTTCCACATAAAAGAGACCCGTCATGGTAGTGCATGTCGGCAAAAAGGATAATGAAGCAGTACCGGATGCTTACATAGCACCCCTTATCATCTGACTAGGTGAATGTCTCATGGTCCTAACGGTATATTTTTTATTAAACACTTTGCGTTTTGGTCGTCGAAGATGAGCTTCACGTGACTCAAATTGACGCACAGTTGATTAATCAGAAAAACGAATTTGGCTCCAATTTTCAGCAGTCCACGATTGATGACGCTTCGCAAATTGGAGTCTCATCTTTTTCATGGCAGAGGTTACTCTAGGTTTATGTGCAGGTTTATAAGACTTTAATCCAAAATCTGTGCTAAGACGTTGAGAAACAGTGCTGATACTAATATCAGACCCTTTTGAATGTAGAAAGGCCTTGATTTTCTTGCGAGAACTCCTCGGAGGACGCATAACTATTCGCCTCGTGGTATTGTCATCACATGGGGTTATTTATCTTGAACGTCCACTTCTCTTTCGGCCGCTAAATTCACATGTATCCCGATATTTCCGCATCATATTATGAATAGTAGTCTTACTCACATTCTGCTTATGTCACGTTCCGAGTATCCTTGATGATATAAAGTCACTATTTGTGCCCTTTGAGTAACGCTTAATGACGTCTTTTTGCCCATTTTTTGCAATTAGGTGTACAACTTAATTCTCGGTTACAGGCACGACACGTTGACAGCAAATTATAGGAAATCGAATACGTACCTAATCAGGGAAATAATCCCCGTCGTGTTGGATACATTTGAGCCATCGGTCAGGGAGCTGCCGAATGCCACTGAGGAAAAACGAGCGTTGTTTCGAGTTGATAAAGTCATCAATACTTGTGCGGACCTCCTCGACAGAAGTGAAGTGCGTATCACTCAAGTGATGTTGCATAGAGCGAAAGAGGTGATAATCCGACACGGGCGATGTCTGGAGAATACGCCGGGTGGGACAAAATCTCCCATCCCAGGTCGGTGATCGTGTTTAAAGTCGTTTTCGTGGTGTGAGGATGCGCGTTATTCTGAAGCAAAAGGACCGACCTTCTGCCCTTGCCGGTGTATGGCCTTTTCGCCTATAGTGCGTCACTCACACGAATGAGTTGCTGACAATAACGCTCAGCATTGACCGTTTCACCAAGTTTGAGCAACTCGTAGTGTGCGACACCGCGCTGATCCCACAATAGGCACAGCAACAACTTCCTGGCATGGATATTCGGTTTAGCGGTTTTGGTGGTAGGCTGACCTGGATAAACTCACGATTTGCGTCGTTTAGGATTATTGTAGAGGATCCACTTCTCATCACAGGTCAAAATCTTGTGGAGGAAATCTTTCTTCTTGAATCTGGAGAGCAAGAACACAAGAACATCGTAGCGCCTAGAATTGTTCGCAGCTGTGAGTTGGTGGGGCACCCAACGGCCTTCCTTATGAATCCGTCCAAGTTTGTGCAGGCGCTTTGCAATGGCTTGCCGTGTTACTCCGAGTTTCTGGGTGAGCTCTGACTGTGTGCGATAGGGATCCGCGTCCAACAGTTGTTGCAGTTCCTTATCGTCAACTTTCTGTGGCTGTCGCGGACGTTCTGCATCACGGAGATCGAAATTTCCCTTCTTAAGCGGCTGGAACCACTTCTTACACGTACTGTAGGACACAGCAGATTCACCCAAAGTAGCACAGATCATTTGCTGGGCTTCCGCGGAATTTTTTCAGCTGAAACGTGAACAGGAGGCAGTGCCTCAAATGTTGCTTCTCGAACGACATTGCTTTCACCGTCAACTTTCGTCTCTCCTGTCACTACAGCTGTGAGCGGTTACGGTTGCCTGGAAAGCTGTTGGATGGCGCTGCAATCAGCCATTATCGCACACAGCTATTTGCAATTGCCGGCGTTCTATGATCGCTTGCGGTTAGGGGGCGAGAATTAAGTTGCACACCTAATATATAGAAAATACCTAAAAAACCTTTCAGCATGAAAACCAGAAGTAAACTGATGCTCACACGCTTCCCCTTACTCTATCAACAGCTGCCGCTGCAGGATGATGCAACACCAACAGGCAGTTGGGTAATACAGACAGTAGCTGTCGCAATCCGCAGAAATCTCCTAGTACCAACAGGTGGTTTTAAACCTTTTCTAATGACTATATATTGTTTTAGATACGTGTTCAGTTTTAAGAACTAAACACGACAGCGTAAATTCAGTTATCTCCTACGCACTGAGTTACGTTACGTTAAGTGATCGGCTGTTCGTAATCAAAAACATCATTCTTTTTCAGTTGCGACGTATGAGTCAAATGGACAATGATGCAGCGAAAAGCCTGATGGCGTAATTAAATTGGGAGAACGTCTGCTCCGGAGTAGGAAAATGCGGGTCGACTCCCTCTGTCTGCAAAAGAAAAGTTATGCTGACCCCCGATCGAAAAAGTATTTTCTGGTAGTGAAGAATTTGGGGAAAGTAGTTCCCTCGTTAGCCTGGCTTATTAATGAAGGCCTCCTCGGTTTGTCTCCTGTTGTCGCCGTCTTCTGTACTTCATTTGCCACATTCTTCGTAAAGTTATTTTCATCTCATCCAACCATCCCCCGTTTCAACAATTCTACAAGATTTGTTCTTGTCCCTCATTGCTGCTAAGTGAACCCTTCAGTTGAAAGGCGACGACCTCTGCTTAGATATTTCGGATGAAAGCAACCTGTTTCAGTTTCCTTTCCCTATAGGAATCTTCAACGAGGGTGTCAACGTCCGTCAATAATGACCATCATTATCAGCTGCTGTTAATAGGGCATTGAAAGAGGACATGCTACTTAAAACTAAATTTCGAATACTAGCGGTGACAGACGTACGCATTTGTCAGTGAATCATTTCAACTGTCACAATGATTCACCGATTTTCGTGATACCGTCTTTGAGAAGGCTACATTTCCAGTATTTTTTCGCGGAATAAAGCAGATGTGTTAGATAAAACGACGTAGACATATTACAGTTTTCTCTAAAACAAATTCATTTAAGAGCCCTTTTGACAATCATTGTGTCTATACCGAGTAGCTTCATGTTTGTTTAAGAGCATAATTAGACTTCTTTTCGCTAAATCATGAAGTTCAAGAGGTCACCGCGAGTCCTTCTCACATCCACAGTTACTATTCCGATCACGTTTAGAAACAATTTGGAGGGAAAGAAATACTTCTGTGCATCGGGCGAGCATTGTTTCATGAATTTATTATTACTCGTGGAAGCAAATCCGTGCGCAAGGCCAAGCAGCACTACTAGTCCACGCAGGAATCCAGTTCTTCCAGAGGAATCAAGAATGTGGAAATTAATGGTTCCCTGGAGTATCATCATCACTGCGTCTTTGGCACAATGTAAATAAACTAATCTTGTCCGTTCTGAAAGGCCTATGTGTTCCTCAGATATTTTCAGCACCTGTGGCTTGGAGTTTCGTTGCAAATCTAGCGACCTCCTTGAACTCGGCGGTACTGACGCATTAGACGTAGCCTGTTATTTTGTCGAATTTCACTTCTCGTAATGGCTCCCTAAAACCTGTGTGCGATGGGGTCATATGCGTATTCGTGAAAGGACTGATCAAAAAAAGGAAAGCGGTAAAGCACGCGCTTTACTGTTGTAGGTGTGCGAACAGAATTCTCAATAAAGTAAGGTTGTGCCACTGAAGTTTGAGGTCAATGTTTTGGCTACCTGAAAGTAGAAATAACATATTTACCATCGGCGCTAAAAAAAGGTACAGGCTTCACTAATATCCGACGAAATTATGCGCCGGAGAAAGTTTTGAAATGTGATCGGAAAAGATTACCTCTTGAAAAGCTTTCCTACCCGTTCTTTGCCTTCACTCAATGAAGCTTAATCGTCTCGCTACGAGCGAAGAATGTAAATCTGCAAAGGTCGTAAACCTAAAAAGTGTTCAGTAGCCAAAAAAGCCCACTTAAGCAATAATCATTACCTTCTTTCTTTTATACCGCATCTCTCCAAAGCGATTAGTCGTTTCCTGAAGTGACTGGAAAAGCAACATGCAGCAAAGAACTCTATTTTGGCTTTGGTTAGATCTACAAAACACCACGCGCCACTCAAAGATCAAAGACACCAAGAATTTGTCCGTTTCTTCCTAATTATTTCGGGCATACGAAGCCATGGATATTTTGGGATCCGTATATCATATAAATTCTTGTTACAATGAAAAGTAGAACTTTTTCATGATATGGGTTGTAAAATTTTAATTTTAGTGCTCAAAATATCCTGAAATTGGAAGGGAATCTAAAATAACAGAAGACATTTTTGAATGAGGCGCTTCAGGAAAAAAATAGTTAAAATTTTTTTTTATCTAATAGAATTTTACAATCTGTGAAAATATGAAACGTAGTTAGGTGCAATAAAAAAAAAGAATTATGTCGACCTTTTACAGACGAGAATGGTAAAAAATAGAAGTACCCATTTATACCCTTGTAGAAGAGAAACCTGGGTACCACATGAAGAAAAGAAATTGCGTAAAACATTCACTATAGTCAAAGCTATTTGATAAAAAAAAGTCTTTTTTCACAATCACAATTTTAGATGCAGTAATCTATATATATATAAAAGTGAAAGTTTGTATATTTGTTTGTTTGCCCGCTATACAAATCAACAGTTTTCAAATTAAAACTACCAAATTTGGTATACTATCTCATTGTACCCTAACTTAGACCACGGCGATTTTCGGATGGGGACGGAGCCGGGGGTCAAGGGGCTTTGATACAAAATTTTCGGAAAAAGTTCCATTTTTTTACTTTTAAGAACTGCAACACAATTCAGCACTACAATACCTGATCTACGGTTTAAGTTAGAGACCGTAGAAAACAATAACATGCCAAAATATCCGTTGAATGGTGTATTAAAAACACGAATGAATAAATGTTAGCTTTCACATCCAACGGGCGGTCTCATCAGGTAGAAATACAATGTAATGAAAATAGAGAATTACAGATATTCAAAATTCAAAACGGTAAACAAAAGGATGATCAATGCCAATGTCAAGTCGTATGCACACGACATGACGCAGGCACATTGCATTTCAGTGTTGCGGGATTCTCAGAAGCGCACGCCAGATGTATGGCAGTATGTCTCCTCGAAGGTAAATATTTCCATTCCACTTTCTTTCTTTTTTGTTTCGTAAAAGTAATTTAACTACATCAATTTTTTTTTATTTTTCGCATTTACAGCCAGCTTTTTTTTTCCAGGCTCCCCCCCCTTTTTTTTTCTTGGCAGAAATATTACTGCATCAGCCAGTCATTGGCAGTGGCTGGCATTAATTTGGAGGAAACATGCTTTCACACAGACAACTCTAAGTCGACTGCTCAAGGGTTAGCAATAATAAAAATCTCTACATTTTTGCTCCCAATGGAAAAACTAAAAATATTGTTTACCAAAAAGCAATAACCTAAATGAATTAAAATAAATTTACTGGACAATTACAGGAATATCATTTTCATCCATTAACTTTCACCCGATGAACTTGGTGATTCCACGAATAGTTATATTTACCAGGAAATTACCTGCTAGTATGGAATAAATATAGAAGAAAATATTCATTTGCATTTTACAGTCCCTGCCGAAAAGACCTTTATTATTTTAATGATACTTCAAGGGGCACATTGAGAAGAGGATTTTAAGAATCAGAGTAACACGTACAGAGATATCTTCTCCGTAGGAGGAAGGACTGAGGTACCAGTTCTATATCCATGAACGTTTTTCCTTACTTCGTTTGCAAAAAAACATACTGAAATACACTATATAAACAAAATTATTCAAACATCTCGGTCGAACGGAAGCAAGGGCATTTATTAGCTGAAATTAGTGCATAGTCGTACCATCTTTGGCTGTTATGAGTGCAGGAACCTTTCTAGGCATCTTTTACACGAGATGTCGGTATGTATGTAACTGAATTTTCCTCTATTCCTCCTGCGAAGCTTCTTCCGGCGGAAAGCATCATCGGCTGAGATCGGATTCGGCGTTCCAGCTTGTCCTATTGATCTTCTATCGGATTCGAATCGGGACATTGGGCTGGCCAACACAACACTTGGACATCCTGGTATTCAAATTTGGCCTGGGCAGACCTTGCAGGTGTTTTTTTTTCTTATTGGAGGTTTAACGACCACCGTGAGCAACTCAGTGGGTCATAAGCAGTCGCTCGTCCCCAATTTAGGGCCACTGGTTCCAGGGAAGGGAGAGAGCCAGTGCCGTAAGACAAACACAACATCCATGCCTCACCGGGATTCGAACCCGGTCTCATCTAAGACGAATGATCAGAAGCCATCGCGTAGACCACTACTGCGCCACCGGGGTGACCCTTGCAGTTTGGCAAGGCCTCGATCTTGCTAAAACAGGCAGGGATCTATGCGGAAGTATTGCCACAGCGTAGGTAGTGCTGAATTTTTCAAAATATCTTTATACCCAAAGGACCGAGTGCTACCCAGAAGAAACAGTCCCTCACCATCACAGATCCCCCTGCAAGCTTGACAGCAGGGACAATGCAGTCCGTCTGACAGCTTTCCTTGGGCAAACTCTACACTCAAATACGTCCATTCAAACGAAAAAATAAGTAGGGTTATTCGTCACTCCACTCGAACCTCTTGAAGTTTTCTATTGTCCACGAACGGCGATGAGGCACCACTGCTGCTGTCGTCATCTGGAGTCTTATACAACTTCGCCAGCCAGATCTGTGGCGGATGGCGTGCATACCGACTTCACATTTCGAAGTAAGCTTCGTTCTGTAAGATCATTCAGTTTGTGCAGCCTCCCAGAGCCTGGTTTCTCTGTAGTGGTACCATCTGCCTTCCATCCATGAAGAACACCTTGTATATTAGAAAAACAGTGGATTATGGGAATCCCAGAAAAGCCGCAATGCTACGCACCGATTGCTTACTCAGGTACCATCCAATCACAATGAATCTCAGTTTAGCTCTGTGTGTGATAGTCCCTTCCAACGAGGTCAAACAGTTGTGCCGAATAACCACGCTTGCGCGTCTGGTTCTGCAAATACGCTTTTTTTTTTTTTTTGCATATGTGGATTGTGGAGGTGTCCAAATGTTTTTGTATACAAAGTGTTCTTACATAAAATCAAAATGGACAAAATTTCGTGTACCAAAACTTAAAAAATGATCACACCAAAGCAAATGCACTGACCCCCCCCTTTCCCCCAAAAAAGAAGAAAATAACCGTCGATAATAAATAAAGAACATTTTTTAAATCAGAGATTCCTATAAAAAATAAATGAATAACTTATTTTTGTCATTACTAAAAGTACATTTTGAATTAAAATGTACTTTTTAGTAATGACAAAAATAAGATACTAACCTACGTCCCCTGGCGGAGAAACCATGCATTATTTTAAGAAGAAAACACTCCGAAAAGGATGTTCGAGGTGAGCGGCATCGGTCCACGAAAGAATGTTTCCATTCGAGTTTTTAGAAGCTCATATTTTGCTGCAAATACATCAGAAGCCGAAATTAACACTTACACTCGCTGATGACCAAACCATTCTTTACCAAAAATAAGAAATATAGGTAAAACATTTTACATCAGGAGCTGTATCCGGCGTAGGGAAAATTTTGTAAATCGGACTTCTAGAAGCAGAGATATCGGCGAAAACACAATTGACCTTAACACCCTCTAGCGGAAAATATATACATTAATTACTTGAACAGATGGCTGTACCTAAAACAGTTTTCGACATCAATGGCATCGAAAGGAAAAAGAATTTTTCAATCGGATATTGAGATGCAAAGATGTGGAATAAGATGTATTTTGAATTCGATATCATCTGCATATACGTCCTCTAGCGGCTGAATTGTGCATCATAAAAAAAAAACTAAATGCTAGAATCGTCATTCTCACATCACAGGCTTCAAAATGCAAAAGTAATTTTTCAAATCAGACTGCAGAGGGTGAGTCGAAAGCTTTGCAAAATTTGTATAAACGCATGTGCTGCGGCGGGTATGTCACGTGTTTAAACTAGTTCAACTCGTGCACTGCAGTCAGTCGAAAGGGATGTAAAGTGGTAGTCGTTGCTGTGAATAGTGATTGCATGTTGTCGTTCTGTCCGTGGTTAGGAGGCCTAAAAGATGAACAGCCACAACCAGCTAATTAGGGAACTTTTGCTTTGCGAATACTCGGCCATAACGCTGCTCAAGCAACGCGAAACATTTGTCATGCGAAAAGGGTAGGTTCTGTGAACCACAGCACCGCAACCAGATGCTTCAAGAATTTTCGCTCAGGTGACAGAAACCTTGACGATCAGCCAAGGTCAGGTAGGCCGCCAAGGCAGATCCGACAACCAACACTCGGAGATGATCAGGCGAGCTGGGAATATCACAGACCACCGTGGTTCGTCACCTTCAGGACCTCGGCAAGGTCTACAGGAGCTGCTGCGTTGTCCCTCACGAACTGACGCCAGCTGAAGCAAACCGCCGAGTAGAAGTATTCACGAAACTCCTAGAAAACCAGCGCGATGTACGTTTCTTGAAGAGAATTGTTACGTGCTATGAAAAGTGGGTCTATTTCCGCAATCCTATCACACAACGGCAGTGATTGAGTCCGGGACAGCTTCTAGAACCTGTTGTCAAACGTGGGCGCTTCGAGCACAAGGTGAAGTTCTGCGTCTGGCGGAATTAAGGGATAATCCATTACGAATTTGTTTCAGACTGTCGCACCATCAACGCCAACCTCTACTCCGCACAGCTCGAGCGGATGTATGCCGTTTTGGAGGAGAAGTACCCGGTACTGGTGAACAGAAAGCGCGCTCTCCTACAGCAGGACAACGCTCGGCATCATACCTTTCGAACGACCCGGGCAAAACTCCAGAAACTTGAGGGCATCGAACTCATGGCACACCCAGAATATAATCCGGTCCTTGCCCCGTCGGGTTTATGACTTGTTCCGGTCCATGGCCCAATTCCTTCGCGGCGGCACTTCAACAACCAGGAGGAGGTGGCAGCTGGGGTGAAGGAGTTCTTTGCATCGAAGGAAAAGAACTGGTACCGCTGCGGCTTCGAAGAACTGGCGAACAGATGGCTAAAGACGGTGCAACACGATGGCTTATACTTTGAATGCTAGTTAACTTTCGTCGTAAAAGTACTATGAAGATATAAAGTGATCCAAATATTGCGAAACCTTCGGCTCACCCCCTGCAATAGTTGCAGAGATATGCTGTCCACAGACGGACGGACGGTCAAAATGATATCTTGAGCACAATGGTTTTTTAAAAAGGACGTAAAAAACAAGGGTTTCAAACAAAGCTTCAGGCGTACTAACGAAATACCTTGTTTGTAAGGTGAGATCTCTTGATTTTACTACTTGTTTACTATTTCTCCAATTAGGCTACCCAATTTTGTTACAGTTGCCTCATTTAATGCACTAATTTCCGGCGAAAAGACTGCTGGGAACACAATTTTCTTTAGGTTTAGTTATTGTTTCCGGAAGACCTACTGTTTTTGAACTATGAGCCTTTTCTGTAATTCTGGAAACAAACATACCAATCAATGATATGTGATATTTTCTCCACACATATCTCCAGTTTTTCACACAAAAATACTCTTCATATCTCAGATTCATCCCTCTAGTGGCAAGTGCTTTATGTAGAGTTACTGCTTGCCTAAAAGGTTTCAACAAATAATTTAACGTTACTCAAAACATTTCTTCAAATATTTTAAATGACGTTACAGCCACAGTAATAAATATAATTAACACAATTGTCGCTCGCGCTTGCCACTTAAACACCGGAGATTCAAATACACCGATGAGACGTTACATAACGACCACCTACCTAATAAGAACCCCATTTAGCCCCCAAAAAGCAGCCACTCGGCGAGACATCGATTCGATGAGGTGGCGATAGGTATCCTGGGGTATCTGGTACCATAATGTCAACATCAAGTCTTCCAGTTCCCGTACATTTCGGGGTGGCGGTGATTTAGCGCGAACCCGCTTTTCCAAGTCGAACCACAAATGTTCGATTTGGTTCAAGGCAAATGAATCTGGAGGTCAGGGCATTAACAGAAAGTCACCAGCATGTTCCTCGAACCACTCCTTGACGATTATGGCAGTATGACATGGCGCATTATCCAGTTGGTAATGGCCATCACCAGCAGGGAACGCAGTTGCCATGAATGGGTTAACTTGGTCCGCAACGATGTTCAGATACCTGACAGCTGTCAGGGATTGTGCTGTTGGGATAATGGGGCCTGAATTGTCTGAAAACATCGCACACAGCATAACACCGCCGCCGCCGACGACGACCTGTTTCCGCCCAAAAGTGCATCCAGGTGCCATCGCCTCCGTTGGTAATCAGCGTGGTCGTCCACGTGATGCACCAGGGATCTTGATTCGTCAGATCAGGCCACTTTCTTCCAACCATCCACGGTCCAATCTCGATGCGTTGTTGGTGATGACGTGCAGTGAGCATGGAGACTCGGCTGGGTCTTTGCTTACGCAAGCCCATGCGCAGAAGGCTGCGATGAACTGGGTGCTGTGACACATTGCCCTAATCACCACTGTTGTAGCTGCCGGTGATTTGTCGCACTGTGGCCTTGTTGGTCTCTGTGAACAATGCGCGACAGTATCCGCTCCCCTCTGGCATCAGTGAGCTGTGGACAACGGTTCGTTGTTTGGCCATATGTGCACCACTTTTGATACGTACTCACTACAGCGGCAGATGAACAACTGACAAGCCGCGCCGTTTCCGAAATCGTAATTCCGAGGCATCGTGCCGACACAATTTGTCCTTTATGAAACTCTGAAGCTTTTCCCATTCTGATTCTCAACACCCTACTGACCGAAAGCCAGTTCTCGGGTTGTATAAATACTGCTCTGTGAACTTCACCTGCGCCACCGTTCAATCTACAGGCGCGCACATTTCTCTAGGCTATGGGTGGTCATGATGTAATGCTTCATCGGTGTATCTCTTAGAAGAAACGGAGTCCATTGCGATGCCCTTGTAATGCCCATTATTGCTCGGTATTTGAGCAAAGGAAGCGCTCTGACTAGCTTTATCGATTACCTAGTTGATATTAAGCTATTTCTTCATGAAATTGAAAAAGTTCTCATGTTTCTAACAGACATAAGAACACATTAGATGGCGTATTTTCCTATTTTCGAGAAGCTGGCTTCTGTTCTGTTTTTTTCAGTAGTCATTCTTTCAGTGATTCGCAGATATGGTGCCAAGTATAACAATACGTTTAGGCCGAAAACTGAACCATCTTCTAGTTGTTTAGTACAATTTTTTTAAAATCCGATATCGTGTCTACAGGCAGACCAAGTAATGACACAGTCGCGTACCTTTTTTCAGTAGTCGTGCAAATATTTCCGAGCTGCGTACCTTTTCTAAGTGCCAAGTTATTGAATGTTTCTTCTCTCTTCTGATTAAAAACTAATTAATGTGATGGGTCGGCTGTGTTTTGAAATCAGGTCCATGGATTTATTTTGTTCTTTCTAAACGAGTCTCGCAAGAGGCCCACGATGTTGTCCTTCAAATGATTCGTAACTGCGCAGTAGATTAATCTTGTGCAAGGAATCACAAACTTAACCAGAGATGCAATCTTTATGTTTAATACTTAGAAACGAGAGCATATTCGTAATATAAAACCGAACTAAAGAAAACAGCTCAAGATAGCTCACTCAACGTATACTTTCCCTTTCTAGATTTTTTTTTCTCTTCCCTCCTCATCTAGTGACATTCTTCTAATTAAATGCCATGCATGCGTCAGCGCGTGCGTCTGAACTTTTATGACTTCCACTTCCGAATTCCGTTCTTTCTTGCCAAATCAGCAATTTTAACGTTCTTAAGGTCGCCGAAAAATCAACAAGTTTTTTACGACAATCATTATCATGAACCAGAGTAACGCGCAACCTAGAAGAGGATAATTATATGTTGAAGTTCCCTTGTAACAATATTTGGAAAAAAAAAAAAACACCATCTGCGCCGTTCCACTTCTTGTCTTACGCAAGGTTCATGAACTTTGATCCCAGGTAGTATAGCTGGACAAGACACGTTTTCGGTAGGTTTGATTTCGTCGCGTAGAATTGAATTTACTTCGATTTTGCTACACATTTCGGTTGCACCGTGAAATCTAAATTTATATTTTATTCTTAGCGCCGCGCTGAAATGATACCAAGATTTTGTTTTTATAAGAAAGAGGAAAAATTTCCGAACTCAGTTTCAGAAAGAATTTTGTGGGCCAAAATTCTATTAGCGATCACATTAACTGGATTGCTACATTTCCTGCCTACTTTCTATTTTTTAAAGGTCACAGTGTTACGACAACAGAGAAATCGAATTTGCATAGAAAATATGAAATACTGCTTCCTAGAATGCCATCGTGAAAGTATATTGGAATCACGATTTGAGGAATCAGACGAAAATGATTGATTGATTCGTCCTCCCAGAAGTGAGAGCTCTGGGTCTTATCCGTGACAGGTCTAAAGGAAAGTGCGGACAAAGGCCGAAAAACTGCGATTTTCACCTCATTGCTTTCCCAGCAGACTTTTTTTTCCTTTTTAATGCTCAGGATCACCTGCTTCGAAGTGGAGTGTCACTGACCAGTAACGAAGTTAGGCATTACGGCACTTTTTTTTTTGTGGAAGTAAAGGGTGACGTAATTACGGCCTTGGATTTGCAGTCTTTACTTTCATTTGGCTTATCGCTCTGGTACGACGCGCAGGCGGAAACAACCGCTGTTTACAATATCCCATAAATCTTGCGGCTTAAAGAAAGGGACTGACTGTAAGCGTGTAACTTTGCTGCGAGTGGCGTATAGACGTTACTGAAGTACACTGGTTTTTCATAAATTAAGGAAAAACTTTAAATTCGGAGTTTTCGTAAAAAAAAAAAAAAAAAAAAATCATAGTGAAAGTCGATGAACCTAACATAACAGAGGTATTTTAACACGGCTATGGCAAACATGATTAGCAACCTAACATGAAGTTCGTCGAAACATGCAAATCAGCTTTAAGATAAAAGGAAGCAGTTGAGAGCATTTTGAAATTTCGCTTCCGGATTGCAAGTAGAACACGTTGCTTTAAAAGTTTGAGTTTAAAAGATGGGGAACCATAGGAAGGCTCGAATCCAGCGTTTCAAGCCAAAGTAGCCAGGGGATCAGTGTGAGTCGTTCCATAGTCCATCGGCTTTGGGCCATATTCCAAAAGACAAGTACGGCATCTAAAAGATTTAGTAATGGAAGACCACGAGCAACAACTTCAAGAGTTTTAAGATGGGGAACCACAGGAAGGCTCGAATCCAGCGTTTCAAGCCAAAGTAGCCAGGGGGATCAGTGTGAGTCGTTTCGTAGTCCATCGGCTTTGGGCCATATTCCAAAAGACAAGTACGGCATCTAAAAGATTTAGTAATGGAAGACCACGAGCAACAACTTCAAGAGTTTTAAGATGGGGAACCACAGGAAGGCTCGAATCCAGCGTCTCAAGCGAAAGTAGCCAGGGGGATCAGTGTGAGTCGTTTCGTAGTCCATCGGCTTTGGGCCATATTCCAAAAGACAAGTACGGCATCTAAAAGATTTAGTAATGGAAGACCACGAGCAACAACTTCAAGACTTTTAAGATGGGGAACCACAGGAAGGCTCGAATCCAGAGTCTCAAGCCGAAGTAGCCAGGGGGATCAGTGTGAGTCGTTTCGTAGTCCATCGGCTTTGGGCCATATTCCAAAAGACAAGTACGGCATCTAAAATATTTAGTAATGGAAGACCACGAGCAACAACTTCAAGAGTTTTAAGATGGGGAACCACAGGAAGGCTCGAATCCAGCGTCTCAAGCCGAAGTAGCCAGGGGGATCAGTGTGAGTCGTTTCGTAGTCCATCGGCTTTGGGCCATATTCCAAAAGACAAGTACGGCATCTAGAAGGTTTAGTAATGGAAGCCCACGGGCAACAACTTCAAAAGATGGCGTATATTTGGAGGTAAGTACTTGAAAAAGAAATATTGCTACAGTTACACAATTGCATTCGAATCTAAAATAACAAGTTAGAAAAATCATGCAATGCATTGATTATAATACGCTTTCCAACATACCAGAAATCATTACTCACGTTATGAGGATAATGGCTGTGGAATAAATCTCGCTCCTGTGCCCTGACCTTTGACCCCATTTTCGATGATATTCAACAGAACTGGTTCAGTAGACCTCCGAAATAACATGATAAAGTTTTTTCGGAATCGAAGCATTTTTACGTAAGTTATGATGCATAAGAGCTATGCAATAGATTCCGATCCTGTGTCCTAACCTTTGACCCCATTTCGCCCGTTTTCAGTAGGATTTGTCCCCAGGCAGGCCCCTACAACATACTAACATTTCATCCAAATCGAAGCATTTTTACGTAAGTTATGACGCATAATGGCGATGGAAGTGATTCCGCTCCTATGTCCTGAACATCATACCTCAAGTATAGTAGGAAAAGTGACTTACCCATATTTTACCTCATTCCCGGCAGCTGTTACCGTGGTAACGAGCGTGAGAACGGAGGGGGGTGACCTTGAGCCGCGTCGCGCACATGACTCAAGTTACTCTGCCTACAGCTCAGCGGCTCTAGTTCTACTCAACTCTCCGCAGCGTCCCACTTGCACACGCTATTAGAATACGTTCGGCGTTATCCGGTCTGTATTTTTTGTATCAACCTCAGCGTTTCTCAGGCTTTATTGTTTTTATTCCTACGCAGTCTATATCGCTAACCAATGCGTTTACGCATACTCAGGAGCAATTTATCTTGTGCTTGTAAATTAAAAAATGTCAAAAATGGGAATTGTTCCTCAAATATTTTTTTGTCAAATTATGTTGAGAAAATGGAAATGAGCCTCAAGACTCAAGAGTTATGTACTTCATTTAGTAAATACAAATTATAAATTTTATTTGTGTCTTCTTAATAAGTATGGGTATGTTTTTTTAAAACTTTCATTTGCTTTTCCTTAAACACAGATTTAAAATTTTGCTTCAATTAAAAACTTTCAATTTTAAGTAGAAGTCTTTTTTTCTTTCCCTTTTTTCTTTATAATTATTCCTGTATGAGGGATTCAAGGGATTCGAGAACCTTTTAGGATTCAGATTCAGGTTCGAGAAAATTTAGGATTCGTCCCACAGCCAATTATGTGCATCCCACTCACCTGTCGTCATAAAAGAAGACGGCTCAGTGTCTCAGTCAGGTCAGCTGGACTATGATTCGGGTAGTAATTTTATCACGGGACAAAAAAAGGCAAAATTCGATGGGCGGTCGCGTGGTAAATCGCGAAATTTCGGGATTTACCCTGAAATTTCACCAAATACGGTATTTCCTCGAAAATCCGGCAATCAGGCTTTTTTCCGTCGCTTTGAATGTGTAAGAAGCGTTGTCTGTCACAAAAGCTGTTATATTCGCAAAAGGTATTTCATACCTATTGACACACTGAAATATTGCCTCGCTGACTGCTTTAAAATTTACGGATTCCAAAGGGATGCACTCGAGGAATATTGCATTGAGAGAGGTTTCAGCATTACAGCTTTCAATATTCGTTTCAGCTGATGGAACACCAAGAATATCCAAAATGTATCTATTTTCAGAATCAGTTGTCTCGTCTACTACGATGCTTACACCGGATACTGATTTTTTAAAATCTTTCACTTGTTGCTTGTGAATATCATATGTTTTCGGCAAATAACATTTCCGCATCCAATTTGCATTTGGAATAACACGAACATCTTTCAAGGAATTTTCCAAGGAATTTTTTAATGTAGGTTGGAAAATAGGATGTTGGCTGCAAAAAAGGCACCAGTTAATTTCGAAAGTTCAGTTGAACGATGATGTTCTCGTTTAGTTCTTTTCTCAATTAATTCACCAAAGCATTTCTGCATTATTTTTGGTTGACTGTTTGGACACCCCCCCCCTTTTTTTTATGCAGCTTGCTTGCTAAATGCTTTTCAAAACTATCCTTTCTTGAAAATCCACTGCTGTGTTGCAATACGATAAGAACAATAGATTTTTGTTCACATGAAAAGGTTGCATCTCTCACATGCACTCGTTTTACTCACGTGGCTCATTCTCAAAATTAACAAAGAATATTTAGAAACTTTATGAACTAAATACTCACACGAAAGCACAAAATTTTTCTAAGCTAAACGTGTGCGAAACTCAAACACTGTTTTCTGTGAGCTGCTTTTCCCAGTTAAAACTACTAATGCAATTGACGACATCCAGTTTACTAGTGCGGCAAGTAGCCAAGGGTATTCAACAGTAGCGGGGGTGGAAAGCACGAAAAACCACACGTGCATTCTTCAAAAGAATATATGTGACCTGGAATTACTCATCAAGCTTGTTCGATAAGAGTCTTTTTCTAAGGAACAACCTTGAGAGGTAATTCAACGTTTAAAGTTCTGGTTTGGACTTTGGTATTGGAATTATTTTGTGGTACATTTTTTGCGTAAATTCTAATGAAGGTAGTATTAAAGTTACTTAAATATGAAAAATAATCAAAAAAATTATAAAAGAAGTTAAGCAGAAATAAGAAAAAAATCTGGAATTCGCGGATATATTTGATATTCGCAAAATTTCAGGAAAAATCCCTAAAAGTAGCGAAACAAAATCGCGGAAATTTGCGCTGTGAAACAATTCTTAGCCGACTGATGATCAATGGAGCTCTTTTCTCTTTATGGATGAGTCCAGATTTTCTTTCCAGAGTTACTCCAGACGAAGACTTACCTAGACAGGACCAGGAGCACGCCATTATCCTTTAAACGTTTTAGAAAGGGACATTTAAGATGGTGGTAGCGCTATGGTGTGGACAGGCGTATCTTTCGGTGGTCATACTGATTTCTGCGGGCTTCGAACCGGCTTTGTGAGTGCTCAGATTTATAAGGGCTAGACAAAACCCGTCCGATTCGATGGTTAGTTTTTTTTTTATTTGTTTTGTTTTGTTAAAAGAATACTCATATGAAACAACAAATGTAAACTTTATTTGATTGACAAAGTCATTCAACCACTCAGTAAAGACTGGCTCGTGATTTTTTTTTTCTTCTTTTGACTGAAGGTTTAACGACCACCGTGAGCAACTGAATAGGCTAGAAGCAATCGCCCGTTCCTAATTTAGGGTTACTGGTTCCAGGGAAGGGAGAGAGCCAGTGCCGTAAGACAAACACAACATCCATGCCTCACCGGGATTCGAAACCAACCTTCACGAACGAATCATCATAAGCCAGCGCTTAGACCACTGCCTGCGCCACCGGGGCAGCCATGTTCGTGATCAACATCACGACTGCGCCCTTTTTCAGTCGTGAAATGTGAGGCGGAAGGCCATTCATCTCGATGGTGTGCAAAAATTCAACTGGATAGCGTACTCTTTCACTCTCATCTTCAGTCACAATTGTGTGTGTAAATGTTGTTGGAATGAGATTCGCGTTGCAAATGCTCTTCACCCGTCGGAATCGACGGTCCGTTTTTTTTTTTTTTTTTTTTTTTATAAGATAAAATCATATGAAACAACAAATATGAACTTTATTTGATTGACAAATTCATTCAACCACTTCAGTAAAGACAATAAGTCCAGATTCTTGACTTTTTTTTTTTTTTTTGACTGAAGGTTTAACGACCACCGTGAACAACTCAATGGGCTATAAGCAATCGCCCGTAATATTTTCACTAACAATGGTTAACGGAATGTTTATTTATGTCTTTACATAATGGGAAACGTCTTATCTACGTAAATTAACATGGTCGAATGAATATTAAATTGTATATATACATCACACAGTCCAACGGCATAACGCAATCAGGTCTTCGAGAGTGTTCGCTGTTCCGATGAGAAGAACTTTGATAGGAATGCCTGCTGGCGTTGCTTTGCGCAACGGTTCGCTCAGAAGTCAGTTCCTTCATGCTCCCGCTTTCAACAGCGCGTGAGTCAACCACACGCTTCTCCCACAGACTTTACATGGGAACTTTGCCGCCCTAGCAAGCCCAAACAGTTGCCCCAATCTCCTTTTCCTCTTCGACTGTCACATCGACATGGTAAGACCTTAATATTGATATTTCATCCATATCTTTACGTTCAGCCGTTCTCTCAAAATTGGACTCATAGTAAAAAACCTTATAGAATTAATATATAGATGAGACCCTAGAACGCTTTTGTAGGTCTTATGCAGGAGCAATTGGAGACAATTTTATCTTACAAGACTACCGAGCCAGAACTGTTGACCATTATCTTGAGGAGAACACCATCAACCGTATGGAGTGGCGAGCTCGTTTCCCTGACCTAAACCCTTTTGGGCATGCTTTAGGCAGATTTGTTTTACAGGCCTTCAACACATCTCTTCAAAGCCTGCAGGAGTTTCGAAGCGCTTTGGTAGATTAATAGTCGTTACTGCCAGGAAACTTTCTGGCCCCTCTCGGTATGAGCATAAAACGTCGCTGTGAGCCGTGTATTACCGTGATGTGTGAGCACACTCCTTATTGACTCACTTTAGCGATCTGGTTTTGAGCATTCTTTGTAACCTGGTATGCTTACTTGCTATTTGTTCCTTAATTAAAAAATTAGTTTTCATAATTTTGTTTCGAGGGTTTAGAAAATTTTATAAGATTTTAGAATGAATTCTTTTCCAGGGAAGAAATATTCATCGGGTCTTTTTCTGCCAGCGTAGAAATGTTCGAAGGAGCAATCTACGGCGGCAAGTGCAATTAGCTAGAGCTGCGAAGCAGTATTCCCACGCAACCGCGCTTTGTATTGAAGAGCCTGTTCAGAAAACGTTAAGTGCTTTTTATTGTTATATTAGAGCACGCAGCTTTTTGTACATTGTGATCCAAAAAGCGCACCGAGACGGCTAAATTAGTTTATTGCTCAGGAGTTTTCGAGAAACGCTCGCTTCCCTTAGAGCTAGGGGTCGACAAAGGTCTAGGAAGGAAGTAGAACAGAGAGTGGTCGCGAGATAATTGTCTGAGAAGAAGACTTTTCGGTTTTCCGGGCAACGACAGCGCAAGAGAACGAAAAGTTTTGTAGAATTAGAGTAAATACTGAAGAGTAAATAATTAGGAAACAGAATAAGTAACGAGAGAACTGAGAGATTCATGTAATAATTTAATAAAATAATTCTCGGACAATCTGCACGTATAAGTATAAGCAAATAATAAATTACCTGAAACTGCGACTTTCTCAACTATTCTTTTGATATATAAGGTGTGTTCCAAAATGATAGAACCACAGGAGGAAGTGGATAAATAACAAAATATAATTCAATCAAGTAATTGTACAGGAGTGCATATAAGTATTTATGCAGTGAGGCATATGTGTGCACCAAAATAAAAGTGAAATAACAAAAGGTGTATCTTATTGAGGGCTCCAAAAAAATCCTTGGAACTGGAGACTGTCCCAAAAAGATAGTACCGCTGTCACAAATGTGTGTCGAACCAGATTTTTAACTGCCAATAAAACTTTTATTTTTCTGGATGACATCAAACACACGTTTTGGCATGGAGTTCACTAATTTCTGACACTGCTGTTGGGGAATATTGTCCCAAGCTTTTAAAATTGGACCTTGAAGGTCCGCAACACTGTCGAATTGCCTTCCATGTGGATACACCTTGCGTGCGACAGCTGCCAACATGTTTTCCATGCAGGCCAGTCCATGACAGGAATTCCATTGGCAAGAAACCACTCCCAGGTCGAGTTCTCAGTTTGTAGGCGTGTATTATCCTGTTGAAACTGAGCTTCAGAGTCATTTAATTATTCAAAATACGGCATGAGATGCTCATTCAACAGCTGCTGATAGCTCACAGCACTCAAGTGTCCAGTTAGAACGGCTAATGGTGTTTTGCCACGTCCACTGAATGCCCCCAGACGGTTATACCTCCACCACCTTGTTGGCGCTTGGAGTAACTCGATTCTCCCTTTCGTAGGTCTTGCCAATAATGTTTCCACCCGTCCGGACCATCCAAATTAAATTTATTTTCATCACTCCAAATAACCTTACGCCATTTTTGAGTCCATGGCATATGATATTCAGCCGAATTACGACTTTTCTGTTTATGTGTTAGCTTAGGGCGGCACAGCGTTTTCCGATGGCGGATGAATGGACACTTCTTTAGAACACGACATACTGTCGATTCATATACGTTTATGTCCACAGCAGACGAGACTTGTCTCATACTGGATGATGAGTTACTCATCAGACGCATAATCATTCTTTTCTGACGTGAAGTCAAAATTGAAGGACGGCTAGCAGATTTCTCGCTGCCGTACTATCCATCTGATGCCAAATAATGTGCAACCTCATGATGGGAACGATTAATACACCTTGCAATACCTCGAATGGACAGTTAATTCCGGTACAATGCGTCAATTTTCCGTTGCTCGGACTTTAGGTTGACTTTAACGAACTCCAACTACGCAGTTCTAACGTACTGAAACGATTGGCATTTCTTGAGCCTGCAGTCCCTCGGCAACAATCTGCTGCGTAGCTGCTGTAACATTTGCATTACCCGACGGTACGCGCGAGTGGTTCTATCATTTTCAGACACGTATCTCTAACGTTAATATCTTTATGATTCTCATACTCATTTGGATGATACTTGCTACCATTTTTCATGCGCAACACGTATTTGAAATGCCTGTCTCTGTCATAGTGTCTGATTGCAACCATTGGCTCCGAAACTTAACAGCCATTCTAGTGTCTCTGTCATTTTAGGACACACCTTATTTTCTGCAGTAAGCTGCGATTAGGCTCGAAAATTGAACCCTAACACACAATTTATAAGAAACGAACACAACCCTGTACATATAATGAGAAAGATCATGTTAAATTATACGTAATTGTCGAATTTTACATGAAATCTCCTTAAATTTTCCAGATATTACAAAATTTAATTTTGTTTCTAACTTTACGGTATGTACAATATTATGATACATATCAAAGCTTCAAGGGCATATTTCCCAAAAGCGAATGCGTAATTACGACTGAAGAAAGATTATGGATCATGGAGAAGTGTAGCCACCTGCTGATAGTAATACAATTTAAAGTGTTAGGAATCTAAAAAGAAAAATGTTGATTCGGCTTTTTGTCGTGCAAACAGATGTTTTTAGGGATTTTAAGGATTTTTAGAAATAAGTTCCCCAAAATCCCTTCACGAACAGATGTTCTTTTTCAAAATTCTTTTCAGGAGCAGGGGTTTCAAACTTTACTCATTCGAGGGTAATTCTATTCCGTGAAGTACTCACTAAATTCCGCCCAAACGAATCCTAAGGAATTTTAGCCGCATCAGAAAATTCTACCAATGTATCAACTTTAGCAGCAGTTCCATATGAATACCGCCGTTTAGGCAGGATTTAAAGTGTGCGTTAATTTTTCCGAAGAAATTATGTCAGAGGAATCTGTTTTACTTTGGAAATATAGTACATTTATGCGTTGAAAAAGCTGAACCGTTGTATTTGCAATATTTTTAACATTATGCGACCATTTCACTTTGGGCAATGGTCAGCAAAAGCTTAATTTCAGTGGGATTTACAGATCGCTGGTTCGGAAACAATCCGAAGATAACGAAAGAGATATCATTTTATGAATTTGAGTTTCCTATGCTGTGCTCGAAAACAGCGAGTGACTAATGCTGAACATATTGCTTTTTATTTATCAATTTAATTACCCACTGTTAACACCACCGGCAAACGGAGCGGAAAGTCGTTATGCTATCATGAACAGAAGGAAAAATTCCTGTCAGAGGAAAAACAGGGTCTTCCGTGTTGTCTTCTACCTTCCTTCCCTATCAAGCGGTTATGGAATCGCCAGTGAAGTGAAGTGGCCAATGGGAACTGAGCATTGACAGAAAAGAAACGAATTAGAGAACAGGAGGCGTTGCTTATTTAGAAAGGTGGGTTGGATGCGTTTGCGTGTTATTTTCTGTGTTATTGTTTTTTAATATTGTTGAACATATCTGTTAAACTTCTGTTCGTGAAAAGATGTTCTGTTTTCTCAATGAGACGTCTATTCGCATCATCCTCTTAGTTGAGGAAGATTTCGTTTTCCTTACGCATAGCAACTCGTTCCTTGAAAAAAAAAAAAACATATATTAAAGGGAGATTGTGACGCGTTCGTTCTGGTGAACATCTTACATCAGGATTCGAACCCTGGCACAGGAGAAAAGGAAATTAAACGCCACGCACTCCATCACTTACCAAATTTTAAGGCGACCAAATATCTTTGATAATAATATCCAATCTCTCTCTCATTGTAAGTACAATATCACTATTTTCCATTTTTCATCGAATTTTTCGACACATAGGTAGTCTATGCGATCGGTAATATATATGTAAGTAGGGCCCCAGCTAAATCCCAAAACCAAAGCAGGGATGGGAGTTGAAGGTTTATCTGGGAAACTGAAGGGTCATCTGCGGGGCTTTGTATTCAACCACAAACTCCATTTTTCCACGAATACATACGCAAGTTTTGCTTTGTTTTTAATCTCTTTTGTTAATTTACTTCATTAGCAATACTTATGCCAAAAAGTAAAAAGAAAGATGACACCAAATTTTCGGGTGTAATAAGCACGTCTTTTGAATCCGTTCTGACGCAAATTAAATTTATCAAAGCTATTAAAAGTCAATGGAACCGGTATGGAAAACAATAATATCTGACCGAAGAAAGAAGTTTTTCAATAGGGTTTTTAATCCCTCAGATATTGCTGCAAACGGAATCGTGAGCTTACGCCCTCTGGTTGCAGAGTTGTGCGTTAAGGAAAACATGAATTTATATGAGAAACCTTTCTCACCGGAAAGGCTCTCCAACACAGAAAGAATTCTTCAAATCGGACTCTTAGAAACAGAGATATTGACAAAAATAAGATGTGACTTTACGTCCCCTGGTGGGAAAACCATGCATTATTTTAGGAAGAAAGTATTATGAAAAGGTTTTTCCATATGAGCGGTATCGGACCAAGAAAAAAAAAATTTAGTCGAGTTTTCAGGAGCCCAGATTTTGCTACAAGAACATCAGAAGCAGAAATTAACACTTATGTCCCCTGGTGGCCAAAGCATTCTTTACCAAATATTAAAAAGTATGTTAAAAATATTTTCCACCAGGTCTTGTATGCGATACAGGAAGAATTTTTCAAATCGGAGTTTTAGAAGCAGAAATAACGCAGAAAACGCAATTTACCTTTGTGCCCCCTAGCGGAAAGTATATGATTTACTTGAAAATTTTGAATTTATAGGGAAAGCATTTCGCAATGGGAACACTATCCAACAAAGAAGGAGGTTTTCAAATCGGACTCCTAGAAGTAGAGATATTGACAAAAATAAGATATACATCTACGCCCGCTGGCGTATAAACCATGCATTATTTCAAGAAGAAAATGTTCCTAAAAGGTTTGTCGACATGAGTAGTATTGGTCAACAAACGACTTTTTTCAATCGAGATTTGAGAAGCTCATATTTTGCTGTAAATACATCAGAAGCGGAAATTAAGATTTACGCCACCAGGTGGCCAAACCATTTTTTACAAAAATAGAAATTACGTGCAAAGGATTTCCCATCAGGAGCTGTATCCGGTGCAGAAAGCATTTTTTGTTTTCAGCCACGGCGGTGGCTGAAAACAATTTTTCGGTTGCTATGTGTTTTGTGGAACGTGAAAAGAGCGATGTATTTATTTATTTCTATTCTTCTTCGTTTCCACATTTTCCCCACATATTTTAATCGTGTATTATCCTTCGCTGGTGCTCGGTGGTTGCCACTTCTTACCGTGGTCAATAGACATAACCCATTTCTCTCTCAAAAACCAATGGCATCATAATCCCTCCAAGGAAAAAAAAACAAGAAAAGAAAAAGAAAAAAAAACTCTTTTCTCCAGCACAGGTATCGAAAAACGACTCCTACTGGACGAAAAACAATGAACGAGAAGATGTTCAAAGCTTTCCATCCCGCGCGCACGCGCAAGGATTTCCCTTTAACACTATTTTCCAGTACTTAGAGGGATATATTTGATTCAAATTTCCCTACGATAGCGTTTCTTTGTAGGCAACGAACAAACTGGAAGCTTAAAAACTGCAGCTTGGGATAGTCACTTACCAAACGATGAGCAGATGTTTAGCTTTCGACCCAACTACGCCTCTACCTCCGTCACTCTCTTTTTCTGTCCTTTTTACACTTTCCAACCGCAGATTAAAGAAGCGTATATGCTCCAGCTTTGCCCGTCTCAAAGTCTGTCTGTCCTTCCGTCCGCACGATAACTCGCGTAAAAATGGTTCGATTTCGATGAAATTTTAGTATCTGGTAGGGGACCACTGGGGACAAACCCTATTAAAATGGACGAAATGGGTCAAAGGTCAGGACATGGAAACGGGATCCATTCCATTGACCTTATGCGTCATAACTTACGTGAAATTCGTTTGATTTCGATAAAATTTTTGTATGTGGTAGTGGACTACCTGGAGACAAACCCTGTTGAAAATCCGCGAAATGGGGTCAAAAGGTCAGGACATATTAGCGGGATCCATTCCATTGCTCTTATGCGGTCATAACTTACGTAAAAATGCTTCGATTACGACAAAACTTTATCATATTGTTCCGGCAATGCACTAAACCGGTTCTGTTCAACATCATCGAAATGGGGTCAAAGGGCAGGGCAAAAAAGAAACGGTATTTTGCTCTTCCCTGGCCTAAAACATCAACAAGCTCTGTCACTATGTGGCTGAGAATCATTAGCGCAGCTGCTTCCACTGATTCACCTATGAAAGTAATTTCTCTTAGTTATTCATCGTTTGTTTTGTATTCAGTTTTTCTTGTTTTTAAAAAATGCAATGCAAGACAAAAGGAAAAGCATTTATGCTTATAATGAAATACAAAGGTCATTTTCGTAAACCAACGTAAATAAAAGTTCAAAGAATTTACAAAAACGTATATTTTCCCTGGCTTGCTTGCCTTAAAGGGGGCTGATCCCCGCTGTCCTCCTGTTGGCTACCGCCCTTTTTGTGTAGGTAATCTCGGAAGAATCTTAGAGGAGGAGATGATTTTACGATTTTACACAGAAAGAGTTGGAAAAGGATAATATAAAAGATTTTACCTACTTCGGAACTTTGAAAAGAGACACCATGTACTCCGTGCTTATAGCATCTCATACAACGCGCGGCAATAAAGTTCGTTGAAAGCTCTCGTAACGCGTAAAAGGAAACGTTGTGAAAGATCTGTTAACCTTCACGACGGAGTCAAGTACATGAGTGAACATATCCGTAACCGTCAAGGAGTCGTGAGAAAGGATGTGTCACTGAAAGAATGTCACTGATGTAGATGCAAGTTGTTAGCTGGTAAATTTGTAGTCAAGTTAGTAAAATCATGCAATGCATTGATTATGATACGCTTTCCATCATACCAGAAATCATTACTCAAGTTATGAGGATAATGGCTGTGGAATAAATCTCACTCCCGTGCCCTGACATTTGACCCCATTTCATTGATATTCAAAAGAAGCGGTTCACTATACCTCCGGAACAACATACAAAAGTTTTGTCGCAATAGAAGCATTTTTAGTCAAGTTATGAGGGTAATGGCCGTGGAGCAAATCTTGCTTTTGTGCCCTGGCCTTTGACTTCATTTCGATGATAGTCAACAGAACCGGTTCAGTATACCTACTCCGGAACAACATGAAAAAGTTTTGTCGCAATCGAAGCATTTTTTACGTAAGTTGTGACGCATAAGGGCGATGGAATTGATCCCGCTCCTATGTCCTGTCCTTTGATCCCATTTCGTTCATTTTTAATAGGTTTTGTCTCCAGGTTGTTTCCTACCACATACTCTAATTTCATCGAAATCGAACCATTTTTATGCCAGTTATCGTGCGGAGAGACAGACAGACAGACGGGCAAAGCTGGAGCATATACGCTTCTTCAACGTACGGTTGGAAAGCGTAAAACAGGAGAACCAATATCAAAATCTGCTTCAAATTGGGTCGTATTTGTGTTGCATCCTCCACCGTATTCACCTGATCTGGCACTGCCTGGCTCCCTTTTGTTTCGTCGGCTGAAATCAGCGATGAAAGCGAAGAGATGTACCGACATTTCGGACATCCAAGAGAACGTGACGATGCAACCGCAGACATTAACAAAGAATGACTTTTCCCATGGCTTCCAGCAGTTAGTTATATGAATGATGTTAAAAGTGTATTGAACCCGGCGGGATGGGGAGGTTTTGTTTTTTACAAGGATAGAAAATTGATTTTCGTAAATATCACCTATTGTTTATTTTTCATCGTGTATTCACCAAACGTTATTGGCACACGGCGCATGACTACACCTTGTTTCCTGTTTTTTTTTTCATTATGATAAACGTGCATCTTAAGTCAGAGCTCTTAAAGTGAAAGTTAAATCTTTACCCTTAGATATGGGGTTGGCACGCTCATTTCAAATACCAGAGATCGAAAAGAGATGTTAAATTGCTTAAATGGGAAAACAGAAATTCAAGCCTGGAGATAAATGAATTTAAAACAAAGCTAATGAGAAAGAGATGCATTAGACTTGCTGATGCAGCTGTACAAAATGAGGAAGTCGCACAAGAAGGAAATTAATAAATTCAGTTACCTGGGAGAAATATTTGAAAGTAACGGAAATCTGGGGAAAGAGATAATGGTGAAGAGTGCAACGATCCTGGACTGCTTTCGAAAACTTAAGCAATACATTCAGGAAAAACATTCTCATTTCCCTCAAAAGGAAGACTTTCAATCACTGTGTACTCTAATTCCGAGCAAAATTGCTCATGCTTTTCTGAATCTTTTATTACATAAAAATGGGGGCCTCCTTGATGGCATAAAATGAGGTTCGTAAATTCGACCATATCTCTTTCAATTATCGGATTGCGGAAATTCTTTCAAGCTAGCTTAACGTGTATACTGTCTGATTTTCGATACACATTACATCCTCTATCCTTATTATATCGCTAACGGACTAGTTTAATCATGAGGAATCAGAAAGATTTAACCACATCTAGAACCAAGACGATCAAGCCAGAATTTGTTTTTTTAAAGTGGTCACAAAATTTGGTAATCAGTTAATAGTAGTTTATCAACTAATTGGTCTTAAATCACTAAAGAAATTCTTGTGAAAAATTTAATTATTAGAAACAAAAAATAAATTTGTATTACATTGATTAAAGAGGTGGAGGTTTACAAGCAATTACGTATATATACATGTATGTTGTATAGTAAGAAATATTTAATCGGATGGGAGTTACCAAGTAATTGTAATGTCACAGATAAAGGATCTAAAAAAAGAAATGTAAATGCTAATGAAACAAGTAAGTAAAATCATGCAATGCATTTATTATGATATGCTTTCCAACATACCAGGAATCATTACTCAACTTACACTGGTGTGCAGAAATTAAGGACGAAGAGGAGAAATTAGCATAACAGCGAAACGAGCAGGCAGAACGGACCGAAAGACCACTCAGGAGATAGACTAGGGTCCGGGGTACGGTAGGGCATGCGCATATATGCAGCATGACGTGGGGGGGGAGTGTCGGAAGGGTATAAAGCACACGGACGGTGTACGCTCAGCAATTCGGTGAAAGCTATTGCACGGTGTACATCGCTTTGAACGACGTCGAGTTGCTACCACCGTGTGATATGGCCAACAGGCAATACAGTAGACGACATCTGGACGACTTTACCCGAGGTCGCGTCATTGAGACGTTGGAAAAAGGTCGAAGTGTGACTATTGTGGCCGAGGAGATCGGGATCGCTCACAGCATCGTTTTACGAGCTTGGAGAGCATTTCAAATGACAGGAACAGCTGTCCGAGAGTGTAGCAGTGGTCGTCCACGAGCAACCACGGCGGCGGACGACCGGTATATTGTCCTAGAGGCGAGAAGAGACAGACCACAGACAGCGGGAGAAATCGCAAGGCACATGCAACAGACAACTGGACGTACGTTATCGCGTTTTACCGTGGCCAGGAGGCTGCACAAAGGTGGTCTATTTGCACGACGACAAGTACGGTGTGTGCCATTAACGCCTGCTCATCGGAGACGGCGGTTTCTGTGTTGCTAGGAACACAAGAACTGGACACATCAGCAATGGGGTCGAGTTCTCTTTACGGATGAGAGCCTATTTAGTCTGACGAGCGATTCTGGACGTATACACATCTGGAGAGAGCAGGGAACACGCAATCACACCTCGAACTTCATAGAAAGGGACCGGTTTGGAGGTGGCGGAGTTCTAGTTTGGGGCGGTATCATGTTTGGTAGCCGTACTGACCTCACACCTCATCGTACAGTGGCTGTCGCAGAGCTGTGGAGAGTGAAGATATTTAACGCATGGATTGGCCTCCAAGATCCCCGAACCTAAATGCAATTTAACACGTGTGGGATCATCTCGGGAGACGATTGGCAGCACGTCACCAGCCTCCAGCAACGATTTCGCAGCTGCGATTGGCACTACAAGAGGAATGGGCCGCGATGCCTCAACAGCTCCTTGACAACCTCGTCTTCAGCATGAACAGATGTTGTAAATCCTGCAACGCAGTCAGGGGTGATCATATCCCCTACTAAAGACTGGATTTTTCTCGGCAGCCGCCTGTCACATGGACGTTTCTGTCTTCTGTCCAGTTGTGCTCGAAGCTACCTTTTCAATAAAGTGCATTTGCATCCTTTGGATTCCTTGTTTGGACGGTTGTGCTCGCTTTTCCCATATTCTTACATCTTGGGGATCTTATGGTATGATTTGAGTCTATGTGGAGCACTTCTGCACGACGTTACATTCGAAAATTCGTCTCGTCCTTAATTTTTGCACGCTAGTGCATTACTCAAGTTATGAGGATATTGGCTGTGGAATAAATCTCGCTTCTGTGGCCTGAAGTTTGACCCCATTTCGAGTATATTCAAAAGAATTTTTTCAGTGTACCTTCGGAACAACATAATAAAGTTTTGTCGCAATAGAAGCATTTTTAGTCAAGTTATGAGGATAATGGCTGTGGAACAAATCTCACTCCTGTGCCCTGAGCTTTTGCCCCATTTCAAGGATATTCAACAGAACCAGTTCAGTATACCTCCACAATAACATGATAAAGTTTTGTTGCAATCGAATCATTTTTACGTAAGTTATGACGCATAAGGGAGATGGAATGGATCCCGCTCCTATGTGCTGACGTTTGACCCCAAATTCGTCCATTTTCAATAGGGTTCGTTCCCAGGTTGTCCCCTACCACATACTAAAATTTCATCGAAATCGAACCATTTTTATGCGAGTTATCATGCGGACAGGCAGGCAGACAGACGGACAAAGCTGGAGCATATGCGCTTATTCAACCTACAGTTCGAAAGTGTAAATAAGGGGTTCGCTAGAAAACGCTGCGGTATTTACGTTAGAGCTGTATCTGCGCTTCTATAAGTCTTATATGGAAAACTCGTTTTGCGTCAAATTGCTGTAGCTATATTCATAATTCTCCAAGGTTTTCCCATTTTCTAGTGCACATTTTTTCAGCAGCGTAAATTTTTATTTTCTCTTCAATGACACCATGTCTTCTACAGTTGCAATGGAAAAAATCGTTTAACCCAAATGTTACAACCGGGGTCAACATTGCATTCACGCTTACCGATTTTTAACAGGCACTATTATATTTTTGTATATACACTGCTGGCCACCCAAAATGCAACACCAAGAAGGAAGCATCCAATTGGCCTGAAATTCGCAGCATGCGTCGCCCGCGAGAGGACATGCAAACGATTAGCATTGCAGGGCATATGCAAGTCATATGCGCCCGGCACGCCACCGAGAAGCACTATAAGAAGGGTACACAGAAGGCGAGGTGTAAGTAGTGGAAGTGTGTTGTACTGACGGACCTGTGCATGGGAAGCTTCCTGATGCCTCGTTGCAGAATACGGCAGTCATTCCAGCACGTTTCGCAGTTCGACAGAGGACAAATAGTGGCTTATCGCGACAGTGGTTTATCGTACCGAGACATCGGCGCCCGTGTGGGACGACATCCAGCCACTGTGAGGCGAGTATGGTTTCAGTGGGTGCTGGAGAGACGGACGGACCGACGTGAGTGATTGCCGCAGCCGCGGTACACCACCGAACGAGAGGACCGGCATGTTGTGCGGCGGGCATTGACGGCTCGCACCGCCACATCACGAGTGTTAGCGCAGGAATTAGGGTTAGCGCAGCCACTGCTACGTATCCGACGTTTTGGAGCCTGTAGTCCGCCCTTACCTGAAGGACCTGCCAACGGCCACGGTTCAACAGGACAATGCGCGCCCGCACGTGGCACGCATCATGCAACAATTCTTCACGGCTTACCAGGTGTCACTGCTGCCGTGGCCTGCCTGTTCTCCCGATATGTCGCCCATCGAACACGTCTGGTCGTTGATCGGCAACCGAGTGGCTCGGCAAGCACCACCCGCCGCTACGCCTGATGAACCGTGGCAACGTGTGGAAGCAGCCTGGACCGACATACCCCAAGCCCACATCCAAAGACTGTTTGGTTCGATGCCGTGGCGTGTAGCGGCCGTTATTGCCAGCCATGGGAGGCCACACGAACTATTTATGTCTGCGTATTCCGCAAGTCGCACGGGCCTGTAAGCTCAATCGTTTCATATTTGTATCTGTTGTTGTGTGTCCAGTAAATCTGGCTTTGCTATCTCGTGCCCTTCTTGGTGTTGCATTTTGGGTGGCCAGCAGTATATATTATGTTGTCCCTGATATACAAAGTTTGTATGAAATTCAAAGTGAGTATAAATAACGAAAAAAACAAAGTTATGTTTTTTGAGCGAGAAACTGTTAGTACTGAACGCAATATAAGTGTCAATGGCACAATGATTGACCCGGTGAATGAGTTTGTGTATTTAGGAAGTATGTTTGACAGAGAAAACAAATTAAATGGCGAAATTAGTATGCGAGTGAATTCTTCATTGAAAGTCATAGCTGCTTTAGGAGGTTTTTACAGGAGTGATGGGTTCTCAAGCAAGTCTCAAATAGCGACTCTGTATGAAAGTGTGGTTGTTCCTACTGTGATGTATGGCAGTGAAATCTGTGTACCACAGAAGAAACATAGGAGTCGTTTGTGTGCTGGAGAGATGCGTTGCTTACGGAGGATTTGTGGAAAGACACGTTCTGATCATGTGAGGAATGAAGATGTGTTGCAATTGTGTAATGTGTTGCAAAATGCTGTTAGCAAGGTGGAGACTAATGTTCGGTGGTTGGCCATGGTAAAAGAATGAGTGATGAGATGCTTACTAAGAAAAAAATTTCAGCCCAAGTAGCAGGAAAGAAAAGCAGAGGAAGTCCAAGGAAGTCATGGGAGGATCAGATTCAGGAGTATCTGTATGAGAAAAAGATTATGAGTATGAAGTATAGAAGGCCTTGTGTACGTCGTGGAATGGATGTTAGTGAAGCCCGAGTCGTGTGCCTATGTCTCTGTAAATGGAGAAGTTTGATATGGCAACAATAAGTAAATAATCGGTTAAAAATTAATCTGGGTGGTATGTATTTCTTTGTGGAGCTTACTTCTGAATCTCAGAGAACAGCCTAGAAATATGTATGTATGCACGATTTTTTCACTAGAGGGTGGTTCAGGTTGCATTAGAAAAAATCTTTTAACACTAGATGTTACAACCGCAGTCAGCATTGTATTCACGCTTACCGATATTTTACAGGTACTGTTTTTTCAATACACTGACGGAAAAAAAATCCCAACACCAAGAAGGGGTTGTGTTAGATAAACGACAGTTGATAGGCGGTGAGAGTACATCTGTAAGATGACGTCTATGCAAATTTCGCGCTCGGCGCTTACGTGTGGCTCTAGTAGCGCCCCTCGGAACATGCAAAGCCGGTTTGCTGTGAATACGCGCTGTAACGTTCGTGAGCGTTAGTTATCGTTGAGATTCGACGTAGGGTGTTGATGCTGGTCAAGAATGCCTTTAAGAAGACGAAGAAGCCATTATCAACAGCTCACGGAGTTTGGACGAGGTCGTGTAACAGGGCTACGAGAAGGTGGATTTTCTTTCCGCAATATTGCAGAACGACTTGGCAGGAATGTAGCCACTGTGCATGATTGTTGGCAGCGGTGGTCAAGGGAAGGTACTGCCTCAAGAAGACCGGGTTCCGGCCGGCCACGTGGCACTACTGAGAGGGAAGACCGCCGTGTACGGCGTATGGCCATGGCGCATCGTACCGCGTCTGCGGCAGCAATTCGAGCTGCAGTTGCCACCACAGTGACACAACGAACTGTTACAAATCGGTTACTAGAAGGACAGCTCCGAGCCAGACGCCCTGTAGCGTGCATTCCACTTACTCAAAACCACTGCCGTTTGCGACGTTGGTGGTGACAAGCTAGAGCTCATTGGAGGACGGAGTGCAGATCTGTTGTGTTTTCTGATGAAAGCCAGTTCTGCCTGGGTGCCAGTGATGGCCGTGTGTTCGTTAGAAGGAGGCCAGGTGAGCGCCTGCAACCAACCTGTCTGCGGCCGAGACACACTAGACCTACACCTGGAGTTATGGTCTGGGGAGCAAATTCCTATGACAGCAGGAGCACTCTCGTGGTTATCCCACGCACCCTGACGGCACAGATGTACGTCGGTCTGGTGATTCAACCTGTTGTGCTGCCATTCATGAACAGCATTCCAGGGGTGTTTTTCAACAGGATAACGCTCTCCCGCATACCGCTGTTGTAACCCAACATGCTCTATACAGAGTGTCGACATGTTGCCGTGGCCTGCTAGATCACCAGATCTATCACCAATCGAGCACGTATGGGACATCATTGTACGACAACTCCAGCGTTACCCCCAACTAGCAATAACCGCCCCTGTATTGACCGACCAAGTGCAACAGGCATGGAACTCCATCCCACAAACTGACATCCAGCACCTGTACGACACAATGCATGAACGTTTGCGTGCTTGCATTCAACATTCTGGCGGTTACACCGGTTATTAATGTACCAGCATTTCACATTTAAAATGGGTCTTCTTGCGCTTACGTTAAGCTGTGATCTTGAAACCTTAATCGATTAAATATGTTACCTATACAAATGTATTGCCGCCATTTCATTCTTCTACAACTATTTTTTCGTGTTTTTTTCCGTCAGTGTATGAGTGATTCAGGTCTCAGGTTGCATTAGGAAAATCTTTTAACACTGGCTTGTTCTAACCACGATTAGTATTATCCTCATACTTACCGATTTTCTACAGGCACTATTTTCTCACTAGCAGGTGTAAGAACGTTTTGCATTTGTCACTATGTCTGCTCTTCTCTTTTTAAAATGCTGTTTTCTTTTTATTTGGAGTATAACGACTACGGTAAGCAACTGAATAGGATATAAACAGTCGTCTGTCTCTAATTTAGAGCCACTGGTTCCAGGGAGGAGACAGCCAGTGCCGTAGGAAAAACACACTAACCATGTCTCATTGGAACTCGAATCCAGGTCCACTCAGACGAAAGGTCAGGGCTCAGAGCACTGCGCCACTGGGGCGGCGAGATGCTGTTTCCACGTCGTTTTCTGTAACCACGAACGCGACTTTTTATTCATTTTCTAGTGAGCGTCAGATTTCCCGTTAAATGGGGTAAAAATAGATTTTGTGGTTTTGAGAAATTAGTGACCGTAGAGACTGAAAACAAAAGGCTTAAGTTCAGCGCAATATCTTTGGAAGTTTTATCAAATAACATGCTCATTTCATCCGGGAATTCTTTGTCATTCTTCTTGTTTTGTTTTGGATTTGTTTAGACTAAGAAAAAATGTCTCTGTTGAAAGAATTTGACATTTCGAAATTTTCATAGTGTTTATTTGACAGATATTTAGATGTTTCGTCTAGTTCTTAGAAGGATCTGGCGGAAGATGGAAGCATTCCTTCTCCAGCGTTTGCTCAAATGGCAACACCCAATGAAATAATTTCTCTCTTTAGTCCAGAGTAAGAGTCGACATAGAGATAAATTTTATTATTTTTTTAATGAACTGGATAACTGCGATTGTCACGAAAACTTAATGAAGACACACTGTTCGCATCACTTCGCAGGTGGGAACTGAATCCAAGTCATTGATACCGCTGTTCAGAGATGAAAGTCTGGCGAATCCTTAGATCAAAATTGGGATCTGTTTCAGACACTTGTTAAATCTGGACAGAGGTAATCCTTCGTAGATTGAAAGACTGATATTCCTGACACACACAGCTCGCGTCATAGATCTAAAGCGAACGATATATGAGGTAAACTGCGGCGAACAGTTTTTTAAGACAGTACGTTCTTCACACGCTATAGGAAAACTGTATTTCCTTTTTCAGTGAATATCTGCACTTGAGGCAGCAATGGTAACAAACCGCAGTAATTATTTGACTTTTTTGTCACGATAGAAAGAAAAGTGCTGTGAATGTGATAAATATGATCACGGATGATATCATCAGAAATACTACGGCTCCACCAAGTTTGTAAAATCTCTCTACTCTAAAAAAAAAAAGCAACTGCCGCCGCTGTTTTAGAAATTTCGCGACACTCTTGCTTTTCTAGCTCGCAGCGCAAAACGTTTTGAACACAAACATATGAAATTTACATCGTTTGTAGATAATTATTTGGAAAACACGCTGAAATAAACCGTTTCTTGATTCTAGTAATACTTCAAGAGCTATTGTATTTCAAAGTCAAGGTAAGGAAAAAAGTGCTATCAGGTCGCGTTTCGGAAACACTAACAGCAACAGAACCACGAAACTTAGTAGGCATGTAGTGCTATGACCGAATGTTTGCACCTCGTCGCCCTTTTTTTAAATTTCGATTTAGTTTACCAGAAATTAAATTTCTAAATTTCACAAAATTCTCTATTTCGCGATGGAATCCATTTGAAAAACCGGATATATGGCAAACTATAAATCATAACGCATTGCAAATTTTACAGCATAAACTTACAACTATCGTCCCCTTTAAAAAAAAAAAAATTAAGAACAAGTCATTTTCTGATTTTTAAGAAACGAACAGCTTGTCTGTTTTCACGATAACCACAGAGGAACGTTCTGGTCCCGTGACCTGCTGCCATGGTGACGCAGAGAATTTGTTATGCATATGTTTTGTTGATAAAGCCATCTCAGTTGTTTAAGGTAGACCTCAAGAAATTTTGCTTCCTATACTTCCAATGGAAAAACTTCTGTACACATTTTCTTCACAATTAATGCGTTCCCAAGGATGAAAATTTGAACATCGATTAAAATTGCTTCATTTTATAATTTGAAATACTTAATATTTTCTAAAACATAACCATAACTATGCAATCCAACATTTGTTTGTCTACTGACGTCATCAAAGTACAGGTCGCGCCATCTTTTTTCTGGACAATTAATGCGTTCCCATGGATGAAAATTTGAACATCGATTAAAATAGCTTCATTTTATAACTTGGAATACTTAATATCTTCAAAAACATAACCATAATTATGCAATCCAACATTTGTTTGCCTATGACGTTATCAAAGTACAGGTCGCGCCATCCTTTTTCTGGTTCCAACGCCACCAAAGGAAAAGGTATTGATTTTTTATTTAATTATGGTTATGTTTTAGAAAATATTAAGTATTCCAAGTTATAATATGAAGTTATTTTAATCGATGTTCAAATTTTCATCCTTGAGAGCACAATAATTGTGAAGGAAATGTGTACAAAAGTTTTTCCATTGGAAGTATAGGAAGCAAAATTACTTGACGTCCACCTTAACAGTTTACGGAAATGCTTTTAGGACCGCTTTTGTTTTCCTTTGTGGTAAATTTAGTAAGTGCTATAAGTTCAAACGACAAAAGTCCCACCTTCCAAAAATTAGCGACAGTAGAAAAAACTCTGTAATTTCTGAATAACAAGCCTTATTTGCTTAGAGATGCAATAAAAATTGAATTTTATATGAATTTTCCAGTTTTTATTTCATGTGATATGCTTCGAGATCGGGCTGCAGGGCCCGAGCGTTACTCTGGAAACGAGCGTAGCGAGCCTAGAGGCGCAGCCCCTAATACATAAAAAAATCATCCTCTATCATAAAATCATTTACTGTTATCCGTCGCGGGACGTTGTCATTTTACTGTGCTGTTCAAATGCAGTGAAGTGACATTTCCATCAAACCGGAGACAGATGGAAATTTATTGCGACAGTTGATGAAACATGGATCGAACTAAACGACCGTAACAAAAAACGCAGATTTACTATCCAAAAAGAGCAGAAAAAGACTTACAAATTTGGCTCCCAGAATCGAAAGAAAGTTTCAGTAAAGGATTCACGATTTCACTAGTGATCCAATTTATTGGCGTAGAAATATGTCACTGGACACCCCTTCAGCGGGTCCGTTCATTTGCTTTTGAAGGGGTGTCCAGTGACAAAAGTCACTGGACACCCCTTCAAAAGCAAATGAACGGACCCGCTGCGTTGCTGAGATGCGCGGTACAGCAGCAAACGATATAAAAACAAGCCTGCAGTTGACCGCGATCATATCGCACTGTGAGGTTGAGTGAAAATGTAGCGGAGGGAGAGAACTGACGTTGAGAAAGGAAAGATTGTTGGGTGTTATATTAATGGGTTGTCCATAAGAGAAACTGAGAGGCGTTTAAACATACCCAAGTCAACTCTTTTGGATGTACTGAATAAGTGGAAAGCACAAGGCTGCCTGAAGCAGCAAAACGTACCGGCAGACCAAAGAAAATCAGTGATAGAGGACGTCGAAGCCTCAGGTGAGTCGTTACAGCTAATCGACGGAGAACTGCACAAGACCTCAGTGTACAGGTGAGTAAAAATGCTGGAACTTCGTTATGTACACGTACCATTCGCAAAGAACTTCATTCCATGGGTTTCCGTGGTCGTGTGGCTGCTCATAAGCCTTTCATCTCCACTCGGAATGCTACTCGTCATTTAGCATGGTGTAAAAAACAATTATCGTGGACCGAAGATCAATGGAAATGATTCCTATGGACTGATGAATCCAGATACACGATCCATCAGTCTGATGGCCGTGTGTGCATGGCGGTAGCAGAGGGAACACTATTTACCACAGTGTACTGCTCCTACGGTCAAGTTTGTAGCTGGCAGTGTACTCGTGTGGGGGTAATTTTCGTGGTATGGTCCAGGCCCATTGGTTACCGTTGACAAACTTGTTAACCAGCACGTCTACCTTGATATTCTGGACAAGTATGCCCTACCAACTCTGTGACAATACTATGCCTTGTTGGTACCAGGAGGATAATGCACCGAGCCGTAAAGCAAGGTTTCAAAATCGCTTTATTATTATTCATCAAAAGAAAACATAAGAGGGAGACGTACAGCGTTGGGCGTCTCACTGGGAAATAATACAAACTGTTAAAACATGATGGTATATACACTGCAATGACAATGGGGATGAATAACAGATGCTGCAAGCAAAGCTTATTGCATAAAAATTGCAGAAGTGACAGAGAGAAACACATCGTGTCACATGACATTGGCTGGGCATGATTTACAGGATAACACAGGCGAAACAATAGTACATAACTAGAAAAAGAACAGCACAACCACCGCCGTGAAGGTAAAAACATTACATACATGAGATAAAAACACAGCGTGCACAATTGTGCAAGTTATTTAACGAGGGCACCAAAGCAACATAATACAGGCGCAAGGACTGTTACGGCGTGGTTTGACGTTAATTCCGTATCGTGTGTAAACTGGCCAACACAGAGCCATGATCTTAATCCCATAGAGCACTTATGGGATAAATTAGAGCGCCGCATAAGAAGTTTGGAACCAAGGCCTATTACTAAGCAACAGTTAGCAGCAGCATTATGTACTGAATGGAAACGCATACCTATCGCTGTATTCCAAAACCTTGTCGAAAGCATGTCTCGAAGGGTCAGCGCATGCATTAAGGCCAGAGGTGGTTTCAGAATCGTTTTAATGTAACAAAATAGAGGAGACGAGCAACATGGAATCGTCTCAAAGAAAAAAAAAGAACAGGAATGATACAAACTGATAAAAGCGATGATATATACGTTGTATGAGTAATAGGAAATTTACAATGCGATGCAAACAGAGCAATGCTTAAGGAAGAACAAAATTATCACAGGCGGGGCACCGCAGTGCGAAAGAACATCAAAACGTTAATGCAGAGTCTTAACTCACCGTGAGATGTAACGGACTTGGTGTGACAGCAAACCACGGGGTCACTGGCGACCACGTAGCATAGAAGGAGCTTTCATGGCAAGCAGAGATAGCAGACTGATACTCCTGCTGTAAGCAGGAGAGGAGGCGATTCCGGAAATGTCCGAGTAGGGCAGCACTGGCTTGAATGGAAGACGTAGGAGGAGATAGACTGCAGAGTTGCTGATAATACACGTAGATGACGTGTTTCACCAACACAAAAGCGTAAGAACACACTGGTGGAAGGAGCACAGGCCGATGAGCACAGAGCAGAAGATGCTGGTATGCTGCAAAAGTGAGGTCGACGGTGCAGGAAAGACGAGCGATGGAGAACGCCAGATGTAGCTGAGGTAGAACCACAGGGCAGTAAAGGTAGAAGTGCGGGACGTCCGCCTACTGCGCGCAGAAGGAGCAAAGAGGGGAAGAGAGAAGTATCATGCGGTGGAGAAGGGATGAAACGGGAAGCCGGTTATGAAGGAAGAGCCAGTGGGTATTGAGTTCAAGTGGGAACGAAAAAGGGGAGAGGGCAGCAGCCCAGACAGTGCAAACAGTAGCAGGAGGGACACCGTGGATAGGGAGAGGTGAAGGAGAAGCAGAGAAAGAGAGAAACCGATACAGGGATTTAGTAGAGAACGAGAACAGAGGAAGAGACAGGTCAAAAAAAACGCAGGAAGAAGGGTAGTGGTTGCGGAGCAGAAAGTACAGGGACAAGGCCAAGAGGAGTTGCGAGATCAGGCAACTGAGAAACGATAGCAGAGCAGAAAGAGTCGTAGACGTAGCGAGCTGAAGGAGAGGAGAGAATAGCAGGCGGAAGGCTAAAAAAGGAGCGCCAGGAGAGGTAAGGTCGCGGACCGTTACTACCCCAGCACGAAGCCAGGAGAAGAAAGCGAAGCAGGGAAGATGAGGGGGACGAATTAGCAAGGAGAAGAAGAGAGGTTCAGAGAGAAGGTCGAGAGTAGAAGAGGGAGAGGAGCGAATAAGAGGGAGAGAACGCAGGAAAGTGAGAGCCTCAGAATAGGCAGGAGGTAGTTTGGAGGGAAGAGAAGGAAGCAATCCATTAGTACGAGAGAGGAGAAAGCAAAATGAGGGTTGTGCAGGAAGGTGAGGACGTCGCGCACAACGACGTCGTACGGAACAGGAGCAGTGAAAAGACGGAGGAACATGACGATGCTGCTGACTTGACAGTAGAGCTGAACATCAATGAGCCCAATTCCACCATGAGCTGGAGGAAGAGAGAGAGCTTGGTGACAGAGACCCAGTGATGACCGGACCACACGACACGGGTGAGGCAACTGGTGATTTCTCGGAGGCAGTAAAGTGGAGGATATGAGGTAATCCAGGAATACTGACACAGAGAAATAAGATGGGTGCGTGCAAGGTTGGCTCGTTAATAAAACGACGTGCAGAATTGGGTACGGCGCCATTAGGCAGCTGCTCGAATGAGACGTGGACGAAGCGCATTACGGGTGGTTGTTGAAGAAGCATGAGGCGAGCCGAGAAACACCCCAAGGAAGCGCTGAGCCAACGAGGACCAGCTGCCCCCCCCCCACACACACACACGGGGAGTCTGTACGACCAGACCACGCACCGCACCACAGTCCAGTGCATTTGGCGTCATTGAGTTCTGCAGCAGAGCAAGAGGCATAGGTATCAAAAAGATGACGGAGCTGATAGAAATGAGAATCGGCACGGATGCACACGGCGATATCATCAGCGTAAGCGGTGCAGGAGATAGAGTGGTGCCGAGTGTTTGCAACTAGTTGTGGTAAAGATGCATGGAGAGAGTGCTCCACGGAGCGCAGAAACGGCTCCACTGCGATGGCGAAGAGTTGCCCTGATAACGGGCAGCCTTGTCGTACACCACGGCAGAAGGGGATGAGCGCAGTGAGAAAGGAGGCCGTTTTAACGTGGAAAACGGCGTCCCGGTAGAGAGAGAGAGAGAAGGAGAGAAACAAAGGAGGGAGGAAAACCAAAGTTGAGAAGAGTGTTAGAAAGATAAGTATGGGAAATATTATCAAAAGCAGAGCGAAGATCAAGAGAGAAAGGGGCAAGAGGCTCAGAGCGTGCATTAGCAAGGTGAAGAAGGTCGCGGAGAAGCAGAACATTATGAGAGATAGAACGGCCGGGAACGGTGTCAGTCTGATTAGGTTAGGAGAAAAAATGTACGGGAGAACAGATTTAAGCCGGCGGGAGAGAAGTTTAGTATAGAGTTTGTAGTCTAGGTTAAAGAGGGAGATAGGTCGCCAATTCCCTAAGCCAAGAGGGTCTCCTTTCTTGGGAAAAAGAACAAAATGTGAATCTGTGAAACTCCTTGTGAGAGTAGAACAGTGAAAAGCAGCAGTTAGAGCACAGAGGAGAAAAGGTAAGAGCGCTGAGAAGAAAGTACGGTAGAAGAGCAAAGGTAGGCCGTCCGGAACCGGAACAGCGTGAGGGTTAAGAGGAAGAAAAGAATCGGAGAGCTCACAAGAAGTAGGAGGCAGAAGAAGAGAGGCAGAAAGATGACGGAGAACCTGACGTAAATTGGAGAGAAGATGAGAAGAAGCAGGGGAGGAAGCAGGAGGAGTTTCACATAATTTATCGGCAAAGAACCGGCGTACCTGAGAGCAAATGACATTTGGATCGCAGGGGATTGTGCCAGACGGAAGACGAAGGTGACGGAGTGAAGTAGAGGTACGGCGATCTGACTCCATAGATGCGAGGAAGTAGTATGAGCAATCCGTAGGGTTGAGATGCTGTAGACGAAGGCGGATGAGGGCTTGCTGTGCGAGGGGTTCCAGTAGCGCCTTGAGATGAGCTTGGTATACAGGGAAGAGCGGATCAGCTAAACTGATGAGGGAAAGCATCTGTCGAGCATGATCGAGTTGCATCAATCTAAGGGTCTTCGTTGTAAAAGATAGTTGGCTGATGTAGAGAATGAGCTGTTGTTTGGTCTCCAACAAGTACAAAAGCACACAGGGAGCAGACTGCAGCCCCTCCCGACGGGCATCGAGGAAGGCATGGATGGAAGAACAGAACTCGGAACACCAAGCAGGGTAGTATCAAAAGTCCATGGGCTGGCTGTTCGAGAAGGCGGCGTCGCGGCGAACACGGTCTGAGTCACCACGCAGTGGGCGGAGGACGCTGTGGGGTGATGGAGAGAATCTGCCACTGCCGGAAGGAGCGATGGCGAAGCATAATAGCGACGCAAGCCAGCGGTCAGGGGAGCTCACGTCCCAGACGAACGCCAGGTGTTGAAGGTGTCCGCAGGATGAAGATGCCGGTGGACGTCAACGAGAGAAAAGTCCGAGACAAGGTCTTGGAGGAGGGCAACTAGGTTCGTACCGTGCTCACGAGACACTGGCAAGCGATTAAGAGACGGGTTAAGAGTGCAGTTGAAATCACCTCCGAGAAGTACTCGATCAGAGGAAGGAACCTGAGAGAGGTCTCCCGGGAGGCTCGTGAACAGCAGGGATAGGTGCGTAGAAGAACACGGTACGTAGATGTTGAAGACATAAAAACGAATTCCAGCTAGAGTGAAGGAGATTTGCTGTAGAAGATCTAGGCAGAGATTGCGGACGGAGAGTGAAGACAGGGTGGTTCGAAACTGATGACGAACACCAGTAGCGAAACCACCGTGCACAGAGTAACGGAAACATGGTGAAAGGTGAAGTCCCAAGTGCGCCATCTATGAAAAAGTGTCGAGGAGTGTCAGTTCGTCTCTTGCAGAAGGAGTAAGTCGGCCCCAAGGGGCGGGAGATCTTCCAAAACAAGAGCGTTAGCGAGGGGGTTTGCAAACCCCCTACAATTGAGAGTGGCGGCCTTGAATGGGTAAGTCCGACGTCGGATGAAGGGCAGCTATGGCAGCTTTATGGAATGTGTGGAGGCGATTGATGATACCACGGCACCACGAGACGTCGTCGGGTAGCTTGGCATTATGCCGGAGGAATTTGAGGATGGAGGTTGCTTGGTCGAAGATCTCGGGAAGAACTGCTTCAAACTGCTGTAAAAAGATGAGAGAAGCCTCCCGATTTGTTTTAGGAGTGAAAAACTCGTAAAGATCTTCAAAGGAGACAGGTTCTGAAGGAAGAGAGGCATTGGTAAACAGAGTCGCGAAATCTGCAATCGTAGGCAGAGGACCCTTGGACTTTGAAGAGGAAGAGCTAGAACGTGACAGGGGAGACTTGGGGCTTGCTAGACGGATGGAACGATGTGGGCGGCCTGTCGGAGAAGGTGACTTCTTTTTCCTCCGGGCCTCGGTACTGGTAGTAGAGCGACGTTTGCCCTGGATCGATGACACACGAGATGTGGAATCAGAGGAAAGGTCCACCTTATCGCTGGGAGCAAAAGTGCCGGAGGTGAATGAAGCTTGAGGAACAGCCGTGATGTCCTCTGATGGAGAGAGAACACGGGAGGGCAAGGAGAAGTCAAGTGGAGGAAAATCCGACAGAGTGGAGAAAGCAACATCGGAAGACGCGTGTTGATCAAAGGTTTTAATCAGATTTTTGGCAGAACTGGGTCCAGGAGGTGCAGACGCAGGAGGAGGCATGGTCGCAGAAACGGAGGAAGAGGTAGAATGCTGCCTTGGAGCTGCAGGAGTCAGTGGCTCTGCATGAGGGCATTGAGCCTGCTGATGGCCGTAAGCCTTGCAGCGTGAGCAATGAGCAGAGGTAAGGAGCTTAATCCGACGGCGCTCGTTACCGCAACGAACATCGAGGAACCGTGGAAACTTTATGAGATGCTCTTCCGACGAGAAGATGATGCAAGCAGTTCTACGGAAGCCACAGATATGTTTATCATCGGGGTCACAGGGGAAGAGGAGAGAGTCTTCACTGGGCCGACTACTCTGCCGCATCGACTAAGTGCAGCACACACAGCATATCATCAGAGATCTCCGGGGGTACCGGATGTAGACAGATGAGAACAGGACGCTGGGCGATGGATTCGGCCAAGAGTTGACGATCGCCAATTGATAGACCCCAAGATAAGAAAAGCTCGGAATATTTTTTCTTCGAAAAATAAACAATCACAGTTCGTGGCTTTCGGGTGAGGTGGGTGATGGCACCAGAAGGAAGCATCTTCTTGAGAGCGGAGCTGTACTGTTTCAAAGGGGTGTTCAGCAGCGCATCAAAACAAACCCCCAACTCGAGGGTCGACTGAAGACGTTGACCAGCAGGAGAGTTCTCGGGAATGTCTAATAAGATGGTGTCACTGTTGACAGTAACGTAAGAATCCATAGGGGACAGACGAGACGAGGAGGAAGCCGGTGGAATACCAGAGGCAGCCGCAGAATACGTGCGAGCAGAAGCGCCTCGTGGCTCTGGCCGGCGTCGACGCAGCATGAGACAATGTATTGGAAGCAGAGGCAGTAGAAACTGTAGAGGGCAGATTAGCAACGCCATCAGAGATGTCCATGAATTCATCATCGTCAGCAGAGGCCAGGGATGTCACATCCACGTTCTCAATGGCAGAGTCGGAGACCTGAGCAGGAGAAGACGTGCAAATGACAGGAGGAAAATTAAGAGGCTCTCCACTAGCAAGCGAAGATGATTAATCGGCTGCGTCTGTCGTTGAAGAGGCGACGCGAAGAGCTGCAGCGATGCGGGCGGGAACAACAGCGCCCTCATCGGCAGATGCCATAATCAATGGCGAGGGTTAACGAAGAAAAACTACCAGCTCTGTGTGTAAATTAAAACACAGATAATGGAAAAAGATAAGCACTCACCAACTCGTGAGTGATCTTAAACGAAAGCACATGCCTTTAACTTCGGCATACACACAGAAGAACAATGATGGGACACACAAAACACGTACGGAAAGCATTCAAACACGGAGCTCGTGAAGACACGTGTAGGCCAAAGGTGAACCGACACCGTACTAATGTATGTCAAAAACTGTTATGTTGTTTGCTCTTCTAGATGTCCGGTGAGTTTTGTCAATATAGTGCATATTCCTACGTCAATAATTCGGATCACTAGTGCAGTTTTACTGTTTTCTACATGATTGGTGTATTGTTCCTCATTATTAATTTGGATACATGGTTATTGCTGGTTTCTCGTACAATGGAAAATTAAAGTTAAGAAAAGTTGAAAAGAATGTCAAAATTAATTCTACATATTACCAAAATAACGTTTTAACTCCTATATTTAAAAAGCAAATAACATTCTTTTATCCACAGAATCTTTAGAGAGTAGAACTCCATTAGCATAAGGTTACCAGTCATAGATCCAAATCTGCCACACTGTTTCTTGAAAAAAAAATGAAAAAAAGAGACGGGTATCAAGTTTCTACTTTTTGTTCATATTCCTTCAAAGTCCACTGATGTATCGCCAATAGACTATGGTGCCTTCGGACTGCTAAAGAGAGAGCTTTTTAAACGCAGACCTAAAGCAGTGATTGGACTATGGAAAGCAGTGGAAGAGAAGTGGAATAAAATACCACAAGAAATTTTAAGAAATGTCCTGTTATCGTGGAAATCTAGATGTTAATTCATATGCAGAGGAAGGGCTATCAGATAGAGCATTTAAGAAAGAAATAATTTTATTTTAAGAATTGATTACATTGCTGGAAAATCACTCTAAAAATGTTGGAACAGCCTCTATCTTTTTTGTCTTTTGAAACTGTTTCCATCAAATGATTTTACATTTTTCGCAGAGATACTTTTTTTTAAGTTCTCACAAAAATGCTCGGCAGCAGTGGGATTTTTTTTATGTATAGCTCTTCCTCTGTCAGCAGGTAAGCTCCTGAAGTGCAACTAATGCAACTCGATGCCTTGGCAACATGGGCGTCTACTTTTATGGATAGGGTGGAGGGGACTCGCCTATCCTACAAATCGACCCAATTTTCAAGGATGTTTGGCCAGTTTTCTGCATTTAAATAAAGCGTTGGTGACCTCAGCGTTGGGTTATAGCGATTAAAATACCAAACAGAAAGAAGAAATTAATCTGATTTTCCCATTTGTTGTGAATGCTATTCCCCTTTCATTTTTCAGCTTCAATCATTAACGGACACTTTGCAAGACTTCATTTCGTATGAACATACTACATACAGCATCCTTTGATTACGATTTTGGGAAAAACCAATGCTTGCAGGACGTAACTATTTTAATTTGTTACAAAAATTCAAAATTTGTACAATATTTCCCTACACAGAAAGTGCTACACTATAAAAGAATGCATGAAATAACACGAAATTTAACTCACTACACACGTAGAAAGTAGGTGGAAAAGAACTCATTTAATTTCTGAGGATTAAATGAACGCACAGTATAATGTGGCCGGAGTCAAATAACCAAAGCTTTGTGCTGAGCTATGCACCGATGAGCTATTCCATTATGACCACCCCCAGAGCTTTTGGCCACCCGTGTACCACTTTTGAGCACGTATCAAAAGTGGTGCACAGGTGGCCAAACGACGCACCGTCGTCCAGCCGATTGTCGTCTGCATCTCATTGATGCCAGAGGGTAGCGGAGACTGCCGCGCATTGTTCACAGCGACCACAGGGCCACAGTGTGACAAATCCCCCGCAGCTATAACAGTAGTGATCAGGGCAATGTGTCTCTGCACACAGTTCATCGCAGCATTCTGCGCATGGGCCTCCGTAGCCGATGGGCCAGCCGGGTTCCCATGCTCACTGCACGTCATCGCCAACAACGCATGAAATGCGCCCCAGATCATCGAGATTGGACCGTGGATGATTGGAAGAAAGTGGCCTGGCCTGACGAATCAAGATTCCTGGTGCATCACGTAGACGGGCGAGTGCGGATACGCCGATTAACAACGGCGGCTATGGCACCTGGATGCACTGTTGGGAAGGAAACAGGCCGACGTCGGCGGTGTTATGCTGTGGGCGATATTTTCTTGGGACACTTTAGGCTCCATTATCCCAATAGCACAATCCCTGACAGCTGTCAGGTATCTGAACATCGTTGCGGACCAGGTCCACCCATTCATAGCAACTGTGTTCCCTGCTGGTGATGACCATTACCAACAGGATAATGCGCCATGCCACACTGCCAGAATCGTCAAGGAGTGGTTCGAAGAACATTCAGGTGACTTTCTGTTAAAGCCCGGGCTTCCAAATTCACTTGGCATGAACTCAATAGAACATTTGTGGTTCTACTTAAAAAAACGGGTTTGCGCTAAATCACGCCCCCCTACCCCCGAAATGTGTAGAAACTGGAGGACCTGCTGTTGACATTATGGCACCAGATATTCCAGGATACCTATCTCCACCTTATCGAATCGATGCCTCGCCGAGTGGCCGCTGTTTTGCGGGATAAAGGGGGTCATACAGCTGATTAGGCAGGTGGTCATAATAAAATGACTCATCGCTGTGTATAAGTAGGGAACTACAAAATGATGAAATTTAATTTGCCATTTCATGAAAGCAGAAATGATTAATGTGGTTATAATAATTATTTGAAATCTGAAAATCTCAGTGTGTACGACGGAGGGCGGTAACCTTATTGTGAGATGATTGCAAACTCAAAATAATATCTTCTTAAGGACCTCACGCAACAAAACTAAAAAAAAAAAATAATAATAACAATAAATGTAAAAAAAATCTATCGAAAATGACTTTGTTTTTCATTTCTTAAAATGAGGAGCACCGTGAAGGCCGATCGCCTCGAATGCCCCGATGGCCTAGCCGGCCCTCGTGGTGCTTGAAATCCTCCGGAAATGGTCTAGCGATGCCCCTGCTACAAACTTAATCTCTAAATCGGAAGTTTTCATTATTTTCTGCACACATGCACGCCCACAATTGCATTGAGAGGAAAACACATTCTTTGGATACATATTCTGATACTTTTACCGCCCCAATTAGGTCCTTAAGGACACATGCTATTACTGTATCAGAAAGTTTAGGTGATAAGGATTTTTCTTTTCTTATCTCTTTGTTACCAGTTTAATCTTTTTCTTTTTAAAATTATTTAGTGTTATTGTTGCGACCGGATTACTATTTTATTAATCATAATTTTTATCTAACGCGTAACATGTCGATGTCCCGATGATTTGTGCATATCTGCATTTATTGAATAAAAAACTTTGGCTTAACCTCTAAAATAATGTAGATTAGTATCTGAAATTCATCACACTTTCTCTCTCTCTCTCTCTCTCTCTCTCTTGATACACAGAAAAGATTGAAATCTCTCTTAGAAAGGTGAAGTCGTGCAGTTTGAAATTTATTTCAGTACAGCTTAGCATAAAACTGACACAGACTCCTACATCACACGTTTTTGTTTTTGTCTTTCTTCACGACTAAGCCTTATATTCTACACGCGATAGTTACACGAAACATTTTTCTTATATACTAAAGGCAACTGTTTTTTCGCTTTTGCTCTTTTTCGAAGTCTTAATAAAATTCTCTCAACAGCTCGGGATTGAAACATAGTCCGATAACCTAATAAAATGGAATTAAATGTTTAATTACATTCCCATTCTGTCCATGCTTCAAAATTTAGGCTGCATGAATGTCAAAAAGTATAATAGCACTCATGGTTTAACTATGAAAAAAATTTACTCAAGCTTTTGCATTATTGCAGATTAGTACTTAAATTAGTTGTGACGTACCTGCACCGCAGGACGCATATGAGATAAAGACAGATAGCAGTGAGGGCATATGTCCGCGTAGGTCAGTTGGGAGAGCGACTTACTCCGGAGTGAGGGGACCCGGATTCAATGTCGGGCCTGACAAACTCGTACGTTGTATAGTATCAAATAAAATTTATACTAATTGATGTACTAATCTGTATCAAAGTATAAAAGAAAACAACTCCAATAACCTGATAAATGGAATTATTGTGTATAGTATCAATTAGTATCAATTACACATTCGAATTGAGCTCAAATCAATTGGAACACTTGTCACAGAAATTCCCTTAATGTTTAGCACTTCGTTTACCGAAATCCTAGCTCTTGTATGTAATTTCGCGTAGCACTCTCTCATCAAATGAGAAACACCGGGTGTTCCTTCAGTAAGATGAACCAGCAACTTAACCGAACAGCAATAACTTCTGTTATCTCTTTCGCAGTGTGGGGTCGGGATTTGTCGTGCAACAAGCCCCAGTTCCTTTTATTTTGAGTCGGAAACCTTCAGCCGACCGCTGTTTCTGTAATACAATTTACGCTATTTATTTATTAAACACTGAGTAAATAATATGAAAATAATGATAGAAAAACAGGCGGCTTCAAGAGATTGGATTATCGTAGCACAATATTCTTTCGTGCACATTATAAGAACACCACTGTAAGAAGCTCAGTGGTGTATATTCGAGGCTAGCTAAGCTAGCCTCGAATATAGCTAAGCTAGCCTCTAAGCTAGCTGCTGCAAAGCCCAAAGAATGCACAAATAAAAGTCAATTAAATATACACAAATAAAAGCCAATTATCAACGGTATTAAGATATGTCGATGCTTTCGCTGCGAAAAAAACACGTGCGAATTCGCTTCTTAGACTCATTGTCAGTCTGGCAGCGAAGACCAACTGCGTAACGTAACTAGCTCTTCCAGAGTCTTTGTTGCTCTGATTCGAAGTCCTTCCAGAGTTTTCGCTACTCTGATTCGAAGTCCTTCTAGAGTCTTCGCTGCTCTGATTCGAAGTTATTCCAGAGTTTTCGCTACTCTGATTCGAAGTCCTTCCAGAGTCTTCGCTGCTCTGATTCGAAGTCCTTCCATGCGTTCGCCTGCTAGCGTTTCCATGACAATATTAATGGGCGGGTGGAGGGGAATGATCCATAGCATTGGGCGACGTTTCGCTCAGAAAAGAGAAGACTTAGACTATCTCAGTTACTCGCATGCTCCCGCCCGTAACATCACGTGTTTCGCGAGAGTTGTTTCAGATTGTGTGAAGTGTCAATGAATTAAAATCAGAGATATTATATCTTAAATTCGTGGCTTTGTTGGATTCGAACTGTTCTGATAAATTTTGTGAAAGCTTCTCTGAACATCTACTGTCAGAAATTAAAGAACTCTATGCATGAAAATTTTATATAGCTCGACTAAAAAATGAACTGAAGGTGTTTTATTCCCTTGATGAATACAAAAACAAATCAGTAAGAGACATTACGTGTTATATAAAGTTGAATAAATTGGACATAGTGTTTAGTGAGGTGTACAAATTAGCACCTAATATTAAAGTTTACATCAACAACTGCAACTGCCGAAAGACGTTTTTCAGCATTAAAAAGAATCATGATATATCTTAGAGCCACACAAGGAGATGTACATTCGAGCAACTTGGCTGCCTTGTTAATAGAGAAAACCGTTCCTTTTAAATATGAAAAAGTACTCGGAAGGAACTTTTTTATGTAAACGTAACACTCAAGTTCACACAAAAGGAAAGAAGAATGGAGTTCATGTACACATAAAGAATTCAGAAGAAGAATTGAGATCATGTACAAATAAAGTATTCAGAACAGGAATGGAGGTTCATGTACAAATAAAGTATTGAGAAGAAGAATGGAGTTCATGTACAAATAAGTATTCAAATCCTAATCTTCGTAATTATTTTGTATCATGTTCACAATAACAGGTTAGAAAAAAAGTTACTTCTATTACTTAACGATTAAACTTCGCAATTAAAAAAAAAAGGACATAACTGTGGGGGGGGGGGGGGGGTAGATAACCCAGGTCTCGGACCCAAAATACGCCACTGAAGAAGCTTATATTATTTTTCCGTTGTTCCAGATTCCGGGATATGTTTTGCAGAAATATGAATTCAACGAAACTTTGGGCGAAAACTTTGTTTTCAATAGCAAATTAAAGGTAGAACTACCAAATATTTTGAGGGCCATTGGTGATTTCCTGTAAATTTTATTTCATTTAAAGAAAGAAATAATAATCTGAATGAGATATCGATGCTGAAATTTTACATTATGGGCTACCTTCTCGAAAATATCAATTGTAATTGGAATGAAAATATCAATTCCACACATTTCAGTTATTTAAGTCACATTTTATTGTATGCCACATTGGAAAATCACGCCTGAGATGAGAATGGAAAAAATGTCGTACATGCACTACTAGAGCTGAAACGGTCAAAAGACATTCATTTTAAATTCGAGGAAATTACTCAACGAAACAAAGCTTGATAGTTTGCAATTTTCTTTCAAACATCGGTGAAGAGAATTTGACTGCGTTTTGTCAAAACAATTCAAAGTACCCGAAAACAAAGAGACAACAACCTGAAAATCTCTTTTCAGAAACCTAGAATGGGCGAAATTGTTTTGCCGGTAGATGGCGACACAATTTAGCGAATTATTAATAATTCATAAGACATGGTACTTTTCACTCTTCGAAAGCAAATATAGATGATACGTTAGATATTCACTTTATATCTCAGCAAAAATAAACCGACGAAGCTTAATGAAAATTATCCGCAAAATCATGTGAGAGGTCTTTATCAGCAAGAGATCATGCTTATTAAATGAAAGTTTAAGTTCGCATTGAAAGTACCCAGAGGAAACTGCTGCAACTGTAAATATTCTGTCAGAAAACAATACCGACTTGAGATATGCAACGAAATACGCAAGAGTTATTACGAGGAAGAAATCTATACAGTAAATATAAAGAATAAAATCTAAAAATATATTGTAAAATATCCAAATCCTTTGCAACTTACGAAAGGAATTTTGTAACGATATGCAAGGCACAGTGCCCAACCATGACAGAATTTAGCGTAAGCACATGATTTTTTTTTTTTTTTTGATTGGAGGTTTAACGACCACCGTGAGCAACTCAATGGGCTATAAGCAGTCGCCCGTCCCTAATTTAGGGTCACTGGTTCCAGGGAAGGGAGAGATCCAGTGCCGTAAGACAAACACAACATCCATGCCTCACCGGGATTCGAACCCGCACCCCTTACGGACGAATGATAGCACATGATTGGACCCCCATCTCTCTCTGTTGAAATTTCAATGTCCCCCTACTATGAAAGAAACAAATTTGTGCAATCTCTTCACTGTGGTTTCATGCAAGCATAGAAGATAAATAAAAGCATTAAGATATTTTTTGCACAGAAAAAAGCCCCGAGAACAAAATCTGGATACCATGTTGTAGTAGCGACAGAAAACATTAGCTGACGAATATTTTCTTAAGTTACATACACTATAATGACAAGAGTCACCGGACACATAAAAGAGAAACATAACATATTATTTATTGACATACAATAGTATGGTGTCCGTCCACCTTTAGCCTTAATGCATGTGCTGACCCTTCGAGACGTGCTTTCGACAAGGTTTTGGAACACAGCGCTTCCATTCAGTACATAACACTTCCATAACGTTTCCATTCAGTACACCGTATGCGCTTCCATTCAGTACATAATGCTGCCGCTAATTGTTGCTTCGTAGTAGGCCTTGGTTCCAAACTTCTTATGCGGCGCTCAAATTCATCCCATAGGTACTCTATGGGATTAAGATCAAGGCTCTGTGCTGGCCAGTTCACACAGGATACGGAATTATCGTCAAACCACGGCGTAACAGTCCTTACTGTATGGCTCGGTGCATTATCCTGCTGGTACAAGGCTCGGTTCCATATCATTGCCACAGGGTTTGTAGGAAATAATTGTCCAGAATATCGAGGTAGACGTGCTGGTTAACAGGTTTGTCCACGATAAGCAATGGGCCGGGACCATACCACGAAAAACACCTCCACACGAATACACTGCCAGCTCCAAACTTGACAGCAGGAACAGTACACTGTGGTAAATAGCATTCTCCCGGCTACCGCCATACCCACACACGGCCATCAGACTGATGGATCGTGTATCTGGATTCATCAGCCCATAGGACCCGTTTTCATTGATATACGGTCCACGATAAATGCTCTTTACACCATACTAAACGACGAGTAGCATTCCGAGTGTAGATGTAAGGCTTATGAGCAGCCGCACGACCATGGTAACCCATGGAATGAAGTTCTCTGCGAACGGTACGTGTACATACCGAGGTTCCAGCATTTTTACTCACCTGTATACTGAGGTCGGGTGCAGTACTTCGTCGATTAGCTGAAACGACTCTGCTGAGACTTCGATGTCCTCTATCACTGATTTTCTTTGGTCTGCCGGTACGTTTTGCTGCTTCAGGCACGCCATGTGTATTCCACTTATTTAGTGCATCCAAAACAGTTGACTTGGGTATGTTTAAACGCCTCTCGGTTTCTCTTATGGACAACTCACTAATATAACATCCAACAATCTTTCCTTTGTCAAAGTCAGTTCTCTCCCGCCGCGACATTTTCACTCAACCTCACAGTGCGAAATGATCGCGGTCAGCTGCATGCTTGTTTTTATACCATCTGCAGCCGTACTGCGCATCTTAACAACGCAGCGGATCCGTTCATTTGCTTTTGAAGGGTGTCCGGTAACTTTTATCAATATAGTATGTATACACTTTCCCCACTACATGATTGTTTTCCCTATACTATGTTTTTCATTTGTACTAACTTGGCCCCTGATTATGATATATTAGGTGCTTGAATTAATTCCTGTTGTTTTTTGCCACACAAACACCTCTGTGGTGCCATAGAACGGTACAGAATAGTCTATTCAAAGTAGTGTCCGTTGGCAGCTACGACCCCTTCCCACCGATGGGGTAACAAATGGATTCCGCGGTAGAGAAATGCAGGTTCTTTCGAGACGAATCATTCATCGAGCCATTTTTTGATATCCGCGACAGAAAGGAAGTGCTGCTCTGACAGGCCATGTTGTAGCGAGCGGAACAAATGGAAATCCGAAGGAGCAATGTCCGGGGAATAAGGCTGGTGGGGTGAGAAGTCCCAGTCAAGTGCCTTCAAGAGTTCCTTCACGGATTTGGCGACATGAGGTCTAGCGTTGTTGTGGGGACCTTGTCATGTGATAAGAAATTACAGAAATTACCTTGTCATGTGGGATCCAGTTTCCGAGCTTCTGGATCATTCCCATTGCTTTTAAACGTTTCGTAACCCTTGACTAATCGACCCGTAGTGTTTCAGACAACTCGTGGAGCGTCTGACATGAATCCTCCTCCAATAAGGCCTCCAAAGCGCGATCTTCGAACTTTTTCGGCTGCCCAGGGCGCTCTTTGTCCTCCACGTCATATTCGTTGGCTTTGAAGCGTCGGAACCACTCTCTGCATGTTGTTTCCGATAGGGCATGTTCCCCATAGGCCTGCACTAGCAAACGATGACTTTCCGCTGCAGATTTCTTGAGATGAACGCAGAAGAGTAATGCTTCCCGCAAGTGCGCCTTTTTTGGTACGAAACTCGACATCGTGAATGCGATACAAACTCGTGTTCTGTGCCCTCCGATCGCGTGTCACACACTGCTTCGCCCAGACTACGGACGGTACGTGCTTGTGCAACGGACGTCACGTGTGGCCCGGGTCACAGCGCGTCACTGCTGCTTTCTATTGGGCAACAGCGGGAATTAATTCAATCACCTAATATTTCATTAATACGCAATCAATTAAATTTAAACCTGCAGAATACATGCTGTTATCTGTTCCCTGTAAGTTGTGTGTGTGAATGGCCGCATACATTTTGAAATCCTCTCCCGCACTGCGTAAGAGGGCTGCAGAAAAAGTAAAAAAAAATTAAACTTAACAGTAAAAGATTAGTCAAACAAACTTTTTCCCAGTAATATGGCAAAGAAAAAGTTCAAAAGTAATAAAAACATCTTTTCCCAAGAAAAAAAAAAAGAATAAGAACATCTGCAATGAACGCCAATCGCAATTGCTCCGTCTAGCATAGAGCAGTCTCCACTTAGCTTGATTTTTGAACAAGAGAAGTTTCAACTGCGCACCAAATGTAGAATTTAGAGGGACCATTAACGCTAGTTTAAAACGAATGTGTGTTTATCGGTTCTTTGTTAAATTCTTTGGGTATCCCGGAAAAACTGACCACTGTCAAACATCCACAGAAAAGTACCCAAATTGTAAGACTATGCTAAAATCCCCATATGATTCCCATAAATAATATCGCTTAACATTGATTGTTGTTCTGGTTTACTAGGTGCGATGTCGCTTTAGTTTTGGGGATGCAAATCACTTACAGTTTCTGATATACGCCACGCTAGCATAAACTTCAACTCAACCTTAACCAACCCAAATCCCGCTGTCAAGTACGTTGCCTGTATTCCGTACATTCCAGCAGTGTCAAATACATTGTGAAGTATTTGTAGTTACGACATATGATCATATGTAGTGGATTTTAGGAAGGGGGTGTCTGACCCCAGGTCTTAAACAGTCCTTAGAAACAGGAAACTAGGAGATTTGGGCTAGAGCGGCCGATAGAAAAGTTACACGGAAGCGAAGTAGAAAGAGGGAGGAAGACGCCCTTATTTATTACCGGGGAAGGGGGGGTTGTCACGTGCCCATCCGACGCACGGCGGATATTTAGTGGATCGAGGGTTCGCACCTGCCTGGGATCGAACCTGAGGCCCTTTCCGAGGCAGTCACGAACGTTGCACACTAGGCCACCCGCGGCCCTGTAGTTACCACAGAATTGACTTTGGATTAAAAACACATAATATCCAAGATATTATCAGAAAATATCATGATCCGATTCCTCTCGAATCTAGGTGCGGTGTATATGCAATTCCTTTATAGGCAATAAGTGTGGATACTGATAATCAAATATATAGCCGATCTACACGCATAAATCTTAAATTGCGAGTCAACGAGCATAAATATAATTTAAAGACACGGTCGTCTATACAACTGATTTAACAAGATTGTGCCTACACGGTAAACATTTACCCATATGTCAGAACGCGGCAATCCTCAACATCTCGAATGTCTGTTCCTTGCTGTTGACTGAAAGTCTAATGATATACAGACACAGGTAGAATTGTTGTAACAACGATTCACCCATTACAATTCCGTTGCCTTGAAGATTATTGTGCGACAATCAGGCCCTTCAGACTATCAACAACGAATTGTGCTTGCTACACACATGCGCAAACGAATAGTGCTCCCTTACATATACTGTTACTTCAACAGCTAAGTGCAGTAATAATTACATCTGAAGACGAGTTCAGTGTGAACTTGAAAGTACTCATGGTTTTAACATCATCGTGTTTTAGTTGTATATAGTATTCATATTTTAAATCGTGTATAAGACGGCAGTGTGTGTGTGTTCATTAATTGTTTCTGTTATTTCCTTCACAATAACTGTGTTTGTTGACAAAATTATAGCAAAGAAAAACAAGCAGACTTACGAGATGAGTATTTTGAGAAATGCGTAACACATGCGTGGCAAGAGATCGAACACTTCTGTGAGGGAATCCTAAATTCCTACGTGTTTAAGAAGTTTGCAAATGTATGCAATTACCGCACATTACAGAACAATAAAAAATATGCTTACCATATTATGACATCAAAATAGTTAAAGTTAGAGAAATGCTCTTTGGCTATCTGGGCTACTCCATTGTGTTATCATAGTTAAAACTAACTTCCAGTAGTGAAATCAGAATTTTATTTGGGCGACAGTGTATGTGTGAATATTTCCTTGCTAGTATTATTGATCGATAATGTTATTTTAAAATCACCAGATCGTGAATACTCAAGGAGTGCTTATATAGCTTAGTAAATCCGTATATTTTAGTGGTGTAATATGCAGAGAGATTTGTCAAGCTTTCACACTCCAGTGGGAGGAAAGTTTGATGAATCTTTACGCATGTAAAATGCGAAGTTTTTTGAACATTTTATGCCTACATTGCTTTGAAAAAGGATCTCAGTGGAGTGTGAAAGCTTGTCAAATCTTTATGCATATTACATCACGAAAATAAACGGATTTCCTATGCTAAAAGCATTCCTTGAGTATTACTGATCGAAATTCTTTTCAACTTCCCCGAAGCATATTTTCTAAATAAGGTGAATGAAGGGGTGAGATTTTTTCAGAAAGAACATATAATGATTTGGCCTTTTTTCTTCGGAATATCTTTTGCATTCATTCCCAGGAAAAACTTTTGATCGCTGAGTAAAGTGTTTCACATAAATTTCACAGTACACTACAGTGTTTTTTCAGTTTCATCCACATTTTTGCTGTTTATAATTTAAACTCTAATTTTTCCCGCTTTGCCGAACAGCTGGTACCCTGGTAACCCGGGCTCAGGGATTATGTCCCCTTCTTCCCTTCCATGATTGGGGACTGGCAAGTCATAAGTGCATATCTCAGAAATCTACCACTGCAAAGTTTTTTGAGATATACTGTAGCAGCAAATATCTTCCAGAAAAATCTGCTTAGTGTTTTTGTTTCCTAATTTCCAGCAAGACCTTGCAATTAAATGAAGGACTGATATTATATTTCGAATTAACTGGACATGGTGCTTTCACTCTGGATAACTCAAGGACCTGAAATTCATACTTTTGATATTTTACGAGGGGAAAAAGAAGAGTAAAAACAATAATAAGAAAGAGAATTAAAGAAGAGTACTTAGCTCAATGAAGAGCTCGCAATATAAATTCAAATATGGTTTTAAATTTCCATGTTCTTCTTTTCTACTACTTAAATTTCCCTCCAGGTAACTTCCCGATGAACTCAAAACTCCCGTGGTTTATGTAGATTTTTAAACTTGCTAGGCATAAAAACAGAATATTTCTCTTCTTGAAACAGAGTTTACTCATCGCTTCAAAATCCTCCGCGCCATTTTTAGCACGTATTTTGTAAAAAAAAGATTGTGCTTATGTTATCGGTTTCTCCATCAGTCCGTCTGTAGACACCGTATCTCTGCAACTGTTAGTCCAATTTGAAAAATTCTTTTTGCATCGCTTCTAAGATCTCGAATAAAAAAAAATATTTCGTGAGCCGACGCCACTCATGCCGATAAACCTTTTTGGAATATTTTCTTCTTAAAATATTGCATGGTTTTTCCGCTAGGGGGCGTAGATGTATATCTTATTTTTGTCAATATCTCTGCTGCTAATGGTCCGAGAAAAATTCTTTCTTTATTGGATAGAGTTTCCTGTGTGACATGCTTTTCATATAATTTCAAAATTTTCAAGTAAATCATAGACTTTCCGCTAGGGGGCATAAAGGTAAATTGCGTTTCCGCCGATATCTCTGCTTCTAAAACTCCGATTTGAAAAATCCTTTCTGCACCGGATCAAGCTACTGATGGGAACTCCTTTGCAAATAATTTCTAATTTTGGTAAAAAATGGTTTGGCCACCAGGGGTGTAAATCTTAATTTCCGCTTCTGACGTATTTACAGCAAAATCTGAGCTTCTAAAATCTCGATGGAAAAAAATTCCTTTCTGGACCGATACTACTCACGTCGACAAACCTTTTAGGAATATTTTCTTCTTAAAGTAATGCTGGTTTCTACACCAAGGGGCGTAGATGTATGTATATCTTATTTTTGTCAATATCTCTACTTCTGGGAGTCCGATTTGAACAATTCCTTCTTTATTGGATAGTATTTGCAATGCGAAATATTTTTCAAAGAAATTCAAAATTTTCAAGTAAATCATAGACTTTCCGCTAGGGGCGCAAACGTAAATTGCGTTTTCTGCGTTATTTCTGCTTCTAAAACTCCAATTTCAAAAATTCTTTATATACCGCATACAGCTCATGGTGGAAAATGTTTTTCACATAATTTCTAATATTTGGTAACGAATGGTTTGGCCACCAGGGGGCATTAGTGTTAGTTTCTGCTTCTGATGTATTTGCAGCAAAATCTGAGCTCCTGAAAACTCGGCTAAATTTTTTTTTCTTGGACCAATACAGCTCAAATCGAGAAACCTTTTGAGAATACTTTCTTCCTGATTTCATGGTTTTCCCGCCAGAGGGCGTATATTCATATTTTATATTTCTTCATATCTCTGCTCCGAAGAGTCTGATTTGAAGAATTCTTTGTTGGAGAGCGTTTCCGCTGCGAAATGTTTCTCATATAAATTCAAATTTTTCTTAACGTACAAGTCTGCAACCAGAGGGCGGGCGTAAGCTCACGATTCCGTTTACAGCAATATCTGCGGGTTAAAAGAACCCGATTGAAAACCTTCTTTCTTCGATCAGATAGTATTGTTTTCCACACCGGTTCCATTGCCTTTGAAAAGCTTTGATAAATTTAATTTGCGTCAGAACGGATTCAAAAGACGCGCTCATTACACCCGACAATTCTGTATCATCTTTCTTGTTTTCTTTAATTTCAGGTCGTGATGCAAATCTGCATATCAGAAATTCAAAAGCGGCATGCGTTTCATAAGACATCAAAAACTCCTAATTTTTCTTATTCGTGACTTATCGGTCCCCATGAGAGCTATAAGCAGTCGCATCACCTTAATTTAGGACTACTGGCTTTAGAGAAGTGAAAAAGTCATTAGGCAGGCAGGCTAGTGGCCCGTTCCGTGAGAATTGTCAGAAATTAATGCCTCAGACCACTCTGTCGCCATGCCGGCAATTGTCCTTGTTAGCCATATGAACGTCCGTAGAGATAGAATCGATCATATCACTCTAAATATTTTCGAAGGAAACGAAAAAACAGACTTACAAAGTAAGTGGTAAAATCCATGAATTTCTCCGATGTCATAAGATCACACAGTGCTTCATGTGTGAAACGAACTACCCAAACAACTAACTGCCGCATTAGCAGCGGGCAATCGCGAAATAGAATAATTACGTGTTAATCCAATTAGTTCATTAAGACAAAAAAAAAAAAAAAAGAAAAAAAAACTAAATAGAAAAGAAACCTTATATGAATTATATGGCGATGGAAAACAGTTGACGGATGGGAAAAGAAGAATGCAGACGATAAATGCATGGGGATAAGCACGACTCCTTTTATCAAGTCTTTCGAAAAGAAAAGAAAAGAAAAGAAAGTGCGTATAGTAACATCATATCAGTACGTCTATGGGCAACCAACTTCGCATCCATTTGCTCGATATGAAAAGTTCGTTTTTCAATGTGAATGTAAATTCTATGGAATTTAAAACATTTTCAAGCTTCTATAAAGTCTATTGAAACAATTCTTTTTTTTTTTTATCCTATAAATTTTACCACGAAAGCTATTCTGATTACACTTTCTTCTTCAAATAATGTGCAGTTTTCCCGTTAGAAGCCGTAAATGCATACCGCTTTGACCCCGATATCTCTCCTTCTAAAAGCCAAATTTAAGAAATTCCTAACGCATAGTTTTGCCATTATGGAGTGTAAGTGCATATTTCTGTTTGCAACATGCTCGAAACAATACGTAGGCTCCTAAAACCCCAACTGCAAAAATCCTTCTTTAGTCAAATGCTATTCACTACAAAAAATACATTGCTGCCCAAAACTTAACGACAAGCTGCAAAAATCGTAAAAAAGCGGTTTTTTAGCTGTAAATCGTATCGGTAGTAATAACAACAGAAAAATAAAATAAAAAATTAGGAGTAAAATAATATGTAATAGAAATCTAAATAGAACAAAATGTTATGAACAGGCTCAGCTGTCGTCCAGTGACACTTTTCAATCAGTACTGCATAAATAGACTCCAGGGCAAAGTCTACAGGAGGAGATATGTCCACGCGCACTGCAACGCATGTTTGGCATTGATGCGTCACCACCAAATAGTTTACGAGCAGTGCTCAGTTCGGGCTCAATTTTTAGAGCACGAGCCGGTCTGAGCTCGAAGTATGTCAACCCGTGCCCGCCCGGGTCCGAATTTTATATTACAAGATAGAGCCCGGTCCTGAAAACTATGACTATAACCTGTTTATCCATTAATAATTTAAAAAAATCTTCACTTCAAGACTTCCACTCTCTTCGCTGCACTTAACCGACATCTTCCTCAACTGGAGAGTGGGAAGGTACCACTGTCTGTTTCTACAGTACAGCCGCACGATTTCCTTTCACCCTTCGTTTTCTCCTGAAATGCTTCAGGTGGCCGCGCACCCGGAAAGATTGGGCGGCGCTGCAATCTATGTACGTTGCTCAATAGAATATAGCAGGAATAAGCAATAGATTAACCTGCTGCGTGGAGATAAGAGGGAAAATTATCTATTATACAGTATCTAAAGTTCTTGAAGAAGCTTTTCCTTCTCCGTAGAAATCCGCTTCTATGTGGTCCATGGAATTTTCTGCCCATGCCAGGAATAAATATTCCTTCCAAGTCTCCACTCCCCGCCCAGACCCAGAAAGTGTAAGAATAGTCTCGTATGATAAATCATACCGAATTACATTTAAGAAAAAAAGAAAATTCTCTCTCTCTCAGAGCCCGAGACGTAGTAAATATCATGCAGCCCAAGCTTTCCCGGGCTCGGCCCGTCTCAACACTGTTTATGAACTTTTGGCTCCATTGCGTCAAGCAACCACGCAGTACCAAGCGGAGAATCTCAGCATACGTAACTTCTCGCACTTAGACGAGATTGGGTTATAATAGCAGGAGTCCCCTTTGTGTACCACTTGTCTCTGCTGAAAGCCGATACATTCGTCTACAGAGGGCACGGAACCAACAAAACTGGACCCTTGAAGACAGGAAAAAATTTCCTGGTCTGATGAATTTTGCTTTCAGTTAATGCACGCCATTGAATGAGGCAAAATGTGACATCAGCAGCACGAGTCGATGGATCCCAGCTACCTAGCATTAACTATACAAGCTGGTGGACGGGGTGTAATGCTCTGGGGTCTGTTTTCATGACGGACTTCGGGTTCCTTAATACCTCAGAACATGGCGGCAACAGCACGAATCGATGGAACCAGCTGTATAGCGTTAACTTTACAAGCCGGTGGAAGGGGTCTAATGGTCTGGGGTCTATTTTCATGACGGACATTGGGTTCCTTAACACCTCAGAATATGGCGTCAACCGCACGAATCGATGGATCCCAACTGCCTAGCGTTAACTGTACAAGCTGGTGGAGGAGATGTAATGCTCTGGGGTAGTTTTCATGACGGATTTTGAGTTCCTTAATACTTCAGAATATGGCATCAATAACACGAATCGATGGGTCCCAGCTGCCTAGCGTTAACTGTATAAGCTGGTGGCGGTGATGAAAGGCTCTGTAATCTATTTTCGTGGCCGGCATTGGATTTTTTAATACATCTGGAACAGCATTACACTGCTACGACGTATCTGAACATCACTACTAACCAGACGCACCCGTACATATGCATGGTCTTTTCTGATGAAGAGGGCTACTGAAGAGGGGGGGGGGATATCAATGGCGGATCGTGATCAGGGAAACGGGTGAAGTGCTACAAAATGAGAATCCATAAAAAAAATGCATCTGTTCCTCACTCATAAGGAAGGCCAATTCTTTTATCTTTCAAAGAAGCACAGCGGTCATCGTAAAACGGCTGTTTAACATGGATCCAGAGCACACGGAGAATAAATAAACAAACAGCATTGAAACTGAAGTTCAGCTCACAATCGCAGTTGCTGTATAATCACAGGGTACGAAACCAGGAGAACCGTTTAAACTCAAAATCGCACTGCGGGAAGTGGCGGCTGCTATCACTTCACCTCGATCACTGACATCATTGGTTGTCAAAGCAACCCAATTATTCAGTGAAGCCCACGTTCCTACGTCGGTGCTCTACACGGTCCCGGAGGAAAGGGATTTGGAACTGCTGCTCTTATATCCCTTCACATGGCCAACGCGCGGTCGTCTGTTCATGAATCCTTAGGGCCATTTAAAACGGCGGCATGCTAATACATCTAGCTTGCATTTAGAAACGGGAGAGCTTTCGTTTCAAAGCAACAGCATTTTCCATAAATCACTCTTGCAAACGAAAAAGCGACTAATTTTAAGAACTCAATTTCTTTTTTACGCTTTCCAACCGTAGGTTGAAGAAGCGTATATGCTCCAGCTTTATCCGTCCGTTCGTCTGTCCGCACGATAACTGGCGTAAAAATGGTTCGATTTCGACGAAATTTTAGTATGTGGTAGGGGCCAACTGGGGACGAACCCTATTCAAAATGGGACAAATGGGGTCAAAGGTCACGACGTAGCAGCCAGATCCATTCCATTGCTCTTATGCGTCATAAGTTGCGTAAATACGGTTCGATTTAACTGAAATTTTACTAGGTGGTAGGGGACCGCCTGGGAACGAACCCTATTTAAAATAGGTGAAGTGGGGTCAAAGGTCAGGACATAAGAGCGGGATGCATTCCATTGCCCTTTTGCGTCATAACGTGCGTAAAAATGGTTCGATTTCGATGAAATTTTGGTATGTGGTAGGGGACCACCTGGGAACAAACCCTATTGAAAATTAACGAAATGGGGTCAAAGGTCAGGACATAGGAATGGGATCCATTCCATCGCTCTTATCCCATAATATTAAGGTGGACGTCAAGTAATTTTACTTCCTATGCTTCAAATGGAAAAACTTTTGTGTACATTTCCTTCACAATTAATGTGTTCCCAAGGACGACAGTTTGAACAATGATTAAAATAACTTCATATTATAACTTGGAATACTTAATATTTTCTAAAACATAACCATAATTACATTAAAAATCAATAACTTTTCCCTTTGGTTGTGTTGAAACCAGAAAAAAGATGGCGCGACCTGTACTTTGATGACGTCAGTAGACAAACAAATGTTGGATTGCATAATTATGGTTCTGTTTTAGAAAATATTAAGTATTCCAAGTTATACAATGAAGATATTTTAATCGATGTGCAAATTTTCATTTTTGAGAACGCATTAATTGAAAATGTATACAGAATTTTTTCCATTCCAAGTAAAATTACTTGACGTTCACCTTAAAGGAGCAATTCTTGTATGTATGTAAATTTTATTTTGAAAACGGCTCTAAGGATTTTGATGAAAGTCGTTAACCTACCGTTTTCTGGTACTAGAAAGCGATTTTGCTTGATCTCGACTTTAGGAAAATTCGTTTAGTGGGTTAAATAACCACCCCGAATTATAACGTTTTTAGTGTCACGGCTTCGTTCCATTAATGTGACTCATGCTTAGAAATCTTATGACTTCACAATCTCGCGTTTGAGAATGTTGGCGCGCGGTCTCGCCATCTGTCGCATTACGTCACGAGTTGTGTGTGGATCCTATTAAAGTTTTTATGACGTCACACTCTTGCGAGCAGATGGTCGCGATTCTCATCTTCCTCATTACGTCACGCGTTGTGTGCGTATGTCCGTCCGCACGATAATTCGCGTAAAAATCGTTCGATTTCGATGAAATTTTAGTATGTGGTAGGGGTACACCTGGGAAGGAACCTCACTGAAAGTGAACGAAATGGGGTCAAAGGTCAGGACATAGGAGCGGGATCCATTCCACTGCTCTTATGCGTCATAACTAACGTAAAAAAGGTTCGATTTCAATTAAATTTTAGTATGTGGTAGGGGACCACCTGGGAACACACCCTATTGAAAATGTGCGAAATGGGGTCAATGGTCAGGACATAGGAGCGGAATCACTTCCATCGCCATTATGCGTCATAAGTACGTGAAAATGTTTCGATTTGGATGGAATATTAATATGTTGTAGGGACCTGCCTGAGGACGAATCCTATTGAAAATGGACGAAATGAGCCCAAAGGTCAGGACATAGGAGTGGGATTCATTCCATCGCCCTTATACGTCATAACTTATGTAACAATGCTTCGATTGCGACAAAACTTTATCATGAAATTCTGGAGGTATACTAAACTGGTTCTCTTGAATATAATCGAAATGGGGTCAAAGGTCAGAGCACAGGAGCGAGATTTATTCCACAGCCGTTATCCTCATAACTCGACAAAAATGCTTCTATTGCGACAAAACTTTAGTAAGTTGTTCCGGAAGTATACTCAACCAATTCTGGTTAATATAATCGGAAAGGAGTCAGAGTTCAGGGCACAGGAGCGAGATTTTTTCCACAGCCATTATCCTCATAACTTGAGTAATGATTTCTGGTATGTTGGAAAGCGTATCATAATCAATGCATTGCATGATTTTACTAACTTGTTAGTTAAGTGTATGGTGGGATGTCAAGGGATTAATCCACTTGGAGCTGCTTGCACCTAATTAAAATGTAGGTGCTAACTTAATAAATAAACTAAGACATCGCTCTTTCCACGTTTATCAACACACAGCAACCGAAAATTTGCTATCCGGTCACCGCTTACGCCACGCCACGTATTTGGAAGATTTTCACTATAGATGCTGACTTGTTCTGCCAACAGTTGGAAAGGCTGAAAGAAAAATTGAAATTTAAGTGTCCAACACTGGTTAATTGCAAAGGCGTCATGTTTCAACATGACAACGCAATACTCCATACAGCTTCAGCCACTTAGAGAAAATTACTGGACATTGGATGGGAAGTGTTCATCACCCTACATATTCCCCAGAACTTACAACTACGGACTATCATCTTTTTTATCTCTTCAGAATAACTTCGCTGGAAAAACTTCGATGAAATTGAAGATGTCGAAACTACATTACGAGAGTTCTTTGACTTCAAAACGGAGGAGTTCTACAGAAGGGAAATTCAATCACTACCAAAAAGACGCCAAGAGGTCGTAGATAATAATAGCCATTATGTAAAATAATGAAGATGTTATTTTAAAAAAAAAATTGTTTTTCTTCTCTATTAAGAAAACCGGTAGAATATTTACAAAGCCTTTAAATGCAAAATTTATAATTTTATTTTTCCTATAGTAGTGTAAGTTATCACAAATTATACTTTTTTCTTTGATCATGATTATTCCAGCAACAGAATAATTTTGATGATTTTCAATTAAAAAAATGAAATATACTGATCCATATTTTGTTTCACAAAACCCCTAAATATAAAAGTTACTCTTGATAGCTTTAATAGCTTTTGTCATAAGGGGTTTCACAGATTGATACAGAGATCACTCTCAAGATAATTTAAATACCCGGTTTCTTACGGTAACGCAATACGTAGTAGCAGGTGCACAGACAACAATAACCTAAATATCATGCAATATTTTATCGACAACATCCGATCTTTCAATACAAATTTTGGCGACTGCTTATAGCCCATTGAGTTGCTCACGGTGGTCGTTAAACCTCCAATCAAAAAAAAAAAAAAATACAAATTTTGAAGATGTGAATCCGTTTATTGGTGTAAATATGATATGGATGCTAAGTCAGATAATATCCGAAAACTTGAAAATTGCGTCATCCTGAAGCGGGAATAGAATCCGTGTCTCCCGGATAGCGCCCGAGTACATCATACTCGGGCGCTATTCCATGTAATCCCGTATTTCATTCATTGATATTCTGTGCCTCCGGGCAATCACCGAAATGAATTCTAAACCTCCATAAATGAATGCCGGTTGCTTCGACTAGTGAATCCTGTGCTGGTTATATTCCAATTAATCGGAAACTTGAATCTTGGTCGCTCTGGGTGGTGTAGTGGTTAGCATACAAGGGCGCTATCCGGGAGACGCGGATTCGATTCCCGCTGAAGGACGACGAAATATTCAAGTTTTCGGATATTATCTGACCTAACATCCATGTCATAATTTCCTAAATAAACGGATGCACATCTTCAAAATTTGTATTGTACAAATGGAATACTCCCGTAGTTCATTCACTAATATCCGGTCTCTCTCTAGAACTTGAAAATCAGGTCATCCGACAGACGATTGAAATTTAGTAGTTAATCCAGTGGTTCCCAAAGGGTGCTGCCGTCACGCTGGTAAGGCGAGAGACGACGGCAAGTGCGGCTGGAAGATTCATGGACGATCTGTTATTATCGCATTTATTTGCAAGATTTACATTTAGTACTGTTGGAAAATAGTGACTGCGATGATTATTTGTGGAACAACATAATTATTTTCTCAAACTAAAGAATGAAGGCAACTAAAATCTGATAGTATATAGCGTAGTGAAGCAACCTCGAAGCACACGATACTAGACTGGTTTTGGAAATACAAGCAAAAGCAATATCCACGCATCTCTTCAAGAACATTAGCTATTGTTCTACAATTCCCCACGACATATTGCTGTGTGTGTGTGTGTGTGTGTGTGAACAGGAAGTCTCAGATCTGACAAATATCAAAGATCAGAAAAGAGAAAGGCTTCTTTGTGTTGATGAGAGTTTATTTGTATCAAATTAGACCTAATATAAATGTGATTCATCATCATCAACAGCCATGGGACAAATGCCCGTAGGCGCCGGCCACCAGATGGCATCAGATTACAATCGTCTTGTATTTTTACTACCAGCGCATCGACACTCATCTGGTAAGCCCAGGCAGTCTAGGGAAAGGGGTCCCAGGACAAAGATTCCCGTAGGTGTCTGGGGCCATGAGGCATCAGATTACAATCGTCTTTTATTGTTTTACTACTACCGCATCGGCACTCATCTGGAAAGTCCAGGCAGTCTAGGGAAGGGGTCCAAGGACAAAGATTCCCGTAGGTGTCTGGTGCCATGAGGAATCAGATTACAATCGCCTTTTATTGTTTTACTACCAACGCATCGACACTCATCTGGTAAGCCCAGGCAGTCTAGGGAAGGGGGGTCCAAGGACAAAGATTCCCGTAGGTGCCTGGGGCCATGAGGAATCAGATTACAATAGCCTTTAATTGTTTTACTACCAACGCATCGACACTCATCTGGTAAGCCCAGGCAGTCTAGGGAAGGGGTCCAAGGACAAAGATTCCCGTAGGTGTCTGGTGCCATGAGGAATCAGATTACAATCGCCTTTTATTGTTTTACTACCAACGCATCGACACTCATCTGGTAAGCCCAGGCAGTCTAGGGAAGGGGGTCCAAGGACAAAGATTCCCGTAGGTGTCTGGGGCCAAGAGGAATCAGATTACAATAGCCTTTTATTGTTTTACTACCAACGCATCGACACTCATCTGGTAAGCCCAGGCAGTCTAGGGAAGGGGGTCCAAGGACAAAGATTCCCGTAGGTGTCTGGGGCCATGAGGAATCAGATTACAATAGCCTTTTATTGTTTTACTACCAACGCATCGACACTCATCTGGTAAGCCCAGGCAGTCTAGGGAAGGGGGTCCAAGGACAAAGATTCCCGTAGGTGTCTGGGGCCATGAGGAATCAGATTACAATAGCCTTTTGTTGTTTTACTACCAACGCATCGACACTCATCTGGTAAGCCCAGGCAGTCTAGGGAAGGGGGGTCCAAGGACAAAGATTCCCGTAGGTGTCTGGGGCCATGAGGAATCAGATTACAATAGCCTTTTGTTGTTTTACTACCAACGCATCGACACTCATCTGGTAAGCCCAGGCAGTCTAGGGAAGGGGGGTCCAAGGACAAAGATTCCCGTAGGTGTCTGGGGCCATGAGGAATCAGATTACAATAGCCTTTTATTGCTTTACTACCAACGCATCGACACTCATCTGTTAAGCCCAGGCAGTCTAGGGAAGGGGGTCCAAGGACAAAGATTCCCGTAGGTGTCTGGTGTCATGAAGAATCAGATTACAATCGCCTTTTATTGTTTTACTACCAACGCATCGACACTCATCTGGTAAGCCCAGGCAGTCTAGGGAAGGGGGTCCAAGGACAAAGATTCCCGTAGGTGTCTGGGGCCATGAGGAATCAGATTACAATAGCCTTTTATTGTTTTACTACCAACGCATCGACACTCATCTGGTAAGCCTAGGCAGCCTAGGGAAGGGGGTCAAGGACAAAGATTCCCATAGGTGGCTGGTGCCATGAGGTATGAGATTACAATCGCCTTTTATTTTTTCACTATCAGGGCATCGACATTCATCTGGTAAACCCTGTCACGGAAGGGGAACCAGGGACTAAGCGTGTCCGGGGCTGACTTCGGAGGGAACCATCCAGGCATTCGCGTCCCCACATCCGGGGAATCTGCGGAAAACCCGGAAAAAATCGCAGACCAGGTTGCCGGCAGCACCGGACTCGAACACTTGTCAGAAACTTCCGCCACCCGCAGGATGGCGCAGGATGTTAGCTAACTGCGCTATGCCAGTGGTTAAATGCGATTATCCGCCAAAAATTAGTTCACGTCTCTCATTGATTCTGTATACTTATTTAAAGTTACATATGTAAGAGTCTCGTCTATAAGTACATATCGGGAATGAATCATGTTTTTATGTAGCTGCATTGTTTTATAATTTATGCTTTCTGGATGTCCCATGATCATATTACAACGTAGTTGTGTTCTGTGTTATGAATCAAGCAACGCTAGGAGTTTTATTAATTCTTGTTTTTTAATGTATTTCTTATCAATAAAAAATTCGATGTGGCGCGACCAAATTTTATTTCCGGAAGTGAGGCACAGAGGGAAACAGTTAGGAAACTACTGAGTTAATCAAACCTTAAGCATTCTCGTATACTGCTCCTATCACCGGAAATTTTCCGTCATATGGATTTGGAAAAAGTGAGAACGGAGCTTTTTCGTTAATATGCGAAAGGATTTTTTTTTGTTTTGATTGAAGGTTTAACGACCGCCTTGAGCAACTCAATGGGCTAAAAGCAGTCGCCCGTCCCCAATTTAGAGTCACTGGTTCCAGGGAAGAGAGAGACAAACACAACATCAATGCCTCACCGGAATTCGAACCCTGACCCCGTTCGGACGAATGATCAGAGGCCATCGCTTAGACCACTGCGCCACCAGAGCGGCCGAAAGGATATGCGTCAAGGTTTCTGAAAATTCAGAATTTTCAGTGATTAACCAGAGAAACATGAACAGGAGTATTTCATGTCAATTCACGTATGAAAAATTCGTGAAATTCGAGTCATTTCATGAAAAAGGTTGAATCAGAAATATGCTTCGTTCGTTAACTCACAAAGAGAAACATGGAGAACTCTTCGTGAATTTCAAGAAATTTTTCACGTCGTACCTGGATCCCAGAACCTGAAGGGGTTGAACAGTCATCTCTGTGCTCAGCTACAAAGTCTATATTTCTGCGAAAACAGATGCAAGTTTTGTTTTGTTGTTTTTCGTTCCTTTTCTTAATTTGCTTTACTAGGGAATAATTTCTCAATGCCGAAAAGTAAAAACAATAATAGAAAATACAACAGATGAAAAACAAGAGAGAAAGGTAATTGACCTCCCTCAAAAAAAAAAAATCATATTTGCTTAATTTGCTTCATGGTAGTTGTGTTGCAGGTTATTATTCGCTGAAGACAAAATAACTCCCAAGTAAAAAGGAAACACTGTGAGTTCTTTAGGTTAATATGTTGGTAACTTTCTGTCGATCGATTAGATGGCATCCATGACTTATTTGTGTCGAATTTCGACTCTTTCTACTTCCTATTTCGGTTCCACTTTTCCCTGCAGCTTTAATTGTACATTCTCTTCCTCTGGAACTTGGACAGCCTCTTCTTACCGTGGTAAATAGTTCACCGCTTCATCCCCTCCTCACTCGGAAACAAGAGTCTTCATATTCTCGCCATCACAAAAAAACTAGCACTGACAACATAGCAATGAGCAGAAAAAAGTTGAAACCTCTCTCTTTTTTTCTCCCCCTATCCCTCTTTCTCTCCCCTCTCTTTCTCTCTCCACCTCTCTCTCTATTTCACTCTCTCTCACACAAAGATTCCTATCCAGCACTACCTTCCAACGCCTAGATGGCTACATTTAGGTAAAATGTTCCCACGACAACACTTCTTAATAGACAATAAACTACGTGGTATAGTTTTAACAGCAGCATAGCATCCCATAGTTACTTACCGGGTGACGAACAGTGTTTCCGTCTTCAACGCAAACTACGACAACACCTCTCCACCTTTTTTTTTTTTTTTTTAACATTTTCCCAAATTTTACGTTTCACCGGAAAAACAAGAAAATTAAAGTATTTCTCTCTTCCGTGAACCCTGTGCCTATATTGCAGAGAATCGTTGACGCAGCTGGTCCTAATAATTCACATCGAGAAGTCATTTCTTTTTGAGTTACCCATCGTTCATGCTGTATCATTTCAGTATTGCTTTTTTTAATGCGGTATTCGAATAAATAAGGTTAGCATTTATGCTTATAACAAAATACAAAATTATTTTTTATAAACCGCTGAATATAAAATAGAATTTCAGAAAATTTGCAACAACATCAGTTTTCCGGAAGTGATTGCTTAACTTGCGGGGGTACTGAGCCCCTCTCGCACCCTTCTAGCTACTGCCCTGCAGTGTACATGCCATTGCTGTGAGAATACAGATCCTAGCACGTTTAAGATAGGAAGAAACACCGCTTGTTAATGTTTTCTTGCTCCAGTTCAGTGAAATTATATTCTTGTAGCACTAGTTTCCCTGAAATTTCTAGATATAGGCCTACATACAGTATTAATTTAGTTTTTACTGGAAGTACGTACACGGTCGTATCAGAATAATATGAACACCTACCTAATACTGGGAATTGGCCCGGATGACAGCGGCGAAACGGCGTGGCATGAACGCAATGAGGCCCTGGAAGGTTGCCCGAGGCACACGTGCCCATCCGGACTGCAGCAGAGCACGAAGGTCCCGGTGATGACGTGGTTGTGGGTCGCCACGTCGAACATGCCTACCCAAATAGTCCCATAAGTGCTCTATGGGATTGAAGTCGGGCGATTTCACCGGTCAAGAGAGAACTCAGACACCGCTGTCTTGTTCCTGGAACCAGTCACGTACTCATTTAGCAACGTGGCAGGGCGCATTGTTCTCTTGGTAGAAACCATCACCACCAGAGTAAACGTCTAACATGAAGAGATGCATCTGGTCAGCGAGGATGGACAGGTAGCCATTGGCGTTCAGGGACCCATCCAGTGGTACCAGGTCATGACATACCAGGAAAACATCCCCCGGACATGCACATTACCACCGCAGGCCTGTACTTGACCGACACGCTTGTCATGACCGACACAGAAGTCATGGGCGGGGCGTATCCGCCGCCGCCCATAACTTCTGTGGAATAGAAACCTTGATTCGTCGCAGAAAGCAATCTTTCTCCATTCTTTCTTCCACTGTCCAATGACGGTAGCCCCATGCGAACTGCAGTAGTCGTTGCCGATGAACCTGGATTAACATGGACACCTTGACGCAGCGTCCACTCCGGAGACCCATGCGTAACAGGGTGCGCTCTACTGCTTTCGGAAACACGTACCTGGGTGCCCCAACTTTCATTTACGCAGTCAATTGCTACACGGTTGAGCGTCGATTGCCCTTTACCAGCCGACGGAGGCGACGTTCTTCTCTGAAGTCCATGGCCTTTTCGGCTCCACCGTTATGACGTCGGAAGGTACTTAGTGTGTCAATGGTCCATTCTTGGTACACCCTTAATACAGCACCTCACACACAGCCCACGATGTCTGCTGTTTCTGAGATTCTTCCACCCTTGGCTCGGTAGCCGATGATCATTCCGTTTTTGCACGTCTGTCAAATCCCTACCTATGCCCATTGTGCTCTCGTTACGCACTATGTCTCATCTGTCCTGGCCGGCCGCTTATATCTCCTTGGTCGACCTTGTCACGTGCACTCTGTGACCTCCCTGGACGGGTGCACTGTGATTCCGGGGGTGGTCATATTATTCTGATACTACCGCGTTTGAATAAGAAATAGCAAACAGGAGGAAAATGGGAGTGCAATTTTAAGCACATTCCCATCGCAGCTGTTTAGACGAAATCTAGCGTGAGTCAGAATTTTTCGAGGCGATTCGTGGATGGTTTCGGAAGTCGATCAGGGTGACTCAATTAGATATTAGCAACCTGCAACACGAAATTTAAGGAAATGGAAAATAACAGTCGAGATATCTTGGACCACATTCAAAGGCAGACAATAATGGCACTAAGTACTAAGTAAATGTTCTATCGTGCTTACGTTGACTTTCTATGTTGATTTCCGCCGTCTTTACACGATCTTATTCAAATAACAGATTCAAATAACACATTTGACTGTTTAGATGATTTATTGTGATGAAGTTAATTATTAAATTCATATAGTAAACATCAAAACTTTCGAGCCCGCAACGGACCCATCTTCAAATGTTATTAGGAGAATGGAACTCAGTGATTTGAATACAATAATGTTATGTGATTTCCTTGATATTGTCACATGCTCGCGATGGACATCATATCTCGTGAATGGTTTGTTAACATCGATAAACATATTACATGTCAAGCAACGTATTAAAACTATGTATGAAGGACATAATTGGTGTAACGTCTCTATATGTTATAACTCATTAAGGCTCTACGAGACCCGCCATCTTGTATTGCTGCCTTTTCTTGGTAACCAACGGGCAAGCGTATTTCACAAATTGCTCGGGCAATTTTGCACATTTTGGAACACCGTTTGTGGCTAACGCAAGATATATAATAAATAAAGAGTTCCCTGGTTTCAGATTTTCATTTTGGACTCTTTAAGTATTTTTTATTAATTAATAAAACTATGGAAGACGCCTTGGTACGACTTTCGCTGCAGATAAAGAATGAAGAGAAAGGTCAATAAAAATTTTGAAACCAGGGAACTCTTTATTTATCATATATCTTGCGTTAGCCACAAACGATGTTCCAAAATGTGCAAAATTGCCCGAGCAATTTGTGAAATACGCTTGCCCGTTGGTTAACAAGAGAAGGCAGCAATACAAGATGGCGGGTCTCGTAGAGCCTCAAGCACCGTTTTCCAAAGTAAAGGGATGTGACAAGGAGTATCATCATTGCAGCATACTTCACCATATTTGTGAATAAACAGACTTTCCATTATTCCATTAGGAGGATTAATGCTTTTTTGGCGTGGTGAGAATGTTGGCTTCGCTCCAACATGGGTAATGAGATCCAACATGGGTAATGAGATCCAACATGGGTAATGAGATGATAGCCTTGATATGGAAGTCCTTGAAGAGCGTATATATGTTGGATCTACATTTCGCTCATTAAAAACTCGTTTAAAAGAGCACCAATATAACATAAGGACAAACTCATCAAGGACTTCCATATCAAGGCTATCATACAACGGATCTCATTACCCATGTTGGAGCGAAGCCAACATTTTCGCCACGCCCTACTCAAAAGCATCAATCCTCCTAATGGAATAATGGAAAGTCTGTTTATTCACAAGTATGGTGAAGTATGCTGCAATGATGATACTCCTTCTCACATCCCTTTACCTTGGAAAACGGTGCTTAATGAGTTATAACATATAGAGATTTACATCAATTATTTCCTTCATACATAATGTTTAATACGTTGCTTGACATGTAATATATTTATCGATGTTAACAAACCATTCACGAGATATGATGTCCATCGCGAGCATCTGACAATATAAAAAAATCACATATCATTTATGTATTCAAATAATATTCAGTTCCAATCTCCTAATAACATCTGAAGATGGATCAGTTGCGGGCTCGAAAGTTCTAATGTTTACTATATGAATTTAATAATTAACTTCATAACAATAAATCATCTAAACAGTCAAATGTGTTATTTGAATCTGTTATTTGAATAAGATCGTGTAAAGACGGCGGAAATCAACATAGAAAGTATAGGAACCAATAATGGCTTTGAAAGAAAAAGTTCTGATAGGTTCTAAGGTCGTCTCCGCGCTGCAAACTCCACTGAACAACTCTTCGATACATGTTGAATGTGTTCTATATTCAATATTCAAATAAACGGCAGCATGTGCCGAATTCATACCAAGTACGCTCTTCCTGAAGCTTCACAACGCTTAGTCACAAGTTCCGCTCAGGGCACAAAGGTCACTCTACGAATATTTAACGCTATAGTTGGCCCAGATAGAACTATGACATTTTATTCCCGAAATTTCCATTGCCACAGATACTTTTTGAGAATTCATGATAAAGAATCATACGTTTAAGAATCACACGTTGCTGTCGAACAACTATGCCACGCGCCATTTCCTTAAGCCAAAAGCATATTATTATGCATGACTGATACGGGGGTGAAATACAGTATTGCCTTCCGCATAAAATATGAGTTTGTTTACTTTATTTTCAGACACTCTATAGATCAAGTTGAGCCGAGTTATTTGATCTCAATTTAACGAAAGCTCAGAGGAAGTAAAACAGGTGATAAATATTCCGCGGAAATGAGAACGATGTAATTCCTGCTTTAATGCCTTTCTTTCATGCAACAGAATCATACCGCTGACAGGTCTTCAAACCATAAAAAAACAAAAAAAACTATCTATTTAGCAGCAGACAATGAGACGATTCTTTATGAGGAACGTGTTAAAACTAATACGGTTTGAGTGGCATTTATGAAAATGAAGTGCATGAAATTTCCTTAATATCCTCCATTATATCATCACAAATAAAGTACTGAGAAGTTCAAAGGTCAGAGCGTGCAGACGGAGCATCCCAGAGGCACGCAGAAGCTAGAAGAAACCCTGACTCGTCTTCGTCGGTGCGTTACCTAAATCTGACAGATATTAGAATGGCGCATTGACAAGTGACGTGAAGAGTTGTTCAACGACAATCCACAGCTGGTAGTTCGACACGAGCAGAAACCCTAAGTCATGATCTCTGGGCTATCGCAACGGCCATCGACAGCAAGGGGGTGGTACTCGCTCTCCAAGAATCTGATGGCCCGATCTCGTATCGAAAGGGCAAAGCCAAAGGTCAAAGGTCGCCCTGAAACTATTGCGTACGGTGGCAGGTTGCTATCGACAAGCATCTCCGAAGGTTTTTCAACCTGTGTCATCGTGGAAGGGGAAATTTATCAACGACCAGGTCATAAACTGCATTAGAAGTGCCAACCAAACTGCCGAAGTCGTGCGACCGTGGTGTACAACCACATAGTGGGTGGCCCCGAAGTGAACCGCAGTCAAACGCCTCGGGCTCCTCACTCTTCTAAACCGCCTACAATCCTCATGGCAAATGCATGTCAGGGTCAACAGGGAAGAGTCACGGCATATAGCCTTTAACACTAATTTCGGATCTCGAAGTACGTATCAAAATTTATGATAGATGGTTTCGTCACGGCTCCGGAGATGAGGAAGCCCATGTTACCTGTCCAACAGTAAGTTGTTATCCGCAAGATTACACACACAGACCTGCGTAAGCTTCATTTGCATGCTTCATAAATACTACTTCGAAATAAAGGTAAATGAGAACCAATCACCATGTATCATCATACGCTTTTGCGTGACTCTTGAGATGTACACGACCCTTAACCAGCTTAAGGCGATCAGAACATTATTGATGGCGAAGTGTACCAGAGTTGGTTCAGTCTTTCATAACAACACGCAAATTCGATTTTTAAATCACTACGGAACTGAAGGCTAAAGAAAAATACTGTAATCTGAAAATTAATGTTTATTAATGTCTGTGAACACATAGAGAGGGGTGGAATAAGAAAAGAAGAAAAAAGCAATTTTACTTCCAGCATAAATATGCATACATGACTGCGCGTCTGTATAAACATGTATAAACATGTATGTATGTAAGTATCAGAAGAGAAAGGACTTTTCTTTCTTTTTGCGTGTATACACGCATGTACATATCTATCTATCTACATATGTGTGCGTGTGTGTATAACTGAAAGAAGGACGAAGAGAAGCATATATACAGCATATAGCAACTGAAAAACGCATAGAGCCGAGGCTTAGTGGGCAACGTTCGTGATTGCCACGGAAAGGACCTCAGGTTCGAACCCAGGCTGGTACGAACGCTCGATCCACTAAATATCCGCCGTGCGTCGGATGGGCACGTTAAGCCGTCGGACCCCGGGTACTAACCCGCCGGTAATAAATATGGGCGTCTTCCTCCCCCTTTCCACTTCGCTTCCGTGTCACTTTCCTATCGGGCACTCTAGCCCAAATCTCCTAGCTTCCTATTTCTAAGGGTTGTTTAAGAACTAGGGTCAGACACTCCCTTCCTAAAATCCTCCACATATGATCATGATCATGAAAAAAGCATGGACAGAAGCACAGAAGCATGTTTGATGTAACCAGCAGAGGTAAGAAAAAGGAACTGATAAGGAAAATGACAATAGTGGAATACATCATGATCACAATAAAATCCCTGAACTGGCAATGAGCTGGACAAATTGCTAGAAGAACGGACCACCGATGGTCAACTGAAATATCAGACTGGATACCAAGGTGCAGGAAAAGACCCAGACGTAGACCCCGTGGGAGATGGATAGATAAAATTCGGAAGCATGCCGGGAGTGACATGAAGGTCAGCGGCTCAAGACAGACCGTTGTGGAAAAAACTTGGGGAGACCTTCATCCAGCAGTGGATTCATTCATAATGGTTGACACTGATGATGAGACATATATACACTATATTGGCAAAAATCATCGGACACCTAGAAGAGAAACACAACACAGCATTTATTGACATACATTAGCACGGTGTCGGTCCACCTTCGGCCTTAATGCATGCACTGACCCTTCGAGACATGCTTTCAACAAGGTTTTGGAATACAGCGATAGGTATGCGCTTCTGTTCAGTACATAATGCTGCCTCTTAATTGTTGCTTTAGTAGTAGGCCTTGGTTCCAAACTTCTTATGCGGCGCTCTAACTCATCCCATAGGTGCTGTATGGGATTAAGATGAGGACTATGTGCTGGCCAGTCGACACACGACACGGAATTATCGTCAAACCACGCCGCAACAGTCCTTTATGGCTCGGTGCATTATCCTGCTGGTACCAACAAGGCTCAGTTCCATAGTATTGCCACAGAGTTGGTACGGCATAATTGTCCACAATATCGATGTAGACGTGCTGGTTAACAGGTTTGTCCCCGATAACTGAAGGGCCAGGACCATACCACAAAAAACGCCCCCACACGAGTACACTGCCAGCTTCAAACTTGACCGTAGGAACAGTACACTGTGGTAAATAGCGTTCCCCCGGCTGCCGCCATACCCACACACAGCCATCAGTCTGATGGATCGTGTATCTGAATTCATCAGGACCCGTTTCCATTGATCTACGGTCCACGATAAATGTTTTTTACACCATGGTAAACGACGAGTAGCATTCCGAGTGGAGATGAAAGGCTTGTGAGCAGTCGCACGACCACGATATCCCATGGAATGAAGTTCTCTGCGAATGATATGTGTACATACAGAGGTTCCAGAATTTTTACTCACCTGTACACTGATATCTTGTGCAGTACTCCGTCGATTAGCTGTAACGACTCTCCTGAATCTTGGACGTCCTCTATCACTGATTTTCTTTGATCTGCCGGTACGTTTTGCTGCTTCAGGCACGCCACGTGTCTTCCACTTATTCGGTACAACCAAAACGATTGACTTGGGTATGTTTAAACGCCTCACGGTTTCTCTTATGAACAACCCACTAATATAACGCCCAACAATTTTTCCTATCTCAAAGTCAGTTCTCCACCGCAGCGACATTTTCACTCAACCTCACAGTGTGATACGATCGTGGTCATCTGCAGGCTTGTTTTATACCGTTTGCAGCTGTACCGCGCATCTTAACAACGCAGCGGATCCATTCATTTGCTTTTGAAGGGGTGTCCGGTGACTTTTGTGAGTATAGTGTATATACACCGCAAGATGGACATGTGAGTGAAGGGAGAAAGATGGCAGGGGAGTTATGGGTAACAAAAGGGAGATGAACCCAGTAATCTGCCCAAATGCAGTTTATGAGTCTCAAATAGTCGAGTAAGAAAAGTCTGTTTTTCTCTGTGTGTGTGTCTGTCTGTCTCTCCGTCTGAATGTCTTTCTCTCTCTCCCAGTGAAGATGTTGATCTGCCAAACTGTTCCAGAATGTTAGATGAAATTAATTGGACAAAATATGTAAAGGAAAATATTCTACATAGTGAAGAACCAATTAGGAAGTTTTCTAACAGGTTTCAACTCGGTGAAAGGGGCATGATTCGTCGTTTCAGTGAATAATACCTACAATTTCAAGGAAAATAAATATCTAAGCAACCTTCACAAGCGAACTTTGCAATCCATTACTGCATCTTCTAGCAAATATTTAAGGGGATTTTCTCCGACCAATTTTGATAATGACCCCAGCTATAGCTCTTCTTTTAATCACAGCGATACATTCATTGTTATTCACAAAATTGTTGATTCACCGTTAACCCAGTTTGATTCTACAGTATAAACCCGATCGTGACTCCTACGTGGACACTGTTGAGCACTAGATACAAAAAAACAAAAAAAAAAAACTAAGAATGCATAAAATCCATGGTAAAATCTGAAATGGTGAACAGAAAATTGGACTACATTTTATGATCAAAATGCAGTTCTTTCTTGTTCCTCAGCAAAATGTAATACTTTATGCGAACGTAACTCTCGTTTGTGTGTGACCTTGACTAAAATTTAAATTCCAGTATTTTCTATGCATTATAAAACTGTTGGGAAATACTAGTTTTTCTAATATAATGATTTAGTATAACACTACTGTATAAATTATGTTTTTGAACTTTTTGTCGTGTAACAATTATAACGAAGTAAATTTCTCCGTCATTTTTATCCGCGCCAGGATTCGAACCCGGATCCCCTCATTCCGGAATAAGTCACTCTACCAATTGAGCTACGCGGAGGTTTTATTCTGATTCCTATCTGCCTTTATGTCGTGTGCGTCCTTCTGGCAGGTACGTCACATCTCCTGGTACGTTACATCATCTCCCCCTTATTTTTTTTTTTTCGAAGTGCTGGAGAAGGGATTCTCTTATTTTTCCTATCTCGCGGTGTGGAAATTACATCACACCATTGCGAGATTTTGAACGGTCGGGTCATCCGGATAGTTCGGGCGCCATTATAACGAAGTAAATTTCTCCGTCATTTTTATCCGCGCCAGGATTCGAACCCGGATCCCCTCATTCCGGAATAAGTCACTCTACCAATTGAGCTACGCGGACGTTTTATTCTGATTCCTATCTGCCTTTATGTCGTGTGCGTCCTTCTGGCAGGTACGTCACATCTCCTGGTACGTTACATCATCTCCCCCTTATTTATTTTTTTTTCGAAGTGCTGGAGAAGGGATTCTCTTATTTTTCCTATCTCGCGGTGTGGAAATAAAATCACACCATTGCGAGATTTTGAACGGTCGGGTCATCCGGATAGTTCGGGCGCCATTATAACGAAGTAAATTTCTCCGTCATTTTTATCCGTGCCAGGATTCGAACCCGGATCCCCTCATTCCGGAATAAGTCACTCTACCAATTGAGCTACGCGGACGTTTTATTCTGATTCCTATCTGCCTTTATGTCGTGTGCGTCCTTCTGGCAGGTAAGTCACATCTCCTGGTACGTTACACAATATTAAAGCTTAAAGAACAATGTTCAGGAAATTGAGCTGCTTTTTATTAGATCAATTCCACTTGACACCTCACAATAACAGAACTTCAGTTTAACAGTTCCGGCATCTTTTTCTATATAAACAAAAAAACAAACAAACTATATGTACAGTATGTATTTTATACAGCCCTTCATCCAGCATTGGATTGATAATGGTTGATAATGATGATAATATTCACATGAACGATCGTATCAGAATAAAATGACCACCTACCTAATAATGGGAATAACCACCCTTGGCCCGAATGGCGAGACGGCGTGGCATGGACGCAGTGAAGCCCTGGAAGGTTGCCCGAGGCACACGTGCCCATTCGGACTGCAGATGAGCACGGAGGTCCCGGAGATGACGTGGTTGTAGGTCGGCACGTGAAACCTATCGATCCAAATAGTCCCACAATTGCCCTATGAGATTAAGGTCGGGCGATATCGCTGGCCAAAGGAGAACGGAAACATCGCTACCGTGTTCCTGAAACCAGTCACACACTCCCTTAGCGACACGGCAGAACGCATTTTCCTGTTGGTAGACACCATCACCACCAGGGTAAATGTCCAACATGAAGGGATGCATGTGGTCAGCGAGGATGGACAGGTAGCCATTGGTGTTCAGGGACCCATTCAGTGGTACAAGCGGTCCCAGGTCATACCAGGAAAACATCCCCCAGACATGCGCACTGCCACCGCCGGCTTGAACTTGACCGGAAAGCGTGTCCGGGTGTTGGTTCTCGTGTGTCTGACGTCATATCCTCCACCGCACGTCACTTCTGTGGAGTAGGAACCTGGATTCGTCGGAGAAGGCAACCTTTTCCCACTCTTCCACTGTCTAGTGACGGTAGTCACATGCGAACTGCTGGCGTTGTTGCCGATGGACCTGGGTTAACATGGACGCCGTGACGCAGCGTTGACTCCGGAGACCCATGCGTGACAGGGTTAGCTCTACTGTCATCGGAGACACGCACCTGGGTGTCCCAGTGTCCATCTGCATGGTCAATTGCTGCACTTTTGTGCATGGATTGCCCTTTGCCATCGACGGAGGCGACGTTCTCCTCTGTAGTGGATGGCTTTTGGGGCTCCACAGTTATGACGTCGGGAGGGACTCGGTGTGCCAGCGGTCTATTCTTGGTACACCCTTACTACAACACCTTGCGAACAACCCACGCAGTCTGCTGTTTCTCAGATGCTTCCACCCTTGGCGCAGTAGCGGTAGCCGATAATCACTCCGTTTTCTACGTTCTTCAAATCAGTACCTCTGCGCACTGTGCTCATGTGAGGGACTATGGCTCATCTGTTCTGGCCGGCCGCTTATATTTCCGTGTGGTCGACCTCGTCACGTACATTCTGTGATGCTCCTAGGCGGGTACACTGTGTTTCCGGGTATGGTCATATTATTCTGATAAGACTGTATATCGCTCACATCCATAAAATGAAAAAAGATAAAAAGCAAGTTCACATCCATTGACGATAAACCAACGCTTGACTTTTGCTCTAAAATCTCTCTTTTTATCATTCTGGTCTTTCCTTTGATGATATATCTGGCGTTGACCTTCACCCTTTGCCTTTTAAAAGGGTGACGCTCCTTCCAAATATATAAGTCGAGGAAACTTGAAGCTTCATTATAACGAAGTAAATTTCTCCGTCATTTCTGTCCACGCCAGGATTCGAACCCGGATCCCCTCATTCTGGAATAAGTCACACTACCAATTCAGCTACGCGGACGTTTGTTCTGAATGCTATCTGCCTTTATGTCGTGTGCGTCCTGCTGGCAGGCACGTCACATCCCCCCGAAAGAGGGCCGGGGGCATGGCCCACGGGTCAGCCGTGACCATGAATCGTTACAGGTAGCCATCCGCTGTAGAACGTGTACTTGAGAACTCCCAGTCAATCTGGTGTGTGGAATGCAACGTCACACATTTTTATTTTTCGAAGCGCTGGAGAAGGGATTCCCTGATTATTCCTATCTCGCGGTGTGGAAAGAACATCACACCAATGTGAGATTTTGAACGGCCGGGTCATCCGGAAAGTTCGGGCGCCATTATAACGAAGTAAATTTCTCCGTCATTTCCGTCCACGCCAGGATTCGAACCCGGATCCCCTCATTCCGGAATAAGTCACTCTACCAATTGAGCTACGCGGACGTTTGTTCTGACTGCTATCTGCCTTTATGTCGTGTGCGTCCTGCTGGCAGGCACGTCACATCATGTAAAAGACATATTGCAAAATATGACGCACAGTTTCATGCAATGCTTTGAAAAAAAAGTTGCATTTCATGAAGTTACTGAAGTTACATATAAGAAGAATTGGGCTCAGGAGAGTTATATATGAAAATTGTGCTGAGGAATGCTGACTCAGAAAAACTCTATACAAGTACTAAAATGTATGATATTTATTTCAGGAGCAATGAATCGTATATCTTTGGCTCTCATATACTTTATTTCTACATTTAATTAAAATGTGGAACCGTCATCCAGCGAATTCAGTACATTAAAGTGTGTGTGCGAAGGGACAACACTTTTTGATGTTTTACCCCAAAAGAAGAGAAATTTCCTATTCTTGAAACTTGTCCTGAAAAGTCTGAATTCGCATGTTCTGGCACTATAAAAATAGCCGATGATGCGATTTGTAGGTTATATTGAATTCAGATTATCTTCAGAATATTTCCCGGAGACTTTTACTTAAAATGTTCAGTCTTGCTTTCTTGCATTGTGCTGCTGTATACTAATAAAGTGGATGTTCAGTGTACATTTCCTCAATTTAAGTAATGTTAACTTTCTGTCAGTATTTGTTTAAAAAACGTTCGTAAATAAAGTAGCATCAGGATACCTTGACTAATTTAGGTAACACGGGTTTTATGTTTTTATTTACTGGTATATGTTCTAAACACACATACTTTAAAACAACCGTGAAATAACTGCCAATTGGTTGTACTGCTTCACCTAACCTAATGGTGACAAAGACGTTTAGACAGTAACCTTCGAAGATGTTTACACAGTAATCTCTCGTTATCCGCGAGGGTTAGGTTCTGCCAACATACCGGGGATAATGAGAGTAGGACTATACAACAAGTTAGTAAAATCATGCAATGCATTGATTATGATACGCTTTCCAACATACCAGAAATTATTACTCAAGTTATGAGGATAATGGCTGTGGAATAAATCTCGCTCCCGTGTCATGACCTTTGACCCCATTTCGATGATATTCAACAGAACCGGTTCAGTACACTTCAAGAATAACATACTAAAGTTTTGTCGCAATAGAAGCAGTTTTACGCAAGTTATGAGAATAATGGCTGTGGAATAAATCTTGCTTTTGTGTAATGACCTTTGACCCCATTTCGTCGATATTCAACAGAACTGGTTCACTATACCTCCGGAACAACATGATAATGTTTTGTCGCAATCGAAACATTTTTTGGTAAGTTATGATGCGCAAGGGCAATGGAATGGATCCCACTCCAGTGTCCTGACCTTTGACCCCATTTCGCCCATTTTCAATAGGGTTTGTGCCCAGGTGGTTCCCTACCACATACTAAAATTTCATCGAAATCGAACCATATGTACGCATGTTATGACGCATAAAGGCAATGGAATGGATTCCACCTTTATGGCCTGACCTTTGACCCTATTTCGCCCATTTTCAATAGGGTTGTTCCCCAGGTGGTTCCTTACCAAATACTAAAATTTCATCGAAATCGAACCATTTTTACGCAAGTTATGACGCATAAGGGCAATGGAATAAATACCGCTTTTATGCCCTGCCTGACCTTTGACCCCATTTGCCCATTTTTAATAGGGTTCGTGTCCAGTGGTTCCCTACCACATACTAAAATTTCATCGAAATCGAACCATATTTACGCATGTTATGACGCATAAAAGCAATGAAATGGATCCCGCTTTTATGCCCTGACCTTTGACCCCATTCCACTCATTTTCAATAGGGTTCGTTCCCAGGTGGTTCCTTACCACATACTGAAATTTCATCGAAATCGAACCATATTTACGCATGTTATGAAGCATAAAGGCAATGAAATGGATCCGGCTCTTATGGCGTGACCTTTGACCCCACTTCACCCAGTTTCAATAGAGTTCGTCCCCTGGTGGTCCCCTACCACATACTAAAATTTCATCGAAATCGAACCATATTTACGTAAATTATGACGCATAAGGGCAATTGAATGGATCCTGCTCTTATGGCGTGACCTTTGACCCCACTTCACCCATTTTCAATAAGGTTCGTCCCCTGGTGGTCCCCTACTACATACTAAAATTTCATCGAAATCGAACCATTTTTACGTGAGTTATCGTGCCGACAGACAGACGGACGGACGGACAGATGGACGGAAAAAGCTGGAGCATATACGCTTCTTCAACCTACGGTTGGAAAGCGTAAAAAACAGGGATTATGTGCACAAATTATCCCAGTTAACCTCTAAATAGCAGAAAATTTTGTACTATGCTATAGGTTACAGGATAAATTAAAAACGAATCACACATTTATCAACATAAGAAAGTAACATTTTTTTTATAAAGTGTGTTTTAGGAAGACACTTACCGGAATACGATGCTAAATCGTAAATATTCAGGTAGACTAACGAGGCGAAAAAAATTTGTGATTGGCGTTCGTTTCTTCTTTTCAAGCTCTTTGCGAATTTCTTCATAAGTTTTCTACATCTCTTAAATTTCAGTACTCTTTCCATAAAAGGGTCTAAATCCAAAACCTTATCAGTCGATTGACCAAGCAATGAAAGAATTTCATTCAACGCTTCCATACGAAAATCCAGCAACACAACTTTCATTTCTATTTCATTTTCCAATTCACTTTCCTGCGGATCGGTAATCAGTTCTTCCAGCTCTTCCAACTTTAGTTCTTGACATTTCTTTTCTGTGACCATTTCTTCTACAGGTGACAACCAGAGAGAAAGGCATCCCTAACTTACGTGGTAACTCAGAAAGCTTCGCCAGTCCGCCAGTGCTGGATATTGTGAATTATACACTGAGTGGCCACTTTATTATGACCACCTGACAGTTTTAAGCAAATGAGCTATGGCTGCACGCTGTTGGCGCCAGAGGGCGAGGCTAGTATAAAAAGGGAAAGCTTAGTGCTTGCGACAGCAGTAGAAGTGATTTTTGGGTGACGAGATGGGTAAAAAATGCGATTTTACGGACTTTCAACGTTGGATGATTGTAGGAGCTCGGAGCCATGGAGCGAGTATCACCGAAACCGCCGCATTCGTGAAATGTTCCAGAGCAGCTGTTGTTAAAGTGTTTAAAGACTGGACTGTCAGCCAAAAAACTGGGTCTCTACGTGCAACGTGTGGTCGTCATCGACTAGTCACTGTTCGGGCGGAACGGAGAGCATCCAGACTGGTAACAGACAACAGAAGGGCAACAGTGCAGCAAATTACAGACCATCTTAATCAAGGATCCCCTCAAATGATCTCTGCACGCACTGTTCGCCGTACACTGCATCGGATGGGATATGGCAGCCGAAGGCCTGTTCGAACACCCTTGTTGGCTGCAGTTAACAAGAGAAAACGTCTCCAGTTCGCACAGGAGCACAAGGATTGGACAGTCGATAATTGGAAACAAATTATGTGGTCCGATGAATCACGTTTTCAGTTGCACCATGCCGATGGCCGAGTGAGGATTTGGCGGAAACAGCACGGAAGCATGGACCCCAAATGCATTGCTACAACCCTTTAAGCTGGTGGAGGCAACGTTATGGTTTGGAAAATGTTTTCCTGACATGCTTTGGGCCCTTTAATTCGTGTTGATCAACGTCTGACTGGCAATCATATCTAAACATCGTTGCGGACCAAGTGCATCCTGTCATGTGGATGGTTTATCCCAATGACGATGGCTACTTTCAACAAGATAATGCGTCCTGCTATAGTGCTCGTAATGTACAGGATTGGTTTCAGGAACATGCCGGTGAGTTTACTTTGCTTAGATGGTCACCACAATCTCCAAATCTCAACCCCATTGAGAATTTGTGGGATGAAGTTGAACGAGCCATCAGACAGCGGGATCCACAACCCTGCAATCTCTCACTCCTGGAAAGTGCTATTCACAAAGCATGGTCTCAGATTCCACAAACCACCTATCAAACATCTCGTGGAGTCCATGCCACGAAGAATCGACGCAGTATTAAAAGCAAAAGGTGGCCCAACGAAGTACTGAGGGGGTGGTCATAATAAAGTGGCCACTCAGTGTATACGTACCACAGTTAAAATTGCTGAGTTTGGCATATCGCTGTACTCCGAGACAACCTAAGACGTACAAGGTTACCCGACTATGGAGTGAAAGCTACGGAGTGTGAATTTTTTTTTTTTTTTAATTGGAGGTTAACGGCCACCGTGAGCAACTCAGTGGGCTATAAACAGTCGCCCGTCCCTAATTTAGTGCCACTGACTCCAGGGAAGGGTGAGAGCCAGTGCCGTAAGAAAAACACAACATCCATGCCTCACCGGGATTCGAACCCGGACCCTTCTCGGACGAATGATCAGAAGCCGTCGCTTAGACCACTGCGCCACCATAATGTGCGCACTTCCACTGCATAATATAGTTCCAGTTTAAAAGCTCGTGTTCGAGCATGAAGTGAGATTTGAAAAGTATATGGATATATAGGTGTTCTAAATGTCGTACGTATGTACATAAAATAATGAAGATCCCAGTTTCGGTCGCGTTTCTAAAGTGTACACTTTTAGCATTTTGGCAACGACATTGTCACTTCTGTTTTGTTTCAGAAAGACTGTACTGTAAACACGAGGGATATTTACTCCCAGGAAGAGGGGAGAATTATGTCAGTCGGAGGTTAAGTGAATTGGGGAGATAATAGCTTGGTGGTCAATAAGCTTGCTCCTTTCCTGTTTTAAAATATCCACTCTGTTTTTAAATACCCCTTCAGAAATCATTTGTCTTGTGGTCGGCAATGTTGAGAAGGTGTGAGGTTTGAGAGGGAAAACGTGATAGAAATCGGAAAGTTTCCTTTTGTCTTGCTTTAAGTCACTCTTAGGCCCGTTTCCCACAAGCGATGCTTTTTCCGCCGAAGCAATAAATATCCTGGCTGTCTTACCGCTTGTTTTAAAGCGGACTGTAGAATTATACCGAGACTTTCAGACGCGCGGAAGCGCTAGAAATTCCGACTTGATAGTCGCTCAGCTTCCAAGGGGTACGCTACAAACCGGACGGCGAAAACGCCGTCCACATTAAGAGAAACGTAGCTGTAGGGCAAGATGTTCACACAGGCGGCCAGCCAAATCGTCCGCTAGTGCAATAAAACAATCCCACCTGTGAGAGGGGGTGGGAAACATGAACTATCGATGGTTCTTTGTTGAACAAAGAACCATCGATAGTTCCCGCTCATCCTTCAGGCATTTCCCCCTCCGTTCTACCAATGAAACAGCTTGTGTGGAAGCTAGTCAAAAACTGCATTGCGGGACGGTTTTATTGCTTCGGCAGAAAACATTCGCGTGTGTGAAACGTGCTTTAGGGAGAAGGGTCCGCGACACATGGTATCCCATTAATGCGCGGAGAAATATTGATACATAAGAGATATCTTGTCTGTAAATCGGTTTTTCAACATTAACAGTGTAACCAGGTAAGCTTTGCCCGAGGATATGTAGGGTACGATATAGGTACCTCCGCTGCAAAAAAATAGTCCCTAGCGCTTTGAGCGAAAAACAGTAGAATTATTGCTCAGAATTCAGTTGTACTTGCTTTTGTTTATTGTACAAAATCACTTCCTAAAAAAAAAAAAATCCGAAAGTTAGAGCGTTTTTAGAAATAAATTTGATATGAGGAGTCACTCAGTCAAGAACCTCGCACTTTCGGCTGATTCTGTCCAGCTGGGAAATAACTTGGAGAAGGGAGAAGGAGTGGGAAGACCTCTCCCAACATTCACAATACAGAGACAATAAATTGACTATCGGGGAAACTCGAAGAGCAGGTTACTTAAGCACGCAGTAGGAGAAAAAGCTCCACTTCACCTCCATTCACTATCCCCGCTGCTTGTGTGATATGTGGGTGGGTGGGGGGTCAGTGCGAGAGTTATAACTTTATAGAAAGGAAACAGCAGGAGTGCACTGTAACGCGGATGGATGCCGTTCTTGCATTCCACGACGAGTTGTAATAGGGCTTCCCTGCCTTTAACAACACTACACTCTTAAGGTGACGTGGAGTATAGAAGTGCTGGATCGGCCCTGAAATATCGGTCTATCTGTTTCTCTCTTGGGGTGAACAAAGGATGGACTGATGATTGGAGCCTATCTGGCCACTTTGAGCGCAATGTCGAAATCAACCAGAGCGAGAATCAAGATGTGGGATAATTATGCACGCTACTTTTCATTCCTATTGTATTTTTCAATAGTTTTTTTTTTAAATATTTTTCGTTATTTCACAAACGCATTTAAGAACCAAAACCGCGGATAAAAATACGTGGATAAAAAATGCGCGGATAACGAGGGATTGCTATACTTACTGCACATAATTATAGGGTGAGTTAAAAGTTCGTCCCGTTTAGAGCTACACGTAATGCTGGGCTTCCATTCTTGTGAGAAACGCGGGCCAGCGTCGATTGGGTACCGCGACGACGTGGAACACAAGAGACTGATGGCATGCATTTAGCTAGAAGCCACATTGCGTTATCAGGTGGGCAGAGGATGGAAGTCGATAAATGTGCTGTTCGGGTGCTTCTGTACCATTATTAGGAAAGAAAGTGTTAAACGCTGCTTCCGTGGCCAGAGAAATTTGGGTAGTTGAAGCCGAGGAGACAATACAGAATAACACTGCATGAAAATGGTGCCGGCGTTTCGATACTATGCACACCAGTCTCGCATACAAGCCAAGGTCAAGACGTCCAGCGACCACCAACACTGACACCCTAGTCGAAACTGAGACAGCAAAGCCCAGCACCAATATACGAAAACGAGCAGCTGTGATGGGCTTTTCCAAATCAACCATCGTTCTTCACCTGCACCAGTTTGGTTTCTCCTTCAGTCGCCATCGAATGATTCCCAATAATAAGGAAGCATAGCATTCAATGCACGCCTTTGAATCAAGCTCGAATAACATACCCAAAGCATATAATATCGACTATCACAGAACAAATCTCTTTCCAAAGCGGTTATCAGAGGATCTAGCTCAATATCTAAAAATCGTGAATTCAAGGAACGTGAGTTAGCCGGAACATCTGGCAAAAGAAAGCAGAATACACGGTCGTACCAGAATAATATGACTACCTACCTAATAATGGGATTAACCACTCCTGTGCCCGGATGACAGCTGCGAGACGGCTTGGCATGGACGCAATGAGGCCCTCGAATGTTAAACGCAATGAGGGCCGAGGCACACGTGCCCATTCGTACTGCAGTAATAGCACGGAGGTCCCAGAGATGACGTGGTTGTGGGTCGACACGTCAAACCTGTTGATCCAAATAGTCACACAAGTACTCTATGGGATTGAGGTCTGGCGATTTCTTCGGCCAAAGAAGAACGAAGATATCACTGTCGTGTTCCTGGAACCAGTCACGCAGCCCCCTTAGCGACGTGGCACGGCGGATTGTCCTGTTGGTAGACACCATCACTACCAGGGTAAACGTCCAACATGAAGGGATGCATGCGGGCAGCGATGATGGAAAGGTTGCCATTGGCGTTCAGGGATCCATCCAGTGGTACCAGGGGTCCCAGGTCATACCAGGAAAACATCCCCCAGACATGCGCACTGTCACCGCCGGCCTGTACTTGACCGGCAAGCGTGTCCGGGCGTTGGCTGTCGTGTGTCTGACGTCGTATCCGCCACCGCCTGCCACTTCTATGGAGTAGAAACCTTGATTCTTCGGAGACTGTAACTTTTTCCCACTCTTCCACTGTCTAATGACGGTAGTTCCATGCGAACTGCAGGCGTCGTTGCCGATGGACCTGGGTTAACATGAGAGCCTTAACGCAGCGTCTAATCCGGAGACCCAAGCGTAATTGAGTTCGCTCTACTGTTATCGGGAACGCGTGCCTGGGTGTCCCAGCGTTCATTTACATAGTCAATTGCTGCACTGTTGCGCGTCGATTGCCCTTTACCAGTCGACGGAGGCGACGTTCTCCTCTGACGTCGATGGCCTTTGGGGCTCTACAGTTATGACGTCGGGAGGTACTCGGTGTGCCAGCGGTCCATTCTTGGTGCACCCTTACTACAGCACCTCGCGAACAGCCCACGGAGTCTGCTGTTTCTGAGATGTTTCCACCCTTGGTGCGGTAGCCGATGATCATTCCTTTTTGAACGAACGTCAAATTACTACTTCTGCCCATTGTGCCCACTATGGCTCACCTGTCCTGGCCCGCCGCTTATATCTCCGTGTGGTCGACCTTGTCACATGCACAATGTGAAGCGCCTGAGCTGGTACAATGTGATTCCGGGGGTGGTCATATTTTTTTTATGCGACTGTGCACATCTAACGGGAGACAGCCTGAACATGCATCGTAAACATCGTTCATGAGTCCCTCAACCTTCGACCTTAATGCAGTTGCCACAAAACATTTAGTCGAGTGAGAAAATATAGCGTTAAAATAGAAATTGCTTAAAAGAGAATGAACTAAAATTTACATGCTACAGGAACTAAAACGGAAAGTTTTATAAGAATAGACGCTACAGCATTTTCGTACCTTTCATTGTGTTATGCTATACATAAAGCGAACTACTCAATATAAAAATTCAGAAATATCTATGAATATCAAAATAAAATTTAAACAAGTTAGTAAAATCATGCAATGCATTGATTATGATACGCTTTCCGACATACTAGAAATCATAAAATGGCTGTGGAATAAATCTCACTCCTACGCCCTGACCTTTGATCCCATTTCGATGATATTCAACAGAACTGGTTCAGTATACCTCCGAAATAACATGATAAAGTTTTGTCCCAATCGAAGCAATTTTACGTAAGATATGATGTATAAGGGCTATGGAATAAACCCCGCTTCTGTGTCCTAACCTTTGACCCATTTCGCCCATTTTCAATAGGATTCGTCCCCAAGCAGGCCCCTACAACATACTAACATTTCATCCAAATCGAAACATTTTTACGTAAGTTATGACGCATAATGCGATGGAAGTGATAGGGTTTGTCCCCAGGTGATCCCCTACCGCATACTAATATTTAATCGAAATCGAACCTTTTTTACGTTAGTTATGACGCATAAGAACAGTGGAATGGATCCCGCTCCTATGTCCTCACCTTTGACCTCATTTCGTTCACTTTCAATAGGGTTCCTTCCCAGGTGAGTCCCTTCCACATACTAAAATTTCATCGAAATCGAACGATTTTTACGCGAGTTATCGTGCGGACGAACATACGCACACAACGCGTGACGTAATGAGGCAGATGGGAATCACGGCCATCTGCTAGCAAAACTGTGACGTCATAAAACTTTAATAGGATACGCACATTTGTTTGACTGCTGACGTCATGAAAATACAGGTCGCGCAATCTTTTTTCTTCCCAATTAATGCGTTCCCAATTATGAAAATTTGAACATCGATTAAAATAGCTTCATTTTATAACTTGGAATACCTAATATTTTCTAAAACATAACCATAATTATGCAATCCAACATTTGTTTGTCTACTGACGTCATCAAAGTACAGGTCGCGCCATTCTTTTTCTGGTTTCAACACCACCAAAGGAAAAGTTATTGATATTTAATATAATTATGGTTATGTTTTAGAAAATATTAAGTATTCCAAGTTATAGTAAGAAGTTATTTTAATCGATGTTCAAATTTTCATCCTTGGGAACACATTAATTGTGAAGGAAATGTGCACAAAAGTTTTTCCATTGGAAGTATAGGAAGCAAAATTACTTGACGTCCACCTTAATAATATGGGATAAGGGCGATGGAATGGATCGCAATCCTATGTCCTGACCTTTGACCCCATTTCGTCCATTTTCAATAGGGTTCGTCCCCAGGTGGTCCTCTACCACATACTGAAATTTCATTGAAATCGAACCATTTTTACGCACGTTATGGCGCTTAAAGGGAATGGAATGCATCCCATTCTTATGTCCTGACCTTTGACCCCAATTCGCCCATTTTGAATAGGGTTCGTCTCCAGGTGGTCCCCTACCACATTGTAAAATTTCATTGAAATCAAACCATATTTACGCAAGTTATGACGTATAAGTGAAATGGAATGGATCCCGCTCCTACGTCGTGACCTTTGACCCCATTTGTCCCGTTTTCAATAGGGTTCGTCCCCAGTTGGCCCCTACCACATACTAAAATTTCATCGAAATCGAACCGTTTTTACGCCAGTTATCGTGCGGACGGACGGACGGACAAAGCTGGTGCATATACGCTTCTTCAACCTACGGTTCGAAAGCGTAAAAAATGAATTGCCGATGTCTTTTGCTTTATTTGCGATGCATAACTTCGCTGCTAAGGGCATAAATGCAGATGCTACTGAATTCCAAATATGGTTTGTTCACATCGTTGCTTCTGACAATCCGACTGAAAAACAAATTCTTTTTTCTCTTGATTCTGTTAACGAGAACGACCATTTTCCGTGCAGTTACCACTTCATATAATTCACAGTTTTTTGGCTAGGAGCAGTAAAAGCATTGCATTTCTCCCGATATCTCTGCTTTCAAAAGTAGGATTTGAAAAATTATTTTTACGTTGGACATTGCTCATGACAAAAATTATTTTGAATAAAATATGTGATTTTTCATGAAGTTGTGTTTTTAAAAGCAAAGATATCGGAAGAAATGCAATAATTTTTACTGTCCTTAGCTTCACTTTACAACATGCCACCCGCAACATCTAAGCGCAGACGTCTGACCGTCAGTCACAGTGATCTAAGATTTGAGTTCTGGATGGTGGTGTTTATCTTACGGCACTGGCCCCGCCCCTTCCGTGGAACCATTGCTCAATACTGTTACAGTATCTTTTTTCAGAGGTGCAAAAACAAAAGCGACATTTTAGAGGTCATTTTAATTTCTTTGCTGGCATTTCTGTGAAAAAAATAAATAAATAAATAAAATACAGGCCGGCTCAGTTCTGATTGAGACGTCAGTTTGGAACGTAGGACTACGACTTACATATCGGAGAGTTGAAATGTGCTAGTCGAGTATGGTTTCAAAGCGTTTATTTAATTTGTTATTGCCAACACAGGCCTATGATATGAAAAGCAGCTCGCATAATTTTTACAAATAACGCTGGATACATTACGAACACAAAGCAGATCGATACACGAATTACTCAGCGTGGTCCTCTGTTTTCTTGGGCTTCTTACACTCCTTATCACTTGCTCTTGCCTTTCGTTTTGATTTTTTCCACTTTTGCTTGCGTTCATTCTGAGAATTCCGCGGCATGTCAAAAAGGTTAACCCGTTCACACGAAAACAATTTTTTAAAGTTTTAGTTAAAACCACTGCGATATATTCTTTATATATTTGAATAAATCCCGTAGAGAGCTTTAAAACGATGCCACGCACAGTCGTTTTGCACTCACGGTTGTCCAGAGAAACCGTGATATTCAGTTGCTATGCGTTGTTTATAAAATAACGTGGACTGAGCGATTACATCGTCTATTTAGTCAAAAGTGTTCACATCTTCACAAGAAAACAGTTTTTAAAATGTTCAATTCAAGCTACTGCGAAATGTTCTTCGTATATTTGAATAGATCTCGTCGAGAGCTTTGAGTCGATACCACGCACAGTCGTGTTGCGCTCACGGTTGTCAAGATAGACTGAGCTAAACGCGGTGGCACATCCAGAAATATTGCATCCTCTCTGCCGCGCACAGGGAGCGAGGGGAGCGTCGCGCGCACGGTATATTGCGCAGTACGTGATTGAACTCATGCTGTTTACGAATATGCTAACGCGATTAGTGTGCGGTACGTATTTTTAACGCTATAATGACTTCAATAAGGACTTATTTTTGACACAGGCGGTTGGCCGTAAGTCGCTCCATACTGCCCGCGGAGTTAGACGTATTCCTACGTCAAAAATGTTTTGTAGGAAGTCGAGTATCGCTGCTCAGGTGACAAGAAAGCATTTCAGCGGTGATATCCTTCCTGAGGAACGAACGTGAGAAACTAGGATTTCGCCGGAGTGTATTATTGTCTACGTAAAAGTCCATTTATGCTACTTGGAATCGTGGAACTGGGATCTGGTCACGTGGTCATTGGCGGATGCAGGTGAGAAAAACAGCAAGATTGTAGAAGAGAATGGTTTTGTGACAGGCAAAGGAAGAACAGTGAGTGTTCTGAGTTTAAGATGTGAATGTGCGGATTAAACCGCCTGTGCGTTAAAACAGTTATGTAACAAACAGATAGACGCTCTAAAGTTTAAAAAAGGTATGCTGTTGTTTTTATGACGGAAGCAATTGTGGTGTATTCAAGTTTGTGAACTCTAAAGCATTCGGCATAAAGCCATTTGCATACATTTTGCTTTAGTTCTGGTTTTAGCGAAATTATGCCGTGTTCGTTACTTTTGAAGAGGTATGACTAAATATTCCATTTATTTATATGTAACGCACTCCTGTAAATATTTGTGTTGCACTGTGTTTTTAACTGCTCTCTAATACATAGTACGAATCCCACCGTTCCCGTCTTGTTCTATATGTGTGTGGGCCGTAGAATTCGTATCAAGGCAGCGGACTAGAGCCTGGTACCAACATAAAGGACGAGTGTCCGCTTCAAGACTTCCGAATTGTTCAATATTTTTTGTAACCAACAGCCCCCTTCCCCTCTCTCCTCGAAAAATATTTTTTACAATTTATTTACAGCCATATGTATATATCTAAGACATGGACTTCCCCCCCCTCCCGCCCCTTCACACACAGACACATAAAAAAATAGCATTTTCTTTTTTTGGTCAAATGCCTCTCAGACTGACTCTCACTGTTGACTACCTCTAAGACTGCTTCTTACTATTTTGAGCTGAAAATATGCATTTCATGTGTGCAGTTCCCCTCCTATAGCATAGATTTTTTGATATTGCTTCATTTAAAATCTCAATTTTAGAAATTCTTTTACATCAGATATTATTCGTTAAGGAAAATATTTGCATACATTTTTCAATTTTTTACGCTTTCCAACCGTAGGTTGAAGAAGCGTATATGGTCCAGCTTTGTCCGTCTGTCTGTCCGTCTGTTCGTCAGCACGATAACTCGCGTAAAAATGGTTCGATTTCAATGAAATTTTAGTGTGTGGTAGGTAACCACCTGGGGACGAACCCTATTGAAAATGGGCGAAATGAGGTCAAAGATCAGGACATAGGAGCGGGATCTATTCCATCTCTCTTATGTGTCATAACTTACGTAAAAATCCTTCGATTGCGACAAAACTTTATCATGTTGTTCCGGAGGTATACTGAATTGGTAACGTTGAATATCGTCAAAATGGGGTAAAAGTTCAGAACACAGGACCGAGATTTATTCCACAGTCATTATCCCCATAACTTGACTAAAAATGCTTCTATTGCGACAAAACTTTAGTATGTTGTTCCGGAGTTACACTGAACCAATTCTGATCAATATAATCGAAATGGGGTCAAAGGACAGGGCACAGGAGCGAGATTTATTTCACAGCCATTATTCTGATAACTTGAGTAATGATTTCTGGTATGTTGGAAAGCGTATCCTAATCAATGCATTGCATGATTTTACTAACTTCTTCAAAATGTACCTTTCAGCTTCTAGTCGGTATAAATATGCATTTCTGTTTGCAACTGCATCTTCACTTCTAAAAGTCCTATTGACAAGTACAAGACTTCTTTTTGCACTGCATATCATTTGTATTGGTGAAGACTGCAAACATTATTCAATTTTAATAATGCCGTCTTCTTGCTAAGGGGAAGGGCATTCGTGCAAAAATTGTTTTGTTGCTATCTCTGCTTCCAAAAGGCGTATTCGAAAAATTGATTCCCATTACATATTAAAATATTTCCTCATGCTGTTTGCATGAGGAAATAAAAATATTTTCCAAGTGCTTCCTGCATTTTTAATAACACACAGTTCGGCAGCGAAGGGTCCACAGCTTATGTTTTTGTTTGCGAGAAAAATCCTACTGAAAAAAATCCTTTCTTGTTCACATACCCTTGATTATCAAGAACGTGTTGGTCCATTTTCTTCGTCGAACAACATTTCTCGCTGGAGTTTGTAAAGTAATATTATAGGATTTTTTCCGTACGTCTGCTTCTAAATGTTCTAATTTAAAAACTTCTTTTGCTTCGAATATCTTCCCCTATGAGGGACATTTCACGTAAATTTTTCGATTTTTTTCCTAAATCACATTTCGACCATTTGTGGGTGAAAAACAGATATTTTAATTTGCAAATGTTTTACCGATTCTAGAATTCCGGTTTAAAATAATATCCGTTCACAAATATTTTAATTCTCCATAGAGAACACTATGTACACTGTATGTTTTAAGAATAATCCAGTTTTTTCCGCTAGAGGACGCAAACAAATTTCCTTTTTTGCTGATTTTTTTTTGTTTCCAAAATTCCTCTTTGATAAATTCTTCTCTGTGTCAAAAGGGATTCAAAAGATGAATTCATTTTCCCTGAGAACTTGGTGTCATCTTTCTTGTGCTTTGTTTTTTGAGTTAAAACAATTATCTTTCTCTGTCGCTGATATCCAAAAATGGCTCGATGAATGATTCGCCTCGAAAGAACCTGCATTTTTCTTCCGCGGAATCCATTTGTTATCCCAACGGTGGGAAAGGGTCGTAGCTGCCAACGGACACTACTTTGAATAGACAATCCTGTACCGTTCTGTGGCAACGCAAAGGTGTTTGTGTAGCAAAAACAGCGGGAATTAATTCAAGCACCTAATAATAAAAATATTACCGTGCTACGAAGGCTTTATCTCACTGAAATAATCCATGTAACACAAAAGTGTTTCTGTAACCCTTATTAAGTATTACACAACCCTACCATTATATCCGGACACCTCTATGGCTATAGATAATATTAATTTGCGGAAAGTTTAATAATGTGTGGTAGAAGCTTTCGTCCTTTTGACGGCTTCTAGCTTCACGGACCAGTTTTTTTGTAAATGTCCACTGATTTTCTCAGCCATTCGGCCTTCAAAGCTACCACTTGAGCTTTGTTTGTTGGACGATTTCCTCTTTCACGCATCATGTCTGGACTCTGGGCTCGTCAGTTCAACATTTCGATGTCCATTGTCTCAAACCAATCTGTAACAACGCGAGAAGTATGGCATGGTGCGTTGCCCGGTGATAGAGTTTTGGTATTCTTCAAATCACAGCCGCAACGTTGATAGTGGATAATTATCCAGGACGTCTAAGCAGATCTCATAATTCATGGATTTGTTCAAAATGACTAAGGGGTACAAACCGAGTTACGAAAAACAAATCCATTCGATCACGCTGTCTTCACCAAACTTCGTTTCAGGCGGTTACAGTCTGGAAGATGCTTTCCTCCCTAGATTCGCCGCACGCAGGAACGACCGTCAGACTGGTAGACTGTGTACCATGATTTATCAGTCCACAGAGAAGATTTTCATTGGTTTGCAGTCTAATGCCGACGTTATTTACATTGGAGATAAGCGCGGGCTCCGTTTTCTTTATTTCCGGCCCGGTGTTACCCTTATTTGTGACTGGCCCGGTACCGGCCTGGGTTTGAGCATTTCTGCACATTTTCCCTATGCAAATAAGGAAAAAAATTAAACATATTGTTTACTTCTATTTATATTTTCATCATCAGATAAGAATGTTAGGGCTTCCTCTTAATGTGGACCCCCTTCCAAAAAAAGGACAAACAGTTATTATTATTATTTTTATTACCTGCATTATATCCAGGTAACAAAATGTCCTTCATTTTGTTTCCCAAGTGTATCAAGTCAATTTGTTTACCTCGGTTCACCTTTATGTTTTCACCGAATGACCCAAAACTCCCATTTTTAGCAGTGCGTCTTCTGTAAAAAAAGATCCTGCTTATGTTACCGGTTTGCCCGTCCGTCCGTCTGTACCCACCATATCTCTGCAACTATTAGTCGGATTTGAAAAATTCTTTTGCATAGCAAAGCTTGAAATATGCAAATGATGATCCTTCATTTCGTTTTTCTTTACGATGTACAATTTCGCCGCTAGAGGGCGTAAATGCAGATGATGTCGAATTCAAAAATACATTTTATTCCACATATATTCTTCTAAACATCCGATTGAAAAAATTACTTTATCTTTCGACTCCATTTATGTCGAAGAGTATTTTCGATATAGTTACTTTTTCAAATTACGCATAGATTTTCCGCTAGGGTGCGTAAAAGTAAATTACATTTTCCGATAATTCTTCTTCTAAAACCCCTATTTGAAAATTTTTTTCATCAGCGGATACATGTCCTGAAGCAAAATCTTTTGCATATAATTTCAAATTTTTGGTAAAGAATACTTTGGCCACCAGGGGGCGTAAGTGTTAATTTTTGCTTCTGATATATTTGCCATAAAATCTGAGCTTCTAAAATATCGACTGAAAATTTGTTTTTTGTGGACTGATGCCACTCACATAGATAAACCTTTTCGGAATATTTTCTTCTTAAAATATTCCAGTTTCTCCAGCAGCGGGCGTAGATGTATATCTTATTTTCGTCAATATCTCTACTTCTAGGAGTCCGATTTGAAAAAATTCTTCTTTGTTGGATAGTGTTTTCAGTGTGACCTGTTTTTCATATAATTTCACAATTTTCAAGTAATTCATAGACTTTCCGCTAAGGGGCGTAGAGGTAAATTGCATTTCCCCCTATATCTCTGCTTCTAAATCTCCGATTTAAAAAATTCTTTCTGCACCGGATACAGCTCCTGATGGGAAATCGTTTGAACATAAATTCTAGTTTTTGTAAGAAATGGTTTGGCCACCAGGTGGCGTAAGTCTTAATTTCCGTTTCTGATATATTTGCAGCAAAATATCAGATTCTAAACTCTCGATTGATAAAGTCGTTTGTCGACCGATACTACTCATGTCGACAAACCTTTTAGGAACATTTTCTTCTTGAAATAATGCATGGTTTCTACGCCAGGGGCGTAGATGTATTATCTTATTTTGTCAATATCTCTACTTCAAGGAGTCCGATTTTGTTGGACAGTGTTTCCGATGTGAAATGTTTTTCCTATAAATTCAAAATTTTCAAGTAAATCATAGACTTTCTGCTAGGGGGCACAAAGGTAAATTGCGTTTTCTGCGTTATTTCTGCTTCTAAAACTCCGATTTGAAAAATTCTTCCTGTATCGCATACAAGACCTGATGGAAAATATTTTTCACATAATTTCTAATGTTTGGTAAAGAATGGTTTGGCCACCAGGGGGCATAAGTGTTAATTTCTGCTTCTGATGTATTTGTTGCAAAATCTGGGCTCCTGAAAACTCGACTAATTTTTTTTCTTGGACCGATACCGTTCATATGGAAAAAATTTTTGAGAATACTTTCTTCCTAAAATAATGCATGATTTTCCCACCAGGGGACGTAAAGTCACATCTTATTTTTGTCAATATCTCTGTTTCTAACAGTCCGATTTGAAAAATTCCTTCTGTGTTGGAGAGCCTTTCCGGTGCGAAATGTTTCTCATATAAATTCATGTTTTCCTTAACGCACAAGTCTGCAACCAGATGGCGTAAGCTCACGATTCCGTTTGCAGCAATATCTGAGGGATTAAAAACCCTATTGAAAAACTTCTTTCTTCGGTCAGATATTATTGTTTTCCATACCGGTTCCACTGACTTTGAATCGCTTTGATAAATTTAATTTGCGTCAGAACGGATTCAAAAGACGTGCTTTTTACACCTGAAAATTCGGTGTCATTTTTCTTGTTTGTATTGTAGGTAGCAGAACTATACATTTTAGCAGCCAGAAAACTTTATACTATGAGTTTTCATCGTATCTGGGAAATAATTGATAGTTGTTACTCAAAACATTCATAAGACGTCTCTGAGTCACGAAATGCACGAGAGAAACACAATAAACAATAATTAAGAATTTTAGGCAAAGAACAAAAGATATATTATAGGCTAACCATTCAGTTGCGCTTTTCCCATTGCGTTAGTTAATTCGGTTAGCAGTGTTAAATAACATTAATTAAAAAACTCAAAGGGAAAGTGAACTTGAGACCAAGTTTTAATAAAATATTTCATGTCAGAGCCCGCCTGAGACCGGGACTGGCCCGGATCCTTTTCCGGGTTTTTTCCTCATAGCCCAGGCCCGTGCTCATCTGTGACTTACACCACACTAATCAGCGTGTGGCAGTTATCATAGTAATTACCTACTTCAGTATGGTTGCTCAGCCATGTTAACTCCTATCGCGCAGCATCCAGCATCCAGCGTACTGTACTGGTGTTCACATCAGTCCCAATGGTCTCATACAGGATTGGCATGATTTGAGAAAACTTTGATGTGAGTTCCTACCGTACAGTTCTTGGGCTCTTCTGTCAGTTTCCTTTAGCTTCATAGGTTTACCAGGTTGTTTCATGACAGATTCAGCTCCAGTCCGCCGCCGCGGTGGCGCAGTGGTCTAAGGCGTTGGCCTCTGATCATTCGTCCGTAAGGGGTCCGGGTTCGAATCCCGGTCAGGCATGGATGTTGTGTTTGTCTTACGGCACTGGCTCTCTCCCTTCCCTGGAACCAGTGACCCTAAATTAGGGACGGGCGACTGCTTATAGCCCATTGAGTTGCTCACGGTGGTCGTTAAACCTCCAATCAAAAAAAAAATCAGCTCCAGTCCACTGCCATTTTATATCACATCACAAACTGTCGAACTAGGGATCTACAGTGCCGCTGAAATGTCACGTACGGTGCCGATTGCTTAGTTGTACTCTATTACCAATCTGGACTGGAAATCAGTAAATACTGTCATTCGAGACATCTTGCATTCATAGTTGTGCTATTGTCTCATCCTTGTACCCTATTGTCAATCTGGACTGGAAATCAGTAAATACTGTCATTCGAGACATCTTGCATTCGCAGTTGTGCTATTGTCTCATCCTTGTACCCTATTGTCAATCTGGACTGGAAATCAGTAAATACTGTCATTCGTCACATCTTGCATTCACAGTTGTGCTATTGCCTCATACGTGTACCCTATTATCAATCTGGACTGGAAATCAGTAAATACTGTCATTCGTCACATCTTGCATTCACAGTTGTGCTATTGTCTCATCCTTGTACCCTATAATCAATCTGGACTGGAAATCAGTAAATACTGTCATTCGAGACATCTTGCATTCACAGTTGTGCTATTGTCTCAACCTGGCGCTTCGCGCAAATTTAGTGTCGTTTGTGACGTGGTTCTTGCGTTGGACCAAACCAGTCCGTAGTTACCGAGAGGGCGGGGAAGGCAGTTACCCTCCCAGTATGGTCATATCAGAGGCATAAATTCGTGCTTTGAGGGGCGTAATAATGGAAAAGTAAAGTTGTACCTGAAAAAGAAAGTAATACACTTCATTACTTTTAAAGACTTTATAGTTAGCAGCATACAGTATTCCGCGCAGCTAATCTGAGTACAAAGCAACCTATACTTGTGAAGTGTTAACCACTCCTAAGCAGCATGAAAGTAATTGTCTGATGCAGTGGATGGAGGCATATAAAACAATATGGGGATATATCTAACTTTCATAGCCTCTCCGAACACGCCGTAGGGAGCTAATTAGTCATTTGCGCTCTTTCATAGAAAACTCCCTTGAAGAGTATAACCTTAAATGAAGTTTTTCCATGCCCTCCCCGAAGACATCTTTCTATTGTTATGTTCTGTGCTGGTTCGTTTTAGGATTTTCGTTTTCACAGCACTCCGCAGAAATTCCGTATTTCTGCGGAGTGTTGAAATTCCGCAGAAATTCCGTATTTCTGCGGAGTGCTGTGTTGTCGGCCTTCACATAACTTTTACCTAGTATTTACAACCGTCTTCCCCTGGGTTTAGGTTTTACATTTTTAGTAAAATTTTCAAGAACTGAAAGTGGGATTTTTCAAATACTTTCTTATCACGGTATGGTATGAGAACCTAAAAACTGTGAGCTATTTTATTTGAGCGGAAGTGAAGAACTGTTGAACTTTAAGGGGCCTAATTTTAAGTCTCGCCCTCCCAGAAAAAAAAAAGCTCGCCCCTGGCCTGAACCCAACTCACTATCAATAGATGGGTGTTAGGATATTAATGGCAGAGCAGTGTATATGAGTAATGAGAGCTTGTTTTGCAATTGCAGTATTTCAATTGTCGGATTCCGATTTATGGTGTTCCATTGCCTTCCTAAAAATTTGGTGGAGGAGGCAGAAAAAATGCAAGCTTCTGCCTCTGGTAAAGAACCTCAGGAATGAGTTTCCTAGCTGCCGTGGGGTGATGCATTTTTAAACACAATGTGGTGAACGTCTTATAGGGACGCTCATTTTAAGCACCAAGATGATCGATGCACGGCGAACAAGTGATCAAGAAGTCACGCTAATGGTGTCTGAGAAGACAAACGCCCTACCTTAATAAATCACCTAGCAACGATCGACGGACGAGGGTTTGGTTCTGCCCGTAACCGCCAAGTCTAATAATAGGAAAAGCTATCCGATGACTTACCTTAATAAGAACTCTTTTGGCAGGAATATAGTGGATCAGTTTAAAAACCAATTTCCATCTGCGACAGTTATTTCTTTATTCTGTGATTGTGTTACAGTTGTTGGCATGATGTATCGCTTTATTTGTAGGCAGTGACAGCTTTCTAAAGAGAGTTTTAATGTTTTCAAGTGAATGCAAATATATGATATTTGTTACGAATGATCTCAAAGTAAATAGCTGTGCTGTGATTAAACAACTCCCAAGTATGAATTTATTAATGCGACTTTTCTTACGCTATTTAAAATAAAGTGCTACTGCTTTGCAAAATCCATGTTTAAGAGATTTCACAAATACAGTAGTATCATCTCAACCACGACTTTGAGTATAGGCAGATAAACGGGGCATGCTATAATTGTTGTACCTACTATCACAATTTCTCATGATTTTCTGTGCTTCGTGATGCAAAGCAAAGATTAAAATATTGAGATGATTAGGAGGTATGCCATTTAATTAATCTTTAAAATTAAACGCAGGGTTCGGATTCCATATAAGAGATTCTGGCTGCCAAATTCAATTCTGGGATGTTTAAATTTATCATTCTATCGAAGGTCAAACGTAGGTGTTTCCTAAAAAAATTAAATAAAACTTTGAAATATAAGTCTCTCTATTATATTTTATTTTTTGTTTCGAGGTTTAAGGACAGCCAAGAGTAACTATAAGCTACGTATAAGCAATTGCCTGCCCTTAATTTAAGGAGACTGGTTTCAGGGAAGAGAGAGAGAGAGACAGCTCCATAAGACCCACTACCCATGCCTCATCCGGGACTCAAGGGGTCCGATGCCTCAACTGGGACCCCTTGAGAAAGGGCTGGGATGGAATAATTAATTCCCGCGTCGTCCGGCAAACCATGCTTCAAGTAGGTCACTGAGAAGAAGGAATTCTGATGAATCCAGACGATGTGTGGAGGAATCAACCCACAGTTTTTCAAGCAAAGAAGGGATTTTTGTTCGATTCCAGGCGATGTGTGGAAAGAACATCACATATTTTCCAAAGAACCCAACGGCTAGTACATTCTCTTTCGGGCTCTAATGTGAAATTCACAAACCAGTGACGGGGATCGAATCAGGATACTTCTGCTCCGGAGCCGAATGCTTTTCCAATTAAACTACGCCGACGGAATTTATTGCTGCAACTTTGCCGTCTTGACATGTGCTTCACCTCTGTAGTACGTCACAGATTGTCGACAAAATGTTAGGCGCACGTGGCATCATATTTTCATTACATCTAGAGGACTGCACGGGCCTAATTTGGTGATCCCGGCCCGGCCCGGCCCGGCCCAGCCCAGCCCGTCAATTGCAACTCTTATTTAGGCTCGGCCCGTGATGTGCCAGTTGGTATTACTTTATCTTCCTATTTTATTTTATTAAAATGTGAAAATGAAGTTATGAAATGAGATATTACTGAAAATATTTAGTTGAATGTAAGCCTAAAAATATTAACTAAACTTTGACAATTATCGAAAAATATAACCTTTAGAAAGAGAGAAAAAGGAAGACTAAGCGCGTTCAGAAACTCCCTTTCTCTGCACTAGTAAGAATTAACACAACAAAAGTCAAACCTTACACAAATTAGGGATAGAAGAAAAAATCCATTATCGTCCCACTCTCTCTCATACAAACACACCCTCACCCAACTGCATACATCCTCCGTCTCACGCTCTACACAACACACACACACACTCGCTAGGGGTCTAATCTTTTTTGTTTCCAGCAAGCCCCATAATGGTTTTACCATCTTAATACCTACAGATTGGTAAAACCACTGTTAGTGCCTCTAGGAACAGTTAGATAAACAACTAATAGGACAGTTAAACAAAACAGAAAATCGGGGAACGCGATTTTTTTCTTTATCATTGCGATAAAAAGAATGGCTCGACTTGGCCCGATCGTAAGTGTCTGGGAAAAAGGCCGCCTCGGCTCGTTGCTTTGTTCTTTAAACTAAAATAAGGCCCGACCCGGCCCGTTCAGACCTCTAATTACTTCCCGGGGGAGGGGCGAAGGGAAGGGCGCTCCTTCAAAGGTTTTTCTTCTTCTTCCATGTATAAAGGAAGAAGAAGAGAAACCTTTGAAGGAACAACCAGCAGATCATGTGATATATTTTTGATCCAGGCGAAGATCTAGGCGGTGACGCCTTTTTCCAAGTTTGACTTTTTAACCGACTGTCTCACTCTCTCATTCACTAGAATTATGTATGACAGATTTTTTTAGCGCAAATATTTTTTCCTGGTCGGTTAGTCCATCTCTCATTCCCTATCTTGAACATTTTATTCATCATTAAACTCGTCATTCACTGGAATTCATATATATTAGGACCTTTAGCCCTGATGAGAAATCTCGTGATCAATATCAGGCTTTTAGCACCAATGTGAGAATTTCCATGATCAGAAATTCAATTTCTGTTTATTAGATTATTAGACCTTTTAGTAGGGAGCAGTTTCCCTGGTCTGTAAGTTTGTTTCTTTTTCACAAAAGTTCCATGATTCAGCATATTTAATGCAGATGAAATTTCCCATCTTCAAGAAATATTTCCCATTTGCTAGGACTTCTACAGAGGATTCCAGAACTATATATCTGCAGAGGAATTCCTCAGAAATCTCCCCATGAAAAAAAATTCCGTTATAACCTGGATGAAATAGATCTGCTGAAATATGCATTGGGAAACGTATAAAGTCATGAACAAATTTAACAGCAATTTAACGCTGAAATAATTTTAAATATGCCCTCATGATTGAATGTAACATCAAACCTCACTTTAAAGAGGGGTTTTGGGCCAGATAATTATTTACTTTAAAAAATTGGTTCTATGACGTAGAAGTTTTTTCGTACTTCTACGTTATTTTAAAAACATAACCATAAGATGAAATAGTTCCTAAATTAAACCTTAACGGCCAGACGAAACATGTAAACAACAGAAGTCAAACTTACGGAAAAGATGCTTTATTCAAAATGTAGTAGTTCCATAACAAATCATAACATCACATAGTACTCCACACACCACACAGCTCTACACAGCTCTTAACACAACGCTCAACTTGCAACACTTCTCCAAGCAACGCTCTCTTTAACAACGCTCGCCAAGCAACAGTTTAGTCGTCGTTTTTATCTCTCGTTCTTATCTTATATCAGTCATACGTCACGTTCATTCAACCTCAATTATGTTGCCAACAGTATTCGTTTGAGAGAAAAGATATCACGTTAAGAGTGAAGTATAACTGAGAATAAACTCAAGATTTACATTGGGAAAGAAACTAAAAAGGAAAGTTAATTTAGAATATACCTCACAGTTCTTAAAAAAGGAATCAAGAGTCTTTGGGCCCCATTTCGAACAAAATCACCATGAAGATAATTTTAGGAGTTGAAATGTGGACATGCAACATAGCAATTTTCCTACGCAATTATTTGTATACTTATTTGGTCACTGATCACCTACTGTACAACGGTACTGGAGTAGATACCTTTTTAAATCTACCTGTTATTTTTAACCTATGAACTAGTACTAGTAAATCGCTGTTCCTTTTATGATAATTGTTGATGGTACACGAATTTAGAAATGACATGCCATCACATTAAATGCTTGTATCTCCTTCAAGTAACCAAAAGGAGAGTAGGTCCTACCAGTGCCCTGGGGTCCAAATCCAACGGCCTACATTTAAATGTAATTAGCTTTAGTTTAATTACATAGGGTGAGTCGAACGTTTTGCAATATTTGCATAAACTCATGTGCTGTGGCGAGTATGTCCATCACCCCCTAATAGCTTAGCAGGCCCGCGCACCGAACGCCGGAAGCAAGCGTGACTACGGATGTGCGTGGTTGTGGTTGTCAAATTGTCAACTAAATTTATTTTCATAGAGGAATATTAAAAGTATTCAAATTCCCTACTAATGGGGAGGTTCTCAAAATGCATTACAGCAATAAAGCGTGAAAATTTTCAACTCTAAGGCACGTGGAAACCTTTTGTTAACCTTATTTTAAACTACTCGTAAAATAAAAATTTTGAACTAGAAAATTTAAATTTGGCTAATTTTATAATCTAATGCATCTCACAGCGGGAAGTCAAAGCACTGAAAAGATTTTTGAAAAATGAAATTTATGTTTGTAATGGAAAGAATAGATTACTTGTGTTGTTATAGTAACCCATAACATGTTTTTGCCAATGTATCAAATAAGTTCAAAGTAAAATATGTATATTTAGGAAGGGATTTTAAACTTTTTTTTTATTATGGACACAGAATAATAAGTGTTGCATGTTTCTGATCCCAAGAGTAATATGTTGATACATTCGTACTTAGTTATTTAAGTGTTTAGGCAGCGCCAGATTAACTTTTTTGGGGTCCCTATTTCTGGGCACAAGTGCTTGTAAAATACTTATATCCTATGCGAAATATATGTATGTCATGTACACATCTAACATGCCTATGTCCTTTATATAAATGCTAAGGCCTTGTTGCCATGTGAAATACATCTTTTGTGTTTGCAGACATAGAGAATTGCATTGAATTATCATTTTTAATATTTATTACTAAAGGAACACAAACACTGAATCAAGTATAGACAGCAAAAATTAGATATGAATGCACAAAAACAGAAGTTCACACATAGTTCAGGAGTAAGTTTGCCTTTAAAATGTCCGTTTAAAGATTTTGAAGCATTTTTCTACAAACCAACACATTGAAGAACTCTCGTGTGAGCAGTGTGTATGCTCTATCTGTGGTAGGATGGGAATTTATCAGAACCATTCAATTTCTTAAAAATTAGGTGAAATATATCAGTACTACCTGGGCAAGAAATTATTTACTTGCCCAGGTAGTAAAAGCTGGATGCGCAGGAAAATGTATCTTTTAAGATAACAAACCAGAACCCTATTTTTTTTTAAGTTAAAAATATGAACTGTTTTAACATGTTTGCACTTCCATTTTAAGGGTCTGTATTACAAATGTTCAATGCACAAACATGTGTATATCAATTTTTAAGATGCTGATGCTGAAATTGGTATGAAATGGTACGATGATGAAACTGGTGTTTCGGAAATTTAGTGATTATGCCATGTTCCTTTTGTTAAAGTTTTCTCCCTTTGTCACTAAACATGAGAGACCAGTTACATCAGAGGCATGCATCTTGTTGTTGATTATAAACAAAATTTGGAGCAAAACTAGGTTTCCGATTTCTGGGCGTAGAGCATAACATAATTAAAGATGTGATATTACTCTTTCCTTGGTACTTCGTAACAATAATACAACTTCCATTAATTAACAATGACATGAAACACGACATGCGATGACTGTCTTTTTTTTCTTCTGTAGTAGGAAATTTTATTACAAAGTTTTTTATTTTAAAATTTAGTTACCATGCACAGGCAATTAGATGTTTTATTTACCTGCCCAGACGAATGATTTACATGCTCTGGGCATCTCGGGCATGGTATTTTTAAGCCTTGGATATTGTTATTTTTAAGAGAAAAAAAGTACGTGGATCGACATGAATCCACATATTGTGGAAACTATGTTCTAAATAAGCAAGATTTTTAAAATACAAGTAGAAATATATACTCGCTTCTTTTTTTTTTTTTTTTTTTGAAAATATTTGCTTAAAATGAGAGATTAACTTTTTTCATTTATCTAGACTTATCTGTTTCCAGACTTCCTGTACTGTGTCTTCACAAGCTACAGCAATAATAACTGGAACTAATATATCTCATATTATCCGATAACTACTGGAAAGTGTGCTTCCAAACGTGAGGGTATGTGTCAATTTTTGTATGGGGAAAAACTTCTTCAATCCTTCATAGAATTTATTTTGAAACCAAAATCATAAAAAAAGGAAAAAACAATCTTTTTCAATAGCTTTAGCAATGACAAAACATTTGTGCAAAATTTTATACCATTGCTTTTTATAGTTTCTGAGAAAATGGTACATCAAGTTAGTCAATTTATAATGAAACATGTACATCTTTTAAAATACATCCTATAGTACCAAAACAATCGCTTAAATTTATTCAGTACAATAACTGCATGTGCATTTGTCAGGTTCTCAAAAAATATAATAATTATCTGAAAAAATACTTTAAGAAATTATTGGAACAAATTTCAGATTTTCTTAGAAACGTGTCTTCGAAATTCTTCAAGGAACAGCTAACGGACACATAATCAAGTTGTGCTTGTGATACACAAAGAACTACACAATCATAATGATATATACATTGGCAGTTTTTCTGAATACTTCTTTAAAATCAAATTTCAGGAAATTTCTGCCAATAAGTTACTTGTATTTTTCCAGATAAAAAGAAATGCTTATATTGTGGATCCAAATAGTTTTGCTTAATGCTACTAATATACTTAATGTTGAACTTTGACAAGGTAACTTTTTTGAAATAGTGCTCTGGAAGACAAAAATTATAAACTTTATATTTGCTTATCAAAATGAAGTTGTCCAAACACGTAACTAGATGGTACTAAAATTAGGAAAACTTGTTATGTCATTATTGTACGTTTAATAATGTAGCAACTGCATAATTTTCTTGAAATCTTAATTTATTTGATGCAATCAGTGGATCAAGCAGCAATTCACTGTATGTACGTTAAAACGTGTTTTATTGAGCCTTTGGTAATAATTAAAAAACACAGAAAAAAATTCAGTTTTTCTTGACCTTTTTTTATATATTAGTAATCACGGATTGCATATAAAATACATTTTCACTAAAGGAATTATTTCATTACTAAAATTTTCATAGTCATAAGTTTGCAATGAATGAAAAATCTGATTCCTTAAATTAGTAAATCGACATCTTTTGAAACGACGGCGATACTTCGTAATGGACCCTCAAACTAATCTTTCAAGTACAAGAACGATTTGTTCACAAGTACAGGAATCGTTCGGCTAACTATAAAGACACTATAACTTCAAGTGAAACTACGAAAACCGTTTATAATTTCGATTATAGGAATGGTTTATCACTTCCAGTGAAATGAAAGGGATGCTTTCCTTAAGTTGACGAATCTGTGTTGCTTACCCTTTCAAGTCGAAATTATTGCTACGCTAAATTTTACGCTGTAATTTCTTTTTTTCCCGTATTTTAAAAGATTATTAAACAAACTTGTTAACTCTGCAGTTTTTTGAAAACTAACACACAAGTTCTTATTTAAATGCAGTGAAACTCTAAAAGAACGCACGACCTGGTTAGTTGGTGTACGTAAAGACGCGTTCGTTCGCACATCGCCGTAATGCTCCTCTCCGCGACTACGGACTACTCTAGTGACGTCACAAATCCGTGCGCGGGCCTGTTAAGCTATTAGGGGTGATGGTATGTCACGTGTTTAAACTAGTTCAAGTCTCGTACTGCATTCAGTCGAAAAGGATATAAAGTGGTAGTCTTTGCTGTGCACAGCATTGCATGTCGTCGTTTTGTCTGTGGTTGGGACGCCTAAATGATGAACAGCCACTACCGGTTAATACGGGAACTTTTGCTTTACGAGCTTGAACTCGGCCATAACGCTGTTCAAGCAACAAGAAACATTTGTTATGCGAAAGGGGAAGGCAGGTTCCGTGGACCACAGCACCGCAACCGGATGGTTCAAGAAATTTCACTCAGGTGACAGAAACCTCGACGATCAGCCAAGGTCAGGTAAGCCGCGAACCGTGGATTCGGAGGCCGTGCGCCAGGCCGAAAAAGGCAAATCCGACAACCAGCATTCGGAGATTATCAGGCGAGCTAGGCAAACCACAGACCACCGTGGTTCGTCACCTTCAGGACCTCGGCAAGGCCTACAGCAGCTGCAGCATTTCCCCACACGAACTGACGCCAGCTGAAGCAAACCGCCGAGTGGAAGTGCACACGAAACTCCTAGAAAACCCGCGCGATGTACGTTTCAACAAGAGAATTATTACGTGCGATGAAAAGTGGGTCCATTTCCGTAATCCTAGCGCACAACGGTAGTGGTTGAGCCCGGGCCAGCTTCCAGAACCTATTGGCAAACGTGGGCTTTTCGAGCACAAGGTGATGCTCTGCGTCTGATGGAATTTCGAGGGGATAATATCTCACGAATGTTTTCCAGACGGTCGGATCATCAACGCCAACCTCTACTCTGAACAGCTGGAGCGGATGTATGCCGTTTTGGAGAAGTACCCAGCACTTGTGAACGGAAAGCGCGCTCTCCTACAGCAGGACCACTCTCGGTCTTGTACCGCAGAAACGACCCGGGCAAAACTCCAGGAACTTGAGGGCATCGAACTCATGCCACACCCAGCATATAGTCCGGAACTTGCCCCGTCGGATTGTTACCTGTTCCAGTCCATGACCCACTTCCTTCGCTGGCGGCACTTCAACAACTAGGAGGAGGTGGCAGCTGGGGTGAAGGAGTTCTTCGCCTCGAATTACAAGAACTGGTACCGCCGCGCAATCGAAGAACTGGCAGACAGATGGCTAAAGGCGGTGCAGCACGATAGCCTATACTTTGAATGCTAGTCAGTTTTCGTCGTAAAGCTACGTAGGAAGACATAAAGTGATCCAAATATTGCAAAACTTTCGACTCACCCTCTGTATTTTACAAGAGTGTGCTTGGTCCGGGGCCATTTTTCTCACGTAAATACAGAGAAAGTTGCAATTTCATTTCCGAGCCAACGCCTAACATAAATAGAAAGTAGTTTTTTAAAGAAATAACTTTTGAGACGCGAAGAAAACTATAAAACTCAAAGGAAATTACCGACAATTATTATAAATACTAAAATAATTATAGTCAAAACTCTTTTTAAGAAAATACGATATAACAAAAAACAGGTTACAACGAAAAAAAAATCATGAGCTTGTTTGGTTTATTGTATGCAATTATATAAAAATATAAAACGTTAAAACGAAATACTTTACAACGAAAAATACCTTATTACAAACTAAAATTCTTGGAGAAAATGTTCAAGCAAAACTTTATACGTAGCGAATTTCTCCCACTCTTTAAAATTCTAAGCGGTTTAGCTGCCATGGAATGCCAACAAACGAAACAAAAGTGACTACACGTTTCGCCGAAAAACTTCGAAGAAAGTGAGGATTCACCCCATGAAGATGAGACGGAAAATCTAAGCTGTTATTTTGATGTTATTTTGATGTTATTTTGATGTTTCTCCAGTGAATGCAATTGAATGTTTAGAGAAAGTTGGATACCATTCACAGAACCCAGAAATTCATACTGAACAAATTAGCAGCTATCTAAATATTATGAATACAGTTATAACTGAAGACGCCATGGAAAAACGAAAACAGACTGTGCTTACATCGTACTCCAAATCCCTATTAGTATGTTTGAACTGTTTTACAATTTGCCGTATGTAGATATGTTTTGCATCAAAATGAAATTAAATAAATTGCTTTAATTACACTACTTTAAAATTAAAGATATGTAATGCCAATATGTACGTACATTATTTCTTGAAGAATATGACAGTATTTTATTAAGATGTATAAAAGAGATAAATTCTTAATACGGGTGGCATAAAAAATAAATACAGTATGTACGTACATGCATACAAGCAAATATATACTGTATAGAGTACGTATTTTTATAATTATAAATTAATTAGAGCTTAAGAGTTTTGATAAACAATCCAAGTATAAAGTAAAACTTCCAGGTGTTATTCAAACCACAGCAAGAAGAAATAACGTTATATTTCATTACTACCTCAGCAAAAACTTCTCATTATAAAAAAAATATTTTTTTTGTTTCCATGGGCTACATTTCGCAATTACAGCGTTGCAATCTTATGCGTAATGAAAATTTCTATAGTACGTACTAACGTTTTAAAGAAAACACGTTGTTACGAAATTTTTCCGTCCCCCTTAAATTTCGTTATAACGAGTTTCGACTGTATTCGTTCGTTCAAAACAACAACAACAACAACAAAATCAGAGTGGGACATTTCTCAAGTGGTCCCCGGGAAATGTCCCTTTGTCCCGGTGGGCCAATCCGCCCCTGATTTCATGTGTTGGTTGGTTGGTTGGTGTGTGGATTTTAATGGCGCAAGGGCCACATTTGGCCAAAGAGCGCCAAACACAAGACCATTTCATGTATTGGACTCTCAGTCAAATTAAAATTCCGTCATCAGGAAATCTGAGCGTTTTTCACTAGAATTTTGCGTGTTGTAACTCTTTATTCTTTCGTGGTTAGTTTTCACAATCGGCAAGACTGTTTTTTATTCACTAAAGTTTTGTATTTTCTAGTAAATCTGTGCCTCTAACTTATGAACTCAGGTTTCTAGGCGTTTAGTACGAATGAGAATTTAGCTGATCAAAATTCTTTCACTTGCGGATTAGAAGTATTAATTAGATTTTTAGAGCAGAAACATTCTCCTCATCGATTAATCAGTCATTCATTCGTTAATATTTTACATATTAAATTAAATTATTCACACAGATGAAATTTAAAATTTTACCTTGAAGTACTAATAATATGAAAAACCGACGAATGGATTGCTGATATATCCTGGTTAAAAAAATTGAAAAGGCGCACTCGTTTCATTTGCGCAGTGAAATCGTTTTAATTCGTTTCTGATAGCATCCGTCAAGCCTCGTGATGAGAAGCAGGTTTTCAAAAGTCCGGGTGTTAACACAAACATTAAGAACAGCGCAATGCAATAGATTACACTATGAAAATTATGCCAGTGAAAAATGGCATTGTCTAGTCTTAACTTCGTGAGGAAACAATGGAACCAATTCCTTATCGCTTCATTGGACGGGCAGTTAGATAACAAGGAAGAAATCTGGCTACCAGACATCCAATAACATAGCTAATTTAAGAGCGTCCAAGAATAAGCCAAGAAAACCCGAGGAATTCTATACAGAAAAAACAGCAGCAGCTGATTTTGTTGCCAAAGATGATTTAAAACTGAATGAATATAATGATCACAATAAATTACTCCTGCCGCCAGTTCCCGGGTCAACTGGTCAACTGGTTTTAGTTTGTTAAAGGCTCTAATAGCACCACTTGTCACTCTCACAGAGAACCTTAACAGCTATTGACCCGTACCCATGGAGTACGACAGCAGAATTTCAATGAACACCCCTCCGATGTGACTTGTTCTGTGAGGGGGGGGGGGGTCACAAAGGTCACAAGCCCCGAATCGTGTTGGATGTTTTCGGTCAAACAGACGATCGCTGCCTAGCACGATACAATGATTTTCCAATTTTCCTGGTCACCAAAGAGTTAAGGCGAACGTTCGGCGGTCGTGGCTTATTAATAAAAATTGCTGCACCTTCCCAGAATGCTGATTCATTTCATTAATAATCTCGGTGAGTGAGAAAGAAGTAAAGCGTCACTCAACCTTCTTGGCGATGCAGGATGTGGGTGCTTGCTGCTAATATCTGGTCATCGGGAACGCGTCTCGTGTGTAGGTAGCAAAAACTTGAGAAGCAGGATCACAGACCGGTAAATTAAATAACTAAAGCATCGGTCGTGACACTAGTCAACATTGTATGGTAGTTTTGACGCAAAGCTCTTTTTCTGTCGGGGTGTTCTCAAAGAACCCGATCTAATTTGAAATTACAATTTTTGGTTTCAGGATTTCCGTATTTGGTGTCTGAAAAGTGTTTATCTATTAACTACTAGCGTACGTGACAAAGACAGACGGAATACGTAAACTCTGATGAAGAAAACAGTAAAGGTGATTTGTGCTGAACGTTTGACCAGACCAAGTTTTGTTTTATCATTCAGAAACATTAATTTGTATGAAACCTGACATGAAAAGTAAACATATAGTGGTGTTCCAAATTAAGAATCATTTTCATGAACATAATGCAGCTACCGCTTCTGATTCTAATAATGTTATTTTTATTCTAATTGATTTCATTTTGCGTAAGTATTAACGTTGGGTTTCATAATAGTTACATAAATTGTGATATAATAATTTATTAAGATAAAAAAACTCTTTCATGTAAACGAGGGGTTGGGAGAAGTAGTGCATGCGGTTAATTAAACGTTAACCTTAGAAGCCAGAGGGTGACTATTGAAAACCAGTTGTGTCTTGAGGCCGAACTTAAAGTTGTCTTGGTTGTCCAGATATTGAAACCACAGGCTTTAAAAAAACATCTACAACAGATTTATGAACAAAAATTTGAAAGAATTTTTTTAACAATAAGAGTGACGAAAACGTGCACACTATGATGAACAGTTCTTTATTTATTGTAAAACCACATGCAGAATAAAATGATCTAAAATAATTTTAAATGTAATATTTCTCCTTTCCTAAATCGAATGTACTCATGAGTTTCTTTTTCTTGGGATTTTTTTCCATGATTTTTATACCAGAGGATATTGAAAACAACAGAGGCCGAAACTGAGACAGAGATCGAAATGGGTTAAAAATTTTGGACCCGGACCCGACCAGGATGCCACATAATTGGACCTGAGCCGGACCTGACCCAAATCTGCTTTGAACTATAAATTCGAAACTATATATATATATAACATCTCAGCAGTTGGTATCGTAGGTTATATGGAAATCATATAAATGTATTACGGAAACGTATAATTTACTCCCTTACTTATAGAAAGTGTTAAAGCTGTCGTTCTTCACACAACCTAAATGTTTCACACATATTTTCAAACACATCTGCGCGAGTCAAAAAGTCTCTCCGCAGTAATGTTAAAGGTGTTCCACTTAAGTGTGATGCTGCTACCGTCAAAATGCTTGAATTAAGTAACTTGTTGTATGTTTAATTTCCGTTGTTGCTGTTTTCTTGATAACATATCAAGGTTCAGAATATGTTCACAGCAACAGCAATTTTCACCAGCTCCTGATGAGTTGAAAGTTTCCAAAATGTAGATGTTGATTTCATCATTCCCCCTCCGAAGGAAGGAACACTCGTGAAACCAGCATTCACATTTTGGAAACTTGCAACTCATCACAAGCTTGTAAAAATTGGTGTTTTGCTGTGAAACATATTCTGGTTCCTTAATGAGACGAAACAACTTCCAGCATTCACTCATCCCCTTTCTGTTTTCAACAAGAAGGTATTTGTTGGACTCGACACCTTTTCTTAATCTCCTTAATATTAAATTCATCCATATTAACAAATAAGGCATTAATTCCGAAACGATTTGCAGTGGAACGAGATGTTAGCACGTCAAACGAAAGCCTCTGAATGCTCAATGCAAAATATGTCATGTGAAAAGCAACTCTCAGTCTTACAATGCGACACGCGGGGTGTGACGGAATGAATCGCCGGAGAAGCAGGTGCAAGACGTTTGCATGTATCTCGCTCCGGACAGTAGAACTGAAAACAAACGCAAAGGAAGTATCGTTTTAGTTTAATGGTATCGTCGTTTCCTGGAAATCTTCTTTGCTTTAAGAAAGAGACGGCAGTATTTCTGTATGACAAATCAATTTTCACTCCGCTGGCACCAGCATCGAGCACAAAATTCCACAACACGCATTTTACTTTTTTTCTTTTCAAAAATAAAACGGAAGTAAAACCGGGTCAAAATCGGGTCAGGAACGCCTCGACCCGACCCGTTTGACCTTGCAAGAAGTTGTCGACCAGTTGACACATGACCCGTTTCCATCTCTGAACTGAGGTACTGTTAAATCTTTCAGTTTGGGTGTTTAACGACGACGGTAAGCCACTCAATTGGCTGTAAGCATTCGCCCGTGCCTGATTTGTGGCCACAGAGAGCGAGAGAAAGAGAGAGAGAGAGAGAGAGAGAGAGAGAGAGAGAGAGAGAGAGAGAGAGAGAACTGAAAGGGAAGACCGCCGTGTACGGCGTATGGCCGTGGCGCATCGTACCGCGTCTGCGGCAGTAATTTGAGCTGCAGTTGCCACCACAGTGACACAACAAATTGTTACTAATCGGTTACTTGAAGGACAGCTCCGAGCCAGACGCCCTGTAGCGTGCATTCCACTTACTCCAAACCACTGCCGTTTGCGAAGTCAGTGGTGTCAAGCTAGAGGTCATTGGAGGACGGAGTGCAGATCTCTTGTGTTTTCTGATGAAAGCCGGTTCTGCCTGGGTGCCAGTGATGGCCGTGTGTTGGTTAGAAGGAGGCCAGGTGAGCGCCTGCAACCAACCTGTCTGCGGCAGAGACACACTGGACCTACACCTAGAGTTATGGTCTGGGGAGCAATTTCTTATGACAGCAGGAGCACTCTCGTGGTTATCCCACGCACCCTGACGGCACAGTTGTACGTCGGTCTGGTGATTCAACCTGTTGTGCTGCCATTCATGAACAACATTCCAGGGGTGTTTTCCAACAGGATAACGCTCGCCCGCATACCGCTGTTGTAACCCAACATGCTCTACAAAGTGTCGACATGTTGCCGTGGTCAGCTAGATCACCAGATCTTTCACCAATCGAGCACGTATGGGACATCATTGGATGACAACTCTAGTGTCATCCCCAACCAGCATTAACCGTCCCTGTATTGACCGATCAAGTGCAACAGGCATGGAACTCCATCACACAAACTGACATCCAGCACCTGTACGACACAATGCATGAACTTTTGCGTGCTTGCATTCAACATTCTGTTACACCGGTTATTAATGTACCAGCATTTCACATTTAAAATGGCTCTTCTTGCGCTTACATTAAGCTGTGATCTTGAAACCTTAATCGATTAAATATGTTACCTATACAAATGTATTGCCGGCATTTCATTGCTCTACAACTATTTTTTCGTGGTGTTGGGATTTTCTTTTCCGTCAGTGTTTAACAAGGGAAGAACCGGGAATTCTGTCGTTGTGAAACAACTACCTAATCCACGAAACTAAAATGTTGGAATGGCAGATCATATGTCTTAACTGGGTACGTGCAGAACAGAAAAGCTGAAACGGCATGCGGAAAATCACTTTTCGGAAGAGACCAAAATCGTCGAATTCGGCAAGTGTTTGTTGGTTATCGTAAATAAGGATGAAATTCTGTCACACAGAAGAAAATCCACGCAGAAGAACAACCGTTCCAATTCCCATGGTGATTATCTATCAGAAATCATCCCACAAAATTACTTTCTAACAAAACCAAAGTTCCTTTTCTTTTGTTTCCCTTCTTCATATCAGTTTGAATCTCCAGCGTGCTTATCTGAATGCCCCATTCTCATTTACTCCACTCTATCCATAACTTTTTCACTCTACTTCGGGATTATCAGTTTTTTCAAGTGTGTATTTTAAACATTATCTTTCCAATCTACATGTATTTCCCTTAGGTCTTCTTCCTATTACAGTATGTCAAATATTTGAAAGCTGGGCAAAACTCCCAACTTAATTTGTGACATGATTTTTTTCGTTTTGAATAAAAGAAAAAGATTTTCATCTTCATCTGGAGCTCATTTATCCAGAATTGTATTTTAATTTGTTTAGAAGATATGAACTTGATTTGGAAATGAAATCCAGATGCAGTTTCATGGCTTTATCTTCAAATCACTCGAAAGGTAAGAATAGAAAGAATTGGCATGTTCTTTGCACAAGTCATTTAAACTTCGTGTATATTTCCTTATCGTACCAAGCTCAGTGAGTGACGTAACACATTCTTAAACAACAAAGTTTATGTTAAATAGTCAATTAATGAAATATGACTTTTTTTTGTGTTTTTTAAATTGTAACTTCAACTTTCCAGTATTTCATATTTTGCGCTTAACAGCATTCACCTCGTCTTACGAAACATTACTGTACTAGGTCTAATACAGTATCTCTTAAGAATTGTTTAAAGCTTATTCAGTCGTTTATAGAATACTTTTACTATTTTTACCGCATATTATTTCGTGCGCTTGAAATATACTTTCTAAAAACTAATTAGAAAATTATTAATGTGAAAGAGAAATGGTGCAAATGATGCCTTACGTGGTTTTACAGAAGCACAAGAAATTATTTTCACATAAATGCTGAGACTCTAAGAAAAATAAAAGGCTTTGTAATAGAAAGGCATTACTCTACAATGATTTTTGAAACTTTACTCCTCCGGTGCATTTAAATTGAAGCATAATGCATTTTCTTTCAGGTAAGGTATCTAGCTTGTGCCTTTAGATATTTAAACGGTACGAACAGAACACGTTCAAAGAGGTTTAATCATACAGGAAAATACTGAACTTCAAAACTTTGAAAGAGTTTTCACCATGCGGGAAAACTATAAACTGGAAACTTTGAAAGGGGGTTCAAGAGTACAGGGAAGCTACAAATTGAAAAACTTTTGAATGGTATTCAAAAGAAAAGGAAAAGTATAAACAGGAATACTTTGAAAAGGGATTTCAATCGCTTAAAAAAACCACAAGTTGGAAAACTTAAGATAGGTATTCAATATAAATAAAAACTCCAAATTGAAAACTTTGAAAGCGTATTCAATATCCAGAAAAAACTATTTAAATTTCGAAAGTAGATGCAACGCTTTTTGAAAGGGAATTTCACATGCAGGAAAAATTTGAAAGGAGATTCAAGAGCACAGGGAAGTTGTAAAAGGAAAACTTTTGAAGAGTAATCAACATAGTGGAAAAACTTTAAATACACAAAACTTTGAATCCAACATTCTTAAATTTCAGCGAATACTTCAATATCCGAAGAATACGTGAAAGTTACATGGTTGTCATCAAAATTCCGTTCTGCAAGACGATATGAAAAATTAGATAATGTCTTGTTCGGTGAGATTCCTCAGTTCCTTTACTCTAACATGGTGCCAAACATTCCTAACCATTCCTAACCCTTAACTATTGTTCCAGGCTGAAACATATTCAAGAGGAAAGAAATTTTAATCTAAGATCTCTGTACGGCAATCTTCGAAAGGATGCAGTCTCTGTATTTTGCTAGAAAATCCTTTGCCATAAAACCCTGTAACGCCCTTTAATCATAAGTTTCCTGTTGAAGCTGAACTGGGTTCTTATTCAGTTGGGATGGCCTACAAGTATTCGGACGACCTAAAGATAAGAAGCTACTCGTATTACGAAACATCCGGGACAGTTCAAGGGACGGTGATTCAATGTTGAAGCTATAAGTTGTGTCTTTAATGGACTGAAGTCTACTGTGATCACGTCTGTAGGTCCAATTGCAAACTGACACTCGTCGCTCGAGCAAAAACTAAGTTTTACAAGCTGTTAAAAATTAATATTGTGAAATGCTATGAGAGCCAAAAACAAGCCTTTTCGGTTCTTGGACGAGAAAGTGCATGAGGGGAAGATTTATTTTAGTAAGAGCCAAACTGGTATTATAACACCAAACTCATCATGACTGATAAAAAGTGGAGATAAAAAAAGGAAACGTCCAACTGGAATTGTATAGCTTCATGATTTAGACAATAGGAGTACCATAGAAAAAAGGGGAATACTTCATAAGACAATAATCTGGTTCTTTATACAGGTGTATGCGGGATCACACAACATCTGCCGAGCTTTCGCTCGCCAGCGAGAGACATTTTCAAAGCACTAGAACGACTTCCAGACTAAAACTGTAAAGCATAAATAGAATAAGAGGTAAAAAATCAAAACAAATGAACAATGGTAGTGTGAGATTATACCAGGTTAACGCCTCGCGGTATACATATGATAAAGTCATTTTGCATTTAGCTTTAAAAAAGCAATACCCGTACATGTAGGTGGTAGATCCATTGATACGAAATCATTGCACTCGTCTCTGCGGTAAGGAATTTCCTGGGTCTCCCTAAGTATGGTTTCTTTTGTTGTGGTGCACGGGCTGTATCCTCAGAAGAACCCTAAAGAGGTTTAATTATGAGGTGGGGATAAAATCATTTATATACATCTCCGACATAATCCTACGCCACGATCTCCAACCTATCACGTCTGATCGTGCTGGAGTGTACTACATCCCCATAGTATAACCCTGATGGATCTAAAAAGATATACATAGGAATGATAAAAAGGTCTTTTGCTGCAAGGCTTGAAGAACATACAAGGGATGCCAAATATGGGAAACTCACGACGACTATGTCAAGGGAAGTATTAAATAAAGAGGGAATCCTACTCTGGAGCGATATCAAGGATATTTCCCTGTACCCCACCAGAAAAGCAACCATATTAAGAAAAACATAGAATTTTAGTCTCACAGAGAGGCATGCAACGATTTTGTCTCGATGATTCTACAGAGAGTGAGTCGAAAGTTTTGCAATATTTGGATCATTTTATGTCTTCATACGTACCTTTACAACGAAAACTGACTGGCATTCAAAGTATAGGCCATCGTGTTGCACCGTCTTTAGCCATCTGTCTGCCAGTTCTTCGATTCTACAGAGAGTGGAAAGTTTTGCAATATTTTGATCACTTTATGTCTTCATACGTACCTTTACGACCAAAGCTGACTAGCATTCAAAGTATAGGCCATCATATTGCACTGTCTTTAGCCATCTGTCTGCCAGTTCTTCGATTCTACAGAGAGTGGAAAGTTTTGCAATATTTTGATCACTTTATGTCTTCATACGTACCTTTACGACCAAAGCTGACTAGCATTCAAAGTATAGGCCATCATATTGCACTGTCTTTAGCCATCTGTCTGCCAGTTCTTCGATTCTACAGAGAGTGGAAAGTTTTGCAATATTTTGATCACTTTATGTCTTCATACGTACCTTTACGACCAAAGCTGACTAGCATTCAAAGTATAGGCCATCATATTGCACTGTCTTTAGCCATCTGTCTGCCAGTTCTTCGATTCTACAGAGAGTGGAAAGTTTTGCAATATTTTGATCACTTTATGTCTTCATACGTACCTTTACGACCAAAGCTGACTAGCATTCAAAGTATAGGCCATCATATTGCACTGTCTTTAGCCATCTGTCTGCCAGTTCTTCGATTCTACAGAGAGTGGAAAGTTTTGCAATATTTTGATCACTTTATGTCTTCATACGTACCTTTACGACCAAAGCTGACTAGCATTCAAAGTATAGGCCATCATATTGCACTGTCTTTAGCCATCTGTCTGCCAGTTCTTCGATTCTACAGAGAGTGGAAAGTTTTGCAATATTTTGATCACTTTATGTCTTCATACGTACCTTTACGACCAAAGCTGACTAGCATTCAAAGTATAGGCCATCATATTGCACTGTCTTTAGTCATCTGTCTGCCAATTCTTCGATTCCGCGGCGGTACCCGTTTTTGTCTTTCGAGGCGAAGAACTCGTTCACCCGAGCTACCACTCCTCATGGTGGTTGAACTGCCGCCCGCAAAAGAAGTGGGCCATGGACCGGAACAAGTAATAATCCGCCGGGGCAAGGTCTGGACTATATGCTGGGTGTGGCATCAGTTAGATGCCCTCAAATTCCTGGAGTTTTACCCGGGTCGTATGCGCGGTATGAAGCCGAGCGGTGTACTACTGTAGAAGAGCGTTTTCTGTTGACCAGTGCCGGGTACTTGCCTCCAAAACGGTATACATCCACTCCAGCTGTTCAGAGTAGAGATTGGCGTTGATGGTCCGACCGTCTGGAACAAATTCGTAATAGATTACCCCCTCGAAATTCCACCAGACGTAGAGCATCACTTTGTGTTCGAAGAGTCCGCGTTTGGCAACATTTTCAGGAAGCTGGCGCGATCTCAACCACAGCCGTTGTGTGTTAGGATTACAGAAATAGACCCGCTTCTCAACGCACGTAATAATTTTTTTGATGAAACGTACATCGTGCGGGTTTTCTAGGAATTTCGCGCAAACTTCCGCTCAGCGGTTGGCTTCAGCTAGCGTCAGTTCGTGAGGTACGATGCGGCAGCTCCTGTAGACCTTGCCGAGGTCCTGAAGGTGACGAAACCACGGTGGTTTGTGATATTCTCATCTCGCCTTACAATCTTCAAGTGCTGGTTGTCGGATTTGCCTCTACTGCCTGGCGCACGACCTCCGAATGCACAGTTCGCGGGCTGCTTTACCTTGGCTGAACGTCAAGGTTTCTGTCACCTGAGCGAAATTTCATGAACCTTCTGGTCGCGGTGCTGTGGTCCACGGCACCCTTCCCTTTCGCATGACAAATGTTTCTTGTTGCTTGAGCAGCATTATGGCTGAGTTCAAACTCGTAAAGCAAGAGTTCCCTAATTAGCCAGTTGTGGCTGTTCATTTTTTAGGCGTCCCAACCACAGACAGAATGACGACATGCAATACGGTTCACAGCAACGACTACCACATTATATCATTTTCGACTGATTGCAGTGCGCGACTTGAACTAGTTTAAACACGTGACATACCCGCCGAGGCGGGTATGTCTCGCCGCAGCACATGCGTTTATGCAAATATTGCAAAACGTTCGACTCATCCTCTGCATCACGAACATGGACTGCGCTTTTAGAGTTAAACACAAAATAACTTTATCATATGTATACCACGAGATATTAAGCTGATGTCATCTCACGCGACCATTGTTCATTTGATTTGATTTTAAACCTATTATTCTATTTATGTTTTACAGTTTTAATCTGGAAGTCGAACAACTTCCAGACTAAAACTGTAAAACATAAAGCCTTAAAAAAGCCGCTCGTTGGCGAACTAAAGTTCAGCTGATTTTGTGTGACTTTGTATGCACCTGTAAAAGAACGGGATTTGTCTTATAAAGTCGTGCACTGTTTATTTTTCCTATTTAAATCTGGTGTAACGGAAGGTTTTATTCGAATAGGAGTACCAGATAACACCTGCGGCATCAATTCTTTCAGGATCAACTGCCCAAGAAGACGTTAATGTAGTAACCTGTTGTTCTATCGAAGCAGCACAAATCTACCATTATATTAATGAAAAATCACCTTGGGAAAAAGTTAATCCATCCAGAACTCTTACAAAATATTAAATCATACATTGTTAAAAACAACAAGAAGACTGACTTACCACCGGTGATGAGATGCTACATCCTTGACAACTGCAGGTTGATGGATGGATGGATAAGTATCCCCTGGCCAGCAGCAGTTTGATGCTCCGCCCCATATAACGGATACTTCTTTTCCAGTCCTTAGCTGCCTCTCTTCCGCTGACGAACTGGAATTCATTGGGAGTTAACCATGATCCCTGGAAAAGTATGCACGGCCCTTTGGAACCCTGACACAATCGAGAAGTGTACAGCAGACCACGATTGTTCCCGCACTCGACTTCTATCACGGGCGAATCGCTATGGGAAAAGATCAACGGATGCGTCCTTGTGTCATTTACAGCTTTACTTGCGGCGCATGCGTTTTCATCGGCTCTTAACTTTTCCACCATCATCAAATGAAAATTTAACTGCTGTTCATCCATCCCCGTTGATGTCTGCATATTCCTGTAAATAGAAATCAAAGTAAAGAAGCTGCTACAGTTTTTGTCACACGTACAAGATTTGTTATGACAGAAGTTCAGATTAGTAAGCACCAGTTAAATGGTTGATTAATGGGGAAACTCTTGAATGAAAGACATAGTCAATTTAGTAAGCGTTGGGAGGATTTTCTGATTGATCTTTAGCTATTTTCATGACTGAAATTGTCATGCTACTCTGTTCAGTTGCATTAAACTGTTCGTATCTAGTGTATATTATTTTTTTTATTGGAGGCTTAATGACCACCGTGAGCAACTCAGCAGTCCCCCGTTCCTATTTTAGGGCCACTTGTTCCAGGGAAGGGACAGAGCCAGCACCGTAAGACAAACACAACATCCGTACCTCACCGGGATTCGAACCCGGACTCATCTCGAACGAATGGTCAGAAGTCATCGCTTAGACCACTTCGCCACCAGGGCGGCGTAGTGTATATTATGTTACGTTGTTTAGTTTAAACTTGTATTTACTCGTAATTCCTGCCTTTGTTTCCCCTTTTTTCTTTTATATTTTCTTAACTCTGATTCTAGGGATGCTCCTATTTCATGCAAATTCAGATAGGGGTGTTCCCACTATTTATTGGCTATTTCTTCGCTATCATTTAGTTACTTATATTATATAACGCCGCTTATATGTGCTGGAATTTTGAGTAGGTCTTCTTTTTTTTTTATCCTCTCTTTTTTGTTTTCGCCGTTTCAATTAATTAGGTTTTTCTCTTGTCACTTTCTTCATGTCACTTTTTGTCATGTACAAATATATTTGTAAGTATACATTTATTATACTCATTGTTGACAATTCTTTTGGTACTTTAATGTAATTCTCTGGTTCATGTTGTCTTTGATGCCTTATATTGTTAAAATTTATTTTACTTATTGCTCTTTATAGTGTGCTTTTATTTATTTATTTATTTATTTTGTGATATTATAACATGCGATTGTTTTCTTGTGACTTTGCTTTTCGTCACGAAGCACTGCGTATATTCATTTTGCGACCCTGTCAATTTTTCATGTATCTGTTATTACGAATGTTTCTTGTCTAATCGACAATGTAACCAATCTACTGTAAATATCACTGCTGCCTAGGTTCTGTTTCATGTAATCATTCTGCTGCTTATTCTGTTCCTGCAGTTTGTATGCTGCTATTTTATTGTTTATCTGCATATTGCTTATTTACATTTTCAAGAAACCAGGTATGCGTTTTCGTACCTGCCGCAGTTTTACCTCATATTGTCACGCTACTGGCAAGCAAACGATTTCTAAATAGCTCCGGAATGAAAAACATGTAAAATGCTGTTGCAAATGTTTATGAGTTTCTCTTTGGCGAGCTGTCTTTCTTTACGGGGAGAAAAACCATTGAGGAAGGTGTTATGTTTTTGGTCAGCTGTGTTATGTGTGTGCAAACATTGCCACGAATTAGGAATGGACCTGAGTGTGTTTAGCCAGCGAAGAAACAAATGGGAAATATAAATTATCACTTGGCACACACATTCAATTCTTTACGGTTTTGTCCGTTTCAACATTGAGAGGATGTGTGTGTGTTGCCAATCCACAGGCGTGCCAACCTTTGCTTTTTCTTAACCTCCATTTGGAGCAGCAGAGAAAAAAGGTGGTTATTCTTATTGAAATATGGACAGCGTCCTTTTATGAGCAAAAGACGACTTGATCTGAGCTTGTAATGCCGAACGTAACAACGTTTTTCGCAACCGATGCTTTTAATAAGAGGCAAAATCGTATATCTTTTGATTATAACACGCTTCGCAGTATAAAGGGGACTTTAGATGCCCACCAGCGGTATGAATATTTTCTAGTAGATCAGGTTCTGTCTTCAACTGATTGAAATGTTGGCGATCTTTATGCTTCGGAACTACCACTCATAGTCATATTGCACAGAATTTAATGACATTTATTCGCATTACCTTTTTTTTTTTTTTTTTTTTTTTGATTGGAGGTTTAACGACCACCGTGAGCAACTCAATGGGCTATAAGCAGTCGCCCGTACCTAATTTAGGGTCACTGGTTCCAGGGAAGGGAGAGAGCCAGGGCCGTAAGACAAACACAACATCCATGCCTCACCGAGATTCGAACCCAGACCCCGTTCGGACGAATGATCAGAGGCCATTGCATCGCTTAGACCACTGCGCCACCGGGGCGCCTCACATTACCTTCTTTTTCTTTTTTTTTTTTTTTTTTTTTGATTGGAGGTTTAACGACCACCGTGAGCAACTCAATGGGCTATAAGCAGTCGCCCGTCCCTAATTTAGGGTCACTGGTTCCAGGGAAGGGAGAGAGCCAGTGCCGTAAGACAAACACAACATCCATGCCTGACCGGGATTCGAACCCGGACCCCTTACGGACGAATGATCATAGGCCAGCGCCTTAGACCACTGCGCCACCGGGGCGGCATTACCTTCTTTCGATGTTGCAAACAAGTGATTATACGTGACGTGGAACGACAAATTTAAGAAGGCCTAAATATTAGTAATACCCTCAAAGTGTTTTGCGCCGCCCCGGTGGCGCAGTGGTCTAAGCGATGGCCTCTGATCACTCGTCCGAGGTGGGTCTGGGTTCGAATCCCGGTGAGGCATGGATGTTGTGTTAGTCTTACGGCACTGGCTCTCTCCCTTCCCTGGAACCAGTGACCCTAAATTAGGTACGGGTGACTGCTTATAGCCCATCCAGTTGCTCACGGCGGTCGTTAAACCTCCAACCAAATTAAAAAAAAAGTGTTTCGCAAAGTGTCTTACAATATGCATTAGGTATTTTTGCAAATTAAATTGTCTGTTTATGTTCTAAAAGTAGATTTATTATTTGACTGCTAATGACTTCTTAGCTGCTCCAGTGAAGCAGTGGTCAAAGCGCCGGCTTCTGACGGGTCGTCCGAGATGGGCCCCAGATTTGAATCCAGGATGGTTCTCTCCCTTCCCTGGAACAAGTTGCCCAAAACTAGGGATGATTTTTTTTTTTTTTTTTTTTGGATTGGAGGTTTAACGACCACCGTGAGCAACTCAATGGGCTATAAGCAGTCGCCCGTCCCTAATTTAGGGTCACTGGTTCCAGGGAAGGGAAACAGCCAGTGCCGTAAGACAAACACGACATCCATGCCTCACTGGGATTCGAACCAGGACCTCTTTCGGTTCGGGTTCGAATCCCGGTGAGACCATCACTTAGACCACTGCGTCACCCGGCAGAGGCCATCGCTTAGAGGCCATCGGCCATCACTCAGAGGCCATCGCTTAGACCACTGCGCCACCGGGGCGGCAGGGATGAATTACTGCTTGTAGAGTCTCTCGCGGCTGTGGTTAAACCTCGAAATTAAAACAAAATATTTTTTTTTTTGATTGGAGGTTTTTTTTTTTTTTTTTTGGATTGGAGATTTAACGACCACCGTGAGCAACTTAATGGGCTATATAAGCAGTTTCCCATCCCTAATTTAGTGCCACTGGTTCCAGGGAAGGGCCGTAAGACAAATAAACTTCCAGGAAGCCAGCGCCTTAAGACAAATAAACTTCCAGGAAGCCAGCGCCTTAAGACAAATACAATAGTCATGCCTCAGCGGCATTCGAAGCCAGACCCATCTCGGACGAATAATCAGAAGCCATCGCTTTGACAACTGCGGCACCAGGGCGGCAAATGTCTTTTCAGTTGCATCTGATCTCATGGAATGGGATCGTTTTCGGTCTTGTCCTTGATGTTGCGTCAGAACTGGTTGTGAAGAAGTTTTAGTGGGATTATCGACCCAGATATACGTCAGTACGTTCACTTGTCATAAAGAATATATCTACATCAAAGCATACGTGTCAGGTTACGTCCTTAGAAGAATTTCCATGATCGCTAAAATTTTAAGATGTTTACCGTAGTGTCTGTGTAAGTCAGTAATGATTACAATTAAGTTCCAAGTGGTCTTCATTTTTTGAAATACTTGGAAAGTGCGAGACAACCCTTGTGGTAATGATTTTAGATGTTGCGTGAACTCTGACAGTGCTGTAAGTCAGTCATTTGTTCTCTATTTGTCTTAATGCAACAAGTTATGTATGGTTATCTTAAACGATTCTTTTCTTAAACCATACTTTTCTTTATCAAGTAACTGTGTCAGGTAAAAAACTGAAACGAAAAGGCACCCAGCAGTACTTCTTGAGCTCAAAGAAAACTCGTCCGTGATTTATGTCTTGGGGGAAGGCATGGTACTACAATTATTGAACTATCTCCTTTCATATGATTTATTTGCTCCAATCATATGACTTATGAGCGGAACACAGATGATGAATATTTTCTTGTTTCGTTTCAGGGGTTTAACGACAACCGTGATCAACTCTAGGGGTCAGTAAGCAGTCAGCCGTCCCTAATTTTGGACCATTGCTTCTAGGGAAGGGAGAAAGCCAGTATCGTAAGACAAACACAGCATTCATGCTTCACAGAGATTCGAACCCGGATCTGTCTCAGAAGAATGGTCAGAACACCATCCTTTGGACCACTGCGCCATTGGAGCTGCAGGGGACGGAGATCAGACAAATCCTATCTCAAACGACGGTAGGAATTTATATCTTCAGTGTACATTTTGAAGTTGAAATAAATAAAAAATACATCCGTTATGTTTTTTAACTTCTCCATTTTTCTGGGGATACTATTGAAAAACATAAGCGAAAAGCATTTGAAGTGCTTTTCTATCTGAAACAGAAAAAAAAAAAAAAAGATCGTCGTGTCCGTAGAACTGCGACAATGTTGGGAGCATTGATCTATCCAGGATATCTCTATATACAGCACAAAGTTCATTTTGCCATGAATAAAAGCCAGTGGACATACACCGTACCAGCTGAAACATCCCCTTGACATAACTGCACCGCCTTCTTGCTTCACAGTCTACACTGTATACTCCGGAAGCAGACGTTCTCCGGGTCACCGCCAAACCCAGACACGTCTATCTGATCGGAATAATGTGAAGCGGGATTCATCGGACCATAACACCTGTCGCCATTGCTCCAAAATCTAATTCTTGTGCTGTTGACACCATCGTAGCAGCGTTGGTTTATTGGTCTTTGTGACGAGGGGTTTATGGGTGGCTGCACCGCCGTGATACCTGAGTGCATGGCCCTTTCTTCGAAGTGTCTTGGTGGTGACCATAACATCTGTGCCCATCTGGAACTCTTGTGCTATGGCGTGCATTGCTCAGGAACTGGTTTTCCGGATCTCCCTCTGCAACACCCTCCGATCCCTGGGTTGCAGTTTCGTGGGTCTTCCAGGGCTAGGTGAATTTATGTAATATCCCGTCTTCTTCCACTTGTCGATGACAAAGGCCACAGTCGATTTAGCAACCTATCTGACATCAGCAATGCTTCCTGTGCTCATATCTCCAATTGCACAGCCTATTATAACGCTCTTTTCAAACGCTGAGAGCTCTCTCCTGCTAGCCATTTTATCAGCGATGGATTTGAGCGTACTCCAGCTGCCGTTTTTATACCTTATCGACCACGTGTTTGCTGCGAATGCCTGCGGGTGTCCAATCACTTTTGTTCGCATAGTGTATATCTGTTTTGCTTTCTGTAAGGCTATTTTCAATCACACTTCTTTACTTTGGGTCAGCAAGTTACTCGATCATATTCTACAGCTCTGAGAGTGTGCTTAAACGTCGCGAGGAAAATACAGATGTATTACTTGCAAGAATTACTATGTCGTGAGCAAGATGCAGATGAATTAAATAATCTCCATTAACCTTTATTCCCTCGTCTTCCTAGTTCAATGACTGAAAGACATTTCGATACTTTGCATTTCCATGGATGTTATCAATAACGTTAACACATGCATCTTCAATATCAAAGGATTTCAAAAACATTATAAACGCTGATGATCTCATAGAATACAAATAAGCCGCCCGGTGGTCAAGGGGCACGAAGCGTTGACATCTGACAAATTATCTGAGATGAGTCTGTATTCGAATCTCGGTTAAATAATAGACGGTGCGCTTGTCCTACAGCACTGGCTCTCTTCCTTCCCTGGAACCAATGGCCATAAATTAGGAACGGGAGACTGCTTGTAGTCCATTCATTGGGATTTATTTCTCACTAAATCCCAGTCTCTCCAAAAATTTATATATAATTACACACTATATTATCAAAAATATTCGGACACCACAATGTTTTGGGATAAATAGCTTTACAATCGCTATTAGTAGTTAGTCGATCCAGCTTTAGCTTTCATGATAGTTGCAACACGTCGAGGCATACTATCAATCTATTTCCGGTAGGTCTTGACACGATTGGTTCGCCATCCTGCAAAGCTTCTGCCAAAGTGGAGAGAGTCATGAAGGTCGTTGTGGTCGATTTCGTATCTGTCGCTCCAATTCATCTCAGAGGTGTTCTACGGTATTAAAAGTAGGTCCCTGAGCAGGCCATTCTAGCAATTCAATCTCATTTTCAAGAAACCAGTCCTGCACACGCCGTGCAGTGTGGTAGAGAGCTCGATCGTGTCGGAAGAGACAACGATCATTTCCATAGTACTTCCACATTGTTGGTTAGGCAGAATTATCCAGAACGTTGAGGCACACTTCAAAGGTCTTTCACGGTTTGTGGTATAATAACCAACGGGCTGAGTCCCATCCACGGAAAACAACTCCATACCACGATGGAGCTTCCTCCGAACTTAACAATTGGAAGAACACAGTCCTATGAAAATCGTTCGCCGGAATGTCTCCAAATCCAGACACGCTCAGTTGATTGAAAGAATGAAAAGCGTGACTCGTCACTCGAAAGAACAGCTTTCCAGTCGTCCACAGTCCAGGAACGTCGGGAGACACACCTCACCAAATGGCGCTTTCCATTCACGGTAGTAATGTGTGGCTTGTGTGCCGCTACTCTACCATAATAACCCACGATGAATTAAAGAAATTACCATAATAACCCACGATGTGCAACTTTCTGCGGATAGTTACGGTACCAACCGAGCTGTTATAAGGATTTCCTACTTCAGCAGCGATGGAAACGGCAGAGGAAGAACGGGATTTCATAACATTTCCTGCCATGGCTCTTCTGTCACGTTCCGTCAGTTTGTGCGACCACCTTCCTGAATGGTTTTTTTTTTTTTTTTTTTGCCCTAATTGTATCGTCCTCCTTCCATCTCGTGACGACATCACTTGCAGTCGATTTTGGTAAGTTTAGTTTGGCTGCAATGCTCCGTATGGAAAAGTTACTCAAATGACATCCTATGACTAGCCTACTCTGGAACTGAGAAAGTTCACACATATCCTCTTCAAAGTTACTAACAGAACGACAGAACGTATCATTTTTTTACCCACTCACAGCGTATTTTCTTCCGCAATCGTTCTTTGCACTTATACAAATATCCAGTAGTGTCCGAATACCTTTGATAATATGGTATATGCACATACAAGTAATAATAAAACAAAGAATCTCATGGAATCACTTTTCAGTTTATCCTCTGGAAACAGCACAGTTTCGCTGCACTTAAAAAAAAAATCAACTACAGCAATTGAAGGGAGTGTGTGCTTGTGTGTGTGTTTCAGCTATGGCTTAATGGAAAATCTTGGTTGTTACTTCAGAAGTTGGCAGATTATTTTTCACTGCAGGTCAAGTTGCAGTGGCTGGTTTAAAGTTGAAATTCCAAAAGAGTGACTTTGTAGTAGCGAAACTACGGTAATACATCACAATTTTTGCATGAACCAGGAAATTATAGACGGAACAACGGAGAAAATGTATGTGATCGTGAATGAGCCGCGATTGGTACTAGCATGTGAATTTTCCTGTCACGTGTGCATCAGGAGAAGCAAAACAGCTCTCATTTCGCCAATGTCTTTCCAGCGGTGTTCGTAATATTTGGTGGCTACCAATTTACTTTACTCTCTCTATGTGCTGCTACGCAATGGATTTTTCTTTTAAGCATTTCCTTCAGGTGTATGAATTATTTTACCTTCGTTTTATAAAGGATTATTCAGAATGTGTTTGTCTACTACTTTTCTCTTTATTCTTACACCTGCAAGCGTAACTACTATAGCTACAGAGCAATTAACATGAGATTAATGAACAAAATCATTTACTGCATCACAATTCATAATGCAGAGGTTACAGTTAAATTTAAAGGTACCTGGACTCATTACTGTCTAACTTCGATTTTTGTGTGGCGGCATATGATTTCCGAATGTATAAATATATCATTTTTTTAATTTCACAATTTCTGTTGAACAAAAATTGCACTGTTTTATCAAGTAAACATTTAAATGTTTTAATTCACGGGTATCTTATCTGTATAAAAAGAATGAAGGTATTTTATTTGAATTATACAATGCTTTTCATTATACTCTTTCTTTAGCATTATTAGTACTATTAAAACTTTTATCACAGAGGATTTTGTTAATACAAAAGAAAGTTCCGGGGCTATTAAAGATATTTTTATTAATACTTCACCAAGATAAAGAGAAAGGCACAAATCAAGTATTCTGGAATACATCAATTGCACGTAACACTTCCGGAAATGGCCGCCACCCCGGTCGCGTAGTGGTCTAAGCGGTGGCTGCTGATCATTTGTCCGAAAGGGGTCCGGGTTCGAATCCCGGTGAGGCATGGATGTTGTGTTTGTCTTACGGCCCTGGCTCTCTCCCTTCCCTGGAACCAGTGGCCCTAAATTAGGGACGGGCGACTGCTTATAGCCCACTGAGCTGCTCACGGTGGTCGTTAAACCTCCAATCAAAAAAAAAAAAATGTTCGGACATCGGGACTTTTTCAATCCCTCTCAGAAAGAAAAAAAAGCCATCATGCGAGAGAAGTATTCTCATTTCCCAACATGAATTAGATAAATAACGGTATTTCCGACTGATGGAATCGTTTTATTATTTTTCGGGACTTTTTCAATCCCTCTCAAAAAGAAAGAAAAAAAAAGCCATCATGCGAGAAGTATTCTCATTTCCCGGCATGAATCAGGCAAATAACGATACTTTAGACTAATGGAATCGTTTTATTATTTTCGGGGCTTTTTCAATCCCTCTCAGAAAGAAAAAAAAGCCATCATGCGAGAACTATTATCATTTCCCGGCATGAATCAGATAAATAACGGTAAATTAGACTAATGGAATCGTTTTATTATTTTCGGGGCTTTTTCAATCCCTCTCAGAAAGAAAGAAAAAAAAAGCCATCATGCGAGAAGTATTCTCATTTCCCGGCATAAATCAGATAAATAACGATACTTTAGACTAATGGAATCGTTTTATTATTTTCGGGGCTTTTTCAATCCCTCTCAGAAAGAAAGAAAAAAAAAGCCATCATGCGAGAAGTATTCTGATTTCCCGGCATGAATTAGATAAATAACGATACTTTAGGCTGATGGAATCGTTTTATTATTTTTTTCGGGGCTTTTTCAATCCCTCTCAGAAAGAAAGAAAAAAAGAGCCATCATGAGAGAAGTATTCTCATTTCCCGGCATGAATGAGATAAATAACGATACTTTACACAGATGGAATCGTTTTATTATTTTTCGGGACATTTAGATCTTAACGTAAAGTCTTAACGTAAGGAATAAGACAGAAGAACGTCTCTCCTCTGTGTGAGGAAAGAACGTTTACCGTTTCCTTAAAGGCGCGGTAAGCTGTCTTTGTCATTATGTTATAGTCGAAGGTACAGGGAACTACTGTATAATTGATTTATAGGCATATGGAGGACATGGACATAGATAAAGACACACTGGTAGATGCGACCCTATGACGCATGGTACAGAGAGCGTCTTTACTTTGAGTTCTAGGTTCACAGCTGAGTATGTCTATACGTAGAATGAAGGTTGGTTTGGTAGCACCAGGAGAATTTTTAAGGCATGTTTGTGTTCCATTTGCTGAGAGTATAAGAAATAGGAAGTCTGCTGCTGCTAGATCTGCTTCCTCTTTGGTTATCACACCCTTGCCACTGTTTCACCGACATTTTCGCTTTCTTGTTCATGATCATATCAGGCGAACATGGCAGGGTCTGTGGGACCAACAGGTGGAGAATAAACTGCACCGCATTGAACCTATCTTTGAGTCTGGAAATCATCGTGTCGCCGGAACCGTAGGGAGGAAGTAGTCTTTGCACGTCTCCGCATTGGTCATTGTCGTTTCGCTCATCGCTATTTGCTGTGTGGCGACACCAAGGAGGTTATATTACTGGAGACACCACTGGGATAGGTCATAGCTAATCTGTGGTGTGACGTCACAAGCAGGCAAAAATGAACTAAATTATACCGTTGATGAAACAGTAAGCTTGTATATCATTGATAAAGATTATTGAATTACTCATTTTATCTGTTTATACGCTTAGAAGCTTTTGTTACATTGGTTTCCAAGCAGCTTCTCTTCTGCGGCTGCGTCGTGCCTGCTCATGACATCATTTGCAGCACAGACGGTGACTTATGGCCGCCAATGCTGCGTGGATAGTAGTGGTGTCTCCAGTAATATAACCTCCTTGGGCGACACTGCCCCGATGTGTGAGACGTGCGACTGCCTACTCACTGTCGCACATGTTTTATGTAGTTGTGCTCGTTTTCGTCATCACCGCTCTCACTATTTTCGTTCTCATTTGCTGGACGACGGTGCAGTTACGCTTCAGAAGCTGTTAGGTGACCACTGCGACATTTTCGCAGTTTTTTTTCTTTTTTTGAAACAAATTGCCTTTTTAAAACTTATCTAGATTTAAAAAAAAACTACTAACTAACTAACTAACTAACTAGCTTTTACACTTTTTCATCATTCTCTTTTTTTAACTTTTACCAAATCAGTCTGCTCTTAACCATCACACCCCTCTTTTAAAACTCTTTCTCTGATGGTCCTGTGTGTGGCGCTCTTTGGCCAAACGTGGCCCTTGCGCCATTAAAATCAACTAACTAACTAATAGGAAATAGAAAATAAAATAAAAAGCTTATACAAAACGATGCTTACAAACATCCTGTTGCTTACGGAAACCCTGGCGGCGATGCCGACACAGCCTTTGATCTATGATCCATGGGCTCCCACTTCCTAGACTAGATATCAGAGTTCCATGATTGGCTTATAGCCAGACTTATGTAGCATGCACCGGAGTAGGGAATAGGGATGGAAGAAAATTGTAGCTTTCAGCACCTATGTGACATACTAGAGAAGTGAAGCACGAGTCAAGACGACAAATCTGCAGCGATACATTTTGTCGGTGTAATTTAGTCAGTTACAACAAATGGCCCCGTGGGGAGGAAGCGCGTATTCAATATCCGTAACTGACAAATTTCTGTTTTCACATTCGCGTCCGATTGACGGAAATGAATCTACTGGCCGTTAGGTTCTTCGGGAAAAATGCCAAAAAGAACATACGACGGAGATGATATGACGTACTACTGAGGTGAAGCATATATCAAGACGGAAAAGTTGCAGCCATGAATTCCGTCGGTTGAGCTTAATGGCAAAGCAATTGGCTCCGGAGCAGAGGGATGCGAGTTCGATAGCTGTCACCGAAAAATTTGTGTTCTCACACCGAATGGACGGAGGAATAACTTTGTTCATGAAAAATTATTTTGATTTTTTCATATTCATTTATTCTGAAAGTATTTTAGTGCATTGTATTAAAGATTTTCCGACATCGAGTGGCTAAAATACGGAAGATTAATTTTCCGTTTTGTTTTAGTTTTCTATCAGCGACTTGCAGAACTGTTTAATCTATCCTAATTGGTCAGGAGGTTTATAGGAAGTGGTACTTACAACGTAATCATTTACTTCATTAAAAGCAGAAACACAGACTGCATATAAGAAATTGTCAAACCAGACAATGCCGGATAGATTTGAGCTAGTGTTTACATATATACTGAACACTGCATGCGAAATGCATGTAAGATCATTTCCCATAAAATATGATCCGCCTTCTGTCAACTTATTGGACGGTATCACCAGGAGGATTAGTTGAATACAGAGGGGAAACAAACAAACCAAAAGAAAGTAAAAAGCTTCATTAAGAAAGAAATATCTTAAAGAAAGGGAAGATGAGTTAAAGAATAGGATTGTAAGAAAATGTAAGGCGGGAAATAAGAGAAGGCGGAGAAAGGAAAGAGAATGCGAAGGAAGAAGCTACAGTTAGGAAGGTTTTATCTTACACTGAAGGAAACTACTGTAGTTGAAAAGCCTATGCATCTCAGTGGCAGCGAAAACTCATGCTTCAAATGTTGGCAGATTGTCGATTGTCTTCCATTGCAGCGCGAGTTGGGTGTTTAATAAAAATGATTAATAATATAAAAATAAAATAAAACATTTTTGATAATCGCTATATTTATACCAAACGGTAGTTTTATGTAGGATTGATTGCCATTCTTAGAGAATTGCGCGGAAAGACTTGGGTGTCCCAGAAAAGAGAAAGACATATTAGAAAAATGCCAAGTTTTAACTCTTTTAAAATTTTAGACAGTCGTGGCAAACCGCGATGTCCCACTTTCGGAACACAGCGCTAAATGTTCTATCGCTGGAATGTCCTAAAGTGGGAAAATTCTCTCGTCAACACTTATTTAAAATGAATTACTAATTTAAATTAATTATCAATGGTAATACTTAACTATTTTTGTACCTTTGTCAGCAGAGTAGAGTTTTATAGGTGCCTTCCATGATCTGCAGCATATGACTTGTAACGTATACTCTAGATTCACTTTCCTTTTGATTTTTACTATCTCTGGCTATTTTATTTTACTATGTAAATTATCTTCTTACTGAACGAGATGTTATTTCTCCCGCTGAATGAGATCTGGCAATGAGTGTAAGTCATGACGTGGTGGTAGCCAGTATAAATAGGCGCGTTCAACGAGACCTAAGAGAGCTTTTTGTTTATGTGGGAGAGCTTTTTGTTGATGTGCGTAGGGAGACCTGTTGTTGTATAGAGAGAGCGGTTGTTTATGTGCGTGAGAGCTTTGTTTCGTGTGTAAAGAGATCTTCGTTTATGTGAGAGCCAGATATCGAGTAGTTGTGTGACCGATGAAGTGAGTGTGGATAAATAATAGAAGTTTACCAAATAAAAGATTGTCTTAGTAAGTACGTTTTTCTCAGTTCATAGTACTGTCAGACCTCTGTCTGGCTGTTAGGTTTATTTCATTAGTTGTTATTATTAACAACCAGCATAAGACTTTATTCATCTTAATTACTACTACAACATTACTAGCAGTTAAAAAGCTTGTTCATTATTATTATTACTACACTACTAGCAGGAAAGTTTATTCATGATATAATTAACAAACAACAGCCATTAGAAGAAGCTTATTAGTAGAAGAAGCTGAATTCATTATTATTATTTAGAAGAAAAAGTGAATTCATTATAGACTTTTATATACACTGAGGTCCCCCCTGAACAACGACCACCCCTGTGCTACATACGCCAGTATCCAGTAAGTTTTAGAGAATACTGACGTAACGAAAAAGGACACCGTGGCTTATAAGCTAAAGAGGTACATACAACAAATTCGGTCGAAAGCGAAGTTACCGACTTCATGGATAAAAACCAAAAATTTATCGGCGTTTACGAAAAGCCGAATTGTGGGCACACGAAGGATTGGGAGTCCATTTTGTAAACTGCTACACGTGTGAGTTGTTCAAGAGCCTCCGTGATTAAAGTAAAATAGAAGTGGTGCCCAAACGGGGAAATGATCAACCGCCAATACAACTATATAAACCGTGAAGGACAGCGGAAGTTTGATTAGAGAGGTGAATGACGGGTACATAGCTTTGTACAGGGCAACAGATGCCGTACAATCTCGCAGTTGACGACCTAATACAACATGGGTCAGTCAGAAACAATATCCTACGCGACTGTGCGTTGCAGAAGAACAGACGTCCTGTAATCCACGGTCTTCTAACAAAAGTTCATTGATGCAAACGACTCTCTTGGTGCCAACAGCTTGCAAGCGGGTGTACTGGTCCGATGAATCGATATGTACTCCATTGTGCAGATGGTGGAGTTCGTATTTGATGTTAGGAGCGTGAGGCTACGAATGCCTTATGAATTGCATTAACCATCAAAGCCGGGGGGGCGATTGTGAGATATTGGGTATGCTTAGTGGCATGGACATAAAGACCTGCTGCATGTGGGCAAACGTATGAGCGTAGGCTGCTACCAGGGACTGCTCGCGGGCGATGTACTCCCCACAGTGTTCTGCCTCCACTCATCCAGGACGATTGTGTCCCTTGTCAACTGACGTACCTCCAGCGGGAATGGTTCTAAGGACATGGTGCTTATATGAGTGACTCCCAGATGCTCCTGTTCTCAACCCAACTGAACGTCTGTGAGAGACTCTGAAGCCCCTGGGCAGCTAAACACACCACCCCGCCGCATACCGGAATTGTGGACCGCAATACAAACAGTTTAGTTGCACATCTCAAAACAAAAGTACAAACACCTACTGAAGTCTAACCACGCCTTTTGGCGGACGTTCCTCTCCTTGCAAAAGAAGATCCCACGAAGTAATATTAGGTAGATGGTTGTAATTTAATGACCACTTGGTGTATATACAGGGTGTCCACAAAGTCGCTTTACAAATGTGCACATTTATTACGGATACATTGTATGAGATAGAAAAATGTGGTTGAGCACATAAGCAAAAGCAAAGACTAAAGTTTTTTCTACTTCATTACAAAAGCTCAATGTGCACACCATTTTTTGCCCGTAGAGCATCTAGCTGAAACTCCAGTTCCAACCATGTGAGCTGCAGCATGTCCTCATCAATGGTCGAAATGGCATTTTTGATCCTCGATTTCAGGTCATCAATGTCCTGCACCTTCGTCCGATACACGAAATCCTTCACATATATCCCCATACAAAAAAGTCCAGATGTGTGACCTCGGGGGAACGGGGTGGCCATGCAATTGGACCATCACGTCCAATACACTTCCCACGGAATGCTGTGTTTAAAAAGTCCCGAACCTACCGTCCCCATTGTGGTGCGCACCATCCTGTTGGAACATCACGCTTGGTTGAAGGTCCTCCAAATGTGGCACAACATACTCACGCAAAACATCCAGTTAAACATCGGCCGTCACTGTTTTCTCACTGAAGGAAAATGGTCCAAGCACTCGGTTATATACATAACACAGCGCCACACGTTCTCTTTAAAACTGTCTCCCCCAAGTTCCATAAACACATGAGGATTTTCAGACCCCGAAATCCTGACATTGTGTCTGTTTAACTGCCCAGTGACATGAAAAGTTGCCTCATCCGTTAGACAAACATGTGTGAGAAACTCGGGATCTTCACTCAGTCTATCCAGCATCGTTACTGCGAATTCTTTTCGTCGTGGTCCGTAACAGTGCTTGTGACAGTTGTACTTTGTATGCACGTAAACGTAGATGTTTATGTAGCACCCTGTGCACCGTGGATCAAGGCATTTGTAGTTTTCTGGCAGCGGAACAAATGGACTTCTTCGGGCTTCGTGAAAATGAATCACGAACACGTTCGATGTCTTCATTCAATGTTCGTGGGCTGCCACTACGATCTTGATCCAATACGGGCCCAGTCTCCATGAAGTTCTGGTGCCATTGGCGCACACTAGGACGAGATGGCGGGGTTTTCCCATACTTAGTCCGGAAATGTCGTTGCATTTGTGTATCAGATTTTGTTTCGATGAACCAAGCAACGCACTGCGCTCTCTCTCTCTCTCTTGTGGGGACCACATTTTCATAGAACAGCATCTGCTACGTCAGTGAGGTGCCTATAACAAAAAACGATTATGTCAACTAAAACTTTGATATTTACAGTATACACTGAAGTGCCAGAAAAAACTGGTACAGACGAGCTTATGCAAAATACAAAGCAACGTCCCCTATGCGCGTACTCGGTTGCGTCCGCCAGTGTGTATATAAAGCGATAGACATTCTTGCCAGCTGTCAGAGCTGTTTACGGCATGAGATTGACAAGTAATAATGATTTAAGCGATTTTCAACGCGGTGTCACAGTTGGCGCTCGTGAGATGGGACATAGTATTTCGGAGGTAGAAACGAAGTTCGGATTTTCACGGACGACCATTGCAAGGGTGTACCGTGACTACAAGAATTCCGACAAAACCTCCAACCTACGATACCAGTGTAGCCGTAAAAAGACATTGGGTGAACGTGACCATCGTCGGCTGTCAAGAATCGTTTCACGCGATAGGCGTGCAACACTCTCACAGGTATTATCGGAATTCAATGCTGGAGCCTCAACAAACATCAACGTCCGGACTGTGCAACGTACCCTGCACGATATGGGCTTTGTTTGAGAGCCGACACCCAACTCGAGTCCCCTTGATGGGTGCACGACACACAGCTATGCGCCTCGCATGGGCACGGCAACACCACCACTGGACACTTGATGACTGGAAACAAGTAGCCTGGCCTGACGAGTTGCGTTTCCAACTGTATCGGGTAGATGGAAGGATTCGGGTGTGTCGCAAAACCCATTAAGCCATGGATCCCGCCTGTCAACAGGGAACTGTACCGGCTGGTGGGGGGTCTGTAATGGTATGGGGTGTGTTTTGCTGGACTTCATTGGGACCCCTGGTACATCTACAAACCTCTGTGACCGGACAACGCTATGTGCGCATCCTTTCTGACGAGGCACACCCGTTCATGTCCTGCATTCATGCTGATGGGTTGGGCCTGTTCCAAAAGGACAATTCGCCTCCACACAAGTGTCGGGACGCCACATTATGGTTATTCATCTGAGTTTCGGGTGTTGCCATTCCCACCCAAGTCCCAAGATCTGAAAGTGATAGAACACATTTGGGATGCCATGCAACGCGCTATCGAACACAGGAATCCGAGACCTCGGAATACACCCGAATTGTGGAACGCTCTGCATGAAGTATGGCGTGCGTTGCCTACAGCATATTTCCAGAAGCTAGTGGAGTCCATGCCCCTTCGTATTTCTGCAGTCCTGCGTTCCCGTGGAGGAACCTACCAAGTATTAGACTGGTGTACCAGTTTTTCTGGCACTTCAGAGTATTATATAATACTATGAACTTATATAGTACAGGGTGTCCGTAATAAATATGCAAAGTTGTAAAGAGACATAGTGGACACTCTGTTTATGTGCGTCAAATTGTCTGGATATGGTTTAAATACTCAGTTGCGTAACTGAAAGCAGAGAATGTACTTTGCAGTGATTCAACCGCTTCGTATCATTACCATTTTGTGAGCTTTGTTTCGTCAGAAAGTCATTAAAAATGCATCTTTGAAATCAATGTGACGAGATAAATTAGCCTCAATACTCAAAACTGACATATCACTCCGCCCATGCTGCATCATTGCTGATGGCCAATAATTTCTGAGTGATTTCATTTTCCTGAAAATCCTCTCAGCTGTGTCATGGTTACAGTAATATCGCAAAATATCCTCATGCAAGTTGAAATGTTTGAATATAACGTTCCTTCTTAGAAAAAAGAATGAAATGTAAACTGCAACGGAAGAAAATATATTTTAAAATCGACGTAAAAGAAAACTATGAAAGAAAATTAAACATAACTGCAACGGATTATCATTATAGCATTTTTCAGTTCCCTCAAAACTTGCACCTCCATTTAATTTAAGTAGTTAACCATGATCACGGCTTGAAAAATATCTGAAAAGTTACATGTGCAGAAATTGTTTACCTGCCCAGGTAGTAAAAGCCGGATGCCCAGGAATATTTATCTTTTAAGATGACGAATCAGAACACTAATTTTTTTACGTTAAAAAAATTGGATGAGCTTTTTACATGTTTTGCACTTCCGTTTAAAGGGTCTGAATTCAAAACGTTCAATGCAAAAAAAGCGTGTATTTCAAGTTTTAAGATGACGATCATGGTGCTGAAATTGTATGATGACGGAAAATAGTATTTGAAAAATTAAGTGATTCTGCCATGTTGCTATCATTGAAGTTTTTTCTCCCTTTGTCCACTAATCACCAGAAGCTAGTTTCATCAGAGGCATGAATCCCGTTGCCGACTAATAACATTTGGTTCCAGTTTCTGGACTTAGAGCATATTATAATTAAGGAAGTGATATTCTTCTGTCCTTGGCACTCCGTAACAATAATGCAACTTCGAGTGATTAGCAACGAATTGAAACACCACATGCAACGACTGCCTTTTTTCTTGTAGTAGGAAATTCTTTTCCAAACTTTTTTATTTTTAAATTCACTTGTCTGGACTGGGCAACTAGATAATTTTTTACCTACCCAGGCCAATAGTATATATGCTCCGGGCATCTCGGGCATGGTATTTTCCAAGTCCTGATTCTATCCTTTCTGTGGCCCAATAACACAGCATTGAGTATAAGCCAAATCTGTGGAACTTCGATTAAATAATGACGCATGCGCAAATACATGCGATCGTCTCATCTGAAGGTAATTATTTCAAGGAAGAAAATCACTGGACCCCGCTGCTTATCCGATCCTAGGAACATTTATTAAATGTTTCAAAAGTTCACATACCTGATTATTACTGAATTCAGAATAAGTTCGAAACAAAACTTCTGAAATAAAACCTGTCAGTTAGGTACCAACTCTTTCCGCGACGTTATCATCTAGCAGTATGTTGTCACAGATTGAAGCGGGTTAAAAGAATCCCCATGAGCAACTCGATGGGCTATAAGTAGACACTCGTCCATAATTTAGAGTAACTGGCTCCAGGGAAGAGAGAGAGAGCCAGTGCCGTAAGACAAACACAACATTCATACCTCAACGTGATTCGAACCCGGACCGATCTCATACGAATGGTTCGAAGCCAACCTTTGGACTACTGCGCCACCTGGGGGACTCAATGCTTTTGCACTAGATACCGCTTATCTAACTAGTGATCAACCTGCTAATTTGACTATAACACTATGAAGGCATTTGGCATATGTTGGGACTTGGACTTGGCCGTAAACCCAGCACGCTGCCAATATTTTGCTTATTGTACGTGATGTCAGAACCGCAACCGCAGCACATTAGTGATCGTTGTTTATTGTAGGTGACGACAGAACCGCAGCCGAAGTAAAAATGATAAAAGGTGTTAGTGCGTGGCAGCAAAGTAATAGAATGTAGTTCTGATGTGAAAGTGTTATGACGTAATTATTTGCATTCAAAGTTTTAGTTTAAGTAGTTGTGTGATTCCGTGTTTTCTGATGGTGAAATAAAAATGCATTTCAAATCACTACAAGTGACTTAAATAAGTGACTAAAGAGTTTCGGTTACGGAAAACTGGCATTAAATGATTAATACCGATTTTAGAAATCTGAACACTATGTATGCTATAAATTATGACCGGTAAGGTCCGAAAACATTCAGTATGAATTTAAATGAACTGCGCATTTGTTAGTTTTGTCATAGCGTCAGAAAGTATAACTGCTTCATATTCAGATACAATCATCAGGGTAGTTTTTGCTACCCATAACAAAGAAAGACCAACTTTAAAAACCTTTGCTTTTTTTTTAAAAGAAAAGCCTTCGAAAAATTTTGGGAAAGTTATTCCAAACCCGTCATTACCCAGCTCAGGTATTTGCCAAGGAGTTAAGTTCAACTAATATTTTCTCATCAGAGTCAACAAACATACTCGTATCCTAAATATCTGAACATCTCGAATCACATCCGCTTTAAAACTTTAAATGTTCCTATAGTCTCAAGAATCTTTTCGACGAACAGCTTGAATTACTTTCAGGGAGGTCAAGGAGTACCTGACTCCGGTTATTTGCGGTTCTTGACAAACGTTTGTCTACTAATAGCGATGAGACACTAGGCTGCCTAATTTAAATGCAGATGGCTCCGTATAAGACATAGAAAGCGTGAAAGAACTTCAAATGTAAGTGCAAAGGGAGAGGTAATGGTTGATAAGAGTACATGAAAAAAAAAGCAGTTCATGAAGGCGCAGAGGAAAAGATCTGAAAGGGAAGAAAGAACAAAACAAGAAAGTTACAGATATACGAAAGGACTGATTCGAATGAGAAGCACATGAAATGACGGTTAGTTTTACACTAGCCGTCATTTCTTTCTGCGTGTGCTTCTTACCGTCATTTCTCAATAACCGTCATTTCTCTCTGCATGTGATAAAAGTTGTGGAGAGAAAGAGAAGGAGTGAGAGAGAGAGAGACGAGAAAACTGGAGAAAGCGAAAAGGCGAAATGCAGGAAATCGTGAGAAGCAGAAATAGAAACCATAAGTGGGAGTAAGACAGCGATACAAATAAAGCCAGCAAAAGAGAAAGAGGGGGAGAACAAAAGAATTTGATAAGAAAAAAATGAGAGGAAAGTGAGAGAAAAACAATGAGTGAAAGTAAAGAGGAAGAAAAACAAAGACAGACAGGTACAGAAAAAAGAAAACAAACGAATTATAGACAGAAATCAAAAGAGAGCTAGGAGTAGAGAAACACACACACACAGCAAAGCCAAGAAAGAAGTAAGATGAGGAATAAAGAAGCAAGGGATAAAGCAGAACAAAAATGAAAGAAGAGAATAAAGGGAAAAAAATGAAAGAAGAGCGAAGAAAGAAGAGACATGTAAATTAAAAAAAAAGAATGAGGGGGAGAGAGAGAGAGAGAGAGAGATAGGACAGTTACAGAGAAAAAAAAGCAGAAATAAGAGAAAAAGCAGGAAGGCAAAAAGTCTAGATGGTAAATGGAAAGAAGGAACTGAAAATGGGAGGAAAGAGGAAGGTGAGTTCTTTAGAGTAATACTTATAAAGTAACGATAGACTGAGAAACATAAAAGGAGAATGTGAGAAGTATTCGGTAGAAAAGGCTGAGAAAAAAGTGAGAGAAAAAGTAACAGAGAGAAGACAAAGAAGGCCATTAAAGCTAGAATGGAGGAACGCAAGAACAGGTAGAGAGAGGGAGAGGGAAGAAGGGGATATTCCAAGCCGGAAAAGAGAAGACTTTGATAAAATATAAAGAAAACGAAAGCTGATGAAGGGTGTGCGACTTTTACAGGAAAACGCCTAATAGATTTATGACCTCTATGGGCTGCAGTCATCAAAAGTAACCTTTCTGTTGTCATATACAGTGGCTCAGTCAAGACATATCGCTTGAATAGTGTCTCTTTCGTATCTCAAATGCGTATTAAGAAAGTCAGACGACACCACTTTAAAACTGATGACGCAGATGGAATAGAATTTTCTCTGAATAGTTCTGAAGGAAAGGAACTAAAAGGTTAGTTAACAGTTTTATACTTAAATATTTCTCCAGAAGATTCATCTAAAGGAAAAGAACAAAAAGGTCGCAAAAAATATCAATATTTAAAAATCCCTCTAAACGATTTTAATACTAAATATATTCATCTATTTTAAATATATATTCTAAAATAGTAATGCTATTTTAAGTGTTTGGTTTCTTATACTGACATAGCTAAGGTTTAAAAGTTTTTCATTCTTGGGATGCTATATTTCCAAATCCATCTCTGCTCCTAATGCATATCTGGTGTGTTAAACCTTAAGAACTTACAAAAGCGGAACGGCGGTTGGGAATACAAAGAAAGAAAGGGCGCACTTGCACACGAACACACGAGTGCATATATAATTATGTAATTATGTGGTAAAATGCTATTGAAAGAAACAAAATTTAAACTTTTGATAAAACTTCAGACCCAAAATTAAAAAGAAATAGCTCCCGCTTAAGGGAACATGTCATTTTTTTATTTGATGTCTATGAAGTAAATACTGATGGCATTCAATGAGTTTTAAGTCTGACTGTTGTGAGATACCTACTTTGCTAATATCCAATTATCCATTGGAAACATGAAAAAATGACACATCGACTGCATATCAGCCAATTGAGTTCGTCCAAATAATGTCATACGTCCTGCAATGGCGGTAAAGTAATTTTAAACAGAACTGTTGCTGATACCGATATTATTGGGGCTTTTCAGAGGTAATTAGAGCTCCAGCAGTTCACACGGTAGAGCTTTGCTGGACGACATTCAGACTTTTATTATGAAGGGCTAAATCTATAACAAAGATGTGTTAAGCGCACTGAAGGCCAGAATACCGAGCAGTGGAACGTCAGGCCTACAACTGTTCAGTCGCCCATCGTATATTTCGGTTCCAAACCACGTTTCTTTTCTTTTAAACGATTTGTGTTCATATTTTCCAAGTATTTACTGCACGCAGTCCATTGCATGAGAATCAGAATTGAAGGGTAATATATTTGTTTGAGATTTGTATACTTTTCTCGACCTTTAAAGTATCCTTTCACTATTTTTCGACATTTCTCCCACTGTTACGATATCTTATATTATTATGAAGGAACAACATATATAATACAAGATATTGTAACAGTGACTAATAGTCAAAACCTAATTATATATAAGATATTGTAACATATGACTAATAGTCAAAACCTAATATCAAACCCTTTTCGGTATTAAGTGTTTTGCTAGCATTTTTTATAACTTTTTTCACAGTTACAATGGTTACCATTATTTTTTTCTCAAGATAGAGAAATCGTGTCAAGTCATTGCTCTGTGTAAGTTAATAGGCACCGAGTTTTGCAGCATCACTATCCACTGCTTCTCAACGGCAATTTCAGTTCTTCTTTCCTCAGACTTATTCAGTACTTTCCTAGCACTGTTCTTAAATATATTTGTTTCTAAAAATATCACACCTAGTTTCCTGGATAATAAAATTATAATAAAAATGAAAAGTTTCGTCTGTCCCTTTTTTCTCTGTTCTGGAAGAAAGTCCTTGAAGATTTTCCAATTGCTTTCCTGAAATGGAGTGCCTAAATGCAAGTTTAAGGTGGATTAGAAGCTCCTGTGTGAACATATTAAGGTGAATTTCGAGGGAAATGTATTTATGAAATTAATCAAAACAGAAAGAGAGACACAGAGAAGAAACATACCTAAACCATGACGAAATCATTAATTATTCATGCAAGCCATATGAGAATTTTCTCACGGAGGGTTTGATCGCAGACGTCGCAGTTTTGGTGACAAAAATTAAAAAAGGTACACGGGTCTGTTAACACTAGCATGTAGAAATTACAAGTGAAATGATTACGTTCTTCGACATCCCAGATCTATTGCTTTGTTTCCGGGATAAGAGTTTAGCGAGAGAGAGAGAAGAGAACAGTCGGAAGCTGACGTCCAAACATCCGTTACGGGCGGCAGTGGCTGCCGGGTCATCCGACCCCGCTTCGGAGGGGCGCACAGGTCTGTCACGGTTCTAACTAGGGCCCTCCTGCCTGGGCACCTTATCTCTGCCGGAACGCCTGTCGCCTACATCCGCTCTTTGGTCTCCGATAAGGAAACGGAGCGATCGCAGGCAGCAAGCACTCTTTAACCGTCAAAATGAGCGTAGCACAACAAACTACATTTTCGCATCTAAACTCACACACAATCGTGGCTAAACAAAATAGGAAAAAAGAAATTCTTCGTTTGCATAAATACATGATTACTCTATTAGCTCAAAATTACTGTTTTTGGGTAGAATACGGCGGTACTGTTTCGCAATTTCTGAACTTCTACCGTCTCTCATTTTATAGGTTAGTTCGGCAGCAAATCTTACTTTTACGTTTTCGTTTGCAATTTTCAGTTGCAAGCTTCCCCCCAAAACATGTTCGCACCGGTTTTGTTTCGCTGCGAATGAATTCATTCGTTTTTGTTTGTTGCACAGGAATCCAAAGCTGGCGTTACACATTCTCAACGTTTTGCTTTCTTGAACCTGAATTCATTTGTGTCGTTCGTTCTCTTAAGAACTCTACTAATATCTTCCATTCCTTCTCACAGTACGTGTGTCCAGAATTTCCAGTTACTTTGCTAACAATGCTGCTTTTTTGCACGTCTTTTGTAAAATAAGATCATGCTTATGTTATCGGTTTCTCCGTCCGTCCGTCCGTCCGCCCGTCTGTAGACACGATATCTCTGCAACTATTAGTCCGATTTGAAAAATTATTTTTGCATTAGGAAACTTGAAATATGCGAATGATGATCCTTCATCTCGTTTTTTTTTTCACGATGTACAATTTCGCCGCTGGAGGGCGTAAATGCAGATGATGTCGAATTTAAAAATTCGTTTTATTCCACATATTTGCTTCTAAACATCCGATTGAAAAAACTCTTTTATCTTTCGATTCCATTTATGTCGAAGAGTATTTTAGGTATAGTTATTTTTTCAAATACGTTTTCCCCGATATCTCTTCTTCTAAAACTCCGATTTGAAAAAATGTTTCCTTTAGCGGATACAGCTCCTGATGGAAAATCTTTTGCATATAATTTCTAATTTTTCGTTAAGAATACTTTGGCCACCAGGGGACGTAAGTGTTAATTTTTGCTTCTGATGTATTTGCTATAAAATGTGAGCTTCTAAAATCTCGATTGAAAAAATTCTTTCGTGGACCAATGCCACTTACGCCAAAAAAACCTTTTCGGAATATTTTCTTTTTAAAATATTGCATGGTTTCTCTGCCAGGGGGCGTAGATGTATATCTTATTTTTGTCAATATCTCTACTTCTAGAAGTCCGATTTGTAAAATTCCTTCTTTGTTGGATAGTGTTTTCACTGTGACATGTTTTTCATATAATTTCAAAATGTTCAAGTAAATCCTAGACTTTCCGTTACGTAAAGATAAATTGCGTTTCACCTTATATTTCTGCTTATAAATCTCCGATTTGAAAAATTCTTTCTGCACCGGATACAGCTTCTGATGGAAAATCCTTTGAAAATAATTTTTAATTTTTATAAAAAATGGTTTGGCCACCAGAAGGCGCAAGTCTCAATATCCGCTTTTTATGTATTTGCAGCAAAATCTGAGCTTCTAAAATCTCGATTGAAAAAATTCTTTTATGGACCTATACTACTCATGTCGACAAACCTTTTAGGAACATTTTCTTCTTAAAATAATGCATGGTTTCTACGCCGGGGGCGTAGATGTATATCTCATTTTTGCCAATATCTCTACTTCTAGGAGTCCGATTTGAAAAGTTCTTTCTTTGTGGGATAGTGTTTCCAATGCGAAATGTTTTTCATATAAATTCAAAATTTTCAAGTAAATCATAGACTTTCTGCTAGGGGCGCAAAAGTAAATTGCGTTTTCTGCGTTATTTCTGCTCCTGAAACTCCGATTTGAAAAGTTATTCCTGTCACGCATACAACACCTGATGGAAAATCTTTTTCATATAATTTCTAATGTTTAGTAAAGAATGGTTTGGCCACCAGTGGGCATAAGTGTTAATTTCTGCTTGTGTATTTGCAGCAAAATCTGAACTCCTGAAAACTTGACTGAAAACATTTTTTCGTGGACCTATACTGCTCAAATCAAAAAACCTTTTGAGAATACGTTCTTCTTAAAGTAATGCATGGTTTTCCCGCCAGGGAGCGTAGATTCATATCTTATTTTTGCCGATATCTCTGTTTCTAAGAATCCAATTTGAAAACTTCTTTCTGTGTTGGAGAGCGTTTCCGGTGCGAAATGTTTCTCATATAAATTTATATTTTTGTTAACGCACAAGTCTGCAACCAGAGGAAGAAGCTCACGATTCCGTTTACAGCAATATCTGAGGAATTAAAAACCCGATTGAAAAACTTCTTTCTTCCGTCAGATACTATTGTTTTCCATACCGGTTCCATTGACTTTGAATAGCTTTGAAAATTTAATTTGGGTCAGAACGGATTCAAAAAGCGTGCTTATTACACCCGAAAATTTGGTGTCATCTTTCTTGTTATATTCTTTATCTGAGAGGCAGCATGCATGCACAAAGATAATTCTCATTAAAAGTAACTTCGTCGAGTTCGGATATGGCTTCTCATGAAAGTAATGAAAATTTCAAAAATAATAAAAACAAAAAGGAAAATATCTCTAACCATTTTGAAATAATAAGAGATAGAAAGAGATAGTGGAAGAGCTAAAGACAGCATGAACGATAGAAAGTGAAGAAGGACAGAGAAAGAAAGACAGAAAAATAGGAACGAGGGTGAGGGAGAATAAGACAGAAAGACAGGGTGAGCACAAAACTGAATGTTTACGCTTCTATAATTTTATTACAAACACTCCAAGTTATGGGTACAACACAGAGGGAGGAAGAAGGAGAGCAAAGAGAGAAAACGATAGATAGAGGCCGAAAAAATGAAACAGATAGAGAACGAAGTATTACATTAGAGAGAGAGGCAGAGAGAGAGAGAGAGAGAGAGAATGGCAAGAAGCATGAGTGGAAAGAAGTAGGAAATAGGAAAAAGTGAGGGGCAGTACAAAAAAAAAAAAGTTTTAGTCAGTTTCTTTCGTTACTTTTCACTTTGTTTCTTCGGAGAAACAAAGAGAAAAGTAACGAAAGAAAGAAAGAATGTTGAAAAAAGAAAACAAACATTTAAGTGCAATAAAGAGGAGAAATGAGAGATAGAGAGAGAGAAAGAGAGAAAATAGACAACAAGAGGGTGAGGAAAGAACAGAGAAAAAAGGGGAGACAGAGCAAAAACATACGTATACGGACAGAGAAAAGGAAAAGATGTAAACAACAAAAACGAAGTAGAGAAAAGACAAGATGTGAAGGGAATGAGAGAGAGAGACAGAGAGCATATAAATGCATTTTCGCTAATTTATACAAAGTGACAGATGATTACAAAATTATTTCGCCATTATTTCAGCCAAAATTTTTTTTTTAATTTGTTATATAACACACGCGCGATATTAAATACGAAACATATCTTTTACACTTAAAAGTTTGTACATGCAGTTTGATATATTTTTATGTAAGCATAAATACACCTAGTAATTATTAGCTCAGAATACAAAATATTGTGATGTAGAATGCTTAAATATTCTATATTTCTTTTCAATTTTCTCTTGTGTTTTTTTAATTTTTTTGCGTGGGTTTTAACGGCTACCATGAGCAACCCCATGGGCTATAAGCAGTGACCCGTCCTTAATTCAAGGACACTGGTTCCAGAGAAGGGAGAGAGGCAGTGCCATAAGAGAAAACGCAATATCTATGCTTTACCATGATTCGAACCAGGACCCATCTCGGTCGAATGGTCAGAAGCCAGTTCTTAGACCGCTGTGCCTCCGGAACGATATTTTCATTTTTACCTTCCTTGAATTTTACCGTAGCACGATATCATCCCTAAGATTTTAAGGGCATGGCCTTAAAATTAAAACATCATCGAGCACAATTTTATTTTCGTTAGCGAATTTTTACATGCCGTTTATCTTCTGTGGTGTGCATTTCGGATCAAAGTCCTCAACATTTAGTAATTGATTTAGTTTTATTTTCGTCGCTATTCTGCTCAAAATTTGCTATTGTGTAAACTGTGGCATGTGCATCTCACATTTCAATATTCACTTTCATATGTTAATAGTCATAGCAGATGGTTATTGCTTAGAAGACGGAACTGGCATCAGTAGGCATTAGTTTAACGTTTTCAGCTGACTTTTGACAGTGAAAGCTATGCATAAGCTCTCTGAACATGTTTAATAAACACATCTCTAAATTAACTATAGCATTCAATGCGAGGTTTGCTCTTTTCATATTAATAGCTATGTCTTCTGAGCATATGAGCATATACAAATGTTCGGACTTGAAATAATTTTTTTATTAATCTGCCAATTTCATCTAAAGAAAATTTTTTTAAAAATTTATGTTTCGATGGGTTGCTGGACGATAATAATGGATTCGATAGGACGCATTTATCAAAACATAGGTTTCCATAAATGCATTATTTTTGCCAGCGGTGAGCAGAAAGGAGATAATCTCCATGATTGTAAGAATTACGCAAGAATCAGGTCGACATTTTATTTAAAGAACCAGCAAGTATCCTGTTGGACCAGAATTGGAAACGGGACAAAAATTTCGGACCAGGACCTGATCCAGACGTCATATAATTGGACCCGACACGGATTCGTAACTGATCCGGGTAAATATGCTTTGAACTGTAAATTCGAAACTCAATTTATAACAGAAACACACGCACGCGCGTGCTGCTTTCAAAAAGTCTCTCCGCAGTGGGTATCGTAGTTTATGTGAAAATCAAACAAATGTATTTCAAGAACGTATAATTTACTCACTTACTTACAGGAAGTATTGAAACTGTAGTCTTTCATTTGCAAGACATAAACTAACGGTTTTACACATGCTTTCAAACACATCTGTGATAGTCAAAAAGTCGCTCCGCAGTAATGTAAGGCTGTTCCACCCAATTCTGATTGCGCTACAGTCAAAATTTTTGAATTAAATAACTTGTATGTTTAATTTCAGTTTTTGCTGTTCTTGATTACATATCAAGCTTCAGAATATGTTTCACATCAACACCAGTTTTCACAAGCTTGTAATGAGTTGAAAGTTTCCAAAATGTGAATGTTGATTTCATGACAGTCCTTACCTTCTGAGAGGCATCCATATTAAAAAATAAGGCAATAATTCCAACACGGCATGTCATGGGAATTGGATGTTAGTACGTCTAACGAAAATATCAATACAAAAGATGGGATGTGAAAAATAACTTTCAGTCTTACATTGTGACACGCGGGGTGTGAGAGAGTGAATCACCAGAGAAGCAGACGACAGGTGTTCGCCTGTACCTTGCTCCGGATAACCGCACTGAAAACAAACGCAAAGGAAGTATCGTTTTACGGTATAATGTCGATATGTAGAACGTTGGCGCCGTATCGTCTGTCGGTGGAAATTTTCGTTGCTTTCAGAAAGAGACGACAATAGTTTTGCATGGCAAATCTTTTTTCACTCTGAGAGCACCAGTATCGAGAACAAAATTCTTTTAAAAAATAAAACAGAAATAAATCCGGGTGAAAATGGGGTCAGGAACACCTTGATCCGACTGGTTGGACTTGCAAGAAATTGCTGACCCATTTCCATCTCTGGATTTGAAATGAACCACACAGACTCTGTTTAGAGAATTATGAGTGCCATTGTGTACCCTAATTAATACAGACATTTAACGTGGACCAGGAACATCAAATAAAGATCTTCGCTCTTTCCACGTTTATAAGTGAGCCACGGAAACATTCTCATTGGCCGCCACCGGGAATAGAACCCAGGGTCTTCCAGTTGAGCGCCGGATGGAGACCCTGGGTTGAGTTCGTCCAAATAATAGGTGTTCAATGGGACCTCAATCCTATTGAACACCTATGAGATACACTTGTACTACGGGTGAGATCTAGACAAAACACGATTTTCTTCACTGACGTAGTTGGTCGATGCACTCAAGGCGGAATGGAGGATCATCTAACTCTCCGCATTCCATGGAATTGTGGACGGTTTGCCTCGACGGGTGGCTTCTATAATATGCAAATGGAAGACCTACTTATTACTGATGTAAATACAATACTGCTTTTGTATTTAAATGCTTACTTACAGTGTCCAATCATTTTTGTTCACATAGTGTATGTACACTTGTGGTGGATCCCTGAACTTCATGTGAAGCATATGGTAACTGCATGCACTTCTGGTATATTACAAACTCCACACGAAAGATATGTTAAATACGTACACTTGTGGTGGATCCCTGAACTTCATATGAAGCATATGGTAACTGCATGCACTTCTGGTATATTCTGAAACTTCAGGCAAAACATATGTTAAATACGTGCACTTGTGGTGGATCTCTGAATTTCACCTAAGTATATGGAAATTGCATGCAATTCTAGTAGATCCTCAAGCTTCACACGAAACATATGGAAAATGTGTGAACTTGTGTAGGATTCCTGAACTTCACCCAAGTATTACATATGGTAACTGCATGCACTTCTGGCAGATCTCTGAACTTCACCCAAGTATTATACAGTATATGGTAACTGCATGCACTTTTGGCAGATTTCTGAGCTTCACCCAAGTATTATATATGGTAACTGCATGCACTTTTGGCAGATCTCTGAACTTCACCCAAGTATTATATATGGTAACTGCATGCACTTTTGGCAGATCTCTGAACTTCACAAAAAGCATATTGCAAACGCGTGCACTGGATTCCTGAACCTCGCATGAGGCATATAGTAACGGTAGATCCCTGAGCATTACATGAAGCATATGGTAACTGCATGTACTTCTCGTTGATCCCGAAACTTCACGCGAAGCACATGGTAAATGTGCGTATTTGTGGTGGATCCCTGAACTTCACACTAAGCATATGGCTACTTCGTACTCTTGCAGTGGATCCGAAAACTTCACCCGAAGCATATCGTAACTGCTTGCACTTATGGTTGATAACACAATGCTAGTTTTAATTGAATTTTAAACACCTGTGGCGTCTATCATTTTATTTTAAGCGATAGTGTTAAATGCAGTACGTGTGTGTGATGGTGAAACGAGATTTCCGTATGGAGATTCCATTGAGATATTTGTATGAGGCCATAATTTCTCGATTTCTACCCTGGTCAGCTAAATCATACTTTCCAATTTTTGCCGTCAGTGCAGGCTTCTGGTGTGGTACGTACTCGTACTGGTATGTTTCCCAAGTACAGTATATGTCAACTCATTATTATGGATGGTAGTATGTATCTAAGCATCCGAACAGATCATTTTCATCCTTCAGTAGATGTGCGACATTCAAATTCAGAAGAACTTTCAATTCAAAGAACAAGCAAATGTGACAGTTAAACAGCTCACAGGATTCGGACTCTGCAGTCATGTTTCAAAAAGAATTCTTGTAATATGAAACATATCTCCCATGGCCCACTCAGTAAACAGATACAAAATTGCGAATGGGATCATGTGAAAGATGCTTCCTTACTAGGCCAATCAACCGACGAATCTGACAGTATAATAAGAACATAATATCACGAGAAAAGATGGTTGTATATATTTAGTTTGTTTCATTGTCGCCAAGAAAAGAGCTACGCACCTGACAGCGCATAGTTCTTCCTGACATCTAAGTTGAACAATTAAGGGGGGGCGAAATTCAAGATACCAAAATGCACAAGATTATTTTTTATATGCAGATGTTATGGTGTTATCAACTAATCAGACCCAAAAAGAAAGAAGCCACTGAAGACAACAACAAAAGAAACGCATCAAACAGAAGTCTAGAAGACCCTGGGTTCGATTCCCAGTGGCGGCCGGATGAGAATTTTTCTGTGACTCACTTATGAAACGTGGAAAGAGTGATGACTTCTGTTTGATGCTCCTGGTCCACGACAACTGAATATTTATCAAAAGAAACGCATTTTTGCCTTCATCAAATGGTGTGGGAGGATAGAGAAACACATTTTATTGCTGTAAACTATAGTAGAGAGAGAGGGAGGGAGAGAGAAAGCTTTTGAAATAACATTGCACTGTAAATGATTTACAAGTCTTCTATTTTCCTAACGACAAATTTTTACGAACAGAAAAGAAATCAATTCATTATAAGTTTCTCTTTTTCATTTAAGGTTTTTGAAACAATGAGATGAAGAAAGAGAGAGGACATTGAAACTCAGGTAATTAACGCTTGCCAATATTTTGCATAATCAGCCAATGCTCACAGACACGCAAAGATGATGAATAAAAATTTGCAGGTACAAGACAGCATTTGTTTACTAAAATAAATGCGCCGGAAACATTTTTTTTTTTTTTTTTTGCACCTTTACCAAAACGTTTTAATAAAAGCGCAGCTCCTTAACAAAAGGGACAATAACGCGCGTGAAAAAAAGTTAATGCTTGTATAAATAGATAAAAGAAACAGGAAGAGAGCGAGGCACCAAACTCGAGTAACAGGAGTCTACTTGATTAAAATAGATGCCTAATTAAAATTAAAATGATCTGATGACTTTGTGTGGTAAAAAAATTCGCAGAAATGAAATAATCGATAAATATTTCGAAAGCAGGATTCGTATAAAAAGAAGGTGTTTCAGAAGTTGTGAAAGAATATATTTCATTCACTTTTTGACTGAAAGTAAGTGTTGATAAAAATGGCGATTATGGTATTTAAGTGAAGATGTTTTTCTTTCATCAATAAGCATAACCTTATTGTTCATGGTATACTCCACACAAACGAACACACCACTTCATTCTCCTTTATATATATATATATATATATAAGGTCAGGTGATGCGTAACATCACAGCCTCTCCTTGACAAATGTCAACCCCGCCTTCTCGTGGTGCATCCTGTTCCCACTAAAGGGGCTCTGACGACCGCCCATAGCGGTATAACTATACCATCGGGATCAGAGGAAATTCTATCCCACACTCACCAACCCGCTTGGCCAGCGTGGTGAGTTATGGCCAAACCCCTCCAAAATGATTCCACAACTTAAATCTTGGCCCTCAGTCTCCGGCAGCTGGAATGTACCTGGCCAAGGCAGCGGCCAGTGCGACATGAAGGCAGAGGGTGCTAAGAATCCCCGGAGGACCGGACTAGGCTGCCATCTGATGCTGACCTTGGCTACTTACAATGGACGCTCCCTATCTTCTGATTCAAGGCTTCTTGAATTGGAAGAGGAACTACAAAGGATCAAGTGGGACATCGTGGGGCTAAGTGAGGTAAGGAGAAAAGGAGAAGATCTCATCGAACTGAAAAGTGGACATCTCTTCTACTATCGTGGGACAGATACTGGCAGAACTAGTGGTGTTGGATTTATAATAAACAAGAAACTGAAGGATAAAGTTCTAGAAGTTGAAAGTTCCTCTGACAGAGCTGCACGACTTGTTATCCAACTCTCGAAAAGATACCAGGCTCAGATTATTCAAACTTATGCACCCACCACAAGTCATCCTGAAGAAGAAATTGAAGAATTTTATGAGGAAATTTGTCATCTAAATAATAAAGGTAAGCAGCACTTGAAAATAATTATGGGAGATTTCAATGCAAAAATAGGGCAACGGCAACAGAATGAAACTTCAGTAGGTAAATTCGGTCATGGCAACAGAAACCAGCGTGGAAATACTCTCGTTGAGTTTGCAGAGGCAGAAGGGTTTTTCATCTTGAACTCCTTCTTCAAGAAAAAGCCACACAGGAAATGGACATGGAGACATCCAAATGGGACGACAAGTGAAATTGATTTTATTATGTGTAACAAAAAATTCGTCATAGAAGACTGCAGTGTGCTAAACAAGTTCAACACAGGTAGTGACCATAGATTGGTGAGATGTAAGATGCACCTCAACACTAAACTCGAACGTGGCAAGCTCATAAGACAAACAAAATCTATTGACATAACCAACCTTAAAAAACACCATAATACCTTCAAGTTAGAACTGAAGAACAGGTTCTCTGCTTTAGAAGGCCTAACATCGGAAGAAGTGGACATCTCTGAAGTTAACAGAAAAGTAACCAAAGCTCTTATGGAAACAGCAACAAAATTAGCTGGGTCTAAGAACAAGTTGCATGTGAACAAATTATCAGGAAAAACCAAAATGTTGATGCAAAAAGAAGAGAGATGAGGACAACTAAAGAAGATGTGACTTCCAAAGTGGAATATATAGAGCTATGCAAGACAGTAAGAAAAAGTATCACTGAAGACGTAAGGAAATTCAACTGTGAACTAGTGAGGAAAGCAATTGAAAACAACCAAAGCCTAAAGATAGCAAAGGGACATCTCAGTAAGGGAAGAAAACAGATTATGGCACTGAGAAAAGAAGATGGTTCTGTAACAAGAAATAGAGGCGAAATTTTGACAAGAGTGAAAGATTTCTACTCCAAATTATATGAAAGGGATGATATATGCACTCCAGACATCATGAAAGATACCAGTACCAGAGTTCCTCCAGTCCTTCCAGCAGAAGTTGCACATGCAATCAAGAACATGAAGCGAGGAAAAGCTCCAGGAGAAGATGGAATTACTGTAGACATCATACAAGAAGCAAGTGGAGAAATCGAAACAGTACTCGCCCAAATTTTCACTCTATGCCTTAATGAAGGAAAGATTCCTGAGGATTGGAACACCGCTACAATGATCCTGCTACATAAGAAAAGGTGACATTAAGGATCTCGGAAACTACAGACCTATCAGCCTCCTATCAGTAGTTTATAAAATCTTCACTAAAGTTCTTTCACACCGCTTGAAGGTAGCACTAGACATGGCTCAACCGAGAGAACAAGCTGGATTCAGGAGTGGCTACAGCACAATAGATCATATCCACGTGCTGAGAGAACTAATTGAAAGAGCGAGGGAATATGAACTTCCATTGTGCATGGCTTTTATCGATTATGAAAAAGCCTTTGATTCGGTGAAACCATCAGCAGTTACAATGGCTCTGAAAACCTGCGGTATTGAAGATGCATACATTAATATTATTAATAACATCTATGAAAATGCAAGTGCAAAGATTAGGGTGTTTGAAAATACAACACACGTAAAAATTGGAAAGGGAGTGAGACAAGGTGACACCATATCTCCGAAGCTCTTTAATGCCACATTGGAGGGTGTATTTCAGTCGCTGAGCTGGGAAAACAAGGGGATAAAGATTAATGGAGATTATCTAACCCACCTTCGTTTTGCTGATGACGTAGTCATTTTTGCAACTACCCCATCAGAGCTGCAGAGTATGATCCAGGAACTTGCTGACAAGAGTAAAGAAGTGGGATTAAAAATGAACTTTCAGAAGACAAAAGTGATGTTCAATGCTTTTACAAGAAATGAAGATTTATCGATTGATGGAGAAAAGCTGGAGATATCAGACACGTACGTTTATCTTGGACAGCAGATATCAAGTGAGGGTCACATTGATGAAGAAATTAATCGGCGTACAAAACTTGCCTGGAGAGCTTTTGGAAGAAACAGCATAATTTTCAAGAGCAATATGCCATTATGTCTTAAAAGAAAAGTGTTTGATCAATGCATCCTTCCAGTGCTTACGTATGGTGCAGAGACGTGGACCTTAACTAAAAGAGACATACAAAGGCTGCAGACAACTCAAAGAAGCATGGAGAGGTGCATGCTTGGTGTAACCAGGAGAGATAAGAAGAGGAACTCGTGGATCCGAAAAATGACAAGAGTGGAAGACATCATGATCAGAGTTAAATCCCTGAAATGGCAATGGGCTGGACATACTGCCAGAAGGACAGATCATCGATGGACAGCCGAAATTTTAGATTGGATTCCAAGGGACAGGAAAAGACCCAGAAGAAGACCACATAGGAGATGGGCGGATGAAATTCGAAAGTATGCAGGGGTGACATGGGAGGAGACTGGCACAAGACAGACCGTTGTGGAGGAAACTTGGGGAGACCTTCGTCCAGCAGTGGATTGATAATGGTTGACAATGATGATGATGATGATATATATATATATAAATATATATCATCATCATCATCATTGTCAACCATTATCAATCCACTGCTGGACGAAGGTCTCTCCAAGCTTTTTCCACAACGGTCTGTCTTGTGCCAGTCTCCTAAATATATATTTTTTTCTATTTTTCATTTTAGTCTAACGAAGGCGATAATACAGAGAGAGAGAGAGAGAGAGAGATGGTCAGAGACAGAGAGAGACATACAGATATAGTCAGAGACAGACAGAGGTAGACAGAAACATACGAACAAAGCGATAGAGAGAGACCCATAACTAATATAGAGCCACTAATTCGAAAGAGGGAAGTAAATCAATAAAAAAGCCAAACGTGAACAACCACAGCATCCCCTCTGGATCTTAATCCAGACGCAACAGCACCGCAGGCCAGCGCCCTATACACTCATTAGACAAACATGAGATAGAGGGATGATGGGCAGTTGCATCCCCCGTGCAAAATGGAACAAACTCAAACCAAACGCAGCGATAAATAGGCGGACAGCAGGGCTTCCCAACAGTGCATCGACATACATGGGCAAACGTGGTGATCTTTGCTACTTTGATCGTGGACGCATTCATTGCTGTTCCTTGCTATTAATGTAGATTTAAGTTACATACAGTCAAAAAACACCATAGCATTTGAATTTTGACTGCTAGCCGGAAATTAATACACTCAGTAGACAAAATATAAGAGATAGGGGTGACGGGCAGTTGACATGAGTATCCCCGAGCAGCGTGGGAAAGACTCAAACCGAACGCAGGCAATAAATAGGCCGACAGCAGGGCTGCCTAACAGCCTGTCGTTATCGACGAACATGGGTAAATGTGGTGATCTGTGCGAGAATTTGATCGTGGACGCATTGCCGGACCAAGACACGTGGATCATTCCATAGCCCAAGTGGTAAAAACTCTAGGATTCCCAATGGCAACCGTATCAAGGGTGTACCACGAGTATACTATCGACGGACGTGCAAGCGCACATAGAGCAAATGGTGGCCGACCACACGCCATGAATGAACGTGGTCCACGTAGACTTCCCAGGCTCGTACAGAGCGACCGCTTGATTACGGCGGAGCAAATCACATCCACGTTAAATGTCAGAGGTCCAAGCTGCTTCAGCGAGCGAACGATACTGCGCATGCTGTCGCCCTACCCGTGTGCCACTGTTTACTGCGCGTCATCGGACATTAGGACACATCTCTGCAGTGTGGTGCCGTATCGTGTGGTCAGATGGATTCCGTTTTCAGCTGTACTGAGCTTACGGGAGGGTGTCGGTGTTGCTTCTAAAATATGAGGTCATGGCTTCGTCGTGCCGGGCCGGCTCCTTATAGGCGCTGGTGATTTTATGATGGTTTGGGGAGCCTTCTTATAGTACACATAGCGTGTCGGGAGAGGTTCTTAACCTCTTTAACCTCTACGCGCTACCAGCATGTGTTGGCTGATCCCCTGCACGCTTTCATGGCCTTTGCGCATCTTGTGGCCAATGATTTGTTCCAGCAGGACAATGAGCCGCCCCACTGGGCCGCAACCACCCAGATATGTATCGAGGAAAAATTATTTGAGTTTGGAATCATCCAGTAGCTCCCAAGGTCCTCGAATTAAAACTCTGTGGAAGCTCTCTGGGATGCCGTTAAGCAGAACGTCTGATCCATGGATCCTGTGGCTTCCAAGGTCCCCGAATTGAAACACTGTAGAATCTCTCTGGAATTCTGTGGGACGGAACATCAGATCAATGGATCCTGAACCGACGTCTCGGGTGGAGTTGCGAATAATGCTGCAACAGGCATGGCTGACATTACCTCCGGAAAACCTCTAGCATCTAGGGGAGTCGATGCATCGGCATGTACAGGCTTTGTTTCTCCCTCGAGGAAGACTAACACGCACTTAGGTTGTTACAGGGCTTGGTGCTGCGCTATATTATGTGAAGGGTTAGTTTGATGCTTCGTTTGCAGCAAGTTCTGTATCGGGGGTTCTACCCGTATTTCTCTTTATTTGAGCAGATAGATTAAGTATAAATAAACACGACTAAAGTTAAGCTTTGCTCTTGCAGTGAGGAAGACTTTTATTTAGGTGTTATGGGGAATGTCTCAACGCATTGTCCTGATCTCCTTTCCTCTATTATCATCAATAAGCTGATCGTCCTTTTTCTCTCGGCCCGTGTCGGCTTCCTACCTTCTCATTCTCCGTCGATTCTCAGCATTTTCCTTAATTCTCACTGACCGAATCTCTTGAAACCGAGTTCCGCGTCCTCTTGATGAGAAAACCTCCCAAAAAGAGCCGTCCCCTGCCGAAGAGTGAAGTCCACGCTTTCCCAGAAAGCGCGGACACTCCTTAAAATGTCTTCTCTCTGAAAACGCAAACTTTCCTTTCATTGGCTTCGCTGTCCCCTCTTCTGTCTTACTCCCTCGCAGGAAAGTGTCCATGTAACAACCCCCTCCTCTTGCTTGGGACGGATGAACAGCAATAATGTCCTGTTCCACTTTTCTCACATCCATAAAACCATAAATCTAACACCCCCTCTGTTGCGATGCGTGAGAAGAGAGTACCGTCGCCCTGCTCACCAAAATGGCAGGAATTGGAGCAAATTATTACAATTCACTATCTCTAAAATGGCTACTGGACTTCTCTCCTGATAAACATGGATGCCCAGGTTACAAGGTATCCTCTAATGTTTTGTCAATTGAATGTACTACTTACCCACCAACTAACGGTCTTTCGTACAGAGAAGCCCACAGCTACATTGTAGGGTCATTAAAGCCTCAGCAAGGAATGATGATAGAAGCAAATAACATGGATGATGATTCCAGACGTATACTGCTTGCTTATTCGCATGGTCATGCTCAGAGTACTATGAAGCCATAGTGTGAAAGTTACAACATTTGATTTTTCACAAGCTTCAAAGAAAAAAAAAATTACACGTTTGCGCAATAGCTCGTTGTCGTCCATACTTCTGTAGAATTGACATTTACATAACTGTAAGTCAGATTTCAAAAATTCTCTTTGCCATCGGAAAGAGAATTTTTGAAATCTGACGATAGCGCTAATGATGAGAAAAAATGTTCTCACGTTTGCGAAAATTTGTGGCGCAAAATTTTCCCGCTAGGTGGCGTAAACGTATTCTTTATATTTGATACGATATATGCACTTTTAAAAGCAGAAAATTCTTTCTGCTTTATCGTCAAACAATTCTTTCGGCATTCACTATCTGTAGCTATGAACAAGAACCCGTCACGCAATTTTTGCTTTTGGACTGACGATACGCAAGCTTACCGCTAGGTGGCATGCGAATTTGCATTGCGCATTACTTATCATTATCAGAAGGCTACTGTCCAACGCGAAACGTGTGTTCAGCATTCATTCAGGGAGCATCACAGCGACTTCCACCATCTTCCTTAGCCACAACAAAACCCGGATTTGAACCTAACAGATCCGGAAGCAATGTCCTCTTTCATCAAATCTGAACAAATTAAAGAACTGTCTGGCAAACGCCTGGTATGCTGTAGACGTAGACATATCATTAACCCAACATCAAATGGAATCTATGCCAAACCGCATACGTGTAATAATTCGGTCTAAATGTTGTCTAACCCGGTATTGAATAAAAGCTTCTAATTCAGTGGCCAGTATGTGTAGCACAGATATAGTTTCTAATTCAAATATTCTGCCGGAAAACCTGATATCGGGTGTATCATGTGGATAATGGCTAATGTTGTAGGCAGTTTTCCAACCCAACATTTAACAAGAAAGATTACACCGAATTTTCGAGTGTAATAAGCACGTCTTTTGAATCCGTTCGGACGCAAATTAAATTTATCAAAGCTATTCAAAGTCAGTGGAAGCGGTATGGAAAACAATAGTATCTAGCAGAAGAAAGAAGTTTTTCAATCGGGTTTTTCAAACCCTCAGATATTGCTGTAAACGGAATCGTGAGCTTAGGCCCTCTGGTTGCAGACTTGTGCGTTAAGAAAAACATGAATTTATATGAGAACCATTTCACATCGGAAACGCTCTCCAACACAGAAAGAATTTTTCAAATCGGACTCTTAGAAACAGAGATATCGACAAAAATAAGATGTGACTTTACGTCCCCTGGTGGGAAAACCATGTATTATTTTGGAAGGAAATTATTCTCAAAAGGATTTTCCATATGAGAGGTATCGGTCCAAGAAACTAAAATTTAGTCGAGTTTTCAGGAGCCCAGATTTTGCTACAAATACATCAGAAGCAGAAATTAACACTTATGCCCCTGGTGGCCAAACCATTCTTTACCAAACATTAGAAATGATGTGAAAAATATTTTCCATCAGGTCTTGTATGCGATACAGGAAGAATTTTTCAAATCGGAGTTCTAGAAGCAGAAATAACGCAGAAAATGCAATTTGCCTTTGTGCCCCCTAGCGGAAAGTCTATGATTTACTTGAAAATTTTGAATTTATAGGAAAAACATTTTGCATCGGAAACACTATCCAACAAAGAAGGAATTTTTCAAATCTGACTACTAGAAGTAGAGATATTGACAAAAATACATAAGAGCAGAGTCAAAAACAAAAGATATTACCTAAGAATTTAAAAAGAAATTCGTTTTAAATTCTTAGGTAATATCTTTGGTTTTTGACTCTGCTCTTATACAATTGACAAAAATAAGATATATATCTACGGCCCCTGGCGTAGAAACCATGCATTATTTCAAGAAGAAAATGTTCCTAGAAGGTTTGTCGACATGAGTAGTATCCGTCAACAAACGACTTTTTTTGCAATCGAAATTTTAGAAGCTCATGTTTTGCAGCAAATACATCAGAAGCGGAAATTAAGACTTACGCCACCTGATGGCAAAACCATGTTTTACAAAAATTAGAAATTATGCCCAAAGGATTTCCCATCATTCGCTGTATCCGGTGCAGAAAGAATTTTTCAAATCGGAGATTTAGAAGCAGAGATATAGTGGAAAAAACAATTTACCTTTACGCCCCCTAGCGGAAAGTCTACGAATTACTTGAAAATTTTGGATTTATAAGAAAACATTTTGCATCGGAAACACTATCCAACAAAGAAGGGTTTTTTCAATTCGGACTCCTAGAAGTGGAGATATTGATAAAAATAAGATATACATCTACGCCCCCCTGGCGGAGAAACAGTAGAATATTTTAAGAAGAAAATTATCCGAAAAGGTTTTTCGATGTGAGTGGTATCAGTCCACGAAAGAATTTTTTCAATCGATATCTTAGGAGCTCAGATTTTATGGTAAATATATCAGAAGCAAAAGTTAACACTTACGCCACCTAGTGGCCAAAGTATTCTTTACCAAAAATTTGAAATTATATGCTTAAGATTTTCTATCAGGAGGTGTATCCGCTGAAGGAAACATTTTTCAAATCGGAGTTTTAGAAGAAGAGTTATAGGGGAAAATGTAATTCACTTTTACGCTCTCTAGCGGAAAATCTATGCGTAATTTGAAAAAAATAACTATATCTAAAAATACTCTTCGACATAAATGGAATCGAAAACTGAAACATTTTTTTTAATCGGATGTTTAGAAGCAAATATTTTGGATTAAAACGTATTTTTGAGTTCGACATCATCTTCAATTACGCCCTCTAGCGGGAAAATTGTACATCGTAAGAAAAAACGAAATGGAGGATCATCATTCGCGTATTTCAAGCTTCCCAACGCAAAAATAATTTTTCAAATCGGACTAATAGTTGCAGAGATATCGTGGGTACAGGCGGACGGACGGACGGACGGACAAACCGATAACATAAGCACGATCTTTTTACAAAAGACGTGCTAAAAACGGAAATGTCGTTGAACTCAAATTCTGAAATTTGAACCAGTGACCTAGAGCATTTCCTTTGAAAAACGGCACAGTAAAGAGCGAAACGTCTTTTATGTTTTTTCCTAACTTGTAGCGATCAAAAACCAAAACGAGTTTCTAAAAATGATCTGCAGCTTAGGAGACATTAAGAAATTTAAATATGCATTTACGTCACTTTATTGAATGATACAACAGTTACCGAGAAAACTGTGTTTCACAGCAACTGAAAAATGCATACATATACACTATACTGACAAAAGTCACCGAACACCCCTTCAAAAGCAAATGAATGATCCGCTGCGTTGTTAAGATGTGCGGTACAGCTGAAAACGGTATAAAAACAAGCCAGCAGCTAACCGCGATCATATCGCACTGTGAGGTTGAGTGAAAATGTCGCGGCGAGAGAGAGCTGGCTTTGAGAAAGGAAAGATTGTTGGCTGTTATATTAGTGGGGGGTCCAATGTCTATAAGAAAAACCGAGAGGCGTTTAAACATACCTAAGTTAACTGTTTTGGATGTACTGAATAAGTGGAAGACACATGGCGTGCCTGAAGCAGCAAAACGTACAGTCAGACCAAAGAAAATCAGTGATAGAGGATGTCGAAGCCTCAGGAGAGTCGTTACAGCTAATCGACGGAGTACTACTGCACAAGACCTCAGTGTACAACAGGTGAGTAAAAATGCTGGAACTTCGGTATGTACACGTAGCGTTCGCAGAGAAATTCATTCCATGAGTCACCGTGGTCGTGCGGCTGGTCATAAGCCTCACTCGGAATGCTACTCGTCGTTTAGCATGGTGTAAAGAACATTTATCGTGGACCGTAGATCAATGGAAACGGGTCCTACGGACTGATGAATCCAGATACACGATCCATCAGTCTGATGGCCGTGCGTGGGTATGGAGGCAACCGGGGGAATGCTATTTACCACAACGTACTGTTCCTACGGTCAAGTTTGGAGCTGGCAGTGTACTCGTGTGGGGGTGTTTTTCAAGGTTTGGTCACGGCCCATTGGTTTCGTGAACAAACTTGTTAACCAGCAAGTCTACCTCAACATTCTGGACATTTATGCCCTTCCAACTCTGTGGCAATACTATGAGGGGCCGCGGGTGGGCTAGTGGTCAGCGTTCGAGACTGCCATGGAGATAACCTCAGGTTTGACCCTGGGCAGGTACGAACGTTCGAACCACTAAATACCCGCCGTGCGTCGGATGGGCACGTTAAGCCGTCGGACCCCGGGTACTGGCCCCCCGGTAATAAATAAGGGCGTCTTCCTCCCCCTTTCTACCTCGCTTCCGTGTCACTTTCCTATCGGGCACTCTAGCCCAAATCTCCTAGCTTCCTATTTCTGAGGGTTGTTTAAGACCTGGGGTCAGACACTCCCTTCCTAAAATCCTCTACATATGATCTGATCTTATCTGGCAATACTATGGAAGCAATATATTCTCTGGATGACTGAAGAATGACTTTCTCTTGATCACTGCATCAATGTCGTCGCCACTTTAAACCCATCGCAAACTTTGATCTGTGTTGCCAACTACATAATGAAGGCATATGCCCCGGTCTGGATTTCCATAATGAAGAAGACTTCGTGCACAGAAGAGACCAAACACTTTTGGAAACTGATCAACTTATCGCGCTTCGTGGATTTGAAGTACAAAGTAATCATTGATGCAACAGGTAAAGGGGTTCTTCAGACAACCAGAGAATATATTGCTAAGTATGATTGCGGACGAACACACCCACGTTAGAGCTCTTGGATGGAGAAGAATAATGAAAGCTAGACAACAACAAATGAATAACGTCATAAGAGAATTCGAAGTGCAGCAATTAAATGTGGATGCTAATGAATATTATGAGATGATCGAGTGGACTAAAATGCGTCTTACCGAACCACCCCTGACAAAACACATATCAGACGAAGACCTGGATTGACTAATCGCAAGTTCTGTCGCAGCTGGTGAAGAAATAACCAAGTTTCCCTGCCACTCACTTTGGTTGAAACTGGCGACCGAAGCAGCTGCCTTAGTGTGTGGATTTGAAGCTAGAGATTCGTTCATAAGAGCAACAATTTCATCACGGCAATTAATGCCACATTTTTCGAGTAAAGCGGATTAGCCTAGGCCTACGGGCCAAATGTGGGAAGAAAACGATGAACTTTGCGTGCAGTGCGAAGACATATCAAATTGATCAACTGTAAAACTTTTTTTCACTATTACTGGGAATATTAAAGGACACTTTTCCACACTAGGGGTTACTCGATTTCCATCACAAAAAAATTCCATCCGTTTTTGCTTAGGGCCCAATGCGGTCGGAAAAACGCAAACTTAGTGTGCCGTGCGGAGATGTAAGATATTGGTCGATTTCAAAAAAAAAATTTCTTCTGTTATTCTTGTTGACCCAAATGGAAACTTTTCCGCACTAGGCGATATGCAAATTAAAAAAACGTTTTTTTCGGCCCACCTTACTAAATATACAAATTCATTCACTTCGTCTATCTCTTTACGATTGTGACTGAACTTGCATATCAGTACAACAGTTCCCGCTCAAAATCCATAACTATGGATTTTCCCTTTTTTTATATTCAGTTTGAATATCATACAAACTTAGTACGACGGCCGTTTCATAAAAACTGAGAGTAAAATCACGCAACATGAAGAAATATAGTTACAGTAAAATACCATGCTATATTTCTTCTCAAAGTATCTTCCCTCGGATGATTCGCAACGGTCCCAACGTTCAGTCCACTTTTCAAAGCAAGTGGCGAAGGCATTTTATATAGAAGTTGCTTTAGCGACCCTGTTCAGCTTGGATAACGTCAGCATCTGTGTTGAATGTTGCGCCACATATCTTCTCCTTCATTGTTAGAAACAACCGGAAATCTCACGGGGCGAGATCAGGATTGTAAGCAGGCTGTGGCATGATTTCAATTCTGCATTTCGTAAGAAACTGTTGAACACAAGCAGTCACATGTGGGCGGGCGTTGTCATGGTGTAGGGTCCACTTGCCCACCAGTTCCGGTCGCTTAATCGATATGTGTCATCACAGACGCTTCAAGACTGAATTGTAATACTCAGCATTCACAGTTATTTGTGGAGGAACGGCATGCTCGTAGACTGCCCCTTTATGAACAAAGAAAATTATCATCATCACCTTCCCAGCTGATTTGGTTTGGCGGACGTTTTTCGTAGGAGACGAGCCTGTGTGTTTCCAGACACTCTTTGCGCGCTTTGTGAGAGGGTCGAAATTGTGGACCCATGTTTCATCGGCAGTTATTACTGTAATTAGAAAGTTTGGATCCTTTGTAATAATTTGTTTCCACTCATGACACATCTGAACTCTTGCTAACAATCATTCTCTCGTCAGGTGATGAGGTATCCATCTGGGACACACACGATGCAGCAGTAATTTGTCGCGTAGAATGCGGAATGCCGACGTTTTGGAAATATTAGTTGACGCCGCTATGTCTCCACACATCATTCGTCGATCTTCTTGCAGGATTGCCCAGTGTTAAAAATACGCTGCGCAGCAACACTTTCAGGTCAACCAGGTCTAGGAGCAAGTGCTGCCAACAAACGCCCTTTTTTGAAATCATGGTGCCATCTAAAAATTGTTGACTAACCCAAACATTCATTTTTGTAAGCTTTTTCATTAAATCAATTGTTTCTGGAGCCGTTTTACCCAAACGATAGCAAACTTTTTATCGCAGAGCGCATTTCACTTCTTAACTCTGAATGACTCACCTCCATAACTGTATGGCGAAATGCCGACGGACTTTAAACAACTGCGCAAGAACAAAACCAGAATCGTCTTCCACGGCTAATAATTGTTGCCATGATACTTCCTTAATTCAGTTAGTCGTCTGCGTGGTTATTTTCCCCTTTCGCACTGTTGCCAACTCGAAAAAAAATTACTCTCAGTTTTTATGGAACGACCTTTGTACATGAGGGACAACAACATATTCTGTAAGTTACTTTTCCTCTCTCTGAATTGGATTGTATCATCAGCACAATAAAATAATCATCAGCCCCTGGGTCGTACTTATTGATGCAGAAACATCATGTCGGCATTGGGAAGAATGGGCAAAGTCAATTCTTCCAAAAACAAAAATAACATGTGTAAAATTAAAAAGAAATATCAAAACGAAAATGGAGGGATAACTACCTTCATGTTCTCGTAACAAAAATGTTCCTATGATATCCGTCATGAAATAATGAAAGAACCGAATCTTTACAGAAGCGATGATAGAAACAATATTTAAAGAAAACACACCCGCTAAAAGGGAGAGATTTATTCACGTTCATACCGTGATAGATTTTACCTGGAGATTGATCTAGAATTCTGCTACGAACAGGACCTTTATTGAAAACACTAAGCCTTATGGAGTAAATGTTTTCGATCCTGTCATGAGAAATGATTTTTTTTAATAACATTATTTTATTTTTGTGTCACTGAATATACCTTTTGATAAAGAAAACACCGTGTTGCGCATTGTAAATTTGTTTGTGATGAAAGCTGGCTAAATGATTTATACGGGAAGTCTGTGATGACATATTTATTGTCGTTTTATATGTATCAGATCAAACAAAATAAAAACACGCAATTACGTAAGCTTCATAATTACAGTAGCAAAAATTAAATCTCATTATGATTAATGAATCTTAATTTTTTTATATGATTTAATCCCATCTAACGTCCCCCGTGTACCCAGTTATGATACCTTATTTGGGAAATGGTTTCACGACCAACTTCGGCAGAAAAATAGAAGGCTTATTAGACTTTCTTTTATGGCATACGATACCAATAACGCCATAAATCATGTTCTTTTATCCCCTCAGAAAGTAATTTTGATCTTGAACAAAATCACGGAGGTAGGTCTTGCTCTGGGCGCATGCGCGTTTCCAATCTCGCTTAATGGCGGCCAGTCGTTTCCGTCACGCACTTTAAGAATGAACGCTGGATGTGTATAATTTGCGCTATGCACCTAATGTGTCATTACCATTACCGCTCCTCTAGGTAACGTGAGATCCTTTACTACCGTGTCACGCTATTTGCCGATAACATGTCCGTTTCAATCAGATGTCTAGGATTTCCTTTTCTTTTTGTTTTCTTCTTTCATTTTTCTTTTTCGGAAAATGATTTTAAGCTGATTTCTCCGTGGGAGAAAAATCCGTCGTGATGGATTTTATCGTTCTGAAAGTGTTTCTGCGCTTTCGTTACACAAGAGATTTCAATCTATAAATTTTATACTTTCTCAGCTTTCTCGATAGGGAAGAAAATAATGCAGCAACGTACTTTGTTTAATCTTCAGCTAAAGAGATAATCACAAAGAAAAAATAAATGGCAATAGAAGATAAAACAAAATTAAATGAAACGAAAAAAAAAAGGTTCCTTAGGACAATGTGCATGTAAATTTCTTATCTGGGAGATACAATTTTTTAGTATTTTAGGTGGGAAATTTCATGTAAACTTTTTAAAAGGTCAATTTTTATTTAGTGCTCACAGTATGGCAGCAGTGGCGTAACTACCACCCCCGCAGATAAAGGGGGAAGGGCAGGAAACGAAGGGATATACTGCAGCTGCCAAATATATCACAGTCTTAAGAAAAAATCTGAACATGCCCAAGAATAATTAACCCAAATATTCACATTTTCCTTTAAGATATAGCCTACGTATTTAGCTTTGCCTTCATAAATGTGGTTCACTTTTAAAACACTGGATGTCTTAACAGATTGAAGCTATTCGGCCCTTTGCCTCCGGGTTGTAATTCGATCGCTCTCCAATCGCCCTCTCTCTGCACTGCTGAGAAAAAGTGCAAGGCCACATGATGATTACCCAGTGGAAGATGAGGGAAAACAATCAGTCACCTAGGATTACATACACGACGGCACTCTGGAACCGCATAGCTGAGAAAACGACCGTTCTGGAAATAGCAAATCTACTCGTTGTAGAAAATCCTACAATTTTCAGTGGTTGCATTAACTAATTAACAGCCTTAATGCTTTTCTTAACATTCTCGATCACAGTAGCATCTGCAGAAAGATCGTTTTCCAAATTAAAACTTAATCAAAAAGCTATTCAATAACCACTATATCACAAGACAGATTGCAGGGATTGTCCCTTTTAAACATAGAAAGGAAGTTTTCCAAAAGAATGGACCACGCTGCTGTGCCTGATGAGTTCGCCGAAATGAAGACTAGAAAGAAAGACTTAAGCCTAAAAACATTGACATTTCTCTTTATCGTATAAAATAATATTTTTCCTATTTGTATTATAATCATGTAGTTATAATTTATATCATATCACATCTATAGTTAGTAGTTATATCGTATAGTATATCTATGCACATCACATGCATGCGCATTGTATTTCCACACCCATCGTTTTTTTCTTGGCATGCATTGCCGAAATTTTGTCGTGCATGCAAATAAATACCCTTTAGTCCATATTGCATTCTTACGATGTGGAACGTTGAATTATCTATTTGTATGCAACCGTATTCAGTAACGATCACTAAAGCCTTACAGTTAAACCTTAACCTTTTAACCGGCTGGAACGGTTTAACTCGTGATTAACATAATCAACTCGAACGAATATATTTGCTGTCTAAGAAATGGGCCAAACGTGGTTGGAATGAGGTAATCTGCGCATCACAAAGCATTCCGTTCCCCCTTAGCTTTGTTATTCAAAGTGGTAATTTAGGCGAATAATTGACACCAATCTTTTCTTACTAATTATCTGCTAAAGGGAGTATAACAATAATGACGAACATAAGAAAGGAGAGACATACGATGATTGAGACATCTGTTTCTGCCTCGTGGCATGATGTCCATATCAGGGGGACTAGACACTGACGACGTGACGCTGGGAAGAAGCAATCCCTTTTCTTTCATTCCTTAGGTCATAGAACAGACTAGAAGAGAGCGCTAGAACATAGGACTAGAAAATGGGCGCTTATCACCTGTGACAGGTTTATGGTCGGTATTTAGATGAATTGGAAAATGAATTGTTTTGCCGTAGCTTTTGTTAAACCCGGCCGCAATATGAACATTACTGTTTGGGCAGCTCAGTAATTTTGGGGCATTATTTGATTCTAGTACATCGGCCACTAAAAGGGTTAACCATTTAAATATATTTCATTGAATTCGTTTCTTGAGATGAAATCTACAGGATGTCCCAAAAAAGGTGTAACCACTTTCAAATGATGATAACTTTGGATACAAAACTAATATCAGCATTCTGTTTGTTGCATGGGGTAAGGCAAACCCTCGAGTTTTCTAGAAGTGTACCCAGTGGATCCTGCGAGGAACCCACAGATTGTGGAGTGGTTTATTGAAACCCGATCCGAAACGCAGGTTCATCGGAATTTCAGAATCTAATATGGGAGCAAACTGCCCACACGTAACAGCATTAGAAAGTGGCACAAGTCATTCAAGGAAATTGGTAGCGTCCTTACAAAGAAAAGACCTGAAAGACCATCGCTGGTTCCAGAAAGGGAGGAAGGAGGTTGTGAGACTATAACGAAGTAAATTTCTCCGTCATTTTTATCCGCGCCGGGGTTCGAACCCGGATCCCCTCACTCCGGAATAAGTCACTCTACCAATTGAGCTACGCGGATGTTTTATTCTGATTCCTATCTGCCTTTATGTCGTGTGCGTCCTTCGGGCAGGTACGTCACATCTCCTGGTACGTTACATCATCTCCCCCTTATTATTTTTTTTTTTTCGAAGTGCTGGAGAAAGGATTCTCTTATTTTTCCTATCTCGCGGTGTGGAAAGAACATCACACCATTGCGAGATTTTGAACGGTCGGGTCATCCGGATAGTTCGGGCGCCATTATAACGAAGTAAATTTCTCCGTCATTTTTATCCGCGTCGGGGTTCTAACCCGGATCCCCTCACTCCGGAATAAGTCACTCTACCAATTGAGCTACGCGGATGTTTTATTCCGATTCCTATCTGCCTTTATGTCGTGTGCGTCCTTCGGGCAGGTACGTCACATCTCCTGGTACGTTACATCATCTCCCCCTTATTTTTTTTTTTTTTTTCGAAGTGCTGGAGAAAGGATTCTCTTATTTTTCCTATCTTGCGGTGTGGAAAGAACATCACACCATTGCGAGATTTTGAACGGTCGGGTCATCCGGATAGTTCGGGCGCCATTATAACGAAGTAAATTTCTCCGTCATTTTTATCCGCGCCGGGGTTCAAACCGGATCCCCTCACTCCGGAATAAGTCACTCTACCAATTGAGCTACGCGGACGTTTTATTCTGATTCCTATCTGCCTTTATGTCGTGTGCGTCCTTCTGGCAGGTACGTCACATCTCCTGGTACGTTACAAGACAAACATTCGCTCGTAGCCCTCGAAAGTCAATCAGAAAAGTAGCACGACAGCTGGCCATCCCCGAGTCGTCAGTGCACAGAGTGTTACGTCTGAGATTGGAAATGCGCCTGCGTAAACTGCAGATAACCCATCACATATGATCATGTGAAATGTAAGCAGTTGCCTGAAAAGATGTTGGAGAACATTGCAAGGGCTGAATCTTTCCTGAGACAAATCTGTTTCTCGGATGAGTGCACTTTCCATTTTTCTGGAAAGGTTAATGAACAGAATGTGAGAATTTGGGGAACTGAACACCCGCATTTCACAATGAAACATGAACATGCTAGTCCAAGAGTGAATGTTTGGTGTGCAATAATGATGGACCGTGTAATTGGACCCTTTTTCTTTGAGGAAGCGACTGTGAGAGCTGACAGTTACCTCGACATGACGGAGCAGTTTGTGTATCTCCAGTTGGATGAACTTGCCACTCCGGTCGTTTTCCAACAAGATGGAGCACCACCTCATTGGGATTTGATTGTGAGGAGGTCTCTGAATATACCACATTTCCCAATCGATGGATTGGGTGTGGTGATCTTATTACATGGCCCCCACGTTAGCCGGTCTTAACACCCTGTGACTTTTTTCTTATGGGAATTCATCAAGGGTGAGGTTTACAGCACCCCTGTTGCAGACATTGCTGACCTAAAGAGGAGGATTACACATGCACTGCAGAAAATTAATACGGACATTCTCTAACGAACATGGTTGGAACTGGAATACCGTTTAGACATTGTTCGGGTGACAAATGGTGCCCATGTTGAGTGTCTATAAAACTTCATTATCTGTTCTGTCAATTAACACAAGTTGTGAATTGAGATAATTTTTATTAAAACTGTTATGATTATTTGAAATTGGTTACACCTTTATCATCATCAACATCATCATCATTGTCAACCATTATCAATCCACTGCTGGACAAAGGTCTCCCAAGTTCCTTCTACAACGATCTGTCTTGTGCCAGTCTCCTCCATGTTACTCCTGCATACTTTCTAATTTCATCCACCCATCTTCCAAGTGGTCTTCTTTTGGGTCTTTTCCTGTCCCTTCGAATCCAATCTAAAATTTCGACTGTCCATCGATGTTCTGTCCTTCTGGCAGTACGTCCAGCGCATTGTCACTTCAGGGATTTAACTCTGATCATGATGTCTTCCACTCTTGTCATTTTATGATCCACGAGTTCCTCTTCTTATCTCTCCTGGTTACACCAAGCATGCACCTCTCCATGCTTCTTTGAGTCTGCACCCTTTGTATGTCTCTTTTAGTTAAGGTCCACGTCTCTGCGCCATACGTAAGCACTGAAAGGATGCATTGATCAAACACTTTTCTTTTAAAACATAATTGGCACATTGCTCTTGAAAATTATGCTGTTTCTTCCAAAAGCCCTCCAGAAAAGTTTTATACGCCGATTAATTTCTTCATCAATGTGATCCTCACTTGATATCTGCTGCCTAAGATAAACGTACGTATCTGTTATCTCCAGCTTTTCTCCAACAATCGATAAATTTTCATTTCTTGTAAAAGCATTGTACATCACTTTTGTCTTCTGAAAGTTCATTTTTAATGCCACTTCTTTACTCTTGTCAGCAAGTTCTTGGATCATACTCTGCAGCTCTGATGGGTAGTTGCAAAAATGACTACGCCATCAGCAAAACGAAGGTGAGTTAGATAATCTCCATTAATCTTTATCCCTTTGTTTTCCCAGTTCAGTGATTGAAAGACATTTTTCAATGTGGCATTAAAGAGCTTCGGAGATATGATGTCACCTTGTCTCACTCCCTTTTCAATTTTTATGTGTGATGTATTCTCAAACAGCCGAATCTTTGCACTTGCATTTTCATAGATGTTATTAATAATATTAATGTACACCTTTATGGGACACCATATATATTCATGTTAATGCATCGGTCCGCGCATCGTGTTCATTCTCATTAGCTGATTGATAACCTTAAAAAATTACTTAAAAAGTTAAAACTATAGGGGCTTTAGGTTCCAACCTCTAACTTTTCCAGACACACTCCCATACTTCCTGACCTTCCCTCGCACACATGCACACATACACACACGCACATGCATGAGCACACACACACACACCGTGTAAAACACATCCTCCCTTGTGTTCAAAATCCTGGTAAAATTTCTGTGCATTAGGGTGCTGAAGTAAATCTTGCAGGTGGCACATCCTGTGCTAGTTACGTCACTATATGGCAGGTAAAATTTTGTGTGCTGTTACTTGACGTATGTTTCGTGCATGCAGAGAAGTTGATAAACATGAGAGGGAAACGTCCTGTATTGTAATGAGGGTTTTGAGTGGGAAGAGTTACCTACTTCTGAACTCCGCAAATCCCCAGCTGAGGAGGGCTTAGCTATTGGGAACTTGGTGGCAAGAAAGAATTCGTTCGAAAATGCATTAATTTAACAGAAAAATGCTTTGCCAAGGGATTTCAGTAGGAAATGAAAAGCGAAATCTTAAAATTGAGAGTAAGATTGCATCATAGGAATAGTGATCTGACACAGAATGTTATGGAAATAATGTGCGCTGAAATTTGTTGAATCTTGAAAAAAGTGCTCTACTCTAGAAGTATCTTCCAAGTATTAAGAAAAGATGTACTTTAAAATATATCTCGTAAATATAAAAACAAAATTCTGGCTGGAAGTTATGGAAGAATGAACTTAACCGAAGGTAAATCTGGACGCGAAGTTAAACAAGGGTTACCTGTGGTATTCGTACTGTAAACGAGAAGAATCGTTACTCTGACCTAGTAATAAGAGGCACAGGCTTCTGAAAAATCCTACAAGCTGTAGCCTAGACTTGGCTCCGAGCCAAATCAGGGACGAGCGAATGTTTAGAGCCCTAGATGCTACCGGTGGGTGTTAAACCCCGAAGAAGAAAAAAAAGGAGGGGAGGTTGGGAAGGAGGTGGGGTAGTTTCATTATGTCATTTCATTAAGATTCAATTCAATTCCAGGCATCAGGTTCTCGTGCGAATGAGTCAATCCTAAAAGTTTAAGGTAGCAGTCTTAAAAACACGATAACTAAAACAGTACGCAAGTTTCAGATGAAGTGAACAACATATTTAATGTAGAAGTTAAAAGGTTAAAAATAAAGCCATGAGAACTTTCGGTCTTCCTAAAAACCATCATCAGATGGAAGTACTGATGATGGTCTTTAGGAAGACCGAAAGTTCTTATGGCTTTATTTTTAACCTTTTAACTTCTACATTAAATACACTGCTGGCCACCAAAAATTCAACCCCAAGAAGGACACGAGATAGCAAAAGCCAGATTTACTGGAAACATAAAAACAGATACAAAGATGAAACGATTGAGCTTACAGGCCCGTGCGACTTGCGGAACACGCAGACATCAATAATTCGTGTGGTCCCAATGGCTGGCAATAACGGCCGCTACACGCCGCGGCATCGAACGAAAGAGGCTTTGGATGTGGGCTTGGGGTATGTCGGCCCAAGCGGCTTCCACACGTTGCCACAGTTCACCAGGCGTAGCCGCGGATGGTGCTTGCCGGGCCACTCGGTTGCCGATCAGCGACCAGACGTGTTCGATGGGCGACATATCGGAAGAACTGGCGGGCCACGGCAGCAGTGACACCTGGTGGGCCGTGCAGAATTGTTGCACGATGCGAGCCACGTGCGGGCACGCATTCTCCTGTTGAAACGTGGCCGCTGGCAGGTCCTGCAGGTAAGGGAGGACTACAGGCTCCAAAACGTCGGAGATGTGGCGGTGGCTGTTGAGTGTACCGGCGATGCGTACCAGAGGGGGCGGGTGTCATATCCAATTGCGCCCCAAACCATAACGCCAGGCGACGGACCGGTGTGGCGATGCCTAATGCAGGAGTATTACAGTCTGTCACCGCGGTGCCGCCACACGCGGATTCGACCATGGTGGTGTTGCAGGCAGAAGCGGGATTCGTCGGAGAAGACAATGTCGTGCCATTCCGTAGTCCAGGTGCGGCGTTCAACGGCCCACTGCCGTCGCACTCGCCGGTGGTGTAACGTCAATGGTAATCGGAGCAATGGACGCCGGGCGACAAGTCCCCGCTCCGGCAGACGATGTTGAACGGTACATGCTGACACAGGTTGTTGCATAACACACCCTAATTCCTGGGCTAACGTTCGTGATGTGGCGGTGCGAGCCGTCAATGCCCGCCGCACAACATGCCGGTCCTCTCGTTCGGTGGTGCCGGGACTGCGGCAATCGCTCACGTCGGTCCGTCCGTCCCTCCTGCCCCCAGCGAATTCATACCTGCCTCACTGTGGCTGGATGTCTTCCCACACGGGCTCCGATGTCTCGGTACGATAAACCGCTGACGCGATAAGCCACTATTCGTCCTCTGTCGAACTCCGAAACGTGCTGGAATGACTGCCGTATTCTGCGACGCGGCATCAGGAAGCTTCCCATGCACAGGTCCGGCAGCACAACACACTTCCACTACTTACACCCCGCCTTCTGTGCACCCTTTTTATAGTGCTTCTCGGTGGCGTGCCTGGCGCACATGATTTGCATGTGCCCTGCAATGCTAATCGTTCGCACGTCCTCTCGCGGGCAATGCATGCTGCGAATTTCAGGCCAATCGGATGCTTCCTTCTTGGTGTTGCATTTAGGGTGGTCAGCAGTGTATGTTGTTCACATCATCTGAAACTTGCGTACTGTTTTAGTTATCGTGCTTTTAAGACTGCTACTTTAAACTTTCAGGATTGGTCAATTCAATTCAATTCATTTATTAATCTTGCTGTTACATAATAAAGTAATAATTGGGAACAGTTGCATATAAGCCAAAAAATAACAGCAGGGAAGATTAAGGAAACGGCCTCGCAGAGACCTGACTTAGCCTCGATCTCCCTAGGTATGTGTCAAGAATTGAAGTTTGAATTGAATTGAATTACCGCGGTTCCCTATGTTTGCCGAATGTATCCAATCACTAAAACATTAAAAAATGTTTTCTGGGAAAATATAACGAGCGGTTATATACCATTGGAACAGACGAATGCCTTCAAAAATACTTTTCCTTTTTCTTTCTTTCTTTCTTTCTTTCTTTATTTATTTATTAATTATTTTTTTTGTAAGGGACTTCAAAAGTTTCCAAGTTTCTTCCGGGTGTGTGATAGAATCTTGGAAACTATTTTGTATTGACCCTCCGGTGGCCGAATGGTCTGAGGCGCTGGCCTCTAGTCACTCCTCGATGGGTCCAGGCCATAATAGCCAGGAAGGAAGCATAGGAGGTGCATCTGCCTGGTAGCACTCATTTTGTTCCTTCGCTGGAAATAGTAGCCCTAAATTCGGGACGGACGGCTGCTCATAACCTTAGGAGTTGCCCATTGGGGTCGTTACCCCCCCCCCCAAAGAAAACAAGTGTTTGGTCAGTACTTCTTTTTTTTTTCGGTGTTTAAAAACGTCCACGGAAAAAATTTCCACCGGAAAAACGCTCACCGGAAAAACGCCCACGGAAAAAATGCCAAATTTTCGAAAGTAGGAACAAATGCCCGCGGAAAAAATATGTCAACTATATACTGATAAACTTTTATGCCTGTTATAAACGGAGTTCGGACATCTGGTCACAGACAGCTGGCCACAAAAGCGTTAGCGGTCGTATAAATATTGCGGGTTCTTGGTCACTTCACCTACATAACAAAAATGGGCGTTGGAGAACTGGCCACAAAAAGTTTAAGGGGCCATATAAAAATTGTGGTTTTGACAGCTTCGTGGCCACGTCTGCAATGGTTGGTTGTCTGAGTAACAAAAAGTTTCCGTAATTTCGTATTTTCGTAACTGCGATATTTAACGTAATTTTTTATAAAAAAATGTCTATAATTAACAACTCAACAAAACAACTTCAGGGTTTGTAAATTACATGCCAACAAATTCTTTACGGGCATCTGCTACTGCAGAAAACCTTCTGTGGAGGGGGTTAATGCCAGGAATAATAAATATGAGGAATTTGTAGCCCAACCGAGAGCAGATTTTTAGTGTTTTCGAGCTACACCTCAACAAATTCTCTGAATGCACGTGCAAACTCTGGAAACCTATCGGGGGAGGGAGGCTTAATACCAAAAATATAAAATACAAATGATTTGTAGAGTTGTAATTTGTAAACAGTGAAAATATCCGAATCGGGCTAGAAATTTTATATATTTAAGATTTTTGGTATTAAGCCGACCCCCTCCTTCTCCGGCAGGTTTCCTCAGTTTGCACATGCCCGCAGAGAATTTGTTGAACTGTAGTTTATAAACCCTGAAATTCTTTTCTTGAGTTGAGGATTATCAACCTCTTTTTATAAAGAATTACATTAAATATCGCAACTAAAGAAATACGAAATTACATATACTTGACGTGACTCAGATAACCAACCTCTGACAACGTGGCCATGAAGCGGTCAAAAACGAAATTTTTATATGGCCTCTTAAAATTTTTGTGGCCAGTTCTTCTACACCCCTCTGGTGCACCCTAACACCAGTACTTAGCCTATGCCATGCCTCGTTTGTGAGTTCATTTTGTTTTACTCTGTGTTTCAGCCTCATACAATCCAGGGACTTCGTTAAAGATGCTTTCCCTGTTAGGCGCCACTCTCTAATCCCGCGTGAAATGAATGCTAGAGATACTTTGCCTTAAGCGTAGTTACTCTTCTTGAAAAGGCCAAGCACACACACACCAAACACACACGCATGTTCATTTGAACAGTGGACGTCTTCCGCCATTTTGAAACCAAACTATGATGGCCTTATAATGCTAGATAACGTTATATGGATTGAGCGGAGAAAGAATTCCGATTACTTTTCTTTAATGCTTAATTGAATTTAAGATATTCTTTCATGAAATGAAGAAAGGCCTCACTTTTTCTTGGGCATTTTTTCCTATTTCCGCGAAGTGAGCATTTTTTCCGTGGGTGTTTCTTCTGTGGGCATTTTTCCGTGGGCATTCTTTCCTCATACCCGTCAAACCACGCCGTAACAGTCCTTGCTTTATGGTTGGGTGCATTATCCTGCTGGTACCAACAAGGCTCGTTTCCATAGTATTACCACAGAGTTGGTAGGGCATAATTGTCCAGAATACCGAGGTAGACGTGCTGGTTAACAAGTTTGTCCACCATAACCCATGGGCCGGGACTATACCACGAAAAACACCCCCACTCGAGTACACTGCCAGCTCCAAACTTGACCGTAGGAACAGTAAAATGAGGTAAATAGCGTTTCCCCGGCAGCCGCCATACCCACACACGGCCATCAGACTGATGGATCGTGTATCTGGATTCATCAGTCCATAGAACCCGTTTCCATTGATCTATGGTCCACGATAAATGTTCTTTAGAAATTGCTAAACAACGAGTAGCATTCCGAGTGGAGATGAAAGGCTTATGAGCAGCCGCGCGACCACGGTAACACATGGAATGAAGTTCTCTGCGAAGGGTACGCGTACATACCGAGGTTCCAGCATTTTTACTCACCTGTACACTGAGGTCTTGTGCAGTACTCCGTCGATTTGCTGTAACGACTCTTCTGAGGCTTCGCCATCCTCTATTACTGATTTTCTTTGGTCTGCCGATACGTTTTGTTGCTTCAGGCACGCCATGTGTCTTCCACTTATTCGGTACATCCAGAACAGTTGACTTGGGTATGTTTAAAAGCCTCTCGGTTTCTCTTATGGACAAACCACTAATAAAACACCCAACAATCTTTCCTCCGTGAAAATACTTCGGAATTCAGTTCTTCGGTTTCATATCAATTAAACCGAATGCAACTGGCAGTCGTAGCTCGCAGAAATGATCGAATAGCCCAACATAGAACCTTCAACAATGTAAACAACATCCGTATCTTGCACGGTACTTACAGCCGCGCTTCATTTCTGAATGTGAGCAATTAACATCCACTGAACATTTTAAGGAAGAAATGCGAATTTAGTCTGCCAATGGGGGAGGGAATTTAATGTGAATTAAGGCTGCAAATGGGGGGAGGAATGCAATGCGAATTTAAGCTGCCAGTGGGGGGAGTGAATTTAATGCGAATTTAGGCTGCCAATGGGGTTGGAGGATGTAATGCGAGTTTAAGCTTGTAATGCGGGGAAGGAATTTAATGCAAATTTAGACTGTCAATGGGGGTGGGGGAGGAATGCAATGCGAATTTGAGCTGCCAGTGGAGGGAGTGAAATTTAATGCGAATTTAGGCTGCCAATGGGGTTGGGGGATGTAATGCGAATTTAAGCTTGTAATGCGGGGAAGGAATTTAATGCAAATTTAGACTGCCAATGGGGGTTGGGAATTTAATGCGAATTTAGGCTGCCAGTGGGGTTAGGGAACTCAATGGCTATTTAGGCTGGCAATATGTGGAGGGAATTTAATGCGAATTTAAGCTTGCAATGCGGGGAAGGAATTTAATGAAACTTTAGGCTGCCAATGCGGGGAGGGAATTTAATCCGAATTTAGGCTGCCAACAGGGGGAGGAAATTTAATGCGAATTTAAGCTTGCAATGCGGGGAAGGAATTTAATGCAAATTTAGGCTGCCAATGCAGGGAGAGAATTTAGGCTACCAATGGGGTTAGGGAACTTAATGCGAATTTGGGATGCCAATGGGGTTAGAGAAGTTAATGCGAATTCAGGCTGCCAATTGGTGGATGGAATTTAATGCGAATTTAGACTGCCACTTCGCTTAACGACTAGGTCGTTAAATGAATTGGTCGATAAGCGAGGAGCGTAATCGTTTTTATTTAGTCTGAATAAAGAAAAGGTCAAAAAGAAACTCCGATTTCATAACTGTTTTAATTTGCATCCTTTACGTAATACAGAACATAAAAATACAATCAGCAAAAATGATAAAAATGATGTATAAAAAAATTAGAGTTCATTCATTAAAAAAAAAGGCATCAGCTTAATATTTTAGTCATCGAATCCTTCAAAGTGTGGTAGTGGTTCGGGGTTATCAGTGTCATAATCGAAATTATCGGTAGGGTTATCAGGAGCTGTATAGGGCCGGGGTAAGGGAAACGAAGGTCAGGAAATGGAAGAACTTGTAGGGGTAAGAGTCCTGGGTGTAGCTTTCGAGAAGAATCTCGTTAGCGTGATCTACTTCGTAAGTTTCTTTTTTTTTTCTTCATAAATACATGATAGCATCGTAAAAGTTCATTCATTTGCCGTTCCACTTTCGTGAACCGTTCAATATTCGGATCCATACCCTCTAGTTCTAATATAGCAGCATTCACTTTCGTGAACACACCAGCTAACCCCTTTACCGTGAACTTCTTTTATACTTCTTCCATTCTTTCCTCTTCTTTTTCCTCTTCCAAGTGCTGCAATTAAATATTCTTCTTCCTCTTCCAAGTGCTGCAATTAAATATTCTTCTTCCTCTTCCAAGTGCTGCTGTTAAATCTTCGTTAGTTAGCTCTCCATGGACATATTCCAATAATTCTTCAATTTCTTTCACTTCAACATCTAAATTAAGCACGTTAGCAAGTTCCACAATTGTTTTATGTATGACATCAATATGCTCGTCTTTGTCAAACCCTTCGAAATTATTCACAATACGTTTTAGGCATTTTTCCATATGCCTTGCATACATTTTTCTGTCACTCCCTCCCAAGCCGATTCAACGTTCTTTATGCAGTGTAAAATTTTTGCATGATTTCCAAAAATCACGAAGGGTTACTTTATCACTTTCTGTTGCTGCTACAGCTTTGGAAAACGTTGAGCGCAAATAATACGCTTTGAACGTACCTATAGCCCCTGGTCCATTGGCTGTAGGATAGCTGTCGTGTTTTTAGGCAGATACACTACCTTTACATCCGGGTGTAGATCATCAAGATGCTGGGGGTGGCCTGGGGCTTTATCAAACAGGAGGATAATTTTAAAGTGAACGCCCTTCTCCAGACAATAATGTTTGACCGGGGGTATGAAGCAGTTGATGAACCAAATCCTCAAATAAAGCTTGCGTCATCCACGGACAGCGTGTGCTTACTTACCTGCTTCAACGCACGTGGGTTCTCGGAGCGATAGATGAGGAAAGGCTTTAACTTGAACCCAGCGACTTTCCTCTCAACAACAACATGACCCTGTCCTTGAAACCGCGCATTGTTTTATCTTCTTTGTGTATGTAGGACCTTCCAGGCATTTCCCCACCAAAAAAGCCCGGTTTCATCCACATTGAAGATCTGTTCCTGGAGGTAGCTGCCTTTCTCGATAATTTCATCAAACTGGTGAACAAAATTTTCTTCTGCTTCTACGTCCGCGCTTGCGGCATCACCGACGATACTCCGATTATGCAGGTTGAATCTCCGACGAAACCGTTGAAACGATCCATGGCTTGCAGTAAATGTTTCCGTAGATCCTTCGCCTTGGCGCACCTTCAAAGTCTCAAAGATACTACGTGCCTTGGCTTGAATTATTAAAAGGTTCATCGGCATACGTTTTTGTATCTGGTCGTCAAACCAGATCGCCAGTAATTTCTCCATTTCATGAATGAGGCCTTTCCGCTGCCTAGTAGTTATTATGGCTTTAAATCCTGTCGATGCTTTCACTGCTTCTTTCACTCTATCTTTATCCTTCAAGATCGTCAAAATGGTCTAATGCGCCAGCTCCAAGTCACGTGCTATCGTTTTAACTTTTTTACCAGCTTCATAGTCGTTCACGATCTTCATTTTCACCTCAGGATCGTGTTTTACCATGCAGGGGCGGTAAAGCAATTCCTTTCCCTCTCACATTCCAGCAAAACCTACCTTAACGGAGATAAGCGCACCCTTCTAGTCCTTATTCTATTAACCATGGCCCAAGTCTTTGATATGGAAGACATGGAGATCGTGCCCCGTTGACACGGAGATCGTGCCACTTGGTAGAAACGACTGGCTCAAACATCGTCTTCCTCCGTTCTTAGGTCTGTCTCCATTGTTATAGTCCTTTTAACATGCAATAAGTCGCAAAGGATTAGAGACAATCGTCTCCCTGCTCAAAGACTATAAAGCTAAGAAGAAGGCAATTCTTTCTGATGCGTAGGTTCACTGGTCCAAACCGCGCTCGGCCCACTTCTTAGACATCGAATATATTCGTTCGAGCTGATTTCTGTCCATTTTCCTAACCCTGGGTCAATTCGTTCGAGCTGATTTCTGTCCAGATAACCCTGGGTTACCTCGTTCGAGCCGGGTAAATATTTATTATAGAATGACATGTGTCTCACCTGCTGATCACACAAGATGAAGGTTTCTTTTCTTTTCCTTTTCGTTTTTGTTTTTTTGTTGGGGGGGGGGGGGGTTAAAAGTCATTCAGATCAACTTAATGGCCTACAAAACAGTCAAACACACCATTCATGTCACACTGGGATTTGGATTCGGGCGAAACTCGGACCAATGCAGGTATCAAAAAAGACTGCTAGTGTTATCCCCAGGATTATCAGTTTTTATGTCATTACTTGAGCGAAATATTTGTATTAGCCCAGGACTATCGTTTAAAAGTTTGCTTTTCCAAAGCTATGGTGCTTAAGCCGGTGTATTTTCTGAGATATTTTATGTTTTTTTTATAAAGTATATGTACAGCTATTGAGCCTTACAGGTTTTGATGAATAACATTTATATTTCAGGAACTGCAAGTGCTGTGGTGTGGAGTACCAGCGTTTTCAGGAGAAAAACCCCTGAGGTCAGATGTCAGAAGGATCTATCAGAAAGGTAGATAAAGAGTGCTTTGTCCGCATGTCATAGTTTCTGTATAATCGACGTTTCCTAAATCAGAGCGTTCTTCCTTCTGATTTTCTTGGTACTAGATCAAGGTAAGTTGGGACTAGTAAATTCTCATTCCAGTTAGTCCAGGACTAAATGGACAAAATTAAATTTCTATCCCTAGAATGGTTAGAAGCCAGAGCATCAGAATGTGCTCTTTATCATCAGAGAAAATATAGACAGCGGTGTGGCTCTACGGGTTGGTAAAACCGTTGTTAAAAAAGATTTGTTCCCCCAACCCTTTGGTAATATCTTTTCTTTCCCTGATCGTTTTGATAACATAAAAAAACAACAGGAGAAGCCTTTCAAGAGTTATTTTAAAAACATGTGTAATTACGAAATGCGCACGAATAAAACGTTTATCTGAAAGCTCATGTAATTATGAACAAGGAAAAGGTGGAACTTTTCTACTTTTATTTAAGCTAGACACGCCGCATTGCTGTAAAAGTTATAACAACACAGAGCTCCGTTTTCATTGGCTCGTTAAGGAAGTAGTAGTCCTTGTGGAAGATCTTCCTGGTCCGCCTCGGTGTTTGTAGTTGGTCTTCCTCTTCAGCGAGGCGTGATGTTGTTAGGAAGATCCAGAAAAAGTTATGGCAAGATTTAAAATGTTAAAAGTTGTAATGAGAAACAGAAAAATTAGTTACAAATGCTACAAAAAAAAATGTAGAAAATGTAACACTTTTAATGACACATATTCAACGCCAAATGTCACCTTTCCCTTTCCGCAAGTAACTTTTCACATTTCCATATGCTGCATTTAAAATTAAAAAAAAATGTGTTAAAAATATTTAAAAAATGACTTTTCCGATTATCGTTCAAATTGTAACTTAATGATAGAGTTGCTTGTTCATTATATAACAAATATTTTTTAAATTTCTGTCGTAAATGATAGTTGTAATTGACCTTGTGAATAATTTTCAAGGACTTTATTCCAGGAAGCCCGTTGATAAATGTTTCGAGTGGCCTCACAGGCTATACAAATCCACGAGCCGCTTCTGTAGCCGAGTGTTCAGAATAAGTGGTGCGAAATCACGGGAAATTCCTGAAGATAAGGTGCAGCGAAGTTGCCGGTAGGTCTCTGACTTTTAACGAAATTTCCGTTTTGAAAAGCTAACTGCTAAAAGTTCAGTATTTTAATAGATATTCCGTTGTTGCTAAGTCCGTTTCTTTTCTTTTGTCATTTTTTCAGAAAAGTCAATTTCTGACTACGTTTTCGGATGATTGCGAGTTAATAAGAGGTACCACACGCCTACATGGTCTCACTATATCGCCAGAAGAAGTAACCGTGTGGAATATTGCGATTTCTTCCCCTAACAGAAGAACTGAGTGTTTCGAAAAAGTCAAAAGAGAATTTCCCCAAGGTGGGGGTGACGCCCTAAATTTATCGGGAAAAATAGTCTGGTGTCATAACAGTCAAGATGGAGGTTGGCTTTTGTACATTTCTTCTTATCCAGTTACTAATAATGTTACAGTATAAGAAAGCTAATAATGTTACAGTATAAGAATGGCTAATAATGTTACAGTATAAGAAGGCAAATAATGTTACAGTATAAGAAAGCTAATAGTGTTACAGTATAAGAAGGCTAATAATATTACAGTATAAGAATGCTAATAATGTTACAGTATAAGAAAGCTAATAGTGTTACAGTATAAGAAGGCTAATAATATTACAGTATAAGAAGGCAAATAATGTTACAGTATAAGAAAGCTAACAGTGTTACAGTATAAAAAGGTTAATAATGTTACAGTATAAGAAGGCTAATAGTGTTACAGTATAAGAAGGCTAATAATGTTACAGTATAAGAAGGCTAATAGTGTTACAGTATAAGAAGGCTAATAATGCTACAATATAAGAAGGCTAATAGTGTTACAGTATAAGAAGGCTAATAATGTTACAGTATAAGAAGGTCAAATGATTAGAAGAAGCAGTAGATGAAATTCTTTTTCTGGTTAGATTTTTCGAAATTCATTTAATAGAACTACCACCCCCTTATAATTATTTTATGTTTTAATTTTATGGTACATGATTAAGAAGTACAGCTTGTCCATAAACTATTTCCCACATTGCAAAAATTAATATAAAAAATGTATTACAGGTACAAGAAACGGATTGCACGACAATTATGGTGCACAAGAAAAGTTTCTTTTCAGTTTCAGTCCACCTCCACATGGGCACCATTTGTGGCCCGGAGGACATCCAAGCGATATTCGATACCACGCCATGTTTTGTTTAACATCTCAGCAGGGACAGAACCAATGACGTCCGTTATTTTGCTCTTCAACGTCTGACATCCGGAGCACTGCTAGAGTAAACTTCGTTTTTCACATAACCCCACAGGAAAAAAGTCTAAAGGGGTTATGTCAGGCGATCGAGGTGGCCATGTCATGGGACCGTCACGGCCAATCCATTTGCCTGGAAATGTGGCATTCAGGAACTCACGAACCATTATTGACCAATTTGGTGGGGCACCATCTTGTTGGAAAATAACCGAAGGTTGGAATGCGTGCAACTGAGATGCTACAAAATGTTCCAGCATGTTTAGGTATACGTTACATGTTACCATGGGCTCTGTAAAGAAAGAAGGGTCCGATGATTCTGTGATGCATCAGGCCGCACCATACGTTCACTTTCGTGCTAGTCCTCTGTTGTTCGATGGCATAATGGGGATTTTCTGATCCCCAGATTCGTACTTTGTGCCTATTTACTGTACCAGAGACGAGGAATGTTACTTCATCTGAGAAATAGACACGGTGCAGATAATCAGTATCATGAGATATGCGCTGCAACATCTCCGTCACAAATGCAGCACGGCGAGGCCGGTCATCAAGCTGAAGAGCTTCAACAATCTGTTCCTTATAAGCATACAGATGAAGACGTTTGTGTAAAATTTTGTGAAGCGTGGCACGGGGAATCCCAGTTTCCAGTGAAGCACGACAAATGGATTTCCTGTGGCTTCGCAGAAATGTCTCCTGAACGCATCTGTCTTTTGTGTAACCGGAGGTCGCACGCTCGAGGGAAATCGCTAACATTACCCGTCGCTTTAAACTTTTCCATACCAAGCTTTTCTGGTCCAGCGGTGATCGTCTATACACTTTTCTGAAATAACGCTGGAGAGTAACCGCCGATTTGGTCTCATGAAAGCACAACATGCACGCCGCTTTTTCTTGCATGGAAGCCATTATCGATTAAATTCTCCTCTTGTTCAGCAGTATAGCGCTCACCTAAAGAACAGAAAAAAAAACCAAAAAAAACTTTGTGAGTGCTGCTATTTTACGCTGCCAACCATTTTATTTTAACTTTCGTAGATTTTTTATATTAATTTTTGTAATGTGAGAAAGACTTTATGTACACAGTATATGTAGATCGCGTATCGTGATTTTTTGTTTCAAACTTCGACGTAATAATTTTCCGCTCTGTCAGCCCAAGCGGGCATAGTCCCCCGTGGGTGCGTCGCTGCCCCCCTCCCCCGACCTACCCAGTTCTGAATTGCTGGCGTCGCCACTGGGACCAGACCCCCAGCCCCAGCGAACCGAGGGGAACTTCATTGCTTTAGTAAACCACAGATTTCTGGTACCGCTCTTCATTAAAACAGTCATTACATTATATACAGTCGAGTTACATTATTGTCATCACCACCTACTTTTGACGTCAACAGCGCGTAGCCAATGAAAGAAGGCACGTGTCGTGAGCTGGCTTGGAGGGCATAAAAGCTGCGCTGTAGGCATTCTGAAAACATATCACTCGTTGCTGTCATGGATAAAAAAGCGATTTATCAAATTTGCAAAAAGGGATGATTATCGGATTTTGTGCCAAGGATGGCAGTATTCCTGAAACAGCGCAGTTTATGAACTGTTTGCGTGCTGCTGTAGTTAAAGTGTATCGTGATTGGAGAAATGACTCCATTGCGAATGAGCGATGTGGAAACTGCGAAGCACCATGTGCCATTGATGTAATAGGTGAACGTCGGCTTCGAAGGTGCGTGTGGGCCGATCGGCAAGCTGCAGTGGAGCATCTCACTGGCTGAATAAACCAGGGGGATACCGGAAATGGGTCTAAAACGACGGTTCAACGAACCATGCTGCGTGTGGGGCTCCGATGCAGACAGATGGTTACTGCACCTATGCTAACGAAGGTGCATCGGCAGAAAGGGCTTACATTTGCAGGGTAGTATCGGAATTGGACCTCCGCTGATTATTAAAGGATTGCCTTCTCCGATGAATCACGTTTTCTGCTTCATCGAACGGATGGATGTTGGCGTATAACGCGAGAAACATCGGAGAACAAACACTCTTCAACCATTGCCGGAAGAACACAAGGCTGGTGGTGGCAGAGTTATGGTCTGGGGAATGTTTTCGTGGCATTCTCTGGGTCTACTCATACCTGTGGAAGGCACTGTGAACCAAATTCGTTATGAATCCATCTTTGCAGACCACGTACATCCATACATGCTGATTGTCTTCCCTATGGCGGATGGGATCTTCCAGCACGACAGTGCGACGTATCACGCAGCTAGAAACGTCCGAGAGTTGTTGGAAGAGCACGATGGAGACTTGAAAGTACTTCCCTATTTCCCTAATTCCCCAGACTTAAACCCAATTGAGCATCTGTAGGGCCACCTCGATCGTGTTGTTCGCTCTATGGATCCTCCGCCACGCACTTACCAGCAGCTGTCAGATGCACTGCAGTCCGCATGGCTCCACATACCTGTGAACACCTTCCAGCACCTTATTGAGTCACTCCCAGACCGTTTAGCTGCTGTCCGCGCTGCACACGACGGTTACTCTGGATATTAGCTGGTGATCACAATAATGTGACTCGGCCATGTATGTATTACATAGTAAAATTATGTCGTTATGTACGCAGTGGCGCTAAGCTTTTTGCTTTTCTTTAAATCAAAAACATTGGCTATATTGTAATTTCGGAATGGACTGTTCTGGTCACCTTGAAAATTCATTGATTTCTGGGGAAAACGCTAGAGGTCTGAATAATTATTATACGTCAAGAAACCTTAACGAAAATAATTCCTTGGATTTGTAATTGTCACGCTACTGGAATTAATGGATGAAATTTCTTCTTTAATCTTTTCAGTTTTGTATTTCCATTAGCCATTAAGAGATGGCAGCACAAAACACTTATTTATGCAATTCAATTTTATTTAATATGTATTGATAAATGAACAAAAAAGTTTTTTTTTATTATTTTCCTATTTAAAATTTTTTTTCATTAATATTTATTCATACATGATATTTTCATAAGCAGGGGCGTACTGATAGCCGACGCAACCCTCGTGTTGCAGGGGGGCCTCTTGGCTAAGATGGCCTCTAGCGCCAGTAAAAGGATTTTACATTTTTTTGTGTGGAAACTTCACATGAAACATGCCAAAAATATCGCCAGAAATTTTTGATCTAATCTTTGCACGAAGTATTAAAAAGAAAAGCCATTTTCGGTTGTTCTTTTTTCTTCAGTAATTAAATAAAATCATTAGAAATCATTTTCGCTCTTTTAGAGTTTATAAAAAACGATGAGAAGAAAGCAGCTACTCTAGATGACTTGAGGCCTTTTTTCACAGCTATTTCTATAGTTCTATACATGTATATTAGCATGAAAATGTGAAAGAAACGTCAATTCAGTCAATCGAAAAAAGTTTACTATTTGCAAAACACTTTAGCATTGTGTTTTTTATATTCAAGAGTAAATAATTTAAATAGTTTCATTTTTTTTGAGTCTACAATTCTTAAATGTTATTTATTTGCTTACTTATGTCTTATAATTATCTCTAAATCGGGAAAGGCCACTAGATACTGTTTCACGGCGGTTGCGCAGTTTGTGTGTGTGTGTGATCATTAGGCAATTCAAAGAAGCTGGCCTTAATTCTCCAGAAGAATAAAATTTGTATGATAATAACTTTGATTAACTTTGGCATAAGTGTTTTATAGTACTTTGTACTGGTATAAAACTAGGACAATCATTTTAACTACAACGTGCACAATTGTATTACAGGAAATAAGTTTTTTGGTTTTACGGAAACACCTGCGGGTTCAAAAGAATTTTGATTATTAAAACGCCTATAACAAACGTAGTGAATTATACGAAATTTAGAAACTGCGGTAAGAAGGCTAATTGATTTTCGAAAAAGGGCCTCCAAGATATTTTCTGCGGGGTCCCCGAGTTTTTCCGGTACGTCACTGTTCATATGTCAATTTCTTGGTAGACTTCAGTGTATCACACCTGGATATATGGAAGGCAATTATGTAAGCAGTGTTGTTTTCTCCGATTTGTTACGTCTTGACGATCTTATCTTAAATTTCAGAAGCAATGTACTTTCTGAAGAATTCAACTCCATTGAAATGAATTGAAATCACAAACTTCAGCTTATAATTAATTCACCATTAACATTGGAATCGCTGGAAATATTGAAGAATAAGAAGCTAACAAAAACTGTTTTTGATGCTGTTCATTGAACACACTGCTTAAAAGCAAAAAGAAAAAGAAAAACTAATTAAATAACAAGGAACTATACACCAACTGTACTTAAATAGTATAACTATACTAGATATCCGAAATTTCTAGGTGTACTACCTTCCTTGAAAAAGCCATCTGGGTGATGTGCTAAAGCTTGGAAATTTTGATTTTTATTCTACACCAAGAAATTTCGGATATCTAGTATAGTTATGCTATTTAAAAACAAAAAGAAAAATTGAGTAACATACACACACCTCTGAGTACGTCAACTTCTTTCTTTTATTTGTTTTTGTTTTTGCTGTTGTTGTTGCTACCAGGGCTGGATTAGGGGGAGAGGGAGGGGGTCTACAGGGGCTATATAGCCTTGGGGCCCACCATGATCAAGGGCCCAGAAGGCATGCCTGGGCAAGTAGTAGCTGAATAGGTAAAGAGAGAGAGAGAGAGAGAGGTTAACAAAATGGCTTTACTTTTGTCTCGTATCATTTCCACTTTGTCAGGAACAGAGGCTGGAAGACGAACAGATTTCAAGGTAGTGAGACACCGAAGGTAAAGGTTCCATGCATGTGTGTACAGCGGGGTCGGCGAAACAGTTTTAGCTTTTTCACTACCATCCACCCCCACCTCCTAATTTGCACTTGGGACTGTTAAGAATCTAACTACCCTGTGGCTTTACATAACAAAAAAGATGCACTAAGAAAGGTATACAATGCTAGATCATTAGAAAATCCAATACGAAATTCAGGAATCTTGAGCTTTTAACTCATGTTCTTATGAGTGCAATGAAAAATACAGTGACTTATTCTTTAAACTCTGCAGATAATTTAGTAGTTACAGTTACGTGTTTAAACGGACTTCAAAAATGATTCTTAGTCATAAGTTCTTTGGGAGTCCACTCAGATATCTCAGCCTTAGGGCCCACTCAAATGTCTTAGCCTAAGGGCCCACTAAATACGGCCCTGGTTGCTACTAAAATGTCTGCATCTTCTGAACCGATTCTAAGACGGAAAAGTTTTGCAATAGATGGGTTACAATTCAAAAATTATGCTGTGAGGATGAGAGGAAAATAAAGTCGTAATCCTTTCACCTCCTTTCCTCTTCCTGTCGACACCCTCATTTTCCTTCCGTCGTA